>CM061043.1:80002514-80699415 GCA_030762985.1 Adelphocoris suturalis
ATGGAAGAAAGCTCGCCTGGTGCTTTTAGACAAACGAAAGGGTGATTCAAACTCTCCATCCTCTTGGAGGCCTCTTTGTATGTTGGATACTGCTGGAAAAGGTTATGAGAAGCTTCTCCTGCTTCGCCTGATGCCTGCAATAGCGGCGTCAGGAGACTTATCCCCCAGACAGTATGGATTCCGAAAGGGTCGGTCCACTGCTCATGCACTGGCAGATGTAGTGAACACATTGAAAAAAACACAGGAAGGTAGTAGATATACTAGGAATCTGGCAATGCTAGTGACCCTGGATGTGAAAAATGCCTTCAATTCTGCAAGATGGACTGATATGTTAGAGTCTTTGGATACCACCTTTAAAATACCAAGATACTTACTACCAGTTATGGACAGCTACCTTGAAAACCGAACATTGGTTTATGAGACGGCTCAGTTCTGGGCCCACAACTATGGAACGCGTCATACGATAGTGTTCTACGTCTGGAAATGCCAGAAGACTGCTATCTTGTTGGATATGCGGATGATGTTGCGGCAGTTATCCTGGCTAGAACCACGGAATTGGCACAGAATAAACTGAATCAAGTAATGGTAAAAATCCCTAGATGGATGGAAGACCATATGTTGACATTAGCAGCAGCTAAAACCGAAGTAGTTGTGTTCACTCGAAAACGGATCCCTACCATAATCCCAATACAAATAGGGAGTACAGAAGTCACCAGCAAACCAACAGTAAACTACCTGGGAATCACATTAGATACTAAAATTACATTCTGGGAGCAAATGAAGAAATCAGCAGACAAGGCGTCAAAGAAAACAACTGCTCTTAGTCATCTCATGAGAAATATCAACGGGCCAAGACCATGTAAGCATCTTCTCATGATGACCGTTGTACAATCAATACTCTTGTACGGTGCGGAGGTATGGGCAGATGCTCTAAACATTGCCTACTATCGCAAGAGAATTATTGCAGTTCAACGAAGAGGAGCGCTGAGGATTGCATGTGCCTACAGAACAGTGTCAGAGCCAGCCATACTCGTACTTACAAGCAGCATCCCAATCCATCTATTGGCAACGCAAACTCTAACGCAACTATCGAACGCAAACGAATCTTTGATAGAAGAGAGGAAGGAGAAAGAGCTCATTTAGCCGCTGAAGAGAGAGAATATACAATGGCAAGATGGCAGGAAATGTGGACTGTAGAGCAGAGAGGGAGATGGACAGCACGCTTGATTCCTCAGATCAAGTTATGGCTAGATAGAAAACATGGAGAAGTAAACTTTTTCCTGACTCAGTTCCTTTCTGGTCATGGGCTGTTTTACGCATATCTCTATAAAATGGGAAAAGTAGACTCCCCAATATGTCCATACTGCCGGGAAATGGACGATGATGTGCTCCATACTTTCTTTGTATGCAAGCGATGGGCTACAGAAAGAAGAAGGCTGCAGGATGCTCTGGAATTACCACCTCAAGACGCGACACCGGAGGTGGTAGTATCCAAAATGATTGAACGAGAGCAAAAATGGAATTTTGTAGCTGCCTACGTTGAAGACATCCTCCAGAAAAAGATCATCTTGGAACGGGAGAGACAGAGGAGGAGGGAGCACATGGACCGAGAGGACTGAAGAAATTTCTCAAGGACTCGGCCTGAAGTAATGTGTTAAACAGTTCCAGGCTGAGTTCCAACGTGGGAAAAGGAAGGTGAGGTTTTAGTGGGTTTGAATCCCACATAACCCGGAGTGCGGTCCCTCTTGGGTATCTTACGAGATCCGATTACCACCTTAGGATCTTAAAGATTTCCTCACCTGCCTACGGGGAAAAAAAAAAAAAAAACTCGGCGCTCCGCGCCTCGCCAGGGGGCAAGCCCCCTGGACCCCCGGTTACCTCTATTTACATACTTCGGACGAAATTATTGAAACACAGAATGTGTTTGCGTTGTCGCGCAACCAAGTGACAACCAAACAAGCGTCATTGTTTACTATTCATTTATAACATCAATTTATATAGTTATAGTATGAAACTACGAAAATTGCGTTGTCGCGCAACCAAGTGACAACCAAACAAGCGTCATTGTTTACTATTCATTTATAACATCAATTTATATAGTTATAGTATGAAACTACAAAAAAAAAAAAAAAAAAAAAAAACGAAATAAATTCGTGATAAATCAAGAGCTTTCCAACGAATGGTGAACGATTTCTGTGCGATTAAAATGGCGGAAATTCCATTTCCCTACCAACGGCTCGGTTGTACGTGAAAATCATCCGTCACACATTTCGTTCCCATCCCGCGTTCCATTTTCGGCTAGTTAGTCCATGGCTAAAACACATTCTGTGTTAAAAAAAAATAAAATAAAATAACCTTCCTGTCAACCTAAGTCCTTCTTGTAGCCAATAAAAAAAATAATTCATCAATACAAAAATATATAAATAAAATAGATTAATAAGTCCCGGCTGATTTATTCATCCACCCAAGAGGTGGCTCGGCCATTCTGGATATGATACGGCGAAGGAGTCAAACTGAAATGTCAACAACCTCAAGCCCAAAATAAAGTTGATATGTCAGCAGTAAAGCTCTCTACGGATAAAAGAGCCATTTTACAGATACAGAAAGGTACTTACTGGAAAAAACTAAAATCTCTCCCACAAAATCTAACCAGTAGATCAAAAGTTTTGTCAAATTTATGATCAATCCAGATAACAACAAATCTTTCCATATTACTAGACAGTACCTACTACATTAAAATGTTATTTATTTCAAGACTATATATTTCAAGACTATATAATTACTATTATTTCATGTCTCTCTAAAAATAATTTTAACAATAAATGCCGTATAAGCAGTTCTACTTTGACTTGACCTGCACTTGAGTATTTGTCCGTTTGTATGTTTGTTTGTGATGCGATATAGGCCGCAATTTCGGACTGACGACTTAAGATGTGGAGGTTATACCCAAAACGTAACGCCAACCGCCACTCCATTTTTCAATTTAAGAAAAGTTTTTAAAGTTGTGTTAGCTAGTCAATTTATCACTTGGTGGGGAGGGGGGGGGGGGGGTACAAAACGGTAAGACCACAGATTGGACTCCTATAAACTAAAAACCCTAACCTCATATTCTCGTTTAAGGCCTCCACGAGACTCCTATTTACTTCAGGCCCCTTTTCATGCCTAATAATTTGATTCTCCTACTTCTATTCCTACTTTCATCTATATCAGATTTCCCTTTCCCAATGTGTATTGGCTTCCCCGTCTTTGAGCAATGTCATCACGAAAGTGCAAACTGCATCCCTTCTTTGCAATCATCTTCAATTACGGTCTCGGTGGTAAAATCCGAACCACAAGAGCGAGATCATCACGAGACCGAGCCCACTTTTGGCGCACAAAGAAAGTGTGTTGAACCGAATCTTACGCTACGTCTTCTCTTGCCGAAACTTGCCTTTCCAATTTTCTCCAGGAAACCCCGAAAATATCCATATTCCGTTAATTATTCAAGTCGCTGTGTCTCCTATACGAACAATCCTTCACGTTCCTAATCAGCCTGTTTATCCGTCGACCATCAGGTGGTCCGGTGGCATCGACTTCTGGGTGGTTGGTTTTGACCAGCATGCAGTCAGAGGAGTACTGTGGCGACACTTGCGGTTGTTTAGGTCATCGTACGATTCACTGAATAACATTGTGGACGTAGGGAATGTTAAGCGCGGCATTTCGTTCAAAGGAGCCCCTGTAACTATGCGTAGTTCATATCGGATTGAATTTGTATTTTTGAACTAATTTTTTTGGAAATTGAATGAACTTAATTTCTGTGCTTTCACATACAAAGGAGGCTGGTAATAGAAGGAATAATTTAATCTATCAAATGATTTGTGTGATCTATGGGCCATAATGGAGATCTAGTTCGATGTAAATTCGAGATAACTATGAGAAATATTGAAACGTTATTCAGCATTAAATTACAAAGGCAGCTCATGTAAAAAATGCAGATGCTGGTAGACGTATATATTTTGTGAACAGAAGTCTTTGAAGTTTACTCCTTTTTAGTTACCGAAGCTCTCACAAAAGCCCTCTGAGTGGGCCCTGTTCTGTTTCGCTCTGCACCCCCGGAACAAGACATTCTCTACATTCTTCCCGAAATACATAATATTGTTGAGTCGTCGACTTTGCGATCTAGTTTGAATTAAAATTCATTAGTGTATATAAGACGGCTCGGAAAGTAGTAGCAACATCACGTTTGAGTTATTGAGACCAAAGACACCAGGCGAAAGAAAGTGAATAATCGACAAAGAAGAAGGTAAATAAAAAAAGGAGGGTGGTGAAAACGTAGCCCCGAGGGTTCACTTCCTTCCCGAATTCCTAGGAAGGTTCAAAAGAAACAAGTCCAGTATCATCCCACCCCTTCCCTTCTCTGCCCCGTTGTTGGGAAAGGCCTTCTATGGGATGGCGGGTCGGGGTGGACCGGGTATATGGTAGCAGTACAGCGTTGAATATTTCATCACAAGAAGCCGAAAAGGGGGAGTCGGGGCGCTGCGGGCTTTGGGTAATCTCGAGAAGGAATCGCAAAAAGCCGGTATAAGTACTTAGAGGAGGACTTGGGGTCTTACCCGCACTTTGATCTCGGGAATTTTCGCCTTCCTCGACGTCATTCGTTGTAGGAAAAATATAACTCGTGAGGTTCATTGCGTGTAATAAATCCCTGGGATTGGATCGACGTCATAGTACCTGTAACTTGAAGACTTACCTTAATATTCATATTCAGCGCCCTACACGTTATATTTTCTGACTATCGTGTTTCTGAATGTGGGGGATTATGTAGTCTACTAAAACGAGTTTTGAAAATGAAAATAGACGCTATTACAGGTAAAAACAGGAGCAAAGCCATACCACGTTACATTAAGCACAATGAGAAGTACCTAAGTCACAATAAATTTTCTTGGAGTCCATATTTCTGAAGCTAATAAATGTAGAATTCATTAGAATTATAAACACATACAAAAAGTTTTGAAATAGTGTTGTTATTAGAAATGTACCTATATATTTTTATATGTATTTGTAATTCCAGACGATTTACTCTCCGAGATGAGATAATAAATTATTGTTAAAACTACGTGATGTGAAGAGATGTATACATGAGGTGCAAAATATGTATCAATGCTGCCCTGGGTACTTATATCACCTATTGGTAAACCATATGTGAGAAAAATCAGCGGAGTATTGAACTAGGGAGAAAACCCGGCACAGTAGTGGATTGATCCAGTGAGAGTCACAATAACTTAGTTTGTATACGTAACGAAGCGTGAACCTCGGACTTCTCAAGAAAATTGAGAAGGTTGGAATTGGCCCATTGAAATGTAGAGTCATGTGCAATGAGTTCATAGCTTTCCAACAAGTGGGAAATCAGAAAGTTATATTTTCCCAAGCAACGACTGGTTGTACGTGAACTATTATAGTGAAGCGGGACACGTTGTCTATAAGACTAAAACTTGGAATGAACCCCTAAGCTAAGACAAAAAGACAAAGCTATGTCAAAATCTATTTCAAAGCTAAGACCACTGGGAAAATATAACCTTGAGACCAAATTGATAAAAAGTTGAAATAACAATATTTATTATACCTTGTTCAAAACGGCATGGCAGTTCGAAACTTATCAAGACTACACTCACAGAACCAACGGGTCACCAACCTCGGTAGGTTGTCCTTTCTCTTAGTCACCATTTTAGGCCATTTTAAGTTTCCGACAAAAATAAGATCAAATACATGTCTATAGAATAAGTAGCTACGACTCTCCAAACGTTCATAACTATTTCTCACCACAGTCTCTCTCATTTAATTTTACCGATGTAGGATGTGTATTCTTATCGACGAGTAATGAAGATATATCGAAAATAGATTTGACAAGTCCTTAACAAAATAACTCTGAGATTATAACATCTTCAAAGAATTTTGTATGATGAAGACAGCAGTTCCGATATGACTCAAACGAAAAGATATATCTACCTACCAACCAACATGCCAACCTACCTCCTCACAAGGGCCTCCCTTGTAATCTCGTTGATGTGTTCAGTGTAAAAGTGAACTCAAGCGACGTCTCTGGTTGTAGGTAAATATTCTTGCAGATACGAGCGATAGGAATTACAAAAATGGTACGTCCAGGAACACGGAAGGAATTCGTTCATAAACGATTGAAACAGAAAATCGTTACTTTTTCGATAAAGTCGGTGAAAAATAGATCTAGATTTAATAGAAAAGATTATGCCTTTTTAGATCATTCACTTGAGCTTAAAGTACAAGTAAAATTACGAGTACAAGTACTTGTAATTGCTGGTTTCAGAAGTACAAGTACTCGTGTACTTGTACTTGACCTAACAAAATTGGCAAGTACTACTTTTACTTGTAGTTTTCTTGGCTATTCAATTACAAAGTAATTGTAATTGTACTTGCCACTGCAATTTCAAGTACAAGCAGTTTTGAGGACTTTTACTTGAAATTACTTTTCAATTACTTGTACTCGTACTTTGTACTTGCAAGTACGATTTGGTTAACTCTGCACTCAAGGCGCTTCTACTATCAATTTATTGTTTCCTGCTGTTGAATCACATTTGTATTCGTAAACGTCCCGCGTATGGGTTTTTTTCCGAATTCTATTACCTACCAATTAATTTTTTGAAGTTTATTTCGTTTTGTGATCGTGTGTGATTAGGACCAATGTCAGCTTACAAGGTAAGTTAATGGACATTAGTATATAGCAGAAAAAGAGAGAAATAGTAAAATATCATTGTGAAATAGAAGCTCGAAATTTTTACGCTGCTGTCAGACATTATCTTTTATCCGAATCATCTCATTAAAATCATCTTCTTTTGTTCCCCAATTTCTCGGCTAATGAAAAATACTTTTTTAGAGCCGAAACTGTGAATTAACATACAGCAAAACTCACAGCTGTTGGTACGCGACCATATTGCTTGATAATACTGATATCAAGGCTAACGGAGATAAGCGAGTGTAACTGGGCGGATTTCGGGAGCTTAAACTTGAGCCGCCTTAGCAGGAGTTTAAACTGGTGCAGCGCTGTGGTGAACTTCAATGAGCTGCAATCTCCGTTAATTTACAATATTTTACAGTAATTAACTTTTCCAGTAAAGCCTTAGGCTAACTTTCATCAAAAAGTTATTTAACGGAGAGTGACCAAACTCCATTGAAAATAATCGCGAGGATCAAACTTTGGCGTCTTTCACCAATCCAAAACTCGTTAATATCGCGTTTGGAAAAATGGAGATTCCCCAATGGAGTTTAGGGAAATTGTCCAATAAAATTCGCTAAAAATTTGGACGATTTGAACACCGGGACAATGAATTAGCTGATGACATTAGGGCTACTCTACAAGGGATTGCTATTCATCTTCCTATTATAACCTGCTACACCATCAATTATACGTTATTCCTCTATCACTCAATTTCACTATTCGTATTAAAATGCATCAATTTGGTTGTAGAAACCATTTTAAACTTATATCTGCCCGACGAGACCTCCAGATGAGAGACAATGAGTTCAACGACTTCCAGAACTGTCGGATTTGCGTGTCGAAATTTACATCGAAACTCGATGTTGACCGATTCCTCGAAGTGCGGAATCCACCGTCCGATCTTCGAGGGACATTCGACGAATCAAATCACGTGTCAAATTGCGTGAATCCATTGTAAATCAAAACTGTGAATCAACTTTAACTATGAATCAAGCAAACAGCTGTTCGTACGCGGTCATATTGTTCGATATCATTGTTATCAGGGCTAACAGAGATTGGCAGGTGTAACTGGGCGGATTTTGGGAGATTAAGCTCGAGCCGGCTCAGTAGGGGTTTAAACTCGTACATCGCTCTGGTGAACAACGTTGAGCTACAATCTTCGTTAATTTCCATTGTTTTTGAAATTAAACTGGTTTAAGTTGTTGGTGAAAGTGAGCCGTGGTACTCGTTCAGGTTTTTCGTGAATGTGGGCGAAGTAGGATTAGTTCAATGGAATTAAGTATAATTAAAAATTTAAATTCGTTCGGTGAGTGATACTGTTGAAAGAGAGCTCATCAAAGACTTGTGGGAGTTAGCTGGTAGTAGAGGCTACTTCTGGAATCCGAACTCATTACTCTTGAGGGGGCTGGCAAGGCCACGTGATGAATGTTCGTTTCGTCGATGGCTGTAAACCTTTTGATCGAGCGTTTCCCGCACTCTTGGAAATGGCCCTAATCACTGACCGAATACTCAGGCTTCACCATGCACCCATGAACGTGCTGTGCGTGGTTTGAGCGTGTCGATGTAGAATCACACCGTTTCTTAAAATGTAAGCACACTAGCCAAGCCATCTTCCGATGCGGGTGATCGGAAGGTCCTTGGCAAACGTCAATAGAAACAAAAACTGCCAAATATTTGATGGTAAATAAGGTGTTTCATATACTAACGTCATGTAATTTTATAAAATTGAATCCAATGGGTCAACGAATGTGAACTAAAGTATCATCGCTACACGCTGATACATTGTGGCATGGATATGTCATATGTCACCATAAATGTTCACGAAGTCCGCAATTTATTGGGTGTGGTTCGTAGGTACATTGGTATATTTACATACCTGAGTGGAAGTACTTATCCAAATTACCTCTGCAGGTTTTGCCTCTCTATTCGGCACTAAGCTGATTTGGTTCCTTGATAATATATTATCACCTTGCAAGGAGCTGTAGTGGGCCATGTTCGTTCAACAAGTTTACGAGATGGAATAAAACGGACGTATTAAGAGAAATATATAAGTGAAGTGTTATATTCAGTGATAATTATGGTGTCTAAAATTTCTTCAATAGATTGAGCAGACTCTGCTGAGCTGCTGAGCCCTGCTCCCTTAGGCTGCGTGCTTTTTGGCTCGGGCGATTTGGAGAGCGGCGAACACAATATGTTTTATTCGAGGATTTCACTCCTTCGCCATTCGCGCGGCTTAGATGCTTCGGTTTCTATGATGGTCCACAACAACTTAGTTTGTATAGTTGACATTTATTTTTTTATTTTTTATTTTTGCGTTGGCCTTTATTTCTTTTCAGCCATAATCACATTTAAATTTACTATATATTTAATGTACCTACAGCATTAAACAGTAATAATCTATATATAACATAAAACAGTAGGCGGGCGCATACTTATACTCAAAATTGGTGATTGTAAAAAATGAATATAACTCTCTGTGAATGATTTCACTTGATTTTATCATACTCGTCTGTGAATTGAAAGGATTGTCCACTTCTGCCATTGTATTCGAAAATAAATAATTTTGTGGAATTTTGGAGTTCTCACAAATCATCACTATATGCTCCAATGTTTCTTCCTCTGTACCATAAAATCTACGCAGACTGTCATTTTCATCGATGTAAACTTCGATCTTCTTTTATGTTAGATCTTCGTATATAATATGTTCGTGTCAGGCACTGCTCCGATCTTACCTTGATATTGTCTTGAAATAGTGCCTTGTGTTTGGATTTTTGATTTTTGCCATTCGTGGATTGCCGTCCGTTTGAAGATCCTATACAAGTCGGTGGGACGGTATAAAAGTATTTTCACTATTCGTTCCAACCCCAGCGCTCTTTTGGCGATTTCATCAGCCCCCTCGTTTCTGAGTATGCGTTGATGGCCTTTTAACATATAAATAGGAACATGAGGCCCCTAGCCAGAAGAGTCGAAGTTGATTTGACGTTGTGGTTTTTAATAGCATTCTCTTTATAGACGGACTCAAGTTCCTCAGTTTCTGGAGTGCTCTTAAGCTCTCTGTGAAGAAAAAATTCAGACTTTGGTACTGTCGCAACCTTACATCGAGGCAAGGCGCAACAAACTTGTTGTCATGATGACGAGTAAACTAAATGGGTCAGCTACATTTTAGATCATATGTCTTAACTTCTCATAACTCCTTGTTTACCTAACTCGTTGTCGTAACCTTTTGAAACCTGAATGGAACGTTTCATAAACGTTTGGTGATGTCTGGGCTTTTGATCTGTGCAAAAATCAGTGTGGTGTACTCAAATTCGGGAACACTGGAAGATGAGGAAGTTATAGCCGTTTTAATGTCATAAGTTACAAAACAAGAAAATAATTAATCTTAAAAACTGAATAGCTCGATAACAAAGATTTAAAAAAAAAAAAAAAAAATCTCTATAGGAGGCATTTTTTGTTGGAATTCAGTTGTAAAATGTATCCCTGAATTTCGTTCGCCTTAAAACTAACACCCTATATACTAAACAAGTTATCAATCATTTGATCAAGCGCGGTGTTCTAGACCCCAATGATCCATGATGGTAGCCGAATGCCAGGAGCGCCTCAACAATACGATAGGTCGCTGACTCTCCTAGGATCCGTCCTTCAAAAGTTGTGGAAATTCTAATAGGTACCTAACTGAAACACTCTATATATTCGGATGTTCGAAAAGAAAGGAGACAAAACTAATTCAGTTAATACATTATCAGTTAGACCGCATTTCAATTTTACATACTTAAACGCAGTAGATAGTTCGTCAAATGCGTAGAACTACGAAAATTTGAGGAGCGTGAGAATTATATTCTTTTATATCATGTATTATTCATTCATGTTATTAGTACGTAGTTACTATGAGTATGGATAGTTACAAAATGTTAACCTTGTTTTTCGTGCAATTTAGATCAAATTTAAAGTAGTGATATAGGTAATGTACAAGGAGGAAAAATGCCTACTGGTAATATTTGTTGTTTAATTTATGAATGTTGATTTTGTATGTCCCATCTTGACAGACATTTGTATGCCGTCATTTTTTTGAGTTATAACATTTTATGTTTTGAGAAGAAATATGAAATAATAACGAACGAGGCGGAAAGACCTTGTACTCCGTTGATTACCATATCTATCGATTTAGCCCCCGAAACATCTGGTGCGGAGCAATCACACGGCTTTCTTCGCCGTTTGAATATAAACCCCCATTTCACCCATATCTATACCCTCGTAGAGCCCACTTGTAAAACCGATATCGGAGGTTTGGCTCACGTGTTCGAAGAACTATTCCGACGATTTTGTTAGAATTTTTATTTTATGCAACTAGAGGATCAAGACTATTACAGATATTTCTCCGACCATACAGGTACATTGTCGATAGCCAAGTGGGTTGCTACACACATAAAAACCAGTCCGGATGTCATTGGGTATTAACTGTTTCATCTCAGAATGGTTGTCATTTGGGGTTATTTTCTTATGAATACCTAATCTGTAACGTTCAAATTTATAGCACACTAATTCAATAAATCAACGCACGTTGAATTTAGTGGCTTTAGTGGCGCATCTGTTTAAAGTTCCAACTTATTATTTATGTAATAACAGAATTGTTTAATATAATATCAAACCATCTACCAACTTGGGTATAGCACCAAGCTGCCTCGTTTCTGTGACGTGCATATATAGACCGTAAAAAAAGAATAAATAATAAATAAAATAATAAAATAAGAAATAAAATAAATAAGTAAATTAATTTGAAAAAAGAAATAAAAAAATCCCAATATATATGAACTATTCAATACTAAAAATTATGATCGAAATCTGATTAGGTAAAACTAGAAAGCTTACTTGTTACAAAGATATCCGGTTCCCGCATGTGCAGCAGCCACTAAGATCGCAATGAAACATATGAGGAATCATTTCGTCATTTCCCAACTAACTCCCAAATTTGAGTGGGACCGGACGCATAGGACAAGAGAAAACGACGCTTAATAGATTTTACATTTGCGCATGGCACATTAAAAGCTTTCAATTTCTGAGTGATAAAATTTATAGGGGAACCTCCTAAGCCCAATCCGCACATTCCCAGAAAATGTCATCAAAGTCTGATTGAAACTGCGGAAGTTGTACGTTGCAAGGATTTCCCACTCGCGCATTTACTAATGATCTGATCGTGATGGAATTTATATGCTATGAATAGCTCGTCTATTCCTAACTCCTCTGCTAAATTGAGCCAGATCGGATGACTAGAACGCTAAACAATTATCCTTGATAAAATTTATGTTTGCGCATGCGGAGAGTTAAGTGTTGATTTCTGAGATGGAATTGATTATGGGCTATTTCCAGCTGGACCCGCCTATTCTCGAATAATTTAAATAAGATCGAATGAAAACCGCCTAAGTTATGCGTGTTGCAAGGATTACGGACAATCGGACAGACACAAAACCAGCGTTGTTTAGAATGGTCGAAAACGTAAAATGAGAGTGGAAATTTCAATTTTGGGGACGAAAAATATTCATCTCCCTAAATTTAAAATAACGCTTCCGGTAACTATAGCTAGACTCGGAAGCAAAAACACACTGCTGATCTTATCTTTATAAAAGTTACATGAATGTTTATATGCTTCATTTTAGAGCACAACGTAGTAAAAAACGCCACAGGTTTTCTTCGCAAAAATACCGATTATCTCACAACTAGGAAGTATGTTAGTTTTAGATAATTTAGGATTAGGAAACACATCATTACTGTGTTATCATAAAGCAATGATGGCGACATGGAAATGATTAGAGGCCCCGTACCTAGTAGGTACCTGTGCAATGAATACAGCCTCGACCAAAAAGTCGTGATATGGTTGTAATGTGTTTCAACGGTTCACTCAGTTTAGATATCTCAGGTTCATCAAAATCATGTCAGAAATTGATTAGCTCTTAATACATTGCAAAACACCTATAATAGCATCAGTTTTCTCATCATATAGGTGGAATCATTGTTGTGGAGGGCAAGGCGTTGGTTCCTCAGCAACATCCATATTGTTATGGGTAAGAAAACCGTCAGATATGTTGTCGTCGTTCTTGTACAAAAAATAGATGAAGGAGTTTCGAGAGATATTTTGTGAATACATGAAAATTAAAAGGACCTATGTCCTCAAAAGTTGGCAAATTTCTTCCTCCATTTGCTTATCTCAATTCCCTTTGTTATCGTGAAATTCGTCTGACGATCAGAGCCAAGGTTCCAAGAAAGCAGGCTTTCAGAATATAATGTAAACATTTTGTCCGGCTGAAAAATAATTTAAAAAATTAAAAAACTAAACAGTAATAATAGAAAATAAAATAATGAACTAATAATGATTATAATTGGAGAACATTTTGAAAAGTATTATGACGAATGATTTGGTGAGTAGCAGTTTTGTTCTAGTCTATCCTGGCAAGGGGTACTGATGGTCACTTTTCATTTGGCTGGTTGTCAAATTTGTGAATCAAGATATTGATTTTCTTCATTTTCGGCAGAAAATCACATAACCTACTAGATTATAGTGATCATTATTCTCTAATTGTCTAAAAAATAACGAAAAATCAGTGGGAACATGCCTGTATGGGAGAGTGCGCCATGATGTGCTCGCACTGTGGCACTACTGGGTACTTCATTGACATAGATATATCTCTTTTAGCTGAGGTAATTGAAAAAAATTGTGTACTTGACTTTTTTTTGCCCGAAAAAGTGTACAGGAAGCTTTGTTTTCTATTAATTATCACGTTCAACCAATGCGTTAGTATCGAAGTGTAACTCCCTTAGTTTTCGTAGCAGGAAAATTGTTCGCCACTTTATAGAATGCATTTTATCACATCACTTCACGATATCTGAGCCATTGTAGTGTCAAGGAAAGCTGAATTATTACGCTAAGTAATAAACTAATATTGCTAAGTAACCATAATGAACTAAATATATGAAAAAAAGGCACTACATAGTTGGTATACTATTGAGTAGTAGGCACTTGTGAGCAGTAGGTACTAGACATATCCATGATCCATTTGTTCCCATCAAGGGAGAAATTATTTTTATTCATTTTTTTTTTTTTTAACAAAAAATGGAGATAAATCGACTGTTCTTTACACTTTTGGGCTATCATTATGTTAAACATGAGTTATTCAAAACGAAAACACTGATTTCAACGCCACATTTCAGCCCAGGCGCCATTAATTCAACTAAAAGACAATTGGAACTGCACAAATTTTATTATAGCATTCTTCGGTGCAATACATTTATTCTCTTGCTGTAGTTCCTGGAAAAAGGGTCTGTATAACGTTGTTTATGATGCTTTTAGATTGAAATAGAATTCCTGCAAGGGTTTGAAATTCATTCGTTGATATTGTACATATTTAACAAAACGTGAAGATGTGAAGCATGTTGCGGACGGTTCTTTATTGGAAACGAAGTGTTGTTGCTGACGTGTCATCTTTGGTGGACTTGTACAGACAAAAACAATTTCGCTCGACTTTCATCTGGGTTCCTCCGATTTTTTTTCCCGCCGAAGGGGACACGTTGAAGTGTTAACTCTTCCAATTACCAAATGGAAAAGGGCCGCAAGTGGTGTATTCATACTCAGCAGTGAGGACAGCTCGTCAAAAACCCTTATATTAATTAGAGTCCGAGCCCCAATTAATGGAAACACGTGGTCGTCTGTTCAATGTAAGTTGAAAGTGACTAATGATCACTTTCTTCTCAAGTGACTTCAATGGTAATTTCTCTCTTATAAAACCGCTCATGGAGTAAAATTAGTTTTTCCTGACGAGGGTATCCGGATATATACATGAAAGCGAAGGGTATCAGGGAATTATTACTACAAGATTTTGGGCTCAAACAGTACAGCGGACAAGCTTCTTCACTTACTCTACAACGTGCAATGTTCCCTCTATTTTTTATTTAGCCAACCGCGCTGAATCCACGTTAAAATGAGAATATTTCAACTGAAATATCTACCGTGTAGAACTAAATCTGGGGGCAACGTTGAAAGCAGCGTTCATTGCTTACTGCATCGTACTGCACTGCTTGTGTGTTGTATACTGGAATCAATCAAAAATGATAATTTAGGAATATAATTTTTGAAAACTTTGTTTGCCTCAAATTACCTTAAGTTGCCTCAAATTGTTGCATACACTATGTATTTATAGTAACAAAAAGGTTCAAATGTACCTAGCTCAAATCATTACTAAGATATGCTCTCACGGTCATCTTACATGACTGGAACATATTTGGAGATATTTGCAGAATTGGCTTATATTGGGGTGTAGGGGTGGAATGGGGTTGGAATATTCCTAGTAGGTACCAATCTATCATTCGTTCGAGAAACAGGTCATTTCTCTAATGTACGAGAAATTATCATACTATCGTATTATACTTTTAGCGTATCACATCGTAAGTTTCTTTTGCCCATCCCTTAAAACGTTCATCCCACGTGTTGACATAATAACACTAAAGTATATGTTTGACATACGGATATTACTGAAATTATCTAGCTGAACATATTAAATGGAAATGGATAATTACGGGTATGGAATAGGATCAGTAAAAACCGGACAGAATACCCTTACCTTAGGATTAGGGTATTTATTACCTCACCTTATTATGCAAATTAATTTAAACTGTTTAAAGTCTCATTCATTCTTTAAATATAGAAACTAATAAATGCATTTTTTATTCACATAACCATTTGTCCAGGAATTCTGAACTATGAAATATGAATAATTACACTTATATTATTTCTAGCATACAACCTCATTTGGACCGCGTTATGTAAATACATGATAAGCAACAGAAGTTGATGTGGAGAAAAACATGTCCAATTTTTACACGAATGTACACATACCTAGAAAGCATAGCAACACGGGGCGAGCCTACCGTTAGGCAATCATAGACTCACATTATTAAATTTAATTATCTGTGTTGTGCTCACCTAATTTTATCTCTGTCCTGTTCATATATATTATGATATAAATAAACTCTATTCTATTATATTCTTATAGGGAAGTTAAACTTCGTCTCTGGGGGTATTTTCAGTGTGCTCATGCTGCTGTTCTGTCGAAATTTGAGAAAAATGACTCTTACTAACAATCATACGCAACCTACTCCTGCTTATCACCTGATTACTATTATTTTTTTAAAGTCTAGAGAAAAACATTTCAAAGCCTGGTCAGCGCCATTTCGTCTTTTAACAGATTTGTCAAATTAAACGTAAAGAGAAGTAGTAGTTGTCACATACTTACATATACATAACTGCCTACGTATTTGGTGTTTTCTAGAAATAGCAGAGGAACGCTACCCCTTGAAATCTGTCTCTGTAGCAATCGGGTTGTAGGTTTTCCAACTAAAGAGAGATTTCGGGCCTTTAGCTTAGTATAGATACTTGCGCACCTATTGCTACAAGTACCGGTTAGCTCGTAAGAAGTAAGTCTTCTGGAAAGTTCACGTTGGCGCATGCGCACACGCTATTCTTAATTCTATGGTAAATAAGACTATAGCTCGTAAGAAGTAAGTCTTCTGGAAAGTTCACGTTGGTGCATGCGCACACGCTATTCTTAATTCTATGGTAAAGAAGACTATAAAGAACCGTTCGGGTCCAAACCTACGCGATTCCCGAAAAGTACGCTGTAATTGAAAAATGAAGGACACTAGAAAGTAGAATAAATACAGAATACAAATCGTTCAGAAAACTGTGAATTGCAAAAATCCCATGCTACCTACAACCACTTGTGGTTACTAGGTTCTTACGTAAATCCCAGGTGTAGCGATGGTCTTAATTTTGCCCATACCTGGGTTTTGACATGAGAACTGGTGGTCGTTACTAGGATTAGCAACCTCAAACTTACAATTTGGCGATTACCAGGCATTTGTAAAATGAGATTTTGCTGAAACAAGGCTTGACGCTTAAAGATCCAGATAATAATTAAATTTAAAAATAAAAAGAAAGCAAAATAGACTCGGTTGGTACTGCAAATAACTATCATGGTTTTGTTGAGTGACACAAAGTGTAAATATCCCAATTTATAATTTTTTTATACAAAAAATGGAGGTTTATGATGTCTTTGGATCCAACGTAAAGATCGGTGTTGACCAGGAAGCTAAAACTGTTTTCAAGGACACAATCTGTTTTTCAGCAATGTCGATCGATTAGGAAAGAAGTTACCCTCAGCTGATCAGTCCAACTCCATAGCTTCTAATCGTACTCAAGGCGTCCCGAAGGACCTACATCTTTGCTGAAGGATCGACCAGCTGTTCAGTATATATAGCCTCAAGAGACCCTCAGCTGATCAGTGCGTTTCTATACCTTATAGTTGCAATTAGGTATCCCAAAGAAGCTATGTTTAGCATCAGGGATCTCTCAGCTAATCAATGCGCTGTAATCGTAATTTAGGTGTCCCAAAGGGGCTCTATTTAGCCTCAAGGACCCCTAAGCTGATCAATGCGCTTCCATACCTTGTTATTGTATTCTACAAGTATCCCAAAGGAGCTCCATTTAGCCTCAGGGATCCCTTAGCTGATCAGTGCGCCTCCATACTTTTGATTGTATTCTATAGGTGTCTCAAAGGAGCTCCATTACGCCTCAGTTATCCCTCGGCTGATTAATGCATCTCCATATCTAGTTATTTTATTCTAGATGCCACAACGTATCTCCATTTCAATATTCAGTACCCTATCGGTCGATTAGGAAAGATGGACTCGAGCTCCTCAGCTGATCCGTGTACCTCAGCACCTTGTAATATTGTATACTAAATATGTCAAAGGAGCTTCATAACAATTGTCAGCATCTTAGGTCGGTTACGAAAGGAAACACATTTTCAAACCAAACAGTAGTTTGTTACGCATTTTTGTGGATTTGGTGATACCGCTAGGAAACTATTACCTTGAATTTCACGCTCTTCCCTTCCCCTCCATTTCAATCCCATCCAACACTTCAAGTTTTTATATCTCAACACATTTTTGTGACTATTTCATCATTTTACTCTCATTTTTCGTTCGTACTGTAGTCATTCGACAACAATAGTGTAATTAACATAATTGAATGAAACCACATTAGGCTTCACACACTGCATAAAAGATGCCGAAAACTAGATTCTCAGTTTTTATAACTATATTTCCATATCGTAGTCCGATTTTCGATTGATGGAATCGATATATTCAAGCTCACGAACAAAATTCAGACCGTTCATTTCCCTCTCATGCACTCGCATTTCCTTAGATATTCCGCCTCCGCGTTTTCAAAGCGCCTGCAAAAGGGATTCACCTAATTCCCAGGTCCCGGAGGGGCGGAAAAGGCAAAAGAGCAAAGGGATGTCAAGAGGGGGGTGGCTCTTAACTTATTGGGCCAAAGGGAAAGGTATCTCTTAGTCTTATCTCCGCCAGCCCGTTGCGGGCGCTCTTTTGAGTCTTCGCCGCCGAGGAGGTTCCTTCTTTCCTCAGCACGATCAGCGGCTCAGATACGATCCGGGGTGAAATCTTTCTTCCTCTTATGCTCGGATGTTTAGTGAAGTTTTAAACTCAACCTTGTGACTCCTAACAAAAAATTATGAATTGAACAAAAGCATCGCAAAACTCCATAATGATTTCCGCAAATTTTTTCCATCTCAGATCCTGGGTTCGGTTTTTGTTTCATGCATTGATGTTTTTGTAAATTTGTATGAGTAATGACTAGGCAAGAGTAAATCTCTTAATCCCCCCCCCCCCCCATAAAAAACTTTCAAGAAATTCGAACTAGGAGTAAGTGAAAAACTCTTACAGAATTGATAAGGCCAGTTAGAGTGAAAGAGGGCGGTGCCGTATAATAGTCACTTGATCATATCGAACCAACTTTATAACGTTTCTTATTTTGGAAAGCTCAACCCTCAAACCACAAAGTGTCGGTTGGACCTAACCTGAAAGAACATCCAGCGATTATTGCTTTTTAGTGATTGCTATTTGTTACCCTTTCCATTTTTAGCCCTGTATGTGAAATTTTTCTAAATTCAATTAATTTTTTTCCCAAAATTATTAAGACTAAGCCCTGAGGGGTAGAATTTAAGGACTGAAATATTTAAAAATCGAGATCTCAAAGACTTTTGGAGCAAATGTGGTTTTCGTCGACGTTGAAAGATAAAATCTCAAAGAATCGAATGAAACCAACGGGATCAGTTTATATTAAACCATCAGCTCTCTGAGTGCTGAAACTTTGACAGAAGACTTTTGTCACATACAGCTACGAAGTTTTGTCCCTTATCCCTTTCGAGTGATAGGTATCAGTTTCAGTGATGTCTACTTCATAAGTTACTCACTGACTTGATACTGGTTGTTATGTTGTTAATTTATTTCTAATACATTCCGAGAGGTATATTTGTTTCGGAAAAAGGCTTAATGATTTGGAAAAAAAGTTTCACTGTATTCGGAAAAGTTTTAACTCTTTTGGCAAAAGGTTGAATTATATATATATATGTATATATATTTATATATATATATATTTTTTTATAGGTAAAAGGTTTGATTCATTATGTAAAAGCCTTAATGAAATCAACAAATCCAACAGATGAGCATCACATCCTTCTACCCAACTTTCCAGCCCAACATGTTTTCTCTCGGGTGGAATGAAACGCAATGGAATCCTACCGCAGGAGTTTCGTTGTCTCGTGGGATAGAAATGATTGATCCCTATTGAACTTGAGAAACTGATATAGTGCCACATTCTACACCTACCAGTCTGGCTCGTAGGACAAATATTATGAAGAAGGAGCAATTTAAGTACATTTTTAACCATAATTTTGTGCAAAATGTTTTAGTGTTCTAGGTCACAGTTGACAAAACATTTTTCTATATAATTTCGTTAACAAATATAAATTCAATAATTTTTAGCCGATTTATTTTTTATTTTATTTTTATTTTTTAGCACACTGTTTGGAATTGGAGCACGTTATTCTGCTCCAAAAGTGCTGGCCAACGAACTCATCATTGGCTCCAATTTTCGTCGCTGTTCTTGTACGGATTTTTTAATCTCTTTCCTTAGGAGAGTTATCGTCTGGAGTCTGGAATGACAAAAAACAAACACACACACACATTTTTATTTTATTTTATTTTATTTTAAAGAAACCTCTCCTCAAAGACGGAGGGGGCACGCAATTAAATTGAAAAATAAACAAATAAAATAAAAAAGTGGAGAGGACGCCCAGGTTATCCCCAGGGATATGGGAAGTTGTAGGACGAGGAGGAAGAATGGGATGAAAGGATGTGCCCCTATAAAATGACCACCAGTTCAAGTAAAAACCCCTCAGGACGAGGGTGGTGATACCACGGAGTACTCCTGCCGAGATGCCCAACTCGAGTAACTCCGTGGCGCTTTTCCTGCACCACACCCCGTGCCATGACACGGTCGCGGCAATGACCTTGATGTTATTAGGTGCCACTCCTTTTAGCTCCTTTGTGCACCCACACACACACACCTCTAGGAACCTCAAGGAATTTTCAGAGCCATTGCAATAAATTAATTTTCTACAAAAATTTACTAATAAGCAGACAACAAAATAGGTACCTAATTTTAAAAACTCAAGGTAATTCGCACATACGGTCATGCTCCTAGAATGTAACTTTATTCAGTTCCATCCTAAGTATATTTTATGTTTTATTTAGTTCCATTCTAAATAAAAAATATGAATAAATATAGAATATTTATTCATGTTTTCTATACAGCTTTGCGATTAGTAATGATCTTCCTCTGTAGAAATAGAAAAAACCAACAGATAAATAAATTTCTATGATAAAAAAAAAAAACCCCATCAACATTCATTTTCGATATTCGAAAGCCTCTATCACGTCGGAAGGGGATAAATAGACGGTCACGGGAACCCTGTAAATCGAGGAGGATTTGACGTACGAAATACCCGTCCGATAAGACGGCACGCGCACCCCGCGGTCGCCGCAGCGATGTAAAAACATAAATCTCTCGACTCGGGCTTACAAAACCTCCTGATTGCGCCGCACAACGGCCGACTCCTGTATTCCGCCGTTTTCCACTTTTTTTGCCTTTTTTCTTTTTCACCGAAAAGACTTTTCCACCCGTTTTCCACCTCTAGGGCCTCATGGCGGTGAGAATTTACGATTAGGAATATTCACTTTTGTTCGTTTAGGGCGGCGGGGGAGGGAACGAGGCTGGCAGTTGTCCGCGGGAAATGGAACTCTATGATAAATTTGACTCATTTACCGGGAAGGGGTGGAGGTGAGCGAGGGGAGAGATATAAGCGGATGGTGGAAAACACCGGTGTTTTCATGGCTTTTCAGCCTCCCGCGGCGAGTTTCATTTTTCCCCTCAGCTTAATGAATAAATTCAAGGAGCGGGGAATTGATTGAATTACACTTGAGACATTTCTAATGGTGAAACACGAGAGCTATACCTAATTACTAGAAACTATCTTCAGCACACGAAATAAATCACTCTCTACGAGTTGTGGAAACCCATTACAAAACGGAACTTGGAGAGGAAAGCTACATATTTCCACGAAAAATCAAGAGTTACAATGTTGAATCGATTTCGACAGTCACCAGCATCAAAACGCTGCAAATCATTACACAATGTTTATTATTTCTGTGTTGGATAGCCCTTCTACGCAGATCATTGGCCTATAATTTATCATTAAACCCCATATGTAATATATAATCAGAACAAGCGCACCGTGACTCCAAAAAGGGTTCATACTTTTACAGTTCCAAGACCCCGTAATTTTTCTCTTCATAGTAAAAATGTTTAAATGAGGTCGATAGGTAAGGAAAGATATAGGCTGAGAAGCCGCTCGACTGATCACTGCGCATCCGTACCTCGTACTTGTTACGGAGGAGTCATAGAGGAGCTCCACCTAAATAACCGTAGGTCGAATAGGAAATTTAGCCTCGGAGGCTCCGAAGCTGATCTGAACCCCTCCATACTTTGTAATTATATTCCAGATCTTCAAAAAGGAACTAAATTTCAGGTTTCAGCATCATAAGTCAATCAAAAAACAAATTAGGCTCAGAATCCCCACAGCTGATCAGTGTGCACTGATATTGAATTTATTCTTGACATTACAAAGCAGGTCCATTTCAAATCGCATATCCATATCCGAAGGTTCACATCAATATGCCTGCGTAGATATAGGCGCCTGCAGAGGAAAAATTATGCAATTAATTAAAACGTTTACATTTTACTGGTCCTCCTGATATCAGTACAAAGATATTCAAGTAAATAGGTACCTATCAATTGAAAATATCATAAATGTACAGATCATTGTAATGGTTTTAATAATCCTTAAAAACTCCATACCGAGTTTTTATAATATAGGCATACAGTCCATCGAGACGTAGGGTAACGTAAAACTTCGAAATCGGTCATTTAGGAAACGAGAAAATGATGCTTGAAGTACTTTGCGTTAGCGCAAGCGAAGAATGGAGTAATGATTTGAGAAAAATGAAATATGTAGGAAACAATCTGCAGAATAACCCACAAATTCCCAGTTAATGTAATTAAAATCTGATAAAAACTAGATCTTGTTCCTGGGAGTACACTTTCGAGCGTGCGCAGGAGCTAATAATTATCCAATCATGTTGAAACTAACATGGAATAATTGAACCACCGGTGCCCAACTATGCACCATATTTGAGCGGGATCGGACGATTAGAGCGTAAAAAAAAATGATGCTTGAAGGAATTTACGCTTGTGCATGCGCAAAATGAAGTAATGATTTGGGAAATACGTAATTAATAGTCCATCTCTCAAAAGTGAAAACAACGCTTTCGTTACCTATAGGTAGACTTGGGATCAATTTAACAGATGAAATTAAGCATTTCTTAGGTACCAAAACTTCACTAGTAGTCACATCCGCACGAACAATAGAATAAACTCGATTTCGCAATTTTATTATAAATTCCATTGGAACTATATCACCTGATAATTCCATTATTAGCATTATATCATCAGTTATAAAGGCTATTTTGAGGCTGTTTTTGGGTTTTTTAAAATATAATCTGACAAGGCAATTTTTATATATCCCAGTATCACTATCTAGCTATTATCGATGGAATTTACAGCTTGATTGTCTAGCAGCACATTGGAAATCGCCCTTGGAAATTCGACGGTGTTTTTCGATGTTTGAGCCCTTAGGGAAAACGAACAATTCAACGCACAGCGTCGCGGGTGGTTTTAATCGCTTCTTTGGGAATCATTGACAAGTAAAAAATCATTACCGTTACCTTGAAAGTTTTTGAAATCTCGATTTTTGAATGTTTAGCTCTTTAATGTTACTCTTTAGGGTTGACAAAAATTGATGCCGAGTTTTACAACTATCTAGACCCCAAATAAGGTTTTTCACGCATGTTTCATGAAGTTTGGTCTATTAATTTTGGAGAAAAGCCGCGGACGGCGGAGGGACGGATTTTCTTTTCATTCGATTTTTGGATTCTGCGGATCTTGAAACGCAGGTAAACTAAATAATTTTCAGGGGGAGGGGGGGTTAATTTTGTTTTTTTTTTTTTTTTTTGTTGTTATTGATTACAAAGGTTCATAATTGAAAATAATGAACCAACAATACTCGCATTTGTTTTTTGGTAGCCCTGGGTGATGATTTTCCGGTTCTTTATCACTCTATGTTGTGATGTGGTGATTGTGAAAGTCGTCTGGCGGTAAAAGATTCGGTCTGACAAGCCGTTTTTCATTTTTTTAAATTAGTTGAAGTTGTTACGTGAAAAGGTTTTTTTTTTACTTCAAAACGCTAGGAGTTGTGTCTCCGATATGGTTAGAGTGGACAGCTTGAGTTTTCTAATTGTGTTCTTTGACTAGTTGACTCACTGTTCCCAGTTCCAAGTTGACTTTATAATGGTTTTGCGATTTAAAAAAAAAATTGTTTTGTAAAAGTGAATTTTTGCGGGTGACTTGAAACGGTCATATTGTAGCTCATTTCCCTTACATTTAAGAGCCTGATTTTATACGTATAATGATTTTCCAATAAAAACCGATCCAAATAATGGTTTACAAATATTGAACGTGGTAATATAGCCCAAAAACATAAATATACTGGCTTCAATGTTTTTCCGTGGAAGGGGAGAAAATTTTGATTTGTTTGAAATATGTGGCTTAATTTTCAATGAGGTTAGTTCCTTTTTTTTGTCTAAAGATTGGCTAAAAAGGAAAAAGACCGGTCTGCAGATTTGTGTGAGGCACTGGTTGAGAAAACACACAAAAAAAAAAAAAAAAAAAAAAAAAAAAGTTGAACAATTCCAAAGTACCTAATTTTTTTAATTTTTACGAGATCCATTTTTTTCCATTCTAAAAAAAGATTAATCTCTGGTTTTAAACTACAGATAGTGTTTGAAGTCATTTTCGGCCATTATTATTCGGAAAACAGGCAAACTTTTACACTGTTTCAAGTCAACCGACTTTGCAGATGACGTGAAACAAAAACTAATTATAAAAAATGAATTATCTGCACGACCGAAAAAATTTTTTTTTGTACGATTGTTTTCTAAAGAGTCTGTAACCTTCTAAGACCATAACCAAATTGTTATGTGCAAAACTACAGGAATTACAGCTATTGATAGTGAAAAGTGTTTCAAGACACCCACCTCTATCACGGTACCTAACATTTTTGTTAATGTAATGTTACAGATGTTTGCATCAAATAATTATCGTTATTGTTAGTTACTGATGATCACCTAACCTTCAAAATCGATATAACATCGTAACTCATTATTTTCCGTAAAAATAGACTACGTTCTACACAAACTTCCATTTCCATCTTCAGCACCGATCACTTGGCAGAATTTCGCGATCAGCCAACCTGTTTCTGAAAATTTATTCTGATTTTGATTGTTTCAATATCTTATTGTCTCATTGACATATTTTAATTTTATTCTCTAATTTCTTCATTCATCTTATTTGCATAACGTTTCATAATTCAAATTATTATTATTAAAAAAAAAAAAAAAAAAAACCATAGGTACACTTTTCCGGACACGTTACTTATTATTTTTAATGAATGATCATTTTATGGTAATTTCATATTTTTAACCGAAAAAACTTCTTATTCTATATTGTATACCTATATGTTATTTATTCCAAAACTTGTATTTCAATTTTGTTTATTGTTTAATGGGCTGGCCCGTGTAATTTAGAATGAATAACTAAAACACCTAAATATGGAGGGAATGGTGAATAGTGGCAGCCATGGTGAATGTTTAAATATCGCTATCCTTGAGTATATCTATTTCACCATTGATTGACCCATTTCGTAAAACTTAGAACTACCCCCTTGTTAAAAACAGATTGAGTAATTTTTCCCCTTCCCATCACTTCATCCGATTAGCTCTAACACTCTTCACTTTTTATACTCTTAATTGGTTGTTCCTCATCCTCTTTTCCTTTCTCTCGACCAACGGAATTCAATCTCCTCTCACCTTGTGACTGTATAATCTATGTCCTTCTTATCGTATTTTCAGTTATTGTTTGTCATTGATGATGACCTAACCGTCGAAATCAATCTAAAATTGTAAGTAACTCTCTTCATTTTCGTGGAATAAGACAACGTTCTTCTTTAACTTTCGTTTTTCATTACTCCCCTCCTGGACTTCCTCAATGGCCGCTAATATCACATTACACCAAGTGACTAGGATAAGAATTTGGATTTGTTGCAGTCAAGCTCTATAGGTCTGCCATATTCTTGACCGTCCAAGTTGTCAAGAAGCTGCGCTGCTGAGATGCTCTTCCGGCGTCTCGTTGGGCTGGGAAGCTGGTCGAGCCTGCCACCCATTTGAGGATGGTTTCGGGGGGGTAGTAGTTTTCAGCCCTTGTAGTTCTCCCCTGTCCTTATCCAGGGGGGGCGGCGGCTAGAAAGATAGAGCCTTGTTGGGGTGCAGGTCCCCCTTCAAGGTGGAGTTCCTCGGCCTCAAACGGGGAACGCGTTAATAGGCCCATCGGTCTATACGTTTTCCTCCGAGCAACTGTCCAAGTTGTCAGTGGCAGCTTGGATCAGTAGTTTTGAAGGGCTGTGGAGGGCTGTAATGAGCCGGGTTGGATCTCACTTTTCGGTCGGCCGTTGACGGCCGGACAGAGTTTGCCTGATTCGATCAACCGTGGTGGACACTGTATCCGAATCACGAACGTTCATTGCAGTTGGCCTCGGCTTCCATGCCTTCATGATGGAAGACGTCCATGTTTAGTATTTTTCATGAAAACACTTTCATGAAGGGGCCGAGATGAATGGCTGAATGACATTTCCCGTCATAGGGATGTTCGGTGAATACCGTACATTGTTTCGATAAAGTTTTGGACAACCGACATGATATGAAGAATTATTTGAGGATGAAGGTACACAGGTGCATCCTGGGAACTGTTCGTCCGAAATTAGAGATATGTAAGTCTGAACGTTCATAAAATTTTTCTAAATAATATTTGGTTAAAAAAATGGATTAAGTATACGATTACCAGCCGTTTTTTTCATAGTTCCAGTACATTTTTCAAAATGTGAGAAAATTATTGTGCTCAAGAAGTACCTAGGTACTGTATATTGAACTTAGCTTCTCTTTTGGACCGCACGATTTATTTCTAAATTTTTGGCAAAAGGATTGATTTTCCTCCGAATTTCAATCCTATATGAACGGACTTATCGTCTGGAATGACACCTAATATACACATTACGAAAGAGGGTCAAATAAGATGCAATTTAAAAAGCGGATTTTCATGGTTTTCATTTCGGAAAAATTGTATTTTCAAAAAGTTTGAAGTCACAGCAATAGATTTTTTTTCATTCTTCAAAAATACACAAAATATAAAAATAATATTAGCTAGAGGAAGTAGCGAACCCAGATATATTACTAGGCAAGTAGGCAGTAGGTACAACTTTCGATTTTCACAATCTCAGCTATTTCATACTTTAATATTTTGGAATTTTTCATGTTAGAGCTTTTTGAGGAAGTATCCCACTACATGTGATTTCCTGTCTTCGACCAATGAAATTAATAATTTCTCGCGTAACAACAAAATAAAAAGTAGGTAACTGGGACAAAATATCAAATACCTACACGTGTCAGCAGTAAAAACCAACACTATTACGCTTAAACATAAGGATGTTCACTCTAGAAAAACCAGATAGGCAGAGTACGGCAGAATGAAACAAACACGGTAATTTTGCACAAAGGTTTGCTATTTCTGTATTAGATAGCCCTTCTACGCAGATCAATAAGACCAGTCTATTGTAAATTATTTAAGATTGACGCCTTCAGTACATATTAATAAACAAAACTTTTTACGGCAAAGAACCTTCCCACCATGTAGAAAGGTTGCATGAATCGTGTATTGATTTGAAACTTGGTTGTTACATTAAAATGAAATCCTCCAGTATAATGAATTGATGTACTTAGTTCAATAAGCTAATTAGATAAGAAATCAGCCTCATAAGATACTCAGCCAACAAAAGGTCCTCCATACCTCATAACGTATTCCAAAGGCAATCTATTTCAAATTTCAGCACCGCAGGTAGGTTGGGACAGAAATCACCGTCTGAGGTAGTGTTCTACGTGTTTTTGAAGTTCTCCATTTCAATTTCCACCACCGTAGGTCGATTAAAGAAGAAATTAGCCGCATTGGCCTGATTGCTGATCAGTGTTCCTCCGTTCCTCATAACTGTTTTCTAGGTGTTACGAATGAGCTCAGTGTCACAAATATTAGGAAAAATATTGGCTGAAAAAGCCTCTCAGCTGATCAGAGCCCATCCATACACTGTAATCGTATTCCTGATACCCCAAAGGAGCTCCATTTAAAATTTAAGCACCGTATGTTGTTCAAGAAAGAAATTAGACTCACAGGTCACACATTTGTAACCATTTTTGCGTAACCCAATCCTGTGGTGGTTGAGCTAACTATGACTTTATCAGCTATAAGCCTACGTTCATGTTTGCACCTTCCAAGAGAAAATAATATTGCAATTAAATAAAACATTTCCACTTAACAAATTCCTCTGATCTAAGTATATCGACTCTGAATAAAGTAGATAAACACGAACTGCAAAACACTGAGAAAAAATAAATCACAGATGTACCTACAATTCTCAGTCTATGTATAGGTGACGAGAGTTATATCAAACTCGGTTTTGTGAAGAAAGAATTGCGATGGCATTATATCAGCTGATACGATAGTCGTAGTTTTCAAGGCGATTCTTACTATGTCCAACCAGCAATGATTTTCTCGCATATTGTTGATTTCTTTTCCTGCCAAAATCTTAGCCCATAGGAATAGTTTATGTAAAGCGATTGCAGTTGTTTAATTTGATTCATTGGGACGTATATAATAACGACAACTATTAAAAGTGACTCTTATTCCCAAAGAGTTCGAGATCTTGATTTTGTAATATTTCATCCCTTCAATCCTACCCTTTATCGTAGATCGAAAGTGATGCTACTGGCACACCCTCGGCCGGTTTATGATTTTTGAGCCGAATTTCATAATTGATGTAGGGATTGAGGGTGGAAGAAGTTGAGGAGTGTTCCAGAATGTGATTTTCTATTGTTGTCGACTTGTTTCGCCGAGACTCGTTTCGAGTTTCGCATTGTGCTGTGTTATAAATTTACCCCCAATGACTATGGTGTACCATGTTGTATCTGGGTATTTCTCCCATTTCGGACGAAATTAAGTCCCTCGGAGATTGTGGGATCCATATATTACTTGGAGTATGCTTTTTTTACCATTGAAAAATAAATACACTCATCTTCGTTTCCAGTCATTTTCAATCGGAATATTCACCCATTTTCATGGCGAAATTTAAATTCAAAATGTCCAAAAGTTAGTCCCTCACGTGTCCCTCGACAGGAATTTCTTACTTTGAATTTTGAATGTGAAAAGTAGTCATACGAGTGATAGTATCGCTGTACATTTTTTACCATATGATTTTCAAGGTTGTCAAGTAACACTTCTGACGGTAGGTAGCCTCTTTAGTGGTCTACCAAAGAATCAGTAGCCATGATCACTTGTGTCCCCAGGTTTTGAAGTTAGTCCCTCACATTTTTTTGAAAAAGGCACCCACCACTCTCCAGAGAAAAACTACCAAGTTTATCATGTTGGCTACATTGCTGAGGTTTAGCGCCAAACTCTGGATAACATGTTCCATGCCAACCTCCCACGTGTTCAGTTTATTCGTGAATTCGTTAGTATGAGAGTCGGTTCTCGTCAATCAAACGTGTTAATCCCTCACCAGCGTGAATCTTGTTGAAGGTAAAAGAAACAAAATGATTCATTTGCGTCAATTAGTGTGTTTTCAAAGGGAGTACAATTTCTCATTATTATTTTTCCTGAGAAAAGCGTGTGGAGTGGTGCAACTCCACAAAACATGCAAAATGTTAGTATCTCATATGTTAATCCCTAACTTCATAAGCAGTGAGGGAGTAACTCAGCAAATGAGGGACTAACTTTCATGATAAAGTGAATTAATATTTTAATTTTTTATTTATTAATTCCAATTTTTTACCCCTTGAGGCTCAAACCTAGGATACACATTTTTTATGTTGAATTTGACTAAATTGTTTCGCTGGGTGCCCCAGTCCTGTGTATCATTGTACCTTTTAAAAGTTAGATGTGTCTAAAACTCTTGACAGAAAATAAGGAATAGTAAATAGAAAAAAAAGGTCAGATTTTACAACGGCTCAATAGTAAGTAAAAGTGAAGTAAAGTAGACAACCATTTCAGGTTGGGGCTTTATGTCCGACTACCTCGGGCGTCGCGGAAGTCATCAGCTGCCCTCCAAATGGAGGATCAGAATTCGTTCTGATGATTTCGCTTAAAGCTACTCATTGCCTCGCCCCCTTGGGTGGATAGGGGTTCGCCGTACAGTAGCGCGAAAATTACTTGGACGTCTGACCCTTACCTGGGTCACCCATCCAAGTACCTACTCACCACGCTCGACGTTGCTTAACTTCGCTAATCGCATGAGAAACGGTTCATTGCAATGCCTAACCCGTACGGCACAACAGCTCAATATTGTTCACAGGTCCAATGTCCCACAGATAAAAGCAATGATGGAGAGAAGAAACTTAAGAAAAAAGAATATGACAGACTCAGAAGGGAAAAGATTAAAAACAACCCGGAGCTCCTTCAGGAACGAAAGTTGAAAGAACATCAAAAAATCAGATGAAGCTTAAAAAGAAACAAAGAAAACTGGCGAAAGACATGACTGATAGAGAGGTGAGACAATTTCGGAAAAGAGGAGGAGGAGCAATGAAAATGCACCGGCAGAGAAAATATGAAAATCTGAAAAAAGATGAGACAGCCATAGAACATGTAGGACCAGGACCCTCAAGCTTCGCAGATGCACCACAGCCATCTACCAGCAGAATGCGGCACATCCAGAAATTGGCATCTCAACGAAAGAAAACAAGCAGTGATGTTAAGAAAAACAGGATTGAACATTTGGAAGACGAAAACCAGAAGAAGAGCAGAACAAGTATTGAGCGTTTGAAGAAAAGACTGGCACGAGCTGAAATTTCTACATTCTCCCCCCAAAGCAAAGTGAAGGACATAATGAAGAATGAAACTCCAAAACAGATAGCTCGGAGCGTCCTCTTAGCAGAATCAGTAAAATGTTATTTCAACACACTGAACAGAAAAGTGAAATCTCAGTTCCGACGACGTTTCCTCAGCAATGCGAGGTTCCTGAAGCAGTATCGTTTACTAAGCAAATTTAAATTTCTCTCTTCGAGGTTGTTCAATAGAAAGGTTCATGACATCACGAACAGTGGTGTTGCCCGAATGAAGTTGAAGAAAATAACGGAAGAGGTGAAACTTGACGTAACTCGATTTTTTGAGGATGATGAAAATAGCATCATGTGCCCAGGAAAACTAGACTGCATTACACGGAAAAAATTGAATAAGCAGAAGCGCTACCTCTCAGGTACATTGATGGATTTACTCTCAAAATTTTGTGCTGGCTCAAGCTATAAACTTAGCTATTCAAAGTTTTGTAAATTGAAGCCCTTCTGGGTTGTCCCCATGAAAGTAAGCGCCCGCAACACATGTGCTTGCAGAATTTTTGATAACGTAGACCTACAGGTACGAAGTAAATCACTCGCGACGAAGTTGTGGAAACCCTATTCAAACCGGAAGTTAGTGAAACGTTGTATATTTCCACGAAAAATAAAAAGTTACAATGTTAATTCGATTTCGACGGTTAGGAGACCAGCATCAGTAACAAATAATAACTGAAGACAAATTAGAAAGGACACAGCTTCTAAGTCACAGGCGAGGGGAGATTGAATCCCATTGGTCAAGAGGTCTTGAAGATCAATTTTAAATATGGTAAATTAATGGATTAAAATCCAACTAATTTCGTAATTTAATGGAAGGTGTAAAAACCCCTTTGCCGTGATGTTTTCTACTGTTACTTCTCGTCGTAGGTATTTAAGTTTCCAATGTTGCCTAACATCGGGATTATAAGTCTGAGTAGGTTGATTTTATCAAACCGGCCGTTGATTATTTATAGTTATAAAAACTAGGTTGTGTATTGGTTCAGAGTTCAAAAACATTCGGCCCGAAGAACCAATGTTGTTCCGATGGACAGGTTGCCAATATAATGTATGACATAGCATAACCGTCAGTAACTGCCCACACTGCTGGGTCTTTTGATTCTTTCTCCTTCAAGGCTCCTCTTATGTAGCCCCCACTTACTTTTCGTAAGGATTGCCTTAATTTTCATTTGCCACGTTTTAAAATTGTCTTCATCCAACGGTTGGATCCGTACCGATGCCATTTCCGAACACAAAAACTGAACACCATGAAACACTGAACTAAGGAAAAAAATTTTCAATTTCGAATCACTTCACTCAAGCAACACACATTCATATATCCTCACACAGAAGAAGAGTGCTTATTAATAACCTGTTGAAAATATCACTATTACTTATGTCCCGCCCTGCGACTATGCTAACGTCTTGTTAGAAGTATCCGACCTGGAAGACGATTTTTCAATCGATTAAAATTCTATACGTCTCAAATCATAACTCCTCAGGAGGAAGAGGAGGGGTAGTGGTGGGAACCCAATTTCTACAGTGGCATGTCGAGAGACTTAGTTACAAAGGAAAATTTTTCCCAGGGCGGAGGGGACTGGAGATTACCACTCAGTGTAATATGGAAAATATGGAAATTACCAGTTGCTGATGAGTTCAAGCTTATTCAGATTATCCTATATATTGATCATACGAGAGTTTGTCTCTGAAATTCATCATAAATATCGTAGTTTTGAGACAATTCATTAATAATAATTGTTTCAATACAATTAAATATTAGCAAAAGACTGTGAAGTAATTGACAGAATTAATTTCAAACTCATCAAAACAATAAAATGTCTAAATATTGAAATGCACATACTCGTACAATGTTTTATGTTTTAATGATGCGACATCACTCAACGGATTTTACTAATTTTTTCTAAAAATTAGTAAGAAATCTTCAAAGAGCTTAAAAGGATAGGAATCATGTATTTTGGTTCAATTTGAGATGAAAAATATGACGCGTGGAGTGTGTCAATCTGGTCGTAGTGAGATGCGAAGGGGACCTAGCTGTTTAGGTCAACAGTACAACTACCAACTCATCCATCTTATTAATCAATCTCATCCATCGATTGATGATCACTATACCATATAATATATTCCGCATTATAATTAGTTATTTCTCTTTACTTTATATATATATAATCAAGGCATGGTTGTGAAGATCTTTTTTCCAAGAACAGATTGATTTTGTAACCAGCTGATTCTCCTTCAAGGTCTCCCCGAAGATGGTCAAGGTTTGACCCGAAGCGTCGCAAAAAATATAAGATGGTAGAAATGAAATGAGGATTGTTTTTATCAACCTTGACTGAACCCTGACATAAGTTACCAAATACTATAACTACAGCAGCATCGTAACATATCTTTAATGGCATTTTATATTTTGTAGCGTTGCATCAGACAGTTTCTATTGTTCATAGAATACACAATTTGTATGTTTAGATAACTAGGAAAGTGGTGAACAACATAATGAGTCGATTCTCCGCTAGTAAAATCATTGCCTGTATTTAATTACATATCTATCGATGGTTGTAATTTTTTTTTCCTGGTGATTGATATTATTAGGCATTAGGTATCTTGTTAATTTCCAAAATAAGAGAAATCATGATCAGTTTTGCTGCAATTTTCTGAAATTCAACCAAAGAAGAAAGAGCAACAGTGAAAAGAACAAAAGAACTTCCCAAGTAAACCTATTAGAGAACGATAAAGTGTTATTAGGTCGTACTTATTACTTGATGGGAAACAATACGGAGTCGTTATGAAGTTACTTGGATGGCTGGAAAGTCGAGGCTAGAAATCCTAACACTGCGCTAATTTTAATCTTTTTAAATTGGAGAGAACGAAGAATAAGATAAGTATTAAAAAGAAAGAAAAATCTTCCCTTACCTTCGCGGCTTCCAACTAAATCTGCGCGCGGTCTTATCAAGACGTCGGAAACGACTTTCGGTCAAAGTTCGCATTTTCACGATCCAGTTACCTGCGACCATTTTGGGTAACAGGATTCTCAAGTTTTCTTCTTTCTTTGCTTCTTTTCATTTTCAGAAAGAGAGAGAGACAGAGATAGAGTGAGAGAGAGAGCAAAAAAAGAAGGGAGGTTTGAAAGAAAGTTGTTAGCCCTAGAGAGATGACACAAAGGTAATTGGTATTCAGAGAGAAGAAACCCCCACCTCACGGTCCGGTGGTGAAAAGCGCTCTATTCCTCTCCTGAGAAAAGCTCGGAGCTCGTAATCCTAACAAAGTTACTGTACACGGAGTTTAAATAGTGGGAATTAGAAGGGGCAGTTTCCAGAAGGAGGAGGGGCCCTTTTTTCACCAACTTGGACCCTTTTGGGCTACAGTTGGGGAAAAAGGAATGGGGTGGGGGACAGGGTTTTGGCCAAAGGCCCCGCCTTCCCTTACTTTGGGCTGAAAAGCACGTGGGATCCAACACGAAGGAGGCAAGTAGACGAGAACAAAAACAAAAAATCACGAAAAAAAGAGCAAAAAACTTTTTGATTCTTAAAAAAAAAAAAAAAAAAAAAAGGAAAAGTTCGTGGAGGTAGGTAAAGCAGAAAGAGGTGGCGGAGGTAGAGTATGAAAACCGCGAGCATTTCCCCTCTTGCCCTTCCAGACCGCTCAACCATTCTTTGGCTGCTCGCTCGCGTCTCGTTAAATGAGACAAATTTATCATAGAGTCACCTTCGCCGCTTGAAAAGTTTTCAGCTCGAGGAAATTTTTTTTCTTCTCTTTTCTTTTCTTTTTCTTTTCATTCCGGTCGAACAGGCGAAGGTGGATAACCGCGAGTTCCAGAGAGGAAAGAGGAATTGGAGGAGCAAAATTAGGTCTGCGGAAGACTGCATACATAGTGGAGGTTAGTACGAAGTAGATTGAATTCCAGGTTAGCGGATACATCTCGTTTTGCGTTGCGCGTCTTATGATAAGCGAGCATTTTTAGGTTTTTTCTAATTGTTTCTGTAATTTAAGTTATGTGCAAATGTACAAATATTGTTTAGTGTGATCAATTACAGGTTTTACTGTTTAGATCGTATAGTGCTGGGCTTCACCTGTAAGCTAGGTACATTCTGTGCTTAAACTAGAATTACCCAGTCTCTTTTTTAAGACACAGCTCTTATTCAATTGGATATTACCAGAGGTTATCAAGAGATTTCTGGTTAGTATTTTACCCCTCCCACGATATCGCAGGGTCGTATGGAAACCCCGACCCCCAGGGGGAATTAGGCCAGAGCTCATAAGTCAATAAAATTGTTACTTCCTGTGATCCCTAATCAGAAGGTTGAAAACTTCGCGTTTACTCATCTGAAATTGAGAGCTACGTTTCGATCACTGAAAGCAGGACCGATAAGTTCTAAACTCTGTGGTAGATGGCTGGCCATATGGAACCTAATATCTTTTCTGAATCGCAGAATATTATTAACATGATGTATTTTAAACATGCAAATTGTAGTTAACAATTTCTTTGCACCCAAAGTGCTCTAATTTTAAACCAATGTAACAAACATAATACGATAATTTACGAAAGTTTGGCCATACAATCATGCTGATTGATTGGAACTTTCAGATGGATAAGAAACATGAGGCAACGTGCTCGTATTTTTACTTATTGTTCCCTCTTATATTTACTTCTTGCCTAATGAGAATTGAGTACTACATAAATTTGCTAGAGTCTCACTCTATGTAGAAAAGTTCTAGACCCTAGAGGGATAGGTTAAAAGATAAGTGTAAACGGTTTATATCTAACTCAACAAAGTCTAAAACTAAGCGGAAAAGGTCTAAATCAATGCAGAAATGCTGTAATACTAGAACGTATTTTGCAGAACGGTATTCTGTAAATGTAGAACGGATTTTGAGTACGAAGTCTTCATGAATCTTAATGAAATTCCTTCAAACCCCTGCACTGTAAATAACGGCAAACTCGCATGCTATGTAATCAAAACAAGAGACGAAAAATTGGTTTCATTTCATCCACGGGTTAGGGAGGGCCAGCCCGAAGTATTTAATCGGAGCAAAACAAAAGTGAGGCAGATGAGAGGGCAAAACGTAATTTTTCGGGGTAACGATTTTAATTTTGTTCTTGCTGAATGAATATAAGGTTTAATTTGAATTATTCATCTGCTCAGCGTTGAATATTCTAAAAAGCGTTTTGGTAATTAGGGCAGTTGTGTGGAGGGAAGGGATGTGGAAAAGAAAACATTATGTGGGAGGGTAGGACGTACCGGAAAGCGAAGAGCCGTGCAAGCATGACGGAAGAACTGCCCGGAAGCCAAGTAAGCAGATAATGTAATGTGGGGTTGTGGGTGGGGAATATTCTTGTTATGAAATATGCAAGAATTAGTAGTCATATGTTCTCATTCATTGAAATATATCTTGCCAAACGGTAGTTTTTGTTTGTTGGCTGATTTTGCGAATTCTTAGGTCTTCCCGCTATGTTCTAGGATTATGCAGTACGATATGATGATAAGTGATAGCGAACAATAATGAATTTGATTCATTAACATCACACTGTTCTACGACGCGGTCTATTTATTCAGGTTCGCACCTAATTCAGCTTGAAGTTATGTTTATTGAAGAAGTTTGAAGACGAGTAATAGGAATTGCATACTACACAAATATAAGAACATGATGGGTACGCTAGTTTGCTGTTAGGTTTTTGGCGGTAAGAAACCTGATTTTCTCAACAATTATTTTGATACCACGACAAAAATAATATTTCAGTGTTAAACTGAACTTCAGTGTAAACTCGTGTTAAACCATGGTTACCTTTGTTTGCAAAATATAGATTTGAAAACATATTTTTAAATTATTAAAAAATGAACTTACCAGATAGAAAAATGTAATTTTTGAGGTTTTGAATACATCATACGAGTTCCAATCTATCCATTTGATATTATGCTGATTATCCTACCTAGTTATTTTACTTTTCACTGTGAAAAGCTGGGAATGTTTTAAAAATCCATATCATCTTATTGGTCTTGTATAGCTAGACAGAGAATGTGTGAGTTCAAAAAAAATATTACTTATGTAGTACTGGAGAAGCTGAAATTTTTTACATTATACGAGTTTAGGAGTGGGAAATCGTAAAATCCGTCAGTTTTGGAATGACGATATTTTGTGAAGCTTCGATTAATAAAATAACATGAATGATTTGTAGCAGTAGCTGACATATATGAACAGCGCTCAAAGTTTAGTTTTTCCTGATATTAGAGGTTATAGACATGATACTTTCGGTGAACAATTTTAATCAATATAGAGCAGGTTTTTTGACGAAGTTTATATTCAAATTAAACAGCGTTAGTCCCTCATTCAGAATATGAGCCTTTTTTCAATTATCACCATTTAAAATGACAAATTGACCCGACTCGAGTTTTCGTGTGTAAAGTGACGCGAGTACTGGAAAATTTAAACAGAGTGTAGCATAAATCGGAAACTATTATCCTATAATTATTATTTACTATCCTATCTTCATAAATTGGATAAACATTGGGAAGGAGGAAGGAACGTGCTTAGAAGATGAATTTGCAGCACCCATAATTTTGTAACCAAAATCACCCGATTAGAATTTCGTGCCGAGATCGTGAATGTGCGTCTTATCCCACATTCATGGTTTCGGCAAAACACATTCACGGATCGAACTCATTGCCATTATTCATCAACATGGTTGTCGGTTCAGTTCAGGGGTGTTTGTTTAATGTACAGGAGCCCAATAGCTATCAAACCTGACGACGGCCCCGAGGTTCGATTTTTGGCAAATTCATGGTTTTGACAAGAAAGGGACGATATGGCAAATGTCTGAACATGGTACGGTAGTCTATTAAATTGTTAGGAATCTATTTTTCAGAGCACAGAGCAATAATTTATACTTAAATACAAGTGCCTATGTTCAACCTGGAAATAGCTCTCGGATCAGAGAAATGACTGTTGAGAACTGTGAAGAAAACTTCACAATCTAGCCTCTTGAGCTAACCCCCCCCCCCCCCCCCCACCTTATAGCAGAGGGAAAACGGCAACGCAGGCCATCAGTTTACCACTGGCTTCCATTCCGTATCATTATCCCCAGAAGATCTATAGCCAGTGAAGGTGGGGTGCCAGCTATCATTGTTCTAGTGAACATTGAACAATGAACTACCAGTTATGAATCAAGGTAATTTCATCTCTTAACAATACACCTACCTCTGAGCTCACAGCCAACTTGCAATTTGAGCAGCTTGGAATTTTAAATTTCTCTTACCCATTGCAAAGTCTTGAACGCGATCGGAGCTATTATACGCTCAAAATGAGTGCCCTAAGCCCTGGTCCGTGGGGAGTCAAATCCCTCATCCTCATTAGGAGAAGCTTATAGTAAACAAAATTGATATTGTGATTGTACTTGGCCTACTTTGGCACATGTAGAAAGTCAGTCATTTGAACAAGATCAGATTATGTTCTTTTCCGTTCTACTAAATGTGAAGTTTGGTAAACATTAAACACGTTATTTTTACTTTCGGGGCGTGGGAACACGTCGTTCCTTCGGCAGTGGCAATCCTCAAATGTAACGAGCAAGGTAATTTTTCATTACGATGGCGAAAGATTGGTATTCTCGTGCTACAAGAAATTATTTTCATTTCTTAATTTTTTAGTGTTTTTCTCAACATACACCAAGTTTGATTGAATTCCTATGAAATTCCTTTTCAATGAGTAAACTTCGTATCTAATAACTCCTGATGTGTGTGACTAAGACCCCCTTTTTTATTCATGGGAATAAAGAATTGTGTTTTGTGAAGTGATTTCTCCCGAATCCCTTCTAGAATTTTGAATATTCAATAATATAGAAAGTTAATTTAACAGAAAATTACCGATAACACCCCTGTATATCCAATAGGTCTTACAAGTTTAAAAAGCTATGCTAACATTCGACCGACTGGCGTATAAAACTAATCGATTCATTAGGAGAATTTATAGTAAAAAAAATTGGTAGTGTGTTTGGCCTACTTTGGCACATGTAAAAAGTTAGTCATCTGAACAACATATTACGTTTGTACACATTGAACACGTTAATATTATTTTGAGGTTTGGGAACACGCAGTTCCTATAGTGAAACCACTGGCAGTGGCCATCCGCAAATGTTCAGAACAAAGAAATTATTTGTTAACCCGTCGGGTACCGAGTTGGGTGACTCAGTCACCCCAGCGGTCCAGATTTTCTGAGTTTGATAACAATGAACGTCAGTATGGGCATACGCTTTTTTTTTTGTATTTGCTCATTAACACTCAATTTGATGAAAAACATAAGCTGCCGTGCAGGAAAAATTACTTTGAGGCGATTAAAGCACAGAGTTGTGCCCGTGGGGTGACTCAGTCACCCCGCTCGGTAGTGTGTGTAAAAAAAAAAAAAAAAAAAAAAAAAAAAAAAAAAAAAAAAAAAAAAAAAAAAAAAACGTAGCAGCTAGGCAAAGTCCGTCTGTTTTCACGCTCTTTACGCGTTTGTGCGGTCATTAGTTGTTCGTTCTAAACTGTATCAAGCTTTCTGCAGGGGCTTCACTGGAATCAACTGACTCCGAAAACTCAGCTAGAGCAGCACCGACGCAGAGCAGCCTGTCGTCAACTCTGCATGTGGCGGTGCGATGCAATTTTCGTAGCAGAAAAATGGATAAAAAATCAAAACTGAAGTGCTGTGTTTGCCACAAACCTTTCTGCTCTAACCACAGAAGCAAACAAACCATTGTCAAGTGAATTGAATGTGAAAATAAGAGTGAGAGGAATTGAAGTTTTGGTTGGAAAAAATTTTGAGGAGACGGAATTACGTAAATGTGCATTTTCTTGTTGATTTTTCAAATTAGTGTTTTCAATCTAATGTTTTAAAGCTGTGTCATTCATTTTGTAAAATGAAAAATATTCGAATTTGAATTTTATTGTTGTTAACAAGTGCAATTATTAAAATACTAATAAAAAGCGCGTGGGGTGACACAGTCACCCCACTTGGTAGCGCGCGTTGCAAAAGGGGGTTGGTAGCGGACGGGTTAAGATGGCGGAGGATTGATGTTCTCGTATTACAAGAAATTCTTATCGTTTGTAATTTTTTTCAGAGTTTTTCTCAACAGACACCGCTTTTTATTGAATACCTATGAGATTCCTCTTCAATGGGTACACCTTATATCTAATAACTCCTGATTTGTGTGACTAAGATCCGTTTTTTGTTCATGGGAATAAGAAATTGTGTTTTGTGACGTGATACCTCCCAAACTCCTTCTAGAATTTTGAATATTCAATACTATTGAAAATATACTATATTTATCTTGGTTTTAACTGAAAATTACCAACATATGTAAAATAGATCCTACAAGTTTGAAAAGCAGTGCAAACATATGACCGACTGGCGTATAAAACAAATCGATTCTTTCTTTCCGTTCTGAGAAGTAAGAAAATGTTCATTCGTTGAAAAAAAAAGATCTCAGCCATGCAAATTAAATGTTGACTTTCTCCTTTGCAAGAACGGATATGAAAGATCGTTTGCCCACGATTTTCACTTATTAGACGGGAAAACTGAATAATCCTTTCAAAAATGACATTACATAGGTACGTATAATGGAGGATAATTTCTAACTTCAGTCCTAAATTCAGATCTAACTCCTTTCCACAATCCCATGGAACTTGTCGTCGCTAAAATATTATTAGAAGATGTCAGTGGCTGAGTGGGAGAGTCCTCCAGAAACCTCTCCGACGAAGTTTGGAGCTCAACAGGTTCCCACGGGCCCATTGAGGCGCCGACTTTTCTCATTCGGACGGACGACCGTCAACAACTTGATTCGCCTGTAATTCCGATGGGTGACGCTCGATTAGCTATTCAGAAAAACTTCTCTGACAAGTCGGCAGCTCCAGGCTGTAAACGAACACTGGTTTAGGGGAGACTCGAAGCACAACCATTTGAAACTTTGGATAACAGATAAGTCCATTTTGCTACACTTTTTCGCTAGCATATTTGTTGTTTTTGGCGTCAAAATTAAAACCATTTTGTTATAGCGAATTTTCATAGAAAATAAAGCTATTGCTATGGCTTCAAAACTTTTAAAATCTGAATTTCGGAAAGTTTTTTTTATTGGAATCTGCTTTGGGGCATTCTGAAATGATTCCAAGAATTATATATACATTGGCACGGGTGTTCAATGAAAGTTACGACCAATTAACAAATACTAAAATATGAAAACTCACTGTTGTAGTCGGCTTTTGCCTTATAACAATTTTAGAGCAGAAGAGTGACCTTCACGAAGAGATAAGAGGAGAGAGAGAGAGAGAGAGAGAGAGAGAGAGAGAGAGAGAGAGAGAGAGAGAGAGAGAGAGAGAGAGAGAGAGAGAGAGAGAGAGACGAGCTGAGCTTCACTCTTCCACTCTACAATTTGAAAAAGGCAAAAGCCGAAACATAATAGTGATTTTTTATTTTTTTTGTACCATATATATATATATATATATATATATATATATATATATATATATATATATATATATATATATATATATATATTATTTATGTAAGAAGGTTATAGGAAACACTTAAATAACTTACAAAATGAGAGAGTATAATACAATATATATATATATATATATATATATATATATATATATATATATATATATATATATATATATATATATATATATCTTCTTCTTGAACTGTTGAAAAAAATTTATTCTTTTTCAAACTAGTGTATATTATCCAAGGTCAATTTAGGCCCTATTTTCAAATCAAAATATTTATCTATTAATTTGCCACAATAACTTCAACCGACAAATCTACTACAACTACTAAGTTAACCTACAACTGTTTCCTACCCCTAACTTACTCACCATTACCCACTGCACCCCTCTTCTTCCTCCACATGAAGACCCTTCCAAGACGACCACCAAGCTTCCACCTACCACTGCTGGCCCTCGTCCCCCCCGTTCCCCAACGTTTCTCTCCAGGTACTGGGGCTTCTTCAGTGAGATGAAAATTAAATTCTAATTATCAAATTCAAAAATGTAAAATATTGTAAAGTCTTGTTATAATTTGAACTGTGCAAATAAAGAAACGTTGCTTCGACCTTTCCCCACACTATCTTCCTACTCGTGATCATAACAAGTCGACGAAATATTTAGGTTCTTTTACATTTGTACTCGTACTTAATCAGAGCAGTTTTCCTCAATCACTTATAGCTTTCAACTCTATCTGTCAAATCTAAACTTTATGTGTATTTGATTCCTAAAACATCAGTTCGACTAACTCAAACTTTTAGCGAATTTTCATAGAAAATGAAGCTATTGCACTGGCTTCAAGAATTTTAATAATATTAAAATTCTTTCATAATACAAATAATTAAGTAAAGACTTTTGAATTTGATATTCAGAATTTAATTTTCATTTCCCCGAAGAAGCCTAGGGAGAAACGTTGGAGATTAATAAAAAACCAATTTCTATTACGAAAATTTTAATGTATATATATCAAAAAGTGCTGGCTGAGAAACACATCCTTTTATTTGTACCCTCAATAATGTTTTCCGATTTTGATCATAAATCTCAAGGATTTCAACGCATTCAACCAATGAGCTACTCTCTGCTCATGCTCTAGCTGGTATTGATCAAATTGATAAAAATAAGATAATAATAAAACAGGAAAAATAAGATAATATTTCCTACTAGTGTTTTTCCATTGTTCCACACCCCCAATAAGTTAATATAGATTCCTTTTCTTCCATGAATACTCACAATCACGCGTTATATTCGGAAAGCAGTTTCGACCCCCTCTATTTTCACACTTTGCAGCTACAAGTGGATTACACCGCTAAAGTGTTGAAATATCCCGAGCACAGATTTTCGCGGATAGTCGCTGAAAGTGCAAAAAAGAAAAGGTAGCTTGGTACAGAGAATACGAGCAATTGGCGGGACTTGTGGGGATGACTATAGAAAACAACAGATGGGAGAAAATGGTGAATGAAGTAATAGATAAATTAAGATTAAAATGGCGAACGGTATTGGAAAATGAAGCGAAAAATTCAGCCCACCATGGCCGATTGGTGGTGTGAATTGTCGGTGGGAACATACGAAGTGCACAATTCCTTTGGTTGGATAGGCTCTTGACTGATCAATTGACCATATTCATCAGTGACATAAACGCTATTGCAAATGGTTATGCATTCGGTTCATATCTGAACAGATTATAAGGACCGTTGCAAATCAGGTTAGGCATCGCACAAGGTTTGTCTTTTTAGTGTGTGAATGAAACTGAAGAGTTGGGTTACAGAAGGTCTTGTTGTTCTATCTGGGTTTCTGTGTTCGCTTTGCTTAGCAAGGTCTCAATGCACATTCCGACCCTCACTATGACATTTATAGCCATCGATAGAAGTGATGAAGCTGAAGAACCTTGGTGCAGAAGGTGAGTAAGCTGGAGAGGGGAGGGAGTGTTGAATCGGCTATTGGCACTCCCCGTCGCTTATCAAAATATCCGTCTATCGGCTGATGTTCGAGTTGGTAGCTTTCATCTTTTTTTCCTTCTGTGGATGTTTTCATTAGTTTCGTTTTTGTCTGGCTTCTGTACGGCTATTTTTTTGGTTCTCGCTCAACATTATGAAATCTTTGGAGGGGTTTTACCGCAAGGTTATTTTTACCCTTTCTAATAAATCCAACAGTTTCACCAATGAGCTCTTCCACGAGTCCTTTTACGTAAACTTCAAATAAATTAAGTTTTAAAGATCGTTCACCCCACACGTTTCAAAGTTGATTTGAGAGCAATGATGCTCAGCAACTCATTTATAAAGTAGGAATCTCGTCATTCACTTAAGCTGTGCATCCAACATCCGTAACAATGGCCAAAAACGAAACTAGTAGGATGAATCAGAATCGCGAAACAAAAATCTTCAAGTAAGTCAACAACCATTCTTCTATCTTCAATCTTACATCACTTAAGGGGTAAAAAAAATTGTAGTTTGTGCAAAAGTGGTTTTAGAGGTTACGGCATTCTCCCAAAACAATAATGATTTTCGGAAACGTGCATAAGTGAGCCTAAATTAAATCAAAGATCTCGCATTTTTGCTGCGCAGTTATGTGTGGTTTTAAGAGCGATGAAATAATTGAAATCCGTAATTGTCAATGATTTACATAGCATTTACACAATTATTACAACCGTTTACAATATAATTTAAGCCCTTGGGACAATAATTTCAACCGTTTACAAATTCATTTATGCCCTGTAAAAAATCATCACAAGGCTTCAATAATTTTTTTTTTTTTTTTTTAAGCAAATTTTTTATTCTAACAAGACGGTAACCGGGGGTGTAAAAATTTGATAAATAGAAGGTAGGTAGTGACTGGGGGGGGGGGGGGGGGCAATAAGTGCCTCAATTATTCGTTGACCATCTGAGGTACAGCTGCTCCATCTTCCAGCCCCAACGGTCGAACCTTCCTTCGAGACCCTCTTATACGAAGTGAAACAGCTCGAATTATGGAACTGGACCTTCACTTTCACCCATCCTGAGAGTTGTGAGTAGGGACGGTTCCATTTTTCAGCCAGGACGTATGCTGCCCGTTTCAGAAAAACAGTAAATTCTTTGTGAAGGGCACCGTCACATGAGTACACTAAGGGTGTGAAAGACTCCCGGTGGTCTTCTGCAGCTCGAACATGTTCCATGTGTTTTGCATTTGCTGCTGCTCTTGCTGTTTGATTCCAGTCTTGGGAGAGATAGGAGGCAGCGTCAGCATTAACTATGCGATTATCAAAAAACGCTGGTCTCCCACTCTCCCAGACACCATTCACCATTACATCACCCACTATTGCTGGCTGTCCGTTGGCTGACTCTTGCACAACTAGCTCAATCAAAGCTCCCCCCCCCCCCCCCACAGGAAAGGTTGACTATTCCTGCTAAAACGTCTCGTACTTCGTCATGCCCCCTCTTTACCATTCCTCCTTTCTTACAGTTGAGGGCATGTGAGAGATCAAACGCTTCATATCAAAGGCTTCAATAAATAATTTAAACCTTTTGGATAATTATTTATAGTTTTTCAAATGTATTTCAATTCATTCAATGAATACAGTGGCATTTGCAATAAGCAAGAAAGGAAAGTTAAGTATTCCAATCTGAACAACTTGAAGGATGATCTTTAATATGGAAGTAGCTCTCTCGGAATCACCGTCAGACAATGTTAATTGATACGTAATGTATAATAATAATAATTTTAATTGTACACATACAAAATATGACCCATCTTAACATCAAAAATCGTAACCAGCAAGATTATAAGCTCTCTCGAATAAGGTGCGTGGGGGAAGTTTAAGTCTCAATATTCAGAAGGAGTGCTACAAACCTACTCGTACGTGGCTCAATTCACTTCCCTAAGTCCCAAGTTTGTCTGATACGAGTAAATAGACGTTTTGATTCTGTAGAATGCGATCAAGTATAATAAATAAATTTATGATGGGTTTAAATAATTCTGTAAAGGGTTTAAAGATTTTGTAAAATGTTGAAATCATCTTGACATGTGTAAAATTATTTCGTGAAGTGTTCAAATAATTTTGTAAAGGGTATAAACTATTTTGCATAGGGTGGGAATAAATATTTAATCGATATACATATCAGAACACTAACCAACCCAATAAGTTGAATTCGCCTTGGCTTAAAAGACTTTAAAAAAAACTTGAGAGGGTTCTGCCAAAGAAATTTTATAAAACTCTGAAATCGTACCTCGCTGAAGACACATTAGAGTGAAACGTGATGGAGAGTTTTCCAGACTCAAGCGAATAAGAGCAGGTATCCCGCAAGGTAACACGCTCGGGCTCTTGCTGTATATTCTGTATATGCTTGATATACTTTGCAATGATGGTGTTACAGTAGAGGAAGAAGCCAATAAGTTATAAAGCGCTGTTAATCATGTACAAGTCCATTTACCAAAAAATGGAGCCTCAAGCTAAATGAACAGAAATCTGCCCATATCAAGTTTACAAACCAAAACGTAACTAAGATACCAGCCCACTGAACGGTCAAGAGATACCTTACTAACACTGTACTAACTGATACTAATACAATACTGAAATGGAAGGGGTATGCCATTAAAAATCATATCAATTAAATTTATTTTTGTTTTATTTTTATTTATTTATTTTAATCATACAAATGCATTTTATAAATATGTTACAAATTGAACAACTTAAGCTACTCACTTTCGATTTCTTTCCCAACGATAGGCTTGGCCCGTGTTGTTGGGGAAGGTCTTGGTGATTCGCTCATGTCTTACAATCAATCTACTCTATGATACGAACGGTACTTAAAAATATAATGTTATGCGTATAATGTTCTTATAATTTTAAGAAAAGATATGATAAATCTCAAGTTAAAAAAAAAAAAAAAAAAAAAAGTATTGGTTGCTCGGCAGGCATTCCGAGCTATCCGTTGCTTGAAAATATTGCTCATATACAAGACGATTTTGAGGCCTGTGTTGACTTAGGGCATCCAGCTCAGGGGCTGTATGAAAAATACCAACAGCAAGTCATACAAACAATTCACAACAAAGTGCGAAGAAGTAACGTAAATGCTCCTTGGTACTTATGAAATGACGACCTCCATTGGAATCTCAAGATGGAAACAGTTAGTGAAAACTAAGTAATAATAACTAAAAAACACAAAACTAACAGAAAAACTGGCTGACTAACTGACTGACTGACTAATAAATAATTAAAAAACAATGCTCAAAATTAATCAAAAACAAAATAATTAAATACTTAAAAATATATGAAAACTTTGCGATTAAACACGAGCAGTGTGGCTGTATAAACACATGAACCCAGAAGCTCAAAATCCACTAGGCAGCAACGTCATCCGTCGTCTTGACAGAGCAAAGCCTCTCCACCTTAATACGTATAAATGTGACAAGTGTTGTGTGAAAGCCATTTAGTGGAGTAGTTGCCATTGGGCTATTAACTCTAAAGTAATTAACTAATTGTACCAAATAAAATTAACTTGATGGGTTAAGCTCAGTTTTTATGTTTCTAATCAAGAATGTTTGAGAAAACCAGTAGTTATGTTCTCACAAGAATGTAGATCCCACAAATTGTTGTCGTTCGACAGCATGTAACATATAAGAGGTAGATCCGAACAACGGTATAAAGAATTCGTAATACCTCGTCTTTCTTGGAGTCTTGGAAACGAGCTTTTTACTTCCGGATTGATACCGAACTAAGGGAGAGGGTTTTAACTGGATTGAGATTTCGGGCTAAGAGGAGTAAACCCGCGTGCGAGAGGGAACTTGAAAGGGGGGGAACACATCAGAAGGTCATGTGAAGGAGAAGCAACAAAAGTGAAGGAATGCCTTTAAGATCCCCCTTCTCCTTTCACCCATCGTTCTCTCTTCCTCCCCTTTTCTTCGCTTTTTTTCCCCTCTACTACCCTGTCACTTTCGCCTTACAAAGGGGAAAACGCTGGAAGGTGAAACGCGGGGGCGGCAGGCCTTTTATTGAGCTCCAGGTCGCGGCAAAGTGGATGGAGAGGGTGCACGAAAAATAGGGAAAATACGAAAAACGTGAATGATGGAGGTGACGCGGAATGAGAAGGGGGAGAGGACCAGAAAAGGACGAACGGGACCGAGGGCTAAAGGAAAATAAAGGGGCAAGAGATCCTCAAAAAGGGACAAGGAGCCTTTCTTTTCTAACCAAATTAAACGAAAATGCTCCAGAAATGAGGTTTGAAGAGCTCAATGGAAATTTCTTCAAGAGGGAAGGCAATGTAGGTGACCGGCATTTCTTTATTGGTGCTGGGCCCTTCGCGCGACAAGAGGTGATTCCTCTCGACGATCTGAATGGGGAACAAATGGATCGATGGGGGTTTGAATTCTCCTGTATTCACTTGAACGTTCTGTCGTTTAAATACTTGCTTGCGATTTGAAGAGGGAGAAAAAATTCTCCGGCAAACAATAATTGAATAAAATTATATTGATTGATGTACCAAAAAGAGTGTGTAGGTGATTACGTTTTAATATTTTGTATAAGGTAATATGATCTTAAGGTGACATTTTAATTGTGTCCCTAAGAGTTTTCAATTCAAGTTTCAGTTTCAATTTCAGTTTCAGAGTTTTCAAGTTTCAGTTTTTAATTTTTTCGTTCTCCTAATCATAAAGTACTAAAGTACGAAAAAAAAAAAAATCAGACGACTTTTATACTATGCATGTAAAAGTATATAACTAACTCGGGACCTAATCATCAAATCTACTTGGTTTCGGTCTCATTTTACTAAGGAAGATAATATAAACTGAACATTTAAACGGGAGAATGTGCACAAATGAAATTGGCCTTATTTATGAACTAAAGAAAGAAAAACGTAAGATTTTGAAATCCCATATTTTTCCTCCAACAATAACGCCTTCTATAAAATTTTGTCTTCTAAAGATAACAAAATTCTAGCGCCTAAATTGGCTTAGAATCATCAGGAAAAAGTTCAGCTTTATTCACTGGTTATCAAGTTATATCGGTTTGAAGATCGACGAAAGTCCCAAAAATCAATTATTGGGAATCCAGGATAGAAATAGTTGCTTCCTGATTTCACTCACACTTGGAATTTTTGGCTAGAAAAAGTTATTGTTTCGTTTTCAAGATAGGTCTAATTATGTTATATTGCACATTGCTATGCATAATATTTACAAAATAACAGGCATTTTCACAAATATTCACAAAGACGAATTCGAAATATTCGAAGATGGCTATCATGGATGGTTTTAACTTAGAGTCAAACGTCCCAGACATGTAATACGGCATCATACCAGGTGTTATTAAGTGGTCGCTTGATAAATGAGTTAGTGATAAATGGGCTGAACTTGTTCATACTACCTTAGTATCTTCCTACCCTTCAATGGAACTGGGTACTTTTTCATAGTTGAAAAAGCATATAAATAGTTTCATCATTTATCATTTAAATAGTTAATAATATCATATTTATGTCTATATAGGTAAATAAAAATTAGGAAACAAACAACAACATTATTCAAAACAATAAAGCGAACTGCCCTACTTTAAGCTTGGCTGACGACAGAGTCTACCGACCCATCCTTTGTGTTAATCCTCTTCAATATTTACAAATGTCTTCTCGCCTTTTGGGTTGTTAACACCAGGGGTTAGGTTGGGATTTTCCCTTTTATAGGGCTCCACTTCGTTCATCCATTCAGAAAATATTCGATGATCTTAATCGTGTCTCTCAATACTTTATGGCACATTGAAATCAAAGTAGATTTCGGAATATTATACCGCTTGAAAAAATCCACTAATAATTTTGAAGCCGTCCATAGACAGAACATGTTTTCTTCTCTCGCAGTAAATGCGTGATCCATACACACATGACTATAAACGAGAGACTAGAAGTCTCCACATTTATGGTCACTGGTGTTGTTGTCTTTACAATGAACCTTTTCAGTTTCTGACGTTTCATGTCTTTAGGATGGCCCGTAATTTGAAATTTGCAGGACCACAGGACTGAAGGACTGCATTTTTTGCTGGACCACGAGACGAGCAAGGGCAGTCAGTTAGTAACATGTGGGTAGTAAATAATATGCGGAGGAGATAAATTATTCGAAATAATTGAAATAATGATTACCTAATTTGAATAAAATTTGAAGTTCAATAAGTGAGCTAAATTTTAAATTCAATAAGTGAGCTAAATTTTCTCCATTTCGCTATAGGATGTTGAAATTAGACAGGGAGAGACGGACATCTGGGATGTCGAGAGACGAATGAAATGATGGGCTCTTTCCTGATCAGCTGAGTGAGCTAAAATCTCTCCTTTCCACTGAAGAATGTTGAAGTTTGACAGGGATCCTCACTTGGACATCAAGAGACGAATGGAATGTTAGGCTCTTTCCTGCTTTGCTTAGTGAGCTAAATTATCTTTTTTTTCTGTAGGATGTCAATCTTCGACAGGGAGCCTCTGTGGGACATCATGAGACGAATAAAATGATGGGAAGTTTCCTGATCAGCTGAGTGAGGATATGCCTATGGTCACATTTTGTCATGGTACTTAATAACATGTATAGGAGTGCCAGGTAATTATTTGATAGTCACTCCTAATTGGTGTCTTTATAATCTGAGTGAGCTCTTGAGCGAACTTCCGTACTATTCAACCTATGAAGCTAGAAACATGATCTTTTTTTGATCTGAATCATAAGTTCTTTATGAAAGTTTTGAATAACTTTCCATTTGAGCACAATAGCTATATTTACATTATAGCTGGAGATTGTTATGTAGAATAGCTGATACACAGGGGGAATTGTTTTAGAAGTTTGTCGGGCTATAACTTCTAATGGTTCTCAACAAAAACCATAATCGTTATAAAATTTGGTTCATTTCATAGCGGAGAATTAAAAAAGCTGCGATTAATATCAGATGATCGTGTTCCGTTCGAAATATGTATAGGATTCTAAAAAACGGATTGTATTTTGTGCGTTTTCTTCTCCTCAGTCAATAACATATGTTATTGTTCTATTGATACTTGGATCTTGATACCAGGATCGTCGTAATATCAACCATATCATTCTACTTAACGCGAAGCATTATGCATAGATGTGGAATGTTGTTTAACATAAACGATTCTCTTTTTTTTTCTCTTGGTTTGTCTTGTACAAACTTGATCGCGGCTCACTAGAAATTATGGTCGCACCCCTCAGAACCATTTATTTGCAACACGTCTCTCTACCTCGTGAATCATTTGTACTCGTTTGTTTCACATGAAAAATCGTGAGTGCCCCCTCAGTTAACAGAAGAAGTTATGATGATATATTCACCTGACGTACTGCACGTTTTCAAAACGATATGCTTACAAATGCGGGCGACCGCCGTCTTGTGTGATGCGGTGCGGGAAGAGGAGACCATAATAAAACAGTTGCGAGCCATTAATCACCCTTCACCCCTACAATCCTCTTGCCTGTAATTGTTTCCTTTCGTGCAACTGGAATTCCTCATGCGCGATTGCCTATGCACCGCAGAGAGCACCGACCCTCTAATTTTCACCCTACACCGAACAATACCTTTGGAAAGCCCACTCTGGATGCCTCTTCCGAATGGGGATTCGCTTGGGATCAGGAACAACGGGCCATATTCCCTTCCGCTAGTTCGATTCCACTGAACACTTCCTACTCTCATGTTTGGTGGTAATCACGAATATTATAGAATATCATGCTCAAATATTTCCTATACCTACTTGATGCATTCATACTATTAACCAAACACACGATTTCTATCTCGACCTTAACCCAGACGATCCACAAAATATCAAAACATTCTTCACAGAACTGACAAGACTTAACCTAAGAAACGCCCAAAAGTATTATTGAAGTCGGCTGTGAAATACAGAACAAAAATGGAAAATTCAGAAATAGCATTAAAAAAAAAAAAACTTGTAACACTAATTTTTGTTTACACTTGCGTAGATATTGCTGAGTTGTACCATGTCTAGGTGCTGTGATGTTGATAGGTGATTTTCTAGGGGCTTTACCTGCACAATCCCTAATACTGTCATCGAGATCCTATCTGTAGTCTGCAATTTAATGTATTTTTGCCATATCAAACATCAGTGGACCAACAAAAAATTGCAGATAATTTATTAGGCTTACACAGTACTAAAATAGTTCAAAATGGTTCAAGAATTTTCGGTCATGCAGTATCATCGTATGAGCGAACATGTTACATTGTTTTGAAATTTGAGCACTCTGAGTGCAAAGAACTTGTTAACTACCAATATTATGGCATTAAAAAATGAATAAAGTTCTGCCATTTAACCTTTCTAGCACATTTTTTAGATCTTGACCAATTTCCAGTATTCAAAATGTGCTGGGCAACAAACTCATCCTTTCATTGGCAAATTTCGATTTTCTCCCCAAATTGTTATTTTGGAAAATATTTAGGTTGACTTTTTTCTATAGGTTTTCATCTGTTCTACTGAATACGTAAATTGGAATAGGTGCATCACTTGCAAAATGGCTTATGGGTTTGGTTTCGGACAACAGCCATCGAGGATACCTTGATATATTTGTAGGCCGTGGATAACTTTACCCATATGTCTCGTATTCATTATTATCATTTCACTTAAGTTGAGTTTCAATAAGATCCAATTAATTGAAATAGGTACCTAATTAGTTTGTAAGAGGTCAATTTTATCAGCAAATAGATCAACTCTATCTGCCATAAAACACTATGGAACAAGTTTTTGTCATATAATATATATTTAAATATTTTGTCTCTCAAAGGGCTCAATTTTCAAAACAATGAAGTACAAAAATTGATAATACAACAGTTTACGTAAATTCGCTCATATGATCATGAAATGACATGAAAACGTATAACAAGAGAGGGGATGCTAAAGATGTAGTATATATGAGATAAATACCTATAAATGCCTATATCTTTATTTGAAATTTACCTCTAAAATGATGTGTAAAACCTCCATTTGAAACAAAAATCCTAAATTTGGTGTGTAAAATATCAAATTTGGTGTGTAAAACCCCCAATTTGACGTACCAATGCAGATAATATGAGCAAGTGCGTAATTTACTTATAAACAGAGCAGTCCGTGGAAGTCATGATACTAGTTAGATTATTCAAAATTAAATGGGCAATTGTTCATCAGACTGACAGCCACAAACCGGCATCCAATGTCCTCTGGCCTGATTTATTGAGACGCATTTTGTTTAATTATGCGTGCCATTGAGTGGGCGGATCCTATGGGTATGATATGGCGAGGAGGGGAATGTATGCATACGGATGTGAGGTCCAAGTATGCATAGGTAGGCGACGCGGGGGTCCCAGCAGCTGGCCGAGGGACGGGATTGCAGATCGTTATCTCTGGAATAGCCACGGAGGTCAGAATCAATGCAACCGCTCCCGGCCCCGAGTTCGCATTTCCACCGGCAAGAATATGCACGGATTTTCCAATTATTCGGCCGATCGGATTAATCAGAACGGAACTTTCGAGTTAGTAGAAACGAGGTCGTGTTTTGTGCAAATCAGAATTCATCGAGTGAAACAGGTTCCTCATGACATAATTGTAGTTCGAAAATATTATGTCTACCTCTCGGATTACACCAGAGCGATTTGTCCAGAGGAAATCCGATGCCACTATTTTCATAAAATTTCCTGATAGCCAATTTGTCTGATGGTTTTGGAGTGCGGACAAAACTTAAACAAGTTTAAACATTTTGGTGATTGGTTCCTTTATTGGTGAAAAATACTAATTTTCTAATATTACTACATATTTGAAGAACGTCTGCCTAGTTGGGTGTTGCGCATTTGCTTCCATGTATCCTTAACGTGAATGTGTAGATCACCAAAATTATTTAAAATAAAATAATAATCCTTAAAGATTCCATAACGTGTTTTTTATGGTTGTGGAAAACAGCTGATCAAAATGTAGCATGAAACGTCAGCATTGGTCATTTCTGAAACGAGAAAATGCTGCTCGGTGTAATTTTCGTTTTTGCATGTGCAGAGTGATCAATTTGAGATATAGATATACCATAGATATACGTATATCCATCCGGGGATTATCTTGTGCCTAACCTGCACATTCCCTGAAAGTTTCTTAAAAATCAGATGCTAACAGTGAATATTAAGCTTACATATTACAAGGATTTCAAATTCATTCATGTGCAACAGTGACTAATAATACAATCATGTTGAAATTGATTTGGAATACACACACACACCTTTTTTTTTTTTTTTTTTTTTTTTTTTTTTTTTTTTTTTAGAAATCTCAACAGTGACTAATAATACAATCATGTTGAAATTGATTTGGAATACACACACACGAAATCTCCCCTCAAAGACGGAGGGGGCACGCCATTAAGAAAAAAAAAAGAAACGAAAAAACTAAATTAAAAAATGGGGAGGACGCCCAGGCTTATCGGACCCCAGTGCCCCTATAAAATGACCACCAATTGAGGTAAGAGCCCCGAAGGACGCGGGTGGTGATGCCACAGAGCACTCCTGCCGAGATGCCCAACTCGAGAAGCTCCGTGGAACTTTTCCCGCACCACACCCCGCGCCATGACCTTGATTTTATTAGGCGCCACTCCCTTTAGCTCAGATATCGCTTGTCGCAGGTATCGCTTGTCGCAGATATCGCACACACACACACACACACACACACACATTGCTCAAAATGGTCTAAAACGTGAAATGCGATTGGCAATTTTGAAGACAACAAATATTGTTCATTTCCCGAAAGTGATAACAATGTTTCCGCTACCTATAGGTAAATCGGAAAAGTGGCATGAAGGACGAATCTATTCGTTTTGTAATAAGGCTTTATTTCACCACAAGCTTTCGGCGCATGACTGACGCCATGATCACGTGGATCTATGTAAAGATAAACTATAACAACATAATTATTGAGTGATCAAACAGAAGGAAGGCAAATTGAAAATTTTTACTTCCTATATAGTATAACTAATATTACTAAAGCTATGTGTATAAAGATTTTACATAATTTGAGAACCTAACTTACATTTATTAAACTAATTATTACCTAATTTTCATATATAATTCTGTTTGTTGCTGCTAAAAGTTGTCTGGGATGTAGAATAATAGGTACCTATGTGTAACAGTACCAGGGGTGTCTTGTTTGAAAATCATTAGGTTGGTATCAATGTGTTGAAATTGTTGTGAACATTTTATTCACCAATTATGTTGGTGATTTTATTGTGAATAAGAAGAATGAAAAGGCGAACTTACAGTTTCAATTAAATGCTTAAGGTGATTGTTGTTGTAGGAAGTCACTTTAGAAAGGGCCTTAGTTCTGCATTAACACTTTTTTTATAGTTACTAAAATCTGGAGTTATTTAGTTTAAATTTGCTATTGTAGTGTGACAATAAAAGAAGAATTGCATTTAAAACATACAGCGAATCATGTAAAACCTATATACTCATAAGTAATATTATATCATAGTAATATTAATATCATAGTAGTATTATATATGAAGTAATAATTTCCCAATTTGCCTTCCTTCTATTTGATCGCTCCATGATTATGTTATAGTTTTACTTCATATATGTATATCCACATGATCATGGCGTTAGTCAAGCGCCGAAAGCTTGTGGTGAAATAAAGCCTTATTACAAAATGACTGGATTGGTCCTCCATACCACTTTTACATTACACTAGTGAGGAAAAACAATCATAGTTAAAATGGAAGCGAAATTGTAGTAAAATGCACATTTGAGACCATTGCGGACGTCAGGAGCACTGAACGCGTAAAACTTTCAGACCGAAGACCGTTAAAAAACTTTCTGGTGCCTACAATAAAAGATTCTAGGAATCCCAATGTAATAGAGCAAAGTAAATAAATTATAAATAAATTAGAGTAATAGATATATTAATATGCTTAATTCAGTACTGAAGTAGGTATATCAGGGTTAACAAGACTGGCCAATCTACCAATGATTGGCCGGAGTTTTCAAGAAATTCATGTTTAATGCCCATCTTTGCTCAATCCATGTAGGTAGATTGGGTACTTTTTTACTAACAAGTAAACTTTATTGTAATATTAATAACGATCTGGTTTGATTCAGAAAACATAATTATATATCATAAGGTTAAGACCTTAATTAATGTGGTACATGATGTACATAAGAAGCTACTCATTAGTACCAAGGCATTACTTTCAGTTTGTTATATTTGTTCGCTTTTTATTTCGAAAGTTTGCGAGATCGCAAATTTGAGACGGAGAAAAAGTTTCGATTTTTTGCAGGTTCCATATAGGATTGATTCTTTTGGTGGATTCTACGCAATTTAAAAGTAATCCAAAATTATTGAAAATAAAATACCAAAATGTTTATGGGTTCAGTTGAATTGCCCTTGGTCAATTACATTATGTACACTAACGTCCAAATCTTACGTAATATAACGAACATAGGTAAGGATTAGCATTATTACCATTATTTTTACCTACCAAATAAATCAGTATTTATAGTATAAAACTGTCTCACGTAAGTAGTGAGAATAAAATAAATGCGCGCATACTGAAGAACTTCCAAGTTAAACCCTCACTTCTTCAATTGGTGATACACGTTCAACGTTGTTTTGAAGTTGATTGGAACGTCACAAACGCCAAGTAAAATCTGCCTGAAACAAGAAAAAGAGGACTTTGTCAAACTAAATCTGAAACTTCAATAACGACGGTAGAAATATGCTAACTTTTGTCGTTGATAACCCGCTCAGCTGGAAAATGGTGAGGCACAGGAAATTATATTTCTCCGGGTCAGGAAAACAGAATCGTATTCCAGAAGTATCTTTTGGCGTTGGACCAAATGGTTGACGGCACGTACACAAGTAAATAATTTGGGTAGTTATTCATTTTAATTTGGGTGGGCACTGTTATTTATGCGCGTTGTATTTCCTTTTGCTCGCTTTTATCTCTCGGTTTCCTTTCTTTCTTTTATATTCCTGAGTCATTTTTTTTCCAGACGCTGGGAAAGGTGATAATCAAGCTGGGAGTCATCTCACTGGCTTTATGTCCTGGCCCCCGTCATATACTTAGGGATAATTTTTCTAGTTGAGAGATCCGCAAAAACGGAAAGTAATTATATGGACGTTTTTATATTCATGGCGAGGGTGTTATACCATCCAGTTAACACACGTCAAAGAATAAAAGCATCTCTAGTGTACGCTCATGTTAACTAACCGACAATTTTATTTCGTCTGACAACTGAACATGATGCCCCTAATGAGTTGAAGTGTGGATAATACTGTGAAGTGAGTTTCTGCTCCAAGCTAAGTTATATACATATACATATATATATATATATATATATATATATATATATATATATATATATATATATATATATATATATATATATTTTGGCACAGATGTGCAGTGAAAGTTTAAACACAAATAAAGAGGAAACTCACAATTATTGTTGTTAATATTTCGGCGATTGCCTTTTTCAAAACGAAGCCTTCGTTTTGAAAAAGGCAATCGCCGAAATATTAACAACAATAATTGTGAGTTTCCTCTTTATTTGTGTTTAAACTTTATGCCAAAATATATATATACTGTTTCTATATATATATATATATATTGTAGAAGAACTTTTCCTCGTTAACGACTTCAAATAATGGTATCTACTCCAATGAGTTTTTGGAATGTTACTGGAGAGTTATCGTAAATTTTAACAAGGAATCATGTTTTAGCGATGGATCCCCCGCCGAAAAGTGAGACTATAAAGTGAGATGAAAGTAGCGCCAATAATTGTGATGATTTCCGCTTACAACCGAGTCGTTGCTAGGGATATGATACTTCGTCGTTTTTCATCCCACAAAATTCGTTGACCATTCGTTCGAAAGCTCTCGATTTATTCAACCATACTATATTAACTACTGCGAAGTGCGTGGCCAACAAGCTGAGTTATGAGCATGGTTATATGAATAATTGTTTACACACAGGTGATCATTCTCAATTATTGATATTGTGAACATGATTGCAACCGCTTGTTAATTTCTGATGATTTCATTGAGCTGGTGTTTCGATTATGTGATTCATAGCAGGTGATCCGAATATTGCGAGAACGGTTTGATTTGTGAAGCGGTGGTTAAATCATTTTAATAGGTAATTTCTATACTTTACACTATAGGAAGCTGTAATTTCTATAATAAAAAGTGCCTCTTTCTATAACAAAGTGAATGTATACTCGCGAGTTTCTATTAGGAGATCATCATCTCACAAGCTCAATCGTCGTGATCATTTCTATAATAAAGTGAGAGCGAGGAGCTAAAACATGGTTCCATGTTTTTTACATTTTAGCAGTCAGGCTCAATGTAATAACATTCGGGGGGGTCCAGGGGGGCGAAGCCCCCCTGGCGGGGTCAAGGGGCGGAGCCCCTTGCGAGGCCCGACGGGCCGAGTTTTCTTCAAACTGTTCTTTTCATTGCAATGGATCGAGTCTTTCTACAGCCAGGATGGAATGTAACTGAAAATCAGAGAACCTCAATAAACTTAGACAGTTGTGGGCTCTTCGATGACTTGTGTAGGAAGAAGTCCCTATTTCCGAGTGATCATAAACACAATTTAATTACCTGCTGATATCTATAGTTGAGTTTATTAACTCTTAAAGTATGCTAATGCTTCAGTATAAAAATTCCAATGTAAAAGCCGCAGGTCAAAATATATTTAAAATTGGTTCATTTATAAAGCTAACCAACTCTCAACCAGTAATAGGAAACCTATTGAGAAAAATCTTACCAACCATGTATCACAAAGCAGAACACAACGTTAGTGAGAATGGAACTCCACACATCATTCATTATAATTTTTCGGTTTGCTAATACAGGATGTATCAAATGGAAGAAATTGCATAACATAAAAAAGGTGAGAATCATTTGCGATAGCACTTCCTAAGGGAAATCCACAAAAATTAACTACAGACAACAACTACTGTCAATGCTTTCTACAAAGTCGTTGATCATGATGATACATCCCCCATCCGTGTCACCCGTGTTGTCCTTTTCGTGAAACAATCTTATCGACGGTGGCTGCTTAATAAGCGCTCGAGGCATTGAATATCAAAATTATCACGTCCGCCCTTCATCAATCGTGCCTGTGACCTATTATCAGAAACCTTCATCAGCCACCATAAACATGGCCCACCTAGAATATATCACCTCCCAGACAAACCCTTCCGTATCAATTAGATCATTTTGTCTATGGCTGTACAGAAGATGCCGACAACTGATAAAATAACTTGGACTTTGTTCGGTATTTCCCCCGTGACCAGTCACTCTGCCGTAGATACGGTACTGCTGTTCTTCCTGCCTCCTGGACGATCGCCCTGTGACTCAGAGAGTAGTAATATGTTTTCACATTGGCCAATGCATGTAGGTAGACATGCTTGTTGTATTCTATCTAAGTAGGTACAGAGTAACTATGCTTAGACACAAATCTACTCCATTGTACCAATTACCTTTGTTGTGTCCTTTTGACTGCTAGTGACGTCTTGACACATTTCGATATTGATGCCCACGGGTAAATAGGATTGATAAGAGTTTTATCTTGTTTCTTTTCTATAGGAAGACAGTCGTGCCCTTTCAACAAATAGTCACTCTTTGACACCGTTTGTTATTGAAGCCCACAGGCAACTAGGGCTGGTAACAGTTGTATGTAGTTTCCTTTCGGTAGAAGATAGATAGATAGATAGATAGATAATTTTTATTGCCTTTTAGATAAAACATCCATTGCAAATTTCATTGACAGTATATACAAGATAGAAGAGTCTGGACCAGATAAATAAATAAATAAAATATAGTCTTCTGATTAGGAACTTAAAATTAGTGACCTCACTTCACTGGCTTCCCTTAAAAAATAAAATAACCTATTGGCCACCTTTTCATCGCTGGATGTTAGCAGTCGTCTGTACTGCTCTTCATATGAAAGAGGCAGAGCGAGCAGAGGCAGAAGGAACTTCAGGCGGGCGCTACTTAGCATGGGGCACTGAAGGACCAGATGCAAGGCAGAATCGCTGACACCCCAGTTACAAATTGGACACGGTGCCGGGAGGAAGTCCATCCTGACTCCCGCGACCAGGATCCTAGGAGCGTGTTTTGCAAAAATTCGCAGCTGGGCCAGAGGGCGTAAAATAAAGATTGGCCAATCTTGGGAGAGGTACTTCTGAGGCTGGAGGGATGTTTCCTGAAAGACCGATCCGTAGTCCGGGCAGGCTCTTGAGGATGTTGCCTGCTCCAGGTCCATGTTTCGAGAAACAAAAGGCAGAGTTGTCAGGAGGCTCCTCAAAGTACTGTTATCTGGCATTAGCTCAGCGTCATTAGACAGGGCCATACCGAAAGTCTCTAAGGCGCTCCTGAGCTGTTTGACCCAGTTATACCTAGGATCACAAGCTGGTAGTGTGGAGAGGTCGAAGAGGCGCCTCATGCATAGTGCTGGCAAACGGTCGGGTGGCATGTTTACGGTCTTTATCAGCCATTTCAAGGCGTTCCTTAGTACGAGGGTGCTGATTGATTGAACTCCAGTCTCCGCGCGCACCACTGTGTTGGGAGTGCTCCGTGGGATCAGCAGGATGCGCTTGTAGAAGCCAACCTGAACCCGCTCCAAAGCATCCCCCCATCGAAGTGCCCATACAGCAGAACCATACAGCAGCACAGATCTCACCATTGCATCAAAAACTCTGGATCGTGCTGACCAGGAATTGACCCCCGCTCCGACCAGGATGCTCATTGTAGCCGCTGAAGCCAAGTTAGCCCGACTTATATAATAATTACATGCACCAGAGAACACGGCAGAGCTGGAGAAGGGTACTCCTAGATACATGTATGATGTAACCTGCTCCACCAACTCATTCCCAAACCGGACAGGCACTGCCAGGTTTTTAATTCCGCCACACCTCCGAAAGCACATCAACTTTGTCTTGCTTATGTTAACCGTGATACAATTTTCCTCGCAATATGCCTTCAGCACCTTCATTTTCTTGTTTATATCTATCGCTGAGTCGCCCAAGATCACCATATCATCCGCGTATAACAACATCAACATATCTCTATGGCCATTTATATCGAGTCCCACACACCCTCTACAGCGAAAGTAGTCCTCAATATCCGATAGGTACAGTGTGAAAAGGAGAGGGCTGCAGATTTCTCCTTGTAGAACCCCCTGCGTGAGGTCAATTGGGGATGACATTTTACCGTTTACTCTTAGTTGACAGCTAGCTTTTGAGTACAGAGATCGAAGTATACGGATTATTTTTCCACTAATACCGTATGAGAAAAGCTTTTGCCAGAGAAGGCCGTGAGGAACGGAATCAAATGCTCGCTTGAAGTCGACAAAGACGGCATACACTGTTCTGCGGGGAAGTCGAAGGTGAATCTGAAGTATTGCGGTCAAAGAAAATACGTGGTCAATACATCCCCTTCCAGCCCTGAAACCCGCCTGATTCTCCGGCAACACTCTTCTGCTCTCTGCCCAACAGACCAACCTTTCATTGATTATGGAAGTGAAGAGCTTCAGGGAAATGCAGGCGAGTGCCAGACCACGGTAGTTAGAAGGATCGTTGGAACTACCTTTCTTTGGTAAAAGCGTGACCATCAGCTGAGACCATGATGCAGGTAGGACTTTGGAGGAAAGAATACGATTAAAAAGGCATGTCAGATATAGGAGCCAGTTTTGGGGTAAGGCCTTAAAAAAGTCGGCGCTAATTCCATCAATACCTGCAGCCTTACCTGAATTAGCCTTGGCGACCGCACCCATCACATCGACCAGTGATATTTCCCTGTCAACGTTGGGGTCACCCACGTCTGTGTATGAGACTACGTCCGTCACACGAGGAGGGTAAATGTCCTGGTAAAATTGTTCCCAGTCTGACAGAGGGATTGGGTTAGCCTTGAACGCGCGGGTGCGATATTGATTAATGGCACGCCAGAACTCATTGGGATTCCCAACACTGCTGAGGGCTGTTGTCAGATTTAACTTGTACATTTTCTTCTTATAGTTGACTAAGTTCTTGTAGGTCTTTTTGCAATCCAGGTAAGAAGACAGGATGGGTTCTGAAAAGTTGGTGCGGCGGCTGTCTTTCAATAACATTTTTAGAGCTCTTCTGGCTTGGCGGCACTCACCATCATGCCATTTTTTGCCGGTGTTAGTTGTACCCGTTGACATCCAAACCATACCCAGCTTCTCTGCCGCGTTCCAGAGTGCAGAAGCAAGGTTGTCAGATAGTGAGTCAATATCTTCGCCAGCTAAGGCAATCCGAGAGACTTCAGCGTTGAACAGCATCAAGTCCTTAAAATGAGAGAGTAACCTTGGGTCCCATTTGAGTGACCTCACAGGCAGCTGTGGTTCAACGCTGGAATCAACTGAAAAACTTACCACAGCCGGAAAATGGTCTGAGTCCGTTAACCACCAGCTCCCTATCTCGAATCCCACCACGCTGGAGCAACCTCCCATACCAATCCAAACCAGATCAACTATACTGCGGCCTTGCACTGAGCAAAAAGTAAACTGACCCGATATGTCACCAGAAGAGCGACCATTAAGCAAAACAAATGAGTGAGATTCAAATAGGTCAACAAAGTCACGAGCACCAGGAGACATTGTAGCGTCAAGTACTCTTCTTTCAGGAGCAAGCGGCGACAACAGCATATCCTCCACAAGAGAATTCAGCTCACCAACTCTCATATTGAAATCACCTCCAAACAAGGCTGTATGAGAGGGGAATCTTGATAGGACGTCCTCAAAGACAAAATGTAATTCCTCGAGTGAATCCGGAGTTATGTAACCAGGCTGCAAGTAGAAGGAGCCAATGAGCAGGCTGACGTTTTTACCTTTTATAGCGACAATAATCCATCGTGAGTTGCAGGAGATTAATTCATATTGCAGTTTGGCTGAACGGTTTATGCATACCGTAAGTCCCCCACTACCTCTACCTCTGGTCCCAGTCCTGCTCGCGAAGGAATGCAACATAATGTAATTATTCAGAAAAGTAGGAAGAACAACTGGCTCGCAGAGCCACCAGGTCTCAGACAAACATAAAATATCATTACAGGAAATATAATTTTGATCAAAAGAAAATAAGCTTCTAGAACCATTAACATTCCAAAAAATAACCTTATCAATAGTGTCCAGTTCCAAATCCGTATCCGTTTCCGTGTCTGCAACCGTGTGTGTCTCGTGGTGCTTCAGCGACCGTTTTTTGGTGGTGTGTTGCCCAAAGGGGTCTTCTTTCCAAGGTGCTTATCGAGTGGGGAAGCGGGGGGGCGTTTCCTCTGACCTTGGGGGGAAGAGAAAGGTTGGTCGGAGCGTTTAGATTCCCAAAACTGCCGTCTTCTTTCTCTTTCTCCGGGGGTAGATCTTCCTTGATTGACAAATTCGTGCCACTGAGTAGTCCCTTTGCTGCAAGTATTTGCTTTTTTAAACCGAAAGATTTTACCTCAAAACAGATCGGCCTGTTCTTCCCAGTAGTTGGCTTGCCCAGTCTGTATAGATCTTCTATGTCCCCTGAGTCACAGTTGACTCCTAATTTGCTCCTAATAAGCTCAGCCACGTCAGAGATTTCATTCCCGCTCCTCGGAGGCCCCTCCACCACCCCCATCAAAATTAGATTCCTCTTCCTCACTTGTCGCTCCAGCTGGGCAATTCGGGCTGTCTGTGCATCCAATTTCGTATCGACTCTCTTCACATCGTCTCTTAAAGAGGATGAGACATTGTCGATCTTTTGTTCGAGTGTGTCCAGTTTTTCTAGCTTGGCAAGAATCTGATCCAATTTAGCTGAGCTCAGTTGACTATTTTCCCTGGAATTTGTTGTTTCCATGATTTGGCGGGCCGAAAGTGGTAACTGAGTCAAATATACTCCACCCACGACGCCAACTATACTACCCGCAACGCTCGAAAGCACGACAAGGAGAGAATACCCTCCAACCTGAAAGCGCAAGACGAAAGTACGAAAAAGCAGTACAGGAAGGGCTTGATAGGTTTGGCTTTGATAGTTCGGGAAATTCCGACGCCACTCGTCGAAAGTCGTGGATTCCAAGGTCACAGGGCCGGACAATCGGTAGGTCGGGAAGCTTCGACGCCACTCGGGAACCGTCGCGAATTCCAAGGTCACTGGAACCGCAATCAACCAGCCTTTTTCTAATTCTACAGGAAATATTTGCGGATAATATTTCGTAAAACGAAAAGAAAACCGACCAGTTCTGGTGTTTTTGATTAGCAGGCTGTACTCACCGAAGGTTGATGAAACCACTTGCCCAGTTTCAGTCAGAATTGTTGAGAGAAACACCACTATTTCGTGAAAAGAACACAGAGAGAAAACAAACACGACCTACGCTGTCGGGTCCAGCTCTAGCACATCGGTAGAAAGACATTTGTGTCCTTTTGATAAATAGTCATTTCCTGGTACTCTTGGTTACTGATGCCCAGAGGCGAATAAAACCGGTTAAAGTCATTACACGTTGTATTTTCCACAGAAATATATTTTATATTCTTGGCGATAAAATCCTCATGTTGTAACAAATACAGTCATTGACACCCGCGGGCATTTAGGATCGATAACATAGTATGTTGCATTTCTACTTCTATTCGAAACAATAAGTATATTTTTGTATTGTGGCATAGTCACGCTTAGTTCACAGTCAATGTGATAGACACTTTTGCGGCATGGTCACGCACAATTGAAATAAAGTAGTAGTCAGTTTTGAGGCATTAGTCACGCCATTGTTAAAGTTGAAAGTTTCTGATACAGTCACGCCTTTTCAGAGATAACAAGAACTCTAAGAAAAAGCAATTTATATTAAATATTGTTGTTGTTAGGCACGTACCGTTAGTCACGTACGTTGGTATTTTGAATCTTCATTTAGTGCATCCTAGTGCATCCTCAGAGCTTGAAACCGTTTCTTTCTTTTATAGGCACAAAGCCTATTGTGTTAAACACGCTGTATGTTGATCCGTACCTTTAGTTACGGCTTTCAGTCAGATAGGTAACAAGTTACAAATTTCTTACTATGCTGATCTCACTCATGAAATATTTTACAAGAACTAAACAGCCATTGTAATGGTCACGCAATTCTAATTCCATTGTATTGTGCCTTGTTGTGTTGAAAATCAGTAGTATTATATGATCATTCAATAGGTAGTAATTTATCTTGCTTTTCAAAGCTACCCTGACTCCCTCTTGTGCATAGACACATACAGGACTGGTCTGCTTTTGGGCTATAGGTGTGAAGCGCTCAGGTTTATTTAAAGTCATTTTTGCGAGTCACCTTCTGACTAACAGGTCACGCAGTCAGAGTCCTCAACTCGCGGCTCAATTGGAGTAACTCATAGCAAAGACAAACTTTTCAGCATTACTACCACCGAGCATCAGACTACTGTGAGAGGGCAGCCAAGCAGAGACAGGAAAGTGCTCAGATCATTACCATAGTCATATGCATTGCAATTTTTTATGTTTATTCCCATTCCATAGACACCACCTCCGATAGGAACGTCACCACTACATGGTTACACATCAGAAAGTATCGTGTTCCCGAAAACAGTCACCTCTGCATAATAATCCCCATACACACTAACACTTCAAGCTCGATTAGAGACAGCTGTATGGTAGTGTTCTTTTCTTTCGGCACAGTGGTAATGATGATTTGAAGATGGCTCGTTACCTTTAGCAATTCATCTCATCCACATCCGGTACCACATATCTGTCCCACGTAAGTAACTTAGCGAAGACCTTCAATAGTCCGCCCCTTAAGCAGCTATGTCGTGATCAGATCGCGACTACCTTCAGTTGTCACATCCTACCAAAGTGTAGTGACTATTTAGTCACATCCCTCCCTCTTAAAGTATATCCCTTTTCCCGATAAGAACCAGCTTACAGTACTGTTAAATACCTTGTAATAAAATTGCCATCTATTCTTGCTCACCACCCCGTAACTTATCATCCTTATTCTCGGTATCCAGATTTGTAGATCAGGCTAGGAATCTTTCTGAAATAATTTATGTCAACTTCAACATTGATGGTGTAGTGTCTGAACTGCCTAGATACTTGATGTCAACCAGGGAAGGAGGGCCTCATACCGTAATCTTGGAGGATATTTCCAGTATTCAATCGCTTCATTTTCTGCTTACAGTCAGTGCTAACATGTCCAATTGTATTTTGGCTACTATGTTTTGAGATTCTAATGACCTTTTGTATTGTGGTATCCAAAATAAAATTCGAAAGTACACAAATTATTGGGAAAAATTGTAGATAAATAGGAATGATTAAATAAAATAATGATAATATTAACCTGACTATTTTCTCCATTTTTCTGTTGCAGGTGAGGACTTGATGTCTCTATCTGAGAAGACCTGGTGTTTTCAATTCCTTACACTGCGGTAACTAAGTATTTTAAAATGCTATTTTCGTGAAATTTACACTATTGGGTTCCTAACTACTTCAGAAACCGTAGTTAGAAATACCTAATTGATCACTACATAAACATCTGGAAGAACAAAAAATTGTATAGAAGACCTAGATAATTCTTAAAGAAGGTGAAGCTTGGGTGGCTTGATCCGATTCCTCGGGATGATAACTATTAATGAGACAAAAAAAGAAAAGAAAAAAAAAAGCTGCCTTGAAAGTTTTTGAGTTCTCGATTTTTCAATATGTCAGCCCTTAATTTCTACCTTTAGGGTTGATTAGAATTTATGCCTATGTTACTGGATAATTCACAGCCGATGAATGACTTCTGAGCAAAATTTCATAAACTTTGATCCATTATTTTTGGAGAAAAGCTCTGTACGGTGGATGGTTCACAGTGGAGCAAAAAGGAATGAGAACCTAATAAAATCGAACATGATAAATCAGTGTTCTAGGTTGATTGGTTTCAGGGAGGAATTGCACAATTCAATTACATGTACCGACCTATAAAGCTGGCAAATCTAATGTCAACATATAGCTTATGTAATTTTCCTTTCTCCTTCCCCAAGCAAAGTTCGGTCTCCGCGTCCTAAGATATCATTTACCGTGTGTGTTGGTACTGCAGATGTAAACATAGATACTGGATAGTTCGACTAGAACAACTAGTTTTTGCACGTGAATATCTAATATAATTTACGACTATTTCTGCCATTTTAGCGTAAGTAAATATTGAAGTTTAAGGACTCTTAAACGTTGAGTACATACGTAACTCAACTTGGAATGGAGTTTGGCATAGAAATGCTTTCCGTCGCTGTTGTAAAGTGTGGTCCCTTTATGACCAACTCAACAGATACGGTTGTTGAATAATGTATCTCAGGAAGAAACTACAAATGTGTCTTTCCCAAGAAGATAAATCTTGACCACAATTCGTGGCAGTTTTGCGGTTGCAGTTCCGTAAAAAGTATCACTAATCCTCTTCGAACCCGGCTAACGGCTTTTAACACAAATATACCGTTGGATCCCCAGCGGACGGTTTTATTTTGCCGATAAAAAAAAACAAGGTTTGAGGGAAACGGTTGGCGAGGTCCCTCGATAGACCTTCGGTCACGTACCTACTAGAGCCTGATGGGGGTGGTGGAATTGGTGAAGGGGTTGGCATGATGAAAGGGTAGAGGATTAGGAATAGTGGTGTGGTGATGTAGGTGGGGAGGGGATACACTCCAGACCTGCTCATCCGTGATCGGGAAGTGGGATGAGGAGATGAGGAGATACTTCTATTTTTGTTCCGTTTCACTACCAATCATCAGCAACAACCAATTATTTGAAACTAACTCTAGAGCGTTATATAGGGTGTCTCAGCAAAAAAAAGGACCCCCCCCCCTCCCCCTTCAACTTTGTTAGTGAAAATGTCAAGTAAAAAACATATATAAAAACTTTCAACAGGAAGTTATAAGCAAGAAAATTCTGATTCAGATCAAAACATATTGGTAAAAACATATACACTACAGGGACGTTCCTATGTCGGGTTTCTATATTAGTAGCTAACCCAGCGGATTTTGTCAAACCTAACATATTATTCTTAAAAGCATGGTTACAAATAACAATAATTTTCAATTATGCGTTAAAACATTAAACTACTTTTTCCTCTACGGGTTCACTTCATCTCCAAGTAGTTGTCATGAATATATTGTTTCCCAAGGTAGAACAGTGGTGCGTACCACTTTTTTGTAGTAAAGTTATTCGCCTTCCCCTCGATGTCGTATTTACCATTAGAGAAGGGCGGCCAGTTCGACGATAAGGAGTAGGTTTGGTGAAGATTCCGATAGCCTATCATCGTCCCGGTAGTGCAAGAAATTAGTTGGAAAAAATTTCATCCCCATCGGACGATCGGGCCGCCCGCGCATTAAGGACACATAAACATAATTTCATTTTTATGGATACAGATTTTGGTGATAATAGCGAATAGATCGTAATTTTACTGTATGCACCTTCTTCATTATAACCTTACATGAATGTGCTGTGAGGAACTACGCTCCCCCTTCCCACTCTCCACACGCACTACCAAAATAAAGTACATACGAACTGTATTAACAAATCGGTCGAAAATATTACAGTAGGTATATAAATATTACTCCCATCTATCAATCCTCCTCACAAAATTCTGTCATCTAAATGAAACCCCGATTTTTAGCTTATCAAACCACAGCAGATTTAATATATATATATATATATATAATTAATATGAATCGAAATCATCCCCTCCGTTTTCCCCAGCGTTATTAAATTTTAAATTTTTAACCGCCGCAGGTTTATTGAATAACATCAATTGAAATTGAAATCTGGATCGAACAAAATTATTCATGGAAATCAGATGAGAATAGTGAAAAATATCACTATCAGTTACCACTATCCAGTTCATTCACCCCCTTTCACAATGAAATTTGAAACTACTGACATAAATGTCCGAAAACTCGACCAATGTTTTGACTGAACATGAAAATAATTACGAAAATCAGATGAGAATAGTGTAAAAATCACGATAATTACTATTACTCCTTCCGATCACCCCTTCTGCAATAAAGTTTGAATTTTGTAACTTATTATGCTCTAAAACTAGACCAATTCTCGGTTGACGTAAAAAGAATCACAAAAATTAGATGAGAATAGTGTTGTGGCTACATTTTCGTATTATTATTAAATTATTCATTCAATATAGTTAACCATTCGATCTATTGTTTGACATCATGTGTTCAGTTGCTAGGTACCCTTTTGTTTGTCCGAAAAGATTGAGTAAAAATAAATTCCTTCGTGCTTGCCAATTTCTGAGAGTACGCGTTTTATTTCTAAATACGGTTAGACTTCACAAACCATAGTGTAAACACCAATGATTGTCTGACGATTGTATGCACAATTAGACTAAAATTGGAATCAAGCAATGAAAAAATCTCGGGAATTGGTCGAAAATTTTGGTCAGGGCAGCGTCGACAAAATGTGATCCGACACACACTCACACCAAAGGTTTTTTTCACGAATTTGGTCGTGGCTAAAAGGTCTGAAACGGATTTGTATTCGATTTTAACATGTATCATGTTTTAGCCCTGGGGTCCTAGCGAATTTTGCGAGTCAATTTTTTTTCCGCGCACGAAATTAATTACAGTGATTTCCGCCTACAACCGAGTCGTTGCTAGGGAAATGGTACTTCGTCGTTTTTCATCGCACAAAATTCGTTGACCATTCGTTCGAAAGCTCTCGATTTATCCAACAATATTATGTTAACTACGGCGGAGTGCGTGTCCAACAAACTGAGTTATGAGCATGGTTATATAAATAAATGTTTACACACAGGTGATCATTCTCAATAATTGATATTGTGAACATGATTGCAACCGCTTGTTAATTTCTGATGTTTTCATAGAATTTCAAATCAATATCGAGGAGAAAACATGATACATGGTTGAAATTTTTGGTTCTAGAACAGAAATAAGTTTAAATTGTCTTCAAGTTTTTTTTTTCTTATGCTCGGGTTGTCCTTTACCCCATGGATCAATTGCAATAGGTGGTCCCTCCAATACATATACGAAGCTCTGCCTATATGACCTTGCTTCATAGGGACGTCCTGAAAAAGGGATAATGTTTCATGTCTACAATATTACTATATGATTTAGTCCTGAACCAATGTCGCAAAGTGATTTCATATTATTTATAAGTTAAATGTTCCGGCATAAATTCGCTACAAATACTTTGGTTCGAAGTTGGTGGTGTGTGTAGTACAGTGGTGAGTGAGCTAAATACTGTCCTAAATAGAGTATTTAGGTCAAACTGTTGGTCAGGAAAGCCCATAAGTTCAATCATCCCTTAATGTCCGAAAAAGTCTCGCTATCAAATGTACTTCATTGGGTGAAGAAGAGGGAATTTAACTCACTCAGCTGATCAGTATACAGCCTGTCGTTATATTCATCTCTTAATGTCTCAGAGAGCAACCCTTTCAAATTTCAACTTCCTAGAGTGAAGAGGAGGAAATTCAGCTCACTCAGCTCAGGATATATCCGATCGTTTCCATCATTTGTTAATGTCCCAGAGAGTCTCACTATCAAATTTCAACTACCTAGGGTGACGCGGTTGGCTTCGCGACCTTCTTAATAACAAAGCTTTTGCATCCTTTTACGCAAGAATTCTGACCTCAAATATGGTATTCATGGTGATCCACTCTAAATTTGTTATTTCAAACGAACTCCCACTTTTTATTGTAGTTTCGAAATTCACTTCCGATTCGTAGGAAAAATGACCCATCACTCGAATTTTTGAATGCCGATAACGCGCAAAATGCCATTCTGGCTATTCTGGCCATTTTTCGTGTTTTACCGGATCGGTATTGCCAATATCGAGTAACGAGCATCACTACGGAATTCTACGTAAAAATACCTCAGACTCGTCCGTATAGTTTCACCCATACGACAGTTAGTATGTGCCATACGACAGTTTAACCACCCAGGTTTGATTTAGTGGTTTGGGATGGTGTTTAGGATGGTTTATCTTTGGTCCAGTGATTGGCACAGGAGATCCTTCGGGTAGGAAAATGATAAGCCTTCCTGTGAAAATTTTCAGTATTTTTATTCACATGAATGGATTCGAAGAGGCTGAAGCACAATAACATTTAATTACACTGATGAAACTCCCTAGAGGCTGATAGCACAATAACATTTAATTACACTGATGAAACTCCCATGGTGTTTATGATACGTTTAATGGGCACTGAGTCAATGGCTAAATAATCAGCAAATGAGTTGTCTAATCAATCGTGAAATTCTCAATGTAATCATCTTAATGGACTCCTTATTCAAAGAGGTTCAAGGTAAGGAAGTCCGACATGATTCAATTCCGTAGAAGGAGGGTTATGCGGTCGGCTGCCGGCGAGGTAATAGAATTCCCAATTATTACCTGTATGTGGTAGCCATTCCTAGAGACTGGGATCCGAATTCGAAACCAAATGGCCGAGTTAACCCCGCGGATTTCCGATTTAATCCGCGACAGGATCTTCCGAGGTGTGCGAAGTCGACGGAAAATCTGCATAAAACGGCAAAACCCGGGCGGTGAAGGTGGAACGTGATTGGATCGAGCGTTTTCTCCTAGGATAAACAGTTTCGTTTTCTCGGAACGTGGCGGGGCCAGAGCCCCTGGGACATCTCGGGGGCGTGGGAAGGTATTATGTTTCTAAACGGCATTCACGATGTAACCATGTATCACCCTCTCAAATCCGCTTTCTCTCTCCGGTAATCTTACATCCCACCTGAGCTTCCCGACCCGAGTTCACCTTCCCAGCTCCGTTTTCCGCGTAATTGACGTCAATTGTCGATTTCGCCCCGCTTCCTTGGGAAAATAGGCTCTCGAGGAATTACCTCACGTGGTTCCAATTTAATTGAATTGAATCGCTAATGATATTCACTTAATGGTAGTATTATAATCGCTGGATAATAATGAATTCACTGTTTTCCAGATACTATTAACTCCGTTGTCTGTTTGCTTCATCCAAGTTATAATCCAGTAACATCTGCCTCGTGATTTCGATATACATTGTACCTTTCTTTCAGCCATTTTGAATTCGAGAATAAGACTATTTTTAGCTACTTATCAATTTCAGTAGTTTCATATTAAATGGGAATCCACTTTTTATCCTAATATAAAACAACTGTAGCGGAAATTTACTCTACATTGCTCACCTACTCATTTACCTACTGAAAAACATTTGATGTGACGCTTCACATATCTTCACACACATTTTTATAGTTTTCCCACGAGTGGTGAGGGGATTTTTTTCTTCTTTTTCAGCAACAACAACAACGTTTCATTTCAAAGAAATTTCAATGGGTTGGCATCCTGAAGGCGTGTCATTGGACGTTGATCATTTCCATTTGACTAAACAATTGTTGCGATTTTAATCCTTACACTGTAGTCTCCACAAATCATTCTGAGCAACACTCTCGTAACCAGCACGTAAATAATATATAAGTATTCAAATGAAATTCCACAAATACCGGTATCCCTCGGTCAGAGATGCCAATTATTGCTCAATCGCTTATGGATCATGAAAATACATAGATTTTAGGATGGAATTCACGGTTATTGGTTTGTTGGAATCAATTTGTTGACTGACAAATATGAAACTCTAAATAACCGATTCGGAATTTATTCGTTGATACCTACTATGAACTACAAAAAACTTGACCCAGCTATTTTTCAGTTTAGTTACGAAATTATTTCAGGAATTTTACGGATTAGGTTTATGGAATTGCCGCATTACAAACACGAGAAAGGAAATGAGTATTGTATACCAGCTTCCTTTCAAAGTTCGTATTTCTCATTGAAAAATAAATGATTCGGCAAGAAATGATCTTGGTATGTAAAACATCAACTCGGACGATCGTAAACAAACTCTAATGTTTCGAACACAATTTTATTGAGCGTCAAAGAAGAGATGGAATCCAAAAATTCGGAAACAGAACATTTTGACTTTCAAGGTTTGTTGTTACGGACGCTTTGAATAATTTCACCGCCTGAAAATGTTCTCGGGGCTTTCGGCTGAAGAGTTGTATTGGAAAGGTTCCACATGCGTCCATAGGGAACCACTAAGTAATTAGAAAGCGAGGAGGTCTGAACGGTATCAGTTATAGTTCCAGAGTGCTATTCGAACTTCAGTACTTGATTAAAAACTGCCCTAATTGCCAATTAGTTCTTCCTGAATTTCGTGTCTATACCTTAAGTGGCTAGGTTGAACTTCATTGGTACTTGCATTCTCTTGAATTCTTGTATGCTCTCTTTGCATTATCAACTTGAACGATCTCGGGCAGTGCGGGAGTTCAGGCAAAGCCTATCTTCTGACATTTATTAAGATTCTGAATGATTCTTCTTCAACTAAACAGAAGAAGAACCTAGTTTTGTCGATTCTTATTTAAGCATAATATTGTTACATTCTTGGATGTTGAATAACTAGGAAGTAGGTAAAAGCTGATACGGTTTTCTAATTTGCGGATTGTGAGATTACAAAGATGAGCGTTTTACCACTGGATGTCACACTCAGTTGGAATGTCTGGATGCTTATTCGCCTCTCCCATCTGGGCAGATGTTAATTCTACCGTTCTCCGTTAGTAAAATAATCTTGTGCACATTCAATAAATTCTTCGTACAGACAAGATTTTCCTGTCACTGAAGCTATCGTCATCTATTAGCGAACAATTTCCATAAGCTAACAATGTTATTACATTAGGTAGTATAACATTGATTATTATTTTTGCAATAACGTCCTTGTATAAGGGCAAGCTAGCAGGCTAGCACGAAAATATGATCATTCAGTACGAAATTTGAAAGATTTATGTGTGTGCCAAATAAAATGCCAGTTTCAAATTGGATCTCATAAATGCAATCTGGAACCTACTTGTATCCATATTTATAACATAAACAATATAAGTTATTTAGTAGTTCATAGTCAATAAACATAAGGTTCGTTCGATCTTGGTGACTCTGAGGAGAAAATCGTTTGGCGTACTCGAATTTTTGATGATCTGAGTTGTGAATGATGCAGAATCGTGTATTTAGTTTGACCACCTTAGCAATCGCGTAAAGCCGGGTAACTTCCTAGAAGTTCTGCGAGTCGTTCAGATGATACGTTTATTCGCTCGCTAAGGAGATGACGGTGTTCTGAAATTGAGAGTACAATCATGAGGGCAGACAATACAAATTCTCAAAATCAGAGCTGAAATCTGTAGAAAATTGTTATCTGGTATGGATTAGTGGACACCTCACTAGCTGAATATTTGTGTGGTTTCTGGCAAGGTCTAAAATGAGAGAAGTGTTATTTTATTTTTCAAGTATAGAGTTAATTTCGTCCATTCTAGCACATGGATTTTCGCAATGATTTGATTACTCCAGCACGGAAAACAAAAGGCAGACATATGACGAGTGTGGAGTTGATGGGAATGTTCCAGCGTTGGATGTCTCTTTGTACTTGATTAGGGTTCTGGACAGCCTTCTGCCTCCCCCATCAAGGCGGGTTAAAGATTCAATCCCATCGCCTCCCTTTTTTTTTTTTTTCGGTAAAAGGGAAAATAGAGGAGGTCCTCTCCGAATGTTATTACTCCTCCCAAGCCCGCTCGAGAGTAACGGCTTCGCGGAAAGGAATTTAGGAACTGTGCGAAGACACTAAAAAGCCCGGAACGGCAGAAGACCGTGCGATCGGAAAGGAAAGAGCTCCGGGAAGAAAACTCTGCCAATAAAAAAAGGAGCCGAGTCAAACCCTCCCGCTGGCAGACTAGCGAGGGACAAACATTAGTATAACAGCCTTCGGAATATAGTTTTTAGTTTTTTCCTCCACTGTCGAAGCTTACAAAGAAATACGGTGAAGTGGACCGCTGGGAAATCGCTGAAATTATCGCGAAGGTCCCCGATTCGCCGTTTGGTGATAAAACCCTTGTTACGGAACGTGTTTAGAGAAAGAAAAACCGGTATCACTGGTCAAAGGGGTGGACAAAAACTAAAACATTCAGACCGTGAGAGGACTTTTTGAGCTTCCTTTTAGGGGCGTTGGAATCCAACTTTTCCGCGTTGTTTTTCTCGAACCTAACTTCGCTACAGAATAAGCCTGATACTAACACAGGAAACACCGAGCTTTATTTGTATTCAATGCTTAACCAGTGTTAAGATGAGAAGTGAGATTTCTTTGAACTCCTTTTTTTATGTGTTGTTAACTTTGTAAGGTCAAATTGACGATCTACTTTCAGTTTTTTTAAATTTCATTTATTTACCTATATATTTATTTATTTTTTTATTGTGAACTTCGGTGGTCTTATATTAACTAGCATACCGAATGGCACGTTCTCTGACCCTACTGCCCCTTTTTAGGACGTCCCTCAGAAGCTATGTTTTATAGGCAAGCTTCGTTAGCAAGAGGGACGCCTATTAGAACTGATCCAGGGGTGGGGGATTACCAAAGCATGAGAAAAAAATAACCGCATAAAAACCCGTTTCAGGCCATTCTATAACCGAATTCTTCATAGACATCCGTGGAAGTCTCTGTGTGCGTGTGTTTGTGTGTCTGAGAGAAATTTTGTCGACGCTGCCCAGGCCACAATTCTCAACCGATTTTTGAGATTCTTCCTTTGATCGATGCCAATTTCAGTCTAGTTATGCAACAAACCTCGAAAATGTTAATTCCGAGATATAAGAGGGGGAATGGTAAAGTAGGAAAAACGTGCTTATTTCGACACATTTTGTCGACGACATCAAGGCTACATTTCTCAACCAGTTTTCGTGATTCTTACTTGGTTCGATTCCAATTTTAGTCTAGTTGTGCCACGAACCTTGGGAATTCCAGATTTGCTGTTGTTGGAGGGGGGGGGGGGGATAATAAACTATTCTTTCAAGTGCTACCCAAGCTACAAATCTCGACCTCTCTTTTTGAAAGTATGTCAGGGATTTCCTGTTTTGTCAAGGGAGAGGGTGAATGGAGGAGTAGGGTAAGTTGTTAACATTCGGAAAAGTTGTTGATATTACGAGAAACTATTCACCTTTGATTCCTGGAACGTTTATTCAATTATAGAAGACGTAGAAGGAATTATAAAATGAAAAGTAGAAAAAGCCGGAAACTTCATTTTCCTAAAATGTGTTCCCGATTCCGCCTATCAGCAGTTCCTAAAACCAACTGGTAGGCGGAATTGGAAACAGTACACAAAGTTTGGGTAAAAAGAAGCTAATTTTACTGATATGTACCCAAAATGTCTAAGAATACACTGTATGCATTTCTCATTCTTTGTTTGCGATGTTTTAATTATATTAAATCTTTATTTGTTGAATGTATCGTCAATTATATTCAAATTCTGTATTACAATTGCCTGATAAATCATGACAACTTGCGTACGAGTCCGCAACCCCGAGACACATTTTCATGTAACGGTTACCACATTCGCCTTCGTAGTAAGCCAGCCTGATTGAAATTTGAATTTCACTGGATTAACGTGAGAGAATTAAGCTCACTCAGTTATCATTAAAGAACTCATCATTTCAATCGTCTCTTAATGTCCCAGAGAGTCGTCCTATCAAATTTGAACATCATAGGGTAAAAAGGAGGGAATTTAGCCCTTTGAGCTGACTGGGAAAGGTACCATAATCTTACTCGTCTTCTGAAGGCCCAGAGAATTGAATTTCAACTTCCTCGGGCGAACAGGAGAGATTTTAGCTCACTTAGCTGATTAGGAAAGACAACATAATTTGAAACGTCTCCCAATGACCCAGACCTTATCAAACTATAACTTCGTAGGGTGAACAGGAGAGAGTAGTGAATGATTTTTGTACGATTAAAAATTTCAAAGATGAAGTTATATGAACGAATCGGTTGTTAGCAAAAATCTGCAGATATTTACCTATCACTTTTGATAACGCTTTTTGAGTTTGTGTGCCAAAGTGAAGACACGAAAATGTCTAAAAATCGGTCTATTCCAGAAATCGGAAGATAAAAGTAGCTGTTGAACAGGAGGTTTTAAAAATTCTCACTCATTATTATCGCTTTTAGTAATCCCATCTCTTTATTTTTTACTGCCTCCACAGCTTTTCTAAGATCCTCTGGGTCCCAAACTTTTTTTTATTCTTTTTTGAAGACATATAGGTAAAAGTCGAATCGATGTATGCAACAACTCTTAAAATAATAGGAAGTTGATTAATAGCATATGTTCATAATTCAAAATAGTAGGCGAACTTAGGAACACCCAGGTAGGTGGTGTTTGGCACACATCCTACATGACGTATAACAAGAAAAAATATAGTTAGAAAACCGTTCTATCGTAAAACAAGAACAACATTCCCCATTTCATATACTTGAAAGTAGTGTGAAGTAGCGGAGAGCAACACTTACCTACCAGGTGGTTCAGGCGCAATTCCTCAAAGCAGAAATTCGATTGAAAAACAGCTAATTCAATTTACGTGAATCACGTTGTCTGGATCAACAATAACGACACCTGACGCAAGTGTCCTCTAACGAGGGATGTACAAACTTGACTTTACAGCTTTCCATATGCAGATAGCGCATACATGCTCTTCAAAACACGGGTTGGCGGTATTAGGACCCTAGGCGGCGTTTGGGTCACTTACCCGAATGCTGATAAATCATGATGTTTCAACAATTCTCGCCCGGCTTTCATGACTTTTATTCAATTTTTTTTTTTTTTTTTTTTTAAATAATGAATTCAGTCTAGTTTTAGATTGTATTTCACGAGTCTCAAATTTCATTATGGAAGTGGGTGAATATAGTAGTGAGTATAGTAATAAATCATGATGGTTTAACTAATCTCGTCGGAGTTTCGGAATTCTCTTGGTTTATTATTGTCAATAATGAACCTTTGTAATCGACCTAGAAAAACAAATTTTAACCCCCCCTGAAATTTTTTAAGTTCACGTTTCAAGATCCATGGAATCCAAAAATCGGAAGAAAAAAAAAAAAAATCCGTCCGTCCGCCCGTCCGCCGCTTTTCTCGGAAATTAATAGACCATGCGTCAAAAATCGCATTTGGGGTTTAAATGGTCCTAAAAGCTCGGCATCAATTTTTTCAACTCTAATGGGTAGCATGAAAGGGCTAAACATTTAAAAATCGAGATCTCCGAAACTTTAAAGGTAACAGTAATGATTTTTTGCTTGTCAATGATAAATACAATCCCAAAGAATCGATTAAAACCACCCGCAACGCTGGACGTTGAACGGTTCGTTTTTCCTGAGGGCTCGAGCATCGAGAAGCTCCTTCGAATTTTGAAGCACGATTTCTAATGAGCTGCTAGTGGATCTATTGATTAAACGATCAAGCTCTAAATTCCATCAATAATCGCTAGATCGTGATTCTAGGATACATAAAAATTGCCTTGTAAATATCAGCTGATATGATGCCAATAATGGAAATATCAGGTGATAGGGTTCCAATAAAATTTATTCTAGCTTTGCGAAATCGAGTTTATTAGCTATTGTCCGTGCGGTTGTACCTACTATTGAAACATTGGTACTTAAATGCTAAATTTCATCTCTTAAATTTCTTCCAAGTCTACCTATAGGTAGCGGAAGCATTGTTTTCACTTCTGAGAGATGGAAAAGTTGTAGTCTCCACTAAAATCAAACGGTTTTCGTTTTTTTACAGCGGTAAAATTTCCACTCACATTTCACGTTTTAGTCCATTCTGAACAACTTTTGTTTCATGTCTTTCTGTGTGTGTGTCTGTGAGTGTGTCTTTCTTGCACCCGCAAATCCTTGTAACAAGCTTTTATTCCACAATTTCAACGGATTTTTATGAAATGTTCATTGAATGTGCGGGTTAGGGTGAAGGTGGAGTTTCGTTCTTCCCAAATCAATATTTCATTCAGCGCATGCCAAAACGTAAAATCCATCAACCATAATTTTCTCACGCCCCCGTCGTCTTATCTTGCTCAAATGTGGAGAATAGGTGGCAGAGATTAATTTGAGCATTCCCTAGCGATTTCAACATAATCCTATCATTAGTAGCCATTGCGCATGCGCGAATGTGTATTCCTTTTTAAACGAGCTCAATTTTAACAGTTTTCATCCAATTTTGATGAAATTTTAAGGGAATGTGCTGGTTTTTGTTCCACATCCATGGTCAAATTAAAATGGCCCAATCTCATACTTCTCAAATCATTACTTCTTTAGCGCATGCGCAAACGATAATTCCTTCAAGTATTATATTTTTACGCCCTAAATTTGGTGCATAGTTGGGGGGACAATGGTTTAATTTCTTCATGTTAATTTCAACATAATTGCATCTTTATTAGCTCCTGAGCATGTGCGAAAGTGTACTCCCAGGAACAAGGTCTAGTTTTCATCAGAATTTGATTAAATTTTCTGGGCATTTATGGGTTAGGCTTTATATTGTTCCTTACCTATTTAATTTTTCTCAAATCATCACTCCATTCTGCTCATGCGCTAATGTAAATTACTTCAAGCATCATTTTCCCGTTTCCTAAATGACCGATTTCGAAGTTTTTCGTTACCTGCATATTGATTGACCATATTCCGCTATGGAGTATTTAATTATTATTAAAACCATTTCAATGATCTATTCATTTATGTTATTTTCAATTGGTAGGTACCTACTTTTTTAAATATCGTTTTATTGAGATCAGGGGGGACCAGTAAAATGTGGGCGTTTTAATTAATTGCATTAATTTTTCCTCTGTAGGTGGCTATATGTACGCAGGCATATTAGTGTCAACCTTCGGATCTGCGATTTGAAATGGACTTCTTTTGTAAGATCAAGAATAAATTCAATATCAGTGCACACTGATCATCTGTGTGTGTGTGTTAGGCTTCTTAGCCTAATTTTTTTTTTAATTGAATTGTGATGATAAACCTGAAATGTAAATCTTTTTGGAGATCTGGAATACAATTACAAAGTATGGAGGGACTCAGATCAACTTCGGAGCCTCCGAGGCTAAATTCCCTAGTCGACCCACGGTTTCGTTATTTAGATGGAGCTCCTCAAAGACTCCTCGGTAACAATTACGAGGTACGGGGGCGCACTGATCAGCTGAGGGGCCTCTAAGCCTATATTCTTTCCTTACCTATCGACCTTTTTTCAAACATTTTACTGTGAAGCGAAATATTGCGGATCTTGGAACTGTAAATGTGTGAAGCCTTCTCGGAGACACTATGCGCCATGTTCTGATCATTTATTACATATGGGGTTTAATAATAAATTATAGGCCATTGATCTGCATAGAAGGGCTATCTATCACAGAAACAATAATTGTGTAATCATTTGCAGCGTTTTTAGTTCAACTATGAATTTGGTCTAGTTTGAGCAGGTATATCAGGAGTTTCAAATTTCATCATGGATGCAGTGAAAGGAGGGGTAATATCTAGTAATAAATCATGATGTTTCAACTACTCACGTAAGATTTTCGTGATAATTTTTTCTTTCAATCATAAATTTGGTCTAGTTTTGGAACATTTGTCGGGAGTTTCAGATTTCATGCTTGATCAATTTAATTTTTGTTTGTTTCCTTTTTTTTAACTCTCACCAGAATTAGATGCAATCCATTCATAAGGATGTCCCTGTAATGCCACGAACATGCAATGGGACACTTACCAATATGTTTAATTCTGTTCCTTGATTTGAAGGATCAAGCTAATGTATTGCGATTGGCACAATTAATTTGTTTTGTGAAACTGTTCCGTGGAACTACGATGTGTCGACATCTGAACTCAAAACTATACGCTTTGAAGGAATGACCTTAACTCTGGAGTGCTAACACCAAGTTTCTACTAAGTTAATACCTCGAGACAAAGTCCTGGAAACCTATTTCAATGATGAAAACGGAATTAAATGAAGGATGAAGATGTTGTATGTTTCCAAGAGAATGAAGAGTGGCAATGTTGAATTGAATTTGAAAGTGAGGTCGTCATCAGTAACAAACAATAACAGACCTAGACAACGTTCTTCACCAGCTTCAGTTTCCTTCATTGAAATGGTTTTCATCAACACACCGAGAGTGATGTAGTCCGTATGAGTGCAGCAAGTCGAGGAGCAACCGCGAGTTGATTAATCAAACTGAAAACACCCAGTTTCTATCTCTTTACTATCAGCACTACACCGGTTTGAATTAATATACAAACGTTAAAATTACAAACTAGGTTTTAGATAGGTCAGTAAAACAAAATTTGTGAATAAGTGCAATTAGGTAATTAATATAGGTAAAACAGAAGCACATTATCGAAATAATCTTTGTGTGACAATAATAATGATATATATATATATGTACATTTAATGTAATTTTTGAGTCTTTATTAGTAGTCATCATGTTTCCAGTTTTGGGTCTAAGGAAAAATTTAACATAAGCTAATGTTTACCCTAAGTAGTTAATTCAAAATATTATTTTAAGTTACTCTTAGATGATTCGAGCATTTCTTGATCGTATCATTCATAGCTGCTGCGGATGCCCAAATGTCTAATCCTTGTAACAAACTTGATTTCCACAGTTTCCATTCGATTTTGATGAAATTTCCAGCGAATATGCTACTTACACAGTAGATGGTCTCCTACCAAGTCTCAAATCATTTGAATTTGTTCAACTGCTGGGGAAATATGATTAAGCAAAAGCTTTTAAAACGAAACTGGTTATTTGGTACTGTAGATAGTGTTTTTGCGGAATTTTCGAAGAAATGAATCAATTGCAATGGCTCCAAAAATTGTAAAATAAAATGTTTTCAAAATTTTCCTCATTGAAATCCGTTTTGAGGTATTCTGAAACGAATCCTTGAGTTTAAACAAATTCATATAAATGTATTTTTGGACTAGTTTAAACTCAATTTGAATTAGACAAATTAGCAAAATGACAAACGGTAATCAAGCGGTTTAAATCCAACCGTGGGCGCTCTTTTCAATTTGAATTCTTTCGACATGAAGATCTGTTCAACATTTTGATTTGAAACAAAAGATATATGTGTGTGTGTGTGTGTGTGTGTGTGTGTGTGTGTGTGTGTGTGTGTGTGTGTGTGTGTGTCGTTCTTGACTATAACACTCCTTAGGATTGAGATAGAAACTATGCTTTTGCGCCGAAAAATCAGGCTTTCCAAATTGAAGGATGAGTTCGTCGGCCAACACATTTTGACCTCATTAGATTAGATAAAAATATGCTCAAAAAATCACTAAAAATGACTGAAACGTCTAAAAAATTGTTAAATTTATATTTTTATCAGAATTTTAGTCAAAAGAAGTTTATTGACGATGAACTAAAACATTTATTCACAAAATTATGGTGAAAATGTACTTACGAGTAAATTTCATCAATGTTTGCTGAAAAATCGATTAAAAAACTGAAAAATTGCTCAACATTCAAAATCTGATTTTATGCATAGAATATTTCAGAACGAGTTTATTTGCCATAAAATTGTTAGTTAAAAATTTCTTTGTGCTCGAAGAGCTCAAATTTTAAAACATTACCATAATACGTTAATCTACGAGAATTCCCTCATACGGTCATTCTGCATGACTGGAACTTTTCTCCTTTAACTCGCAAAATAAAATGAAAATTGTTTATACCGTTGAAAATGTGAGTTGTGGACCGTTTTTCTAGTAACGTTTGGAAGTATTCAGGGGATTATGTACGCCTGCCGTCCTGCGATACAAGATTTTCAAGTTTCGACAATTTTATCGCTTTGGTGTGATTCGTGACTACTAAATCCTCACATTTTCACACATTGGGTAGCCCATCCAAAAGGGAATTTAACGTTCTTTCCAACCGAATCCTCAAATTTGAATTTACTTGATATGGAAGGGAGTTATGGTCGATTTAGTGGTGTAAGGTTGAAAAATGAAACAAATCTTAAATCTCAAATAACTGGGAAACGAAGCCTCTAAAACAATGTTAATGTTTCATGGAGACAATTTTTCCAGCCCTTAAACTGTAGAATCCATCCTTGAAGTTACGGGGCCTTTAGTTGAGACACCCCGTATACGTCGTAGGGCTAGTGTAATAAAGTAAATAATAATTAAAAAAAGATCTGAGTGCAACGGCTAACATACAAGAAGAAAAAAAAAAAAAAAAAAAAAAAAAAAACTGGAACAAATCAAGCTTAAATTGAGTAGATATATGAAGAGGGAAATGAAGAAAGGAAATAATGGAAGAAGTTAGAGGATGGAAAAAGGGACAGGAATAGAGTTAGAGTTAGTTCCCCTTGTCAATGGCTAAGTGAGCCCTAATGACACCAAGGGAAGGCCTCGAACGCACCCGCAATAGCAGCCAGTTCCACAACTTTGCTCCTGCCAGTCGGAAGGGTTCATAAAGCCGCCCGCTGTTTGAGTGCCATTGCAATAATGCATTTCTATGGGAAGATTGACATTACAAAGAAAAGAGGTTGTTAGTGATAAACACCATAAAGTTGAGCAATTAATAAATAAAACTAATACATCTCCAATTATAATATGAGGAAAGATCACAACCGAGGATTGTAAACCTCTCCTCAAGTTAGGACAACCCCTATGTTTTTTCCCATTGAATGTAAAATCGCAGCAATATAAAATAATATAACACTATAATTTACGAAAATTCGCTCATACGATGATGCTGCATAACAGGAATTTTTTATTTTCTTGAATTGGTTCTTTCCTTTGCAGTGACGTTTTTAAAAATATCACAAGTGTCCTGGTTTACCCTTGGAATGGTTAGAACGCATTTTAGTATTTAGAAAAAATGCTTCCGACTTCACCCTTCATGGGGTGAATCCGGACGACCTTTGATCTTGTATAAAAGGGGGCAATATCCCCAGATTTTTTTTTCATTTTTTTTCCCGGGTGTGGTATCCGATAGGGGAGATTCTAAAGATGTACTGAGGGTGGCAGTATTTTGCACAATTTCATGAAAAAACCTAATTTTTCGTCTGATTTTACGTTTCGACTTCCTGCATCACGGAGAGACCTCTACCGTAATTTTGGATGTCCAAAAATGATTCAATAAATATGAAAATATTTGGATGATGGCATGAGTATTACTTATTAAACTTAGCATGGAAGGGCTCACTTACTTGGTTATTGTACCGCGAAATTTTACCCGTCTACGATCTTCCAAATTACGCCACGTTGAATCGACATTTCAGTCTATTTCATTACTCAAGAGCTGTGTTCGAACACAGCCCTGATACTACTGAGTGACCTTCACTCTAATTCAGAACTACTCCTTGTACTCCAAACCACACCAGATCTTGAGGAGGGAATGTAGGAGAGCTGACACCATTGCCTGCCTTTCACTGAAGAGATGGAGAGCTATTAGGGACCATTCACCAGCTGGTGTTACACCTCTCAAATAGGGAGATCTGACCTACACCCACCGCAATTAAAATGAATCTTGTCTTTCGAATGGTATTTGGTTCATTTACCACTTATCATCCGTTGCACTGCTATTTCCAATTGAATTGAGAAGAACTTGTGATTAGGCCACCTTTTCGGGTTACCCTTGGTCAAGAATTGTATCTATGGTCTATTTAAAATAGACGTCCTCGCCAATATGTCCCGTAATTTTTTTTTTTTTTTTTTCTTTCCAAATGGGGACAAATCGTCGCCTGGGAATCAATCGATGGGACTCGATTGTATTAACCCCCTCCGTATCAGAGAGCAATGTCAGTGCCTTGGTACTTCCAGTACCTAATTCACTCGCATTATTAACTTCTTGACAACTAAATGCTAAGGCGTATGCTGTGGAAATTTTCATTTGAAACTAATCCTATGTTGGTAGTTGTGAAGGAATATTGAGAGGAAAGAGTGATAACCCTTCTTTCCTTTATGGGATACCCAATAGTTAAATCCATTCTTAAAACCGTCAAATCTATCGTAAGAACTTTAATTCAATCCGAAAAAGTTATGTTATAATAGCTGGAAACTTATGCGATGCTTGGATCAAGCTGCCCATCTATAAATGGAGTAGACACAGACGAGGCATAAAAAAAAAAATGCAGCATGACCCCATGAGCGAATTTTTGAAGAAATCGTCGACATTTCAGTCGCTATTGATCGTGTTGAGAAATTTTAGTTTATGATTTTGATAGACAAACATGGAATCAAATTATTAACACATGCACAGAGTAAACTCATTAGTTGTGATTACATTTTTTTTTTTTTTTTTTTTTTTTTAAGTACCTACTACCTACGTTTTAAACAGCATGGTTCTAGGATTGGTAATACAGGGATACTTCCATAAGAGTAGTTCAATCTGAATTTGGACAATGTTTCATGCAAATATTACCGATTTTTACAACTAGCGAACGGCATTATTTCGATTTTTGACTGATTTTTCAACTTTGAAATTTTTGAAAACTTGATACATATTCTTATAGGTAATTTTACGCTGATTCCGAATATACCACATGTTAGTATGCTGAAAAAATTATTTCGCACAACAAATCGCAAAAAACAGGCTATTTTGAAATTGTTGACTACATTTTTGAAAATTTCAACCCGAAGATGTAATCCGATCATGCTGGCCAACGAACTTGAACTTTCGTTTTGTGTCCTTAACATTTTAAAATTTGTTTGAAGTTTCTAGCACAATTCTACGGACAGTTATCGTCTGGAATGACACATACATACATATATACATACATACATACATACATAAAAAAATGCGTTAAACTTCAGAATATGATTCAGAATAGCCTGAAACGGATTTCCGTATAAAATTTTTTCAAAAATTCACATTCTACAAATTTTGAGGCGAGAGCAATAGCTTAATTTTCTTCAAAAATTCGCTAAAACCATTGTGACCTCCGTTCGAACATGAACTCGATTGATCTTTCATATCAAATATCATACACTTCACTGGTGGTATTGAGATACGATAGATATTCCACTTCGTAGATATTTTACTTCTCTATTATTGGTTGAAACCGAATTGATGTGTTAAAAGGCTTTCAATAAATTCATTGTACACAGTCTCCACGTGCCTCTTCTTCCATTATGATTTCAATAAGGTCCTTCGGTCGAGATTTTCACAATGGAAAATGAAACACCCCTTCACTGCCTCCTTCAATCCACGTGTCCCGCGCATCTTTATTCCCCAGTTTTCCATTCATTTTTACCCGCTCCGTTTCTTCATTTCTCGGTCCTATAAATATTTTATTTTTTTCGCCTATATATGGATTTATTATTCAGAGATGGTCGCAGTGGAAGGAGTGAGAGGGGGTTAAAGGTGTGCAGCATCGGGATAAAGGGAAACTCATGATTTATTGAAGGCCGGCGAAAAGGTGAAAAAGGTCCTATTAGGCCCGTCCCGTTCGCAAGGGAGGAACCCGATGTTTTAATATTTAAAAATGAAATAATATTTTGATCGAGTGATATCTTGAGTGGCAATGTTCTGATTTGTTATCCAGCCTCTTTTTATGAAGTTTGATTACTTCATATTATTCTGACTTTGCGTGATGTCATATAGAGATAACTAAGATATCATAAAGAAACATATGCATTTAAAGAACGTCCCTATACAGAGTGTACACAAAACAGGTCTACCAAAATCCAAGAGTCAACTTTAGAGCTCATTTATGATTGGAAGTTTTTATTAGAGATTTTTTAAACTCATAATTTTTGAGTAATTTAATTTTCAAGATTTTTTTTTTTTTTGTGTTTTCGACCTTTTGTTATTTAAACGATCATAAGTCCCTTAAATTTGCTGTGTAAATCTGAATTCGAGGAAACCGTTGGAAATAGCATCAAATTTCCTATCCGATAGGTCACTGACCTTTTCTAAGGATTGAGGTTTGACACGTAAAAAAGCTGCTTGGATATTTGTTCCGAACCTCCTGGATCAGTTGTAATAGGCCGTCCCTTATATATATACGAAGTCTTGCCAACATGACATTACTTCAGAGGGACGTCCTAAAAACGGAAATTAATGAAAACATCAAATATTTCTACGAGATAAACTGATACAATGTTGGATCGATGTTAGATAGATTTTTCGTGGAATTTGTGCCGCCCATAGGATCTTTCTTGTGGTCGACTAAAGTTGTTGAAACCTTATAACTGACCAAAAAATCATTTTCAGTCTCAGATAAATTCCATTTTTTGTTATTATATAACAGATTTATAAATAAATAAAATCCACTAATACTTTTCAAAAAATATATCTGTTGGACTTTGGTAGGTAGGGACTAGGGCTGACATAAAATTAACCCCCCCACCCCTCCGCCACCACCCATCGTTTCTGTAGATAGAGAAACAAGTTAAACAAAAACTTTGCTTTCCATTTTGTTCACATGTTTTGCTCGAATTCGCTCTTTGCACACCAACATTCTAGGAAGTTGATGCAGCCGGGGTACGGAGAGAGGAATGAGAGGAGGATCGCTTCCTCAACCTGTGAGAAATTTTTCATTACATAACGAGACTTTACAAAAAAGGCCTTTTGTCCTTAAATTAGCTTTTTAAATTAATCTTCAACGTTTCTCCCCAGGAACTGATGGAGTGCTTATCCAGAAAAAGCTCCAGTTCCTGGGAAGAAACGAGAAACGTTGGAGATTAATAAAAACCCATGTCTGAAAGGCCTTTTTCGTAAAGCCCCGTTATAATCTGAACTGTCCAAATAAAGAATCCTCCTTACCTAGGCCCCTACTTCTTGCTCCAAAATGTCTGGCCTCTCGACAGCCCACCTTGCCAGAACCTGAAATGAGGCACTTCCATAACCATCAGTATTGCCTGTCTGCACGTTGAGCCACAACACGTCAGTCTTAAGTTGAAAATAAAGACCGGAGGTCATAAGGAAGAATTGGAAAATGGCCGGATGTAGCCCCACGCCTGCAGGAGATGCTAGATAGGCCCTATAGATATTTTCGTGGATTGAATCTTCCACTAGCAGCTTATAGTGGGGCCTCAGGCGAAGAGTTTAACTAGCAGGAAGCGTACGCATGGGAAAACGTTGCTTCAGAAATACATCAATATGGTGTGCTCAATTACGCCCAGTTTCTGCCTGCTCAGCTACCATTAACTGCAACTCCTCACTGCATACCTGTGCCCCTTTTGCTGAATATAAATTGCAGTAGTGGCCTCTTCAGTATGCTTCTGCCAGATGTGATGACTAAAGCCCCTATGAGAACTCACCGCTCTTTCACAGTGGGTGTCTTCAGGTACATTTAAAAATCACGAATTCTATAGGAAGACGTGGTTGAAGAAGAGAGGTAGGATGGCCAACGCCCCTGAGCCTTCCCTTCAACTTCGCGTGCCAATGGACCAACGGGGGTTGTGGGGCTCTGTTTGATTTTTATACTTTACCGTTAAGAAGTAATATAAGTAAGGGACGGGAAACTCGCTGACCCGAGCCCCCCCCCCCCCCCCCCCCCACACACACACACAATCGCCAAAGGGTCATTTAAAGGGAGATCTCAAGAGATAAAACGCCTCAGTAACAGTACCGCAGCAACCCAAAATACCCCAGTTTAGTTTATCTATTTATTTACTTTTGGTTTATTATTTCCAATAATAAGCCTATGTGATCGTATAGCAAAAAATTTTTATAACCCCCCCTCAAACTTTGTCACTTTACGTTTCAAGGTGCGTAGAATCCAAATTTGAAATGTCCGTCCGCCGTCCGCCGTTCGCCGTCCGCCGTCCGCCGTTCGCCGTCCGCCGTCCGCCGTCCGGGCCATAAAAGGCCTAAGAATTGACTTAAAAAACCCGTCCTTTCGCCCATAGACTCCATTTGGGGTCTAGTTGGTCCTAACGTTTAACCATCCCGATCGCTTTACTCGCATAGATGCTATGGGCCAAAAACGGGCGAAAAAGTGTCATTTCAAGGCTTTGTTAGACTTACGCACGCACGCACGCCTGGCACGCTTGGCAGGGGGTCACGGTGGGCGGCGAGGGGGGGGTGAGCGGGGGGTAGAGTGAGAGGAGGCGCCGGCGCCGCGGCACCTTGTGGTGGATACGGCGCCGGCGTTCCTTCGAGGCATGAATATATGTTTTTTCAAGGCCATATTTGTGTGTTAATACCAAAGCTTTTCCTACGCATATTTAATAACATATCCTCTCGACTTTGCGTACGTACTTAGATAATGATATTATTAAGGCAATAACTATTTGAATAGATAGGAGCTCAAATCGAGAAATATAAACATGCGTATATAATTATAGAAGTATAGGTTGTGGCAACTCGAAATAGGACACGCCGAGGAGTCTGGACGGGCCTTATGACGTACGCTAGCCAACTAAAACTATGATCATACTCAATTGAAAAAATAATAAACCTTTGTGAAATAATTTGCAGCGTTTTTGTATTTATTTCTTCTGTAATTTATTTATTTACTATAGTATTTATTTACTACTTATTTCTCACGGTGGCGGATTTTTGTGAGAAGGAGTGATGGAAGAGGAAAGGAACTGTACTGTTCACGATTTTACCAACCGCTTTTGGTGATTCTTTTCTAATTTTCCAACTTTAATAATTAAACTAAGTACTTGGTCTCTCCGTGGATCCACTCTCATTAAATTAGATTTTAGTGATATTTTCGATCTACATGTTTCCGTGAATCTTTTCTTGTTCGATTTCACAACGTAAAAGCAGTACATACCTTGTTATATATGTGAGGGTAGAGAGGGAGGAGTTACTTATAGCAAAATCATGATCTGTTCGCTATTCTCACTAAAATCACATGAACGACCCTTACATAAAGGCGTCCTTGTAATGCATGCAATAGGTACTTGTCAATATGTGGTTCTTCACTCCATTAATAGGAAGTTTTTGCAGATTTCCATCCGAGTCGTTGTACGAATAGAAGTTTTTCTAGCGCAAGCAAACCAGAAGCTAACCACTGAGTCGTACTGTACGAATAGGGACTCGTCGTACAATTGAATGGAACGACTCAAAAGTCACACTAACGTGACTACACTACTCCAAATTTTCATAATTAAGCCCGAGTCATGGATTACCTAACGTGTAATGAATTCTTTCATAATGGAAGAAGTATCAAATTAGCAACAACTTAATCTGTGGTTTAATTTTTTCACTAGAAATAGATGTTAGTAGAAGAAGAAGGGAACTTGGAAGGGTAGGTAGTTGTTAAGGCATCATCGAAATTTGCCTAGGGTTAGAAGATTCTCTTTCGGGAACTTCAACATGAAAACGACAAGTTGTACATACCTATATTATTAACATGTACCTACCTACCTGTACCAATTACCTACATGTGTACGATATTTTACACTTTTTTCCCTTGACCAGTTACGTTTCATTATTGAAGATTTTGATACCCGCTAATACGCGACTAAGGGCAAAGACAGCCGTTTCTGTCTGTGTCTATTTTCTCTGTAATGTGGCTCAATCCCTACCCATTTCATAAAAATCGATCCATCAGTATCGGAGCTTCGTCTATAACAACCAATATCAGGTTTGGCAGGTGCATTGGTTACCTATTTCAACAAAATTCGTAGGATGACATCCTGAGACTTGTACCCAAATCCCCTCGAACGAAATCGGACTGATGGTAGATCGTGAAGGTTTAGAATCCATTATAAGGTATCAGCATAATTTAAATTGGGATGAATCCTATACACCGACCACATTTTTTGAAAATCACGAATATTACAATGCGCATGTAATGCCACCTCGAAATGGGAACTAAAAACGCTGCAAATTATTACACAAAGGTTTATTATTTCTTTATCATACAGACCTTCTACGTAGAAAACAGACCGTAATTATTTAGCCTCACTAAAAGCGAAGCATTATATCATAGAATTATGAGTATTTTCATACTCATAAACAATCTCTTCTAATTGGAATTAATTTCATCACACTCTCTCTCTCTCGCCTTCCCTCCCCTCCCTTCCCTATTCCTCGCCCTCCGTTCCCTCTCACTCCATGCCTCCTCCACACCTCGCCCTCCCTTCCCTCTCACTCCATCACCCCCCCCCTCCCTCCCCTCTATTCCCTCCGCCTCCTCCACACTCCCTCGCCCTCCTTTCCCTCTCACTCCCTCCGCCTCGACCCCCCTCTCACTCTCTCCCGCCCACCCTCTCCCACCCACAAGGCGTGCGCGCGTTCTTCAGTCTAACACTGACACTTTTTCACACTTTTTCGCCCGTTTTTGGCCCATAGCATCTATGCGAGTAAAGCGATCGGGATGGTTAAACGTTAGGACCAACTAGACCCCAAATGGAGTCTATGTGCGAAAGAACGGGTTTTTTAAGTCAATTCTTAGGCCTTTTATGGCCCGGACGGCGAACGGCGGACGGCGAACGGCGGACGGCGAACGGCGAACGGCGGACGGCGGACGGACATTTCAAATTTGGATTCTACGTACCTTGAAACGTAAAGTGACAAAGTTTGAGGGGGGGTTATAAAAATTTTTTGCTACACGATCACATAGGCTTATTATTGAAAATAATAAACCAAAAAATTTAATATAGCATTGTGGGTTATCGTCATGGAAGGTTACATGCGTATTCGGAGTTGTATTCGGTTTCCCTTGAGCTCCGAATAGGATTTTTCTCTTCGTACAACGAATTGGCCGCTTAGCATCTTTCGTGCATGCGCAATGCTCCATTTCTATTCGTAGTTCCTTCTACTCAACTAAAACTCAGCGTTGCGAAAACTCCCTGATGATGGGAAGCTTACATCCTTAAGCGATGAGTTGAAATGTCTCATTTTGAGGTTATCCTCGTGAAGATGTCTTGGGATATTCAAAATCATGAGACGACTCTGCTCATTGATGCATTTAGGAACAATCAGCTTCAACCATTTCTCACTTGGGTAGCGCTATTGTCACTATTCAGGTCGCGGTCTTCGAATCACGGGAACCCTCTCCCCACTCCTCTCGTCCTATTTTCGAATCATATCCGGGGAGAGCGAGAGGCTGCTTCCTCCGGCTCCTAAGGAAAATGGAAAGCTAATGGACCAGTGATTACCACCGAGGAGGGGCCTGAGGAGGCGGCCCCGGGGGCGGAAAAAAGGCGCATTGATCCCCTCCGCCCCCGCAGACGCCTCGAACGTCTCAGGTTCCTAAATCGGCTCCGAGCACATGCCGAGCACCTGGCGCTCCTTCGCTCGGTGCCCCCCATCCGAAGCCGACGAAAGACCCACCAGCTACTACAGGGCCGTTTGAGTGATGAAGGGGGGGGGGGGGGGGGGGGGCAATACATTGTGAACCAAGCTCAATAATGTTCGCTCGTTTGCTTTACGATCCCGTTCATTCGTTACATTCGAGCTGTAAAACAAGCAGGTGGAGCATTCCAGCTTCTTCCCTTTGCCTTTTGAACTCCCCCCCTTTCCCTTTTTTCTATAATAAATATCCGTTTAAATTTGTGATCGGTCGAGAGAGTTCTGTACCTCCGTCCAAGTACTTACCAAATCCATCAATAAGAACCTTTAATACACCTGCTACAGAAATGTAGTAAATTAGCGCGTTATTCGACAAAACCTTTACTAACAAATCAAACACTCTTTTCAATGATAAATTTTCAATTCCAATCAGTTTTTTTAAATGTTAGAAAATTTTCGTAGAAAAGAAACAAGTGCAATGGATTTGCAATGTTGATGATTTCTGTGTTTGCGTGTGTGTGTGTGTGCGCGCGCGCGTGCGTGTGTGTTTTGTGTGTGTGTGTGGTGTGTGAGTGTGTGTAAGTACTCAAAATTCACTAAAACTACCTATAAAAGCGTAGAAGTCGTTAGATTTGAATTTTTTGCAGCACTTTTGGTAAAATACGTTTATCAACGGAGAACTAAAACAAAAAGTTTTGCAAAAAATTATGCTGAAAAATTTACTTAGGTACTTACATTAAATTAAAATAAGCTCATATGCAGAAAAATCGATAAAATCAGCTAAAAATGTGAAAAACCAAAATCTTTTCTGAATCGCAAAATATTATATAGAACGTTTTTCTTTAACATAAAATTGAAAGTTGACTATTTCTTTGCACTCAAACTGCTCAAATTTCAAAATAATGTAACGTTATACTTTTTTTTTAAATTCCTTTATTTTTGCTCAGATAATTAAATCCGTTTCCAGGGGTGATTTAATTCTTTTTTTCCACTATATTTCGTTAAGTAGAGATACAAATTAAATTTCATTTCTACATTATTTTACTTCACCGTACTTGCGGCATTCAAGGATGATATATGACCGGGATCTTCTAGTACTTGTCATTCTTCACATAGCTCTGAGGAGGCGGGAGAAACTGGTTTTTCTCTCGTCTATGTCCAATATTGATGCCAAGACTTAATCGAAATTGTAGGAGACACCTGGAAGTGGGAATTTCCAGCATTGACTGCTTGGTCGCTGTACGACTTTTGCCACTTCTCTATCTGAATTTTCTGCATCCGGCTGACGACCCTTAAAGGGAAAGAGATTGGAATTATTTTGTCTAACTTGCATGCTTCCTTGGCAGCTTGGTCCGTATCTTCGTTTCCAATTCCATTCTACTAGTACATTGTACTCCAACATGGCTTGTTATATCGGATACGAGGTTGGCTGTTTCCTTGCACAATTAGTCCTCACAGTGTCCATATTTCAATGATGATAGAATGTGACAAGCATTCAATGAGCCTATTAGCACCACTATGTCAAAAGAACTAGCTCTAAAAGCTTCTCCGATGGAAATCTATATAGGTAGATATAAGCTCAGCCCTTGCAATTGAAAGTTTATATATATTCGTAGTTTTTTATAGGTTTATAGGTTTGACTCATGCATTGCCATTGAATCTTGTCTTGATTTATCCGTGCCAGCATGTTATTTAGAACTTGTGAAACCTGGGATGGATGTATAAACGTAAATGTTTAGAAATAACAGAGGTTGGATGGTTTGATATGTGAAGTGACCTGGTGATTTATGTAGGTGATTTATATATAACGATCTCCTGCCATGTATTTTAAGAGTGACAACGAATTCATTCCCTTTTTCTTCAATTCATTTATATGACACTCGAATGTGAATCTGCTATCGAAACTCTCTTAACTGATACTGGTCTTCTATCCATTTTTATAATATCGTCACTTTGATTGTAACGACTTCTTGTGAACACTGTGATCCTGAGTTTATCAGGATTGGCTGCTGGATACAGTGTTGAGTGAGTTCATTAAGCAGAACATCTAGAGCTGTCTGAAGACGATTTAGGGCAGTTGCGAAATCTTTGTGAGCACAAAATAATTCAAAGTCATCTGCAAATTTACGAAAGATACAGTGAACCAAATTCATGTTGTAGAGGCTATGCGTGTACAATAAGAAAAGTATAGGTGATAGTACGCACCCTTGTGAGAGACTGTCATGTATGGTTGGTAAGTACCCTCCGATGTCCTTCATCTTCTTGAGAGATAGCTTCTGATCCAATTGACAGTTTTGACAAATAGTTTCCGATAGTTTTTACAAGTTGCCATTAATGTAGCTCTAGTGCTGTTCTTTTAGGAGTGACCCAGCTTACACGTCCAAACGTCAACAACCATTTACTCGTAAGGAGATTGATGCAGCATTATGGACACGAAGTAGTTCAGCCCCAGGATTAGATTAAGTAAATTACGAAATGATCAAAGCTTTACCGGAAATTGGAATTGAAAAACTGTTGCATGCATAAAAGTAAATTCTAAATCCAGGAAAAATAGAAGCGAATGCACATCATTTAGAGCCATCGCTTCATTCTCCTATAAATCAATACGTTAATACTTGTAAATTACGATAATTAACGAAAATTCGCTGATGCGTCGTTTAGCAAGACTGGAAGTTATTATTTATTCTCTCACGTTTTTCTATGACGCAAAATTACTTGTCTCATAATAAAATACAATAATAATGAACAATTTATAATAGTACCAGTATGCATGAGAGGGTCAGAGTGGGAAAATGACTATTTAGATCTGCAACAGGTGATTGAAAATCATGATGAGGCATTCATGATTCTGGGAGACGTCAACGCGAGGACGGGGACACTTCAGCACGTACCAGGGGAACCATTCAGTAGCCAAGATAGGCTGAAGGAGGATAGGAACTCGAAGAATAGGGTAGTGGACGCAAGGGGAAGAAAATTGATGAAGTTGTTCGAAGAAAACGGGATGGTGGTGCTGAATGGTAGATTTAAAGGAGACTATGGGGGTGAGTATACATTTGTTGATAAAAAGGGCAGTTCTGTGATTGATTTGGCCGTTGTCTCGGGAGAAATTGTAGATAAAATTCGGAAGTTTGAAGTCGTACCTGAAATTTTCTCTGACCATCAGCCCATAGTGGTGAAAATGGCGCTGAACCTAACTGAGGGAAATGACGAGACTACGCCATTGTTGCCAAAACTGATATGGAATGATAAAGACGAGCAATTTTTTAGACAAAAGGTTACAAGGGTAATGGAGGAAATAGACATGGATGAAAGTGAGAGGCATAAAAGAGGATAGGAAACGGAATGGATTATAAATTGTATTAGGAGGGCTGCTGATCGAGGAACTCAGAGTACACAATGGCAACCATCATTTCACAAGCCGTGGTATGATTATGACTGCTGGAAGGCACGTAACAAAAGTTTAAAAGAATTGAATGTTTTCAGAGAGGTGAATAATGAAGAAAATAAGGGACACTATTTAACAAAGTGTAGAGATTACAAAAAAATATGTGAGGAAAAAGAAAAAGATTTCTTCAACAAGACAGATAGTGAATTGGGAACTGTTAGTGATACGAAAAGTTTTTGGAAGTTAGTAGACAGAATCAAGGGCAAAACACCCTTTCGGACACCTAAGTTAGGGATTGGGGAGCTGGTGGAACATTTTAGAGATCTCCTGAACCCTCCCGTCGATCTAGATGTGGCGTACGCCCTGCGTAGTATTGTTGATGAAGGTTTGGATGGCGATTTCTCATTGGTGGAGTTGAACAGAATGTTAAAAAAGTTAAAAACGAATAAGGCACCCGGTCCTGACCGAGTAACAAATGAGTTCTTCATGCATGCCCCAGACCAACTCAAAAATTGTATGGTACGTACTTTTAACAAAATATATAATGAGGCACATGCACCGGAAGCGTTTAAGGAGGCAATTTTGTTTCCACTACATAAGAAAGGAGAAACTACGAATCCCCACAATTTCCGAGGACTGGCTTTCATGAACACGATAGCAAAACTGTTTACAGGGATGATGTTAGAAAGACTTTCAGCCTGGGTTGATCGTAAACAAATTTTGAGCGTGGCACAGGCGGGGTTTCGCCCAGGATACTCCACGGCCGATAACCTGTTCACCCTGCTTAATATTGCCGAAATAAGAAAAAAGAAAGGGGTTAAAACTTATAAGTTTTTGTTGACCTTGAAGCCGCCTACGATAGTATTTCAAGAAGTTCACTGTTTTTCAAGCTGTCAAATTATGGAATATCGACTAAATTTATTAATATGTTGGAAGAGCTATACAGAGGCACGAGAATGGCGGTTTGGAGTCAGGGAGGCCTATCAGAGTATTTTGGCACGGCGGTGGGATTAAAGCAGGGATGTTTAATAAGTCCATTAGCCTTCTCGCTGTTCATAAACGATCTGCCAGAACATCTGAGTGGAGGGGTAAAAGTAGGGAACACAAAAATCAAATGCCTAATGTATGCAGATGACATAGCCCTGGTAGCAGACAACCCAGTATCGCTACAGATGATGATTGGAGAGCTTGAAAAGTACCTGTAATGTTGGAACTTGACACTTAACTGTGCCAAGTCGAAGGTTATGGTCCTGGGCAAGAAAGTTGGGAAGAGTGCCAAGAATGAAAGCTTTTTTTTTTTTTTTTTTTTTTTTTTTTTTTTTTTTTTTTTTTTTTTTTTTTTTACGTAGGCAGGTGAGGAAATCTTTAAGATCCTAAGGTGGTAATCGGATCTCGTAAGATACCCAAGAGGGACCGCACTCCGGGTTATGTATGATTCAAACACACTAAAACCTCACCTTCCTTTTCCCACGTTGGAACTCAGCCTGGAACTGTTTAACACATTACTTCAGGCCGAGTCCTTGAGAAATTTCTTCAGTCCTCTCCATCCATGTGGTCCCTCCTCCTCTGCCTCTCCCGTTCCAAGATGATCTTTTCTGGAGGATGTCTTCGACGTAGGCAGCTACAAAATTCCATTTTTGCTCTCGGTCAATCATTTTGGCAACTACCACCTCCGGTGTCATGTCTTGAGGTGGTAATTCCAGAGCATCCTGCAGCCTTCTTCTTTCTGTAGCCCATCGCTTGCATACAAAGAAAGTATGGAGCACATCATCGTCCATTTCCTGGCAGTATGTACATATTGGGGAGTCTACTTTTCCCATTTTATAGAGATATGCGTAAAACAACCCATGACCAGAAAGGAACTGAGTCTGGAAAAAGTTTACTTCTCCATGTTTTCTATCTAGCCATACCTTGATCTGGGGAATCAAGCGTGCTGTCCATCTCCCTCTCTGCTCAACAATCCACATTTCCTGCCATCTTGCCATTGTGTATTCTCTCTCTTCAGCGGCTAAATGAGCTCTTTCTCCTTCCTCTCTTCTATCAAAGATTCGTTTGCGTTCTGCAGCCAATAAATGGATTGGGATGCTGCTTGTAAGTACGAGTATGGCTGGCTCTGACACTGTTCTAAAGGCACATGCAATCCTCAGCGCTCCTCTTCGTTGAACTGCAATAATTCTCTTGCGATAGTAGGCAATGTTTAGAGCATCTGCCCATACCTCCGCACCGTACAAGAGTATTGATTGTACAACGATCATCATGAGACGACGCTTACATGGTCTTGGCTCATTGAAATTTCTCATGAGATGACTAAGAGCAGTTGTTTTCTTTGATGCCTTGTCTGCTGATTTCTTGATTTGCTCCCAGAATGTAATTTTAGTATCTAATGTGATTCCCAGGTAGTTTACTGTTGGTTTGCTGGTGACTTCTGTACTCCCTATTTGTATTGGGATTATGGTAGGGATCCGTTTTCGAGTGAACACAACTACTTCGGTTTTAGCTGCTGCTAATGTCAACATATGGTCTTCCATCCATCTAGTGATCTTTACCATTACTTACTTGATTTAGTTTATTCTGTGCCAATTCCGTGGTTCTAGCCAGGATAACTGCCGCAACATCATCCGCATATCCGACAAGATAGCAGTCTTCTGGCATTAAGAAGTCTTCTGGCATTAAGAATGAAAGCTGGAGGTATTTCATTGGAGGTATTTAGGAGAGCCGCTGGAAGTTGCGAAGGCGTACAAATACCTAGGGATAACAATTACCCCTTCCCTCGAGCTGGGAGAGCATTTTGCAAACAAGGTGAGTGAGGCAAAGCATGGAATGGGGGTGGTGTGGGGAACGGTGATTCGGAAAAGGAGGGTCCCATTAGAGGTCAAGCACAAGATATTTCGAGCCACAACAAGATCACTAGTTTGTTACGGGGCACAGGTGTGGGGGTACAAAAAATATGAACAAGTGGAAAAACTATTAAGATATTATATTAAAAAAATATTAGCATTGCCACAAAACACTCCCAATCATATACTATACGCGGAAAGTGGACTGCAGCCTATATACATGTACACATTGAAAATGCAGGCCGATTATGTGGCTAAAGTCATGAATTACCCTCAGTGTAGGTATGCGAGAATCGTGGCCGATCTGGTGATAGAGGAAAATGTAGCATGGTGGGAGGAGGGCAATAAGTTGGCAGATGAGTTAGGCAGTACATTAAGAAGAGAAGATTGGAACAGGGGAATGAGAAGTCTGATTGAGAAGTGGGGACAGAAATGGTTGTGTGACGTAAACAGAGAAGTTGCAGACTCGGCACACCATCAGCTGTTCGCAAAATTGGACAGGACACTAGAGGGTGGTTTGGCGTACCTTGGCTCGAGTGATCTATCGAAAATCAGAATAGTATGCAGAGCAAGAACGGAAATGTTGACGGTTAACTACCGGTGGTGGAGAGAGGGACAGGTTAATAGGTGCAGTATGTGTAACCTTCAAGCAGAAGAAACTCCACTGCATTTTATGGCGGTGTGCCCAGTGCTAAATGAGTTTAGGATGGCGCACTTGGGGAAGGCAAGACTGTCAGAATTGGAGATAATTGATATTCTGAATGGGAAAACTGGGAATTTAAGCAATTTTGTGAAATACATTAGAGAGTCCACTAAATATAGAACGTTCTTGATCGAGGAGTTTAACTATGAATAGAATGAAGATACGATGTAGTCTATGATGATGTTTAGTATTATTATAAAGTAATAAGGGAAAACGTTGAACGATACTCTCGAATCGAGGGCGAATGAACAAAGTCATTAGGGTGTTTATTGGTAAATCACAATGAGCCGACAACCCCCTGCGACGGTCAGATCGACCGTCGCGTATAAGCGCAGCAAAAAACTTAGATACACACAAATAGATCCTAATATTTTAATGAAGTATACGATATAAGTAAGTAGGAGATTGTTATTCGTAAAATTATTGAAAATTAAAATACTAGTAAATTAAGATAAGATATACAAACTGCCTGGCATGACGATTGGAACGAGGGAGTCCATTCTGAACAGCTGAGAGTACTAGATTCCTTCCTTTTGGTCCTATAATCACTATTTCAAACGTAAGCGTTGTTCAAAAATGAAAATTGTGAAGAAAAAAAATGCTTGTAAAATTTCTTGAAATGAGCTGTCAAATGGTATGGTAACAATGCTATTCGTTTTGATCCGGGAGATAAATTCCAGATGATTTGTTCAACTCTGGTTCGAAAAATTCGGTTTATTTAAAGGGGTGGAAGAAGTTTTATTATCACCCCAAATTGCGATTTCGTACTCATTTATGTAACTACTGTTTGAATGTTCATTATTGAAGTAAGTTTTGTGACAATGAATGACCTCCAGGATTATTCGAACTCTTCACTTTTCAAAGATATTCATGTTTGAACTAGTTGTATTGCCTTCAGGTGGTGTTTTAGCAATTTCTTTTGACATGGATATGTCTTTTGGCTGGGGGCCAAGGAATTTTTCGCGACACTTTTTTTTCTCCACACAAAATGCAACGCTCCGGCACTTGAGATTATTATCAACTCGAAAAGTGAAGACTAGGTAGAAATCAATGAGGTACTACCGCAATGTATTTCTTTCCCAACATCCCAAAGGAGTGGAATGTAATGTCCATTTTTACGTTCCCAACATCCCAACAGAGTGGAAAGTATTGTCCATTTCTACTTCCCCAACATCCCAACATAATGGAAAGTAATGTCCACATTTAGTTTCCCAACAGAGTGGAAAGTAATGTCCATTTTCACTTTCCCAACATTCCTACAGAGTGGAAAGTAATGTCCATTTTTACTTTCCCAACATTCCTACAGAGTGGAAAGTAATGTCCACATTTACTTTCCCAACAGGGTGTAAAGTAATGTCTACAACTTTGACACATCCATGATCTATTGTTTTTCCCCCTCAAGGGAGAAATTTATAAATGGTTTTTCCCATGGAAAAGGCATCCTGATACGGTTTATGGAATATATGTATATATATATATATATATGGGTGTGTGTGTGTGTGTGTTTGTGTGTGTGTGTGTGTGTGGGTGGGTGTGGGTCAGCAGAGCGAGGGGCGAAGCTCATTTTGTTTCTATTCAACTTGAGACGAGGGAGTCACTGCGTGAAATGGAGTAGGTATAATTATGTTTGGGACACACTTTGAGGAGCTGAATCTTTGGAATTGAGGTGTAGTTGAGTATGATTACAACACGGTGAACCACCATAATCGCAGAAGAGTGAGCTCTGTAGCTAATTTCGTCCTTTTTGAATTCAAGATGCTGCCTTTCGGAATGTGATAAACTATAATCACTACCTTCCTAATCAGCTGAGTGAGTTCTGTTCCTAATTTTGTTCGTATTCAACTTGTGATTCTGAAATCCGGAACTCAATTGGTGAGGGTAATAACTTCATAGCTATATTCAAAGAAACGGATTGAGTTAGACTATTAGGGTTCACGGTTGATCCGTTTTCGGTCTGGTTTCACTCTAAATGTTTGTTGTAGCATTTATCTGAATTCAACCAGTCTTTGGTGGCCAGGACAATTTAGGTGCGCAATGCAGCTCTCGTCGTTTTTCGTGGACCTGCATTTCAAGCAGTTGAGCTTCAACTTGATTCGCGCGACGGCTGTCCGAGATTTTGACAAATTCTTCGAGCCACCGGAGCGGAAAGGGAGCGGTGAAGTGAGTGATGAAGCGGGATGAGATGACAGATGCTGGGCCTGCATGGCGGTACCGGGTAAGAGCTGGTTAGATTGAGGGAGAAAGTCTGTTTAAGGGTGAGGTTAGGGGTAATGGTAGTCGGTGGGAGGGGAAAGGGGTTGGGAGACTTTCACCAAAAACTGAGGGGGAAATGCTGGGCGCGGAATGAAGTTAAGGAGTACGCTCACGTAGGCAGTACTCAACCCTCCGTTTGTAATAAGGGAAGGAAATCCACCCCGCGCCTCCCATGTTCTTCCTTACCCCATTCCTTCTGCCTGTTCCAAGCTCGTACCCTACTAACCCCGTTCCCCTGTCTTTGCTTTCCTTCCAAATCCTGCCGCCCTAAAAGACCGAGACGTCAAGCCTTACGGAACAACTCACAAGTTTTGTTAGCGAAAGATTCCAGAACCCGTCCGAGCTATTGTAATCAGTCTATTTGATAGCAGTTATGACAATGATTGCATTATTAATGTCATTATCAATTTCATTTATTTTTAATTCAAAGACTTAAGCCGCACCTCAACCACAAGGGTCATTAGTGGCATTTAACAAGAAGTCTGAAGGGACACTGCGAGGGATGTGATTCTATGGGAAGTCATGTTTATTCTCCGGCACAAAACAGAGCCATGAACTCAACTCGCAGAATGGAGGGGGGAAAACGAGGGGTATAACGATGACCATTGTTCAGCACCTACAGATGATAAAAAAACTCCGAAACTTGAGTAACATGAACTAAGACTAGGTCATGAACAGGCGTATTACTGAATACATGTTACTACATATAGCATCCCCAGCCGAATTAAACATTTTCCTGACCAAATTAATCCTTTTTCACCCCAAATGAAACTATTTTCAAAGCTAATTAACCCTTTTCCATACGAAATGAAACTATTTTCTTTTCCTTTTGATATTAAAGTACAACCTATATTTCTGTTGAATAATCATTATAACAAATAAAATAAATTAGTAGGTATGATCACCAAATTCATTACAATATCTTTTAAATTCAGTCAGAACAGTAAAATTTCAAGAAATGAGTGGAGATAATGTGAATTATTTCTGGTAGTGGCCCGGGGCATCATCATATCCATGAAGTGATTGGTTGCGTCATTAGCTGTTATTGAATCGTCACTTTGAGCAATAAATTCAGTCAATATTTGGTTTTCAGCTAGGATGCCCAATAAAATTTATAACGTATTTTTCACTGAATTCAACAAGAAGGAAGGTATAGCGAACTTAGAAACTCACTTCCTCAGTAAATACTTCTGCAGAGATGTAGATAAAAATATATTTTTAATTCGTAAAAGATCTCATTTGATTTTGAATATATATCAATTAAAAAAGAAATTGTTTCATTTGATTTGGAAAATGATTAATTTGGTTAGCAAAGAGTTCATTTGTCTAGGAAATAGTTTCATTTGGAGTTGAAAAGGTTTTATTTGGTCTGAAATAGGTTTCATTTGACCTCGAAATGCTATACGATCAGAAAGGTGAAACAAGGCTATGAAAATAGTGCATAAATATCTCACAGATCAGATATTACAGTTCACAGTAGAGCCCAGCGGCTCTCAGGCCTAACAACAGGAACGTCAACACGCTGAGGGGTACTTTGTTGGGCTGGGAGGCCCATAAGGTATGAGCAGTTCACCAAGAAGCGGCGGATGGAAGGTCACGTCTCCACACATAACATTTAAGACTTAGCATAAAGCAGCTGTCTGTAAGAAAGGTATGGCCAGTGGTAACCCGGTTGTCCACTTGTCGGTTTCACCTTGGAAGGAGGTTTACAAGAAGGCCTACGCGGCACTGCTGAAGGACACCACGCAGACGAGTGAGCTCACTCTGTCATTGCTCATGCCAGATGTAATTGGCTTTTTGTTGCGTGTAGCAGATTTGATCTTCACTGCGCCAAGACTACATCTCAATGGAATCCCAATGACACAATGCGCACTCATTGCCATAAATACCCACATGGCCATTGCAATAATTCAATTTTACGTATGTCCTAATGGGTGTATACAGCATACAGTCGAAATCCATACTTGTGGTAAGCTAAAAGGTGAGGCAACGAACAGCACCATTGATTGTCCTGGCCGCTACCTTATCATAGCGTAGAGGAACGTGCGGGGAAACTATCATGGCTTGAGGTGTATAGCTCAGCAAGAGTGCTCCGTGATATCACCAACGGCGCCTTTTGGGATCTTTCTTTAAATGAACTTTCAAGACTGGGATAAATGCACTTTTTATAGGAGCTTCCTTATATCTCTCCTCCTAACGGTAATTGTTATATTCTGCAACATAATCTATACTTGCTATTAGAGAAGATAACGTCATATTTTACAACACCGACTTCCGTTATGACGTTCATTGCCATTTCAATTACTAAATGGAATGCAATAATTGCAATTCATTATAAAATATCTCAGGCTTTGACCCTTTGACTCAACAATGATTCGGTGATAATGGGACAAGGAAATAATTGAATTGTTAAAATAAATTGATAATTGAGAAAGTTGAATAATTCAAAAATGATAATTGGAATGGACTTGAGTGAGCACAGTGTTGTGACTGTTCTTGGTCTTAGGAATAATTTAAGTTGCTACTGAAAAAAAAAAAAAAAACTATATCTATTTTATGAAAATGGAGGGAGCGAAAAGTCGTTTCTCTACGAGTGGGTTTGGATCGGATTCCAAACACATTTGAATCGTTAAGGGCAATTTATATGTCAATGCATCTGGAGATCACATTGGATCGTGGAGTTTTTCTCGGCGTGATAGCGAAACCGATTAAAAATCCACCATGAAAACCTCGGTCTGTGGTCCATAAATCTTGAAGCTTTTTATCTGGTCACATCTGGGGCAGAGTCGGATGCCCATCGCTCAGCAACTTGAGGGAAACACTCGACGACTGACCTCGGTTCAGTATTGCTTAGGTGTTTTATTAAATCGGATGGCCGCCTCATTCTTTCACTTGATCTATTCTGATTTTAGGGCTACCTTGTGTTATACAAACCTAATGCCAAAGCAGATATGGGTGATTCTCACAGAAAAGGTCAGTTTTGAGTTTGACTTTTGAAAAAAGAAAAAGTGATCGAATCGAGCTGAAAAAAATCACAGATGCTCTCTATATCGCATGAATCGAAATTCGAAGCAAATCCAAACAGTAGCGCTTTTATTAATTCAGAAAAAAAATATTTAAAAATTTAGGCGGACAGGGCGATGATGCGACCCGTTGATTCTCACCATTTGCATCACCACCCTGTAAGGAAAATTTGCTATAACTGCCAAGAAACGTTAACCCTCAACATTTCAAGTCAAAAGACCGAAAAACGTGACCACTGTAGGGCGAATCCAACAAACGAAGAATGACAGAAATTCTCGAATTAGTCCTAGTAGACCTTCACAACGTTCGGCTAAGTAGATATGTGTTTTGAATGGTCAATACGAGAATATTGGATTACTAAATGCGAGAATACGGGAATACTAGAAAATCCAAAAAACATAATAGATTTGCCTTTTTCCTCATCGTCCTGTCCTCGAATTTTCAGGAGAGGACAGGTCGATGATGGACAGGTCGATGACGATTCTTCAGTTTTTCTCAAATGTTTCACCTTGTGGCAAGCTTTTTCCCAAATTTGGCATATAACATGAAACTAGTCCGTTCGGTGCACGATAAAAATACCATAAGAAAAAATTGAGTTCAAGTACTCACTTAAAAAAAGTGGACAGGTTTTTGACGATTGTGATTGACCAACCCACGGTCCAGCACACATCTGCTCCCACTGATGACCACGAGTTGACTGAATTAAAACGAATGGTGGTTTTTCTGGTAACTGAGAAGCGCGCGAATAAAAAAAGCGGCAAAAAAACCCGCTAAAATACAATTGTGACCGCGAAAATTCGAAAAACAATATTGGACAGGTCGATGACGGCGATGCTCCGGACACACATATTTCCATCCAAATACACTTTTCTAGCGGTTCTACATTAATTTTATCGATCAGAAACGCATCTCAGAAATCATACTGATGTAGAAAAATTGAATAAAATCCAAACTCAAAAGCGGAAAGACCTGTAATTAAAGTTTGAAGTTGGGAAGGTCGCATTGGGACAGGACAGGTCGATGACGATTTGACTATATTTAGTTAATTTTCTATTTAAAGGAATAAACATAACCTAAAAATGGAAAAAAGGGTTCTAGATAAAAACCTATACTACAATTTAAGACCTTCGCCAGCTCCCAAATCCTTATTGGGTCGCCGCAACTGGTCCGGACATCACTTCTGCCCATTTCTGTGAGAATCACCCACATGCATTGGCATATGCAGCCCTTATTTCTAAAATTGACGTTATCCGAACGTTCGAATCAGATGCTGATCACTGGTAAAGGATAACTATTGAACCGAGCCTATCGCATATATAATTATTCTAGTTTTACTACCCAGACGTTGGTTCCTGCCGAAAGAAGATTCATGAAACAAAATGTGAACCTTCCTCAAGTATGACTGGTCCATCGATATCTGATGAAAGCTATTATAAACTCGGCCACTCAATTTATTAATACTATGTTGATAGGAACGCAGTTTTCACGTGTTTACATCACTACCTGCTCTGTAACCTAGTTTCCAATATTTCATTTCAATATGTCAAGTTCTTAATTTTACTAAAGCTCAAGTTTGAAAGGTTCATTGATTAATTAATATACAGTTAAATTAAGAACCTGACATATTGATATGAAATATTGGAATCGAGAATAAAGAGCAGGTACTGATGTAAACACACGAAAACTGATTTCCTATCAACATAGAAATAATAAATCCCATGAAATTCTCCCCCTCTCAGTTTAAATTATAGTCGATGAAGTAGGCTAGGGGTTTCCTTGGTCTTGAGAATCTTCTTGGTTCACCTGGCAACGTGAGTGAGTTCTGTGAAGTGTTGAAAGAGGCCGGGGTGAACGGTGAACTAGGCGGAGACGGTGTTGGTTTTGGAGAGTGTGGCCTACGCTAAAGGGGATAGGAGAGTCCGCTGTATCACCAAAAAAGAGTGAAGAACAAAACCCACTACTGCCGCACAAAATAAGAAGAAGCCAAGGAAACGCACAGATTTTTTGGGCCTGATTGGCCCCTGATACAATCTACCCACTCTGACAGAAGGTATCGATTTTGGAGTTGGTGTGGGTAAAGTTGGAGAAGAAGGAATATCTGCTCTTGGCAGCTGCTGAGGAGAGGTTGTAGGATTATGTTCCGGCCTGTGATCCTATTCCAATTCAATGGATCTTGATGACCAGTAATGGGCAATCTCCAACAGGAGTCAGGTGCTTGAGAGACACAGTCGATTCCTTTCCATCTGGTCTGTGGATTAAATCATATTCTGTATTAGCTTCGATTAAGTCGTCTTTTTCAACCAAGGGACTGTACTTTGATTACCGAACGTTAACCTTCGTAAAACTTGTCCAGGTATGAGAGCCAGGTTGGAGTAGTTATCCCATTTGTTCGTTAGGGGTGCAGTTAATGGAGGTGCCTAATAGAGAGTGTATGGCGTGTAGAGATACGGGCAAAACCTGTTCCCACTGTGAAGTCTTCTACCCTTTATTTTTCAGGGTCAACTCGCAATTTTCTGGAGCCTATCCTGGAAAAATTACTGTAAGTTAACATTCGGTCTTCAAAGTACAGCCCGTTGGTTAAAGAAGTCGACATAATCGAAGCTAATCCTAAATATACTCCAATTCGCAGACCAGATGGAAAGGAATTGACTATATCTCTCAAGTACCTGGCTCCTGTTGAGATAGCACCATTACTGGTCATCAAGATCTAGACCACTTGGAACAGGATCACAGGTCGCAAAAAAATCCTACGACTTCTCATCAGCACCTGCCAAGAGCAGATATTCCTCCTACTCCAACTTTGTCTACGCCAACTCCAAAACCAGTACCGTCTGCGCCCACTTAATTTGATTTTCTCCCACTGATAACTCTGAATTCGATTTTTTATCTCAAAAAAGAAAAAGATAAGTATTTAATTTGAATTTTATATTTTAAATTTTCTCTTCCTGTAGATCCCCAGTTCCTGAGAAGAAATGTTGGAGAATAATAAAAAACGAATTCAAGGATGGAAAGGTCTTTTTTATAAAATCTTGTGAAAAAACACATCATGTTCTACTGCCATGCACTCAGTCGAATATTAATAATATCCTTGGAATCGATGTACCCATACTATTACGTATTAATGGCATTTCCAAGGTGGCACATGCCAATCTTCTTCGGTTCGCTAAATCATGGATAGGAAAAGCTATTTTACATACTTTTTAGCTAACTAGGCTATGGAAGACTGGAAGCAATCCACAACAGATCCTTTGGGTAGCAGTGGAGGGTATTTAATTTAAAAAAAAAAAAAAAAAAAGGCTCACAAGTTGGGTGCGCAACGAAACACACCCTCCCTCATGTTGATTACACACACACTGGTACCTACAACCACGTTGAAACTGATATGGACTGATCAAATCACATTTCCCTACTATCCTCCAAAATTGAGTGAGATCAGAGGGCTAGGGCGGCAGAAAATCATGCTTAAAGAAATTGACGATTGCGCATGCGCAGAAAGAAGTATTGATTTTGGAGCATTGAAATTGATAGGAACCCATCTACAATGTAACCTGCTAATTTATAGAGAATTCTCGGATGAAATCGGATGAAAACTGTGGAAATTAGGCTTCTTACAAGGATTTCTCATTTTCGCATTTGCAGGGGCTACTATAGTGATAGGATCAATTATGAAATTGATATCGGATGCTTTAATTATTGTCTTTATCCAACAACCCTTTACATTAGAGCCAGATCAGGTGACTAGGGATGACAAAATTATGATCGATGATATTTACGTTTGCGAATGCGTAGAGTGGAGTATTAGTTTGGGTACAATGAAAATTAAAGGGAGCAATCTACAGCTGGAGCAATCCCTGGAAATTTCATCAAAATCGGTTGAAAATTGTGGAAGTAAAGCTTGTTACAAAGGTTTGCGGACACACGGACCTATACGAATGTACACTAAACACACACACACACACACACACACACAGGCAGGTAGACACGGAATTAAGTGCGTTCAGAATGGTCTCAAACGTAAAATGCGAGAGGACAGAGGAATTTTTGATCTTGGAGTGAAAAAATTGTTCGTCTCCCGAAAGCGAAAACAGTGTTCTGCTATCTACAGGTAAACTCGGAAGCGACAGCTTTGACTTTTAATATTTTTCTCAGAAGATTTTCCAAGTTATTCATTTGTCTTGTAAACAGCACTGACAGTTGGAAGAGAGAGAAAAAAAAAACCGATGATTTGCGACTATCGACTGAAGGTGGACATTAGATCCGAGTTTGAGAGGCGGAGTTGATTGAGTTGCCATCTCCCCGCCTCCGTTTCAGCTGCCTGAAGTCCGCAGGTCTCCCCAACTGTCTGCCGCTGACGCGCTCAGTTCCGTCTCTCAACTCCCCGTCAAGAGCGGATTACGCGGCGGATTTGTACCTTCTGTTTCCACAGCGGATCATCCACCGGGGAATTGCTCCGGCCCTCGAATACTTGAATGAGCTCAGCGGGACTTTATTGATGGATCTCACCCATCCACGGCGTCAGAGGAGGAGGGAGGTGGGAGATCAACGGTATAACTGAGTTCTCAAGCTTGGAGGCTCCGACGTTACCGCGCTGTTGGGAGGGGTTAATAATAAGCCTCGGAGGGTACCGATTCCTAACTCCAATACAGTAGAAACCCTCACATCCGTCACCCACGGGACCGGAGCATGGTCGGTTGACAATAAAGGTTAGAGATGATCCAGGAAGCATATATATATATATATATATATATTCTAAGGGATAACACCTACCAATTCGAATTCAATGAAATTCATAAACTGAAGTTATTTTAAATGTTTCCATAGAGATAACTTACCTTAAATCCGAATCCGAACAACCAACTTTTCATGATTTGATAACTTTTAAACAAATTATGGGTACATATAGTTTCCCATAAAAACATATACATGTATATACATATGAAGCAAATATACATCCAGGGTTCGTTTCAGTATGCCTCAAAACGAGTGTATATTAGGGGAATTTTGAAAAATGTATTTTCAAATTTGTGGAATCATTGCAGTAGCTTATTTTTCTACTATAAATAATTCGCTATTATGTACATTTTTAAGCACACCGTCCGAAGCTTTTTTCGAAACGCCCATGGGTGGATCATTGCGTAAATCAACTTACTCAAATGTTAAAAACTCATGGCTACAAAATTTTCACAGTTTTCATCCAAAGCCGATCAAAATCTCATAGATTGTGTTGGGTGAGGTCTATATTGCTCTTTGAATTTAATCGCTACCAGTTCTAAAAATAGACTCACTTCATGCTTCATGCTCAGGTTCCTGTGTAAAATTCTCACATTCTCATTCTGTTCACACAAACATCCTATGAAAAAAGAGTAACATATATTTTTCAGACAAAGTTAATATTCGCTCTTATATCCGCTTTTGTGGGTCACAACACACTCTATAATGAATATCTCGTCTATGGTCTTCCACAGAACAATACAAGTAGGCAACGTATGGTGAAGTCTCGTACAAGATGTTCCATGCGCTAAAATGTTACTCTGCAAAAATGATATATCCCGTTATACAAACGGGATGCCGCACAGTCAACAACCATGGTTGACTCAACAAATTTCCACTCGGACACCATTTATTCAATTCTCAACTCAGAGGACCTCTCCGGGCAAATCGTAAAATATATCGTGAAAGAAGTGGCTTTTGGGAGACGGCGGTCGGGGTAATGTATTCGGGAGACGAGCCGTGACGTATTCAAGTTGACAATCGAGACAGTTCGCTCCGGGTCAGACATTACCATTTACCTCAGCGCTCCGGGCGGGCAACGGGGCGAGACGGAACGGCGGGTCCCGCAGTCACCACAATCGTGATGACCTTTCACATTTCGGGGAGTTCGCTCCTCCCACCGGACCACTGAGACCTTTTCTTTCACTGTCAATTTTTGATTATCACTACTTCGTGGGACCAGGGTTTCCCATTGAGGTGTCAAAAGATCAGGGCTGCTTGCCAAAATCGCGCGATGAATAATAATGATGGATTTTAAAGAATTTTTCTAAATTCAGAAATGTATAAAACTGTAAATTTTCGCGCATAAGTTCTCAGTGTAGGTAAAACTTCCTCATTTATAAGTGTCTTCTCATCGCTGATACGAAGAAGAATAGACGGGGGAAATTGAAAGTATAGTACAGCTGCACTTTCCGGATAAGTGTCTTCCCAACGCTGCACTGTGGGAGCAAACGGGATCTAGCAGTTCAAAAATCGAAAAATGAAGGTGTTCCTTATCTGGGGAAAAGCGATTCAACGCTTCGTAAACATCCAGGAGGGCCGTGAACAAGATGGTAAAATACAGAAAATGTACTTTGAGCCACCGGAGACGATAACGAATACGAAAATGCAGGACCCAAGGAAACATGCCAAGAAGATATTTTTACGTATTCTAGTGTGATTTTTTTTTTTTTTTTTTTTTTCAAATTCATGGAGGAGGGAGGTGTGTGGAATATTTTCCCCAGTTTAATTATTTTATCATTATTCTTATTTTTTTCTTCCAATTTTCAAAATTGTGTAAATTTTTGCCTGATGATGTTACTTGTAGGAACTAACTTTCATGGAAGTACCCTTCCCAGGGCTTTTTGCTATGGAATGTAAAAATAACACTTGGGTTCTTATCTTTTGACATCTTTGAAAAAATCCAACACATTTCAACTGCATCTTTTTGTATCAACGAGCTTAGTGAAACTTTAAACTTTCCACAGTTTCCACTGTCTTTTTGCGACTACGCGCGTAATAAACTTTTGAAATTTCCACCATTTTCATCTGATTTTGATGAAATTTTCAGGGAATGGCCTGTTAATTAATTGTTAATTAAGTTAATAAAGTTAAGATCTAGAGTGGACATTGTAACTCCTCCTCCACAGCACAAGTCGTCAGTGACTTACAGTGGGGAGTAGCGTTTGAAACCTTCCTATTATCTCTGTAGTATATGTGCCATTTTGGAATAAATGCGTTATTAAAGGGGAAAAAAAAAAAAAAAACTCCCCAAGCCCGCGTGGTGAATAATAATGACGAACTCCATTGAATTTGTCTTAATTCGAAAAGTGTTATGCTGTAACCCTTGCGCATAAGTTCTCAATGTAGTTAAGACGTCTGAATAGATAAGGTGTCTTTCCAGCGCCGGTACGAAGACGGGGAAAACCGAAAATACACTACAGGTGTACTTTCTAGACGTTTTGCAAGACCTTCACTTTCACTGTTGATTACTTATGATCACATGTTCGTAGAGTCGTAGGGTAAGGCTCACACTGTAGGTAGTAACTTGTAGTCCTTTGATGGAATTTTCAGGGATTGTGCTAATTCGTCCAAGATGGTCCACTATGAATTTCATAGCCGTTTGTATTTTAATTTTATGTTTATTTTCGTTTTGATCGTTTTGAATAAATTGCAATAATTTTGCACACACTATTTTCATTCTTATAGTTAATGATCATGTCTCATATCTCCTTCTCTAGTTTATGGTTTTATGAACTCAAATGACCGATCTTTAGTTTTATATGCCCATTGTTAGTTAAATAGCTTTGTGTAGTAAGCGTTACTGCTCCTCTTATACTCATGTTAATTTGATGTAACTTCATTGAGTGGAAACACAAATGAGTTAATTGGTTGAATGTAATTGATACTGAAAATTAATTGAGTATCAAACGAAAAATATCCTACTCGCAATATAAGTTATTTCCACGAGTACTTCAACATAGGTAGATACTTTTTGATAATTTAACGACGGAAAGAATTCAGCACATATACCCTGAAATGCTAAGTGCTAAAAGTGGTCTGGAGTTTTCGAGAAGGGCTGTTAAAATGGGCCGGGTTATGATCGGAGCACTCAGCGCTGATTAAATATCTCAAAGGCACCTATATATATGATAGCTCGCTGCAGGTCGAATGCCCGAAAGCTCCTCTCCATCATTCTCCAACATCTAATGCATTACAATAAAATATTTGCGTTCACCGAGCAGGTGCATCAGCGGTGGATCTTTGATGAGCTTATGCATGCATAAATTTTCACCCCACTTTTGGCATCACACTCTTTATTAGTGCTATTTCCGATATTTATGAGCACCTCCATTACTAAGTAGTCCTCTCATTAAAAACGGCTAAATGGTTGGAATCTCCCAAGTTCCATCATCCTTATTTCCATCATTATACTTGGCTTTCTTTTCTGAAAAATTTTAACGTCGACAAGGCTGATCTGATGAAGAATGGAATGTATAGAAGACCTTTAGGTAATCATTCTGCCTTTTGTAATTGCCAATTGAAAAAGAAATATCTCTATTAGTCTTATCAGAATCGTATTTGTAGAATCAATTGATCCGACAGCGACGCAATATTTATGCAGCATTACTTACTAAACCGTTCATAGTTCTTGCAATATACTTTTGAGGGTGAATACCGTTGGATTTATGGTACAGTTTGCACTAGCATATGCATGAATTATAGCACTATTTTGTATATTACCCCTGTTTCGTACATGTATTCACATATATTTCTATTCTATATGACAATCAATCATTTACATTTGATTCCTTTTTGCTGTCTAAAGGTAACGGAAACATTGTTTTCAGTTTCGGGAGAAAAAAAAAAAAACATTTAAAGTAGCCCTATGCTCTATACAGAAGACACACCGTTAATAAACCGTTGTATGATAATAAGCAGTGTTTTAAATTAAAAAAATCAGACTACACTAGACTACACTTGAGCGTGGCTATCACTTCATACCGCGGCACGGAGTCTGGGAGTGGTGAACACTTGGCTGAAAATCGAAAACGATCGCATTGCGTCCTAGTTTGGTTTTTAACAGTTTTGACTACATAAAATAGCTCTCCGTGGGATACCAAATTGTTTTGGGAACTTTTAGCTGAAAAGGTATTAAAAATCATTTAGTTGGGAGTTAGTAACGAATTAAAATTTTCTGAGTTTTGTCAAAAATCCACCGCCGCAGACGGGCACAGCTAATTTCACAGGTTACCTACTTTAGAGGGTTGAAATACCTATAAAATGAGTTCAGAACAGGGAGCTAGTAAGAAAAAAAAAGTATCGGAGAAAACTCTAGTTGAAGGTGAAATTAGCTAGTGAAATTTGAAATCACCAAAACCCCATAGAAAAAATTGTAAAAAAAATTAAATACACTCACTACTTGATCTGTTCTCTATTTGAAACTCATCAACAAAACTGAACATTCACAGAAAAATTAAATAGCTCGAGGGAGTATGAGTATGGTGTTTGACCCTTGGAAATATGTGTTATCTGAATGAACGTTTGGAACCACTTTTACGATTGACGTAACTTTGAACGTATACTTCAAGGCTAATCGCCGCTACTCAACGGGTTTAGATAGGTGCGCTACTACTTACTATCTAAACATCTACTCCAATCCAAACCAACGAAGAAAAAATATATACTATATATTTCGGATTTTCGGCTAGGTTTCTGCCGATCCCAGACCATTGTGCATTAGTGGTTTGCGTTACTGAATTCGTGAGAAGCCTGAAACGAAAATGTGCTTAGGGTGGGAAATTCGGTTTGTTGAGAGGTTTGTGCTAATAAACCCGTCCACGCCATCCTTTCTTTCTACTCCTCTTTCTTTGGATACGGAAATGCTCCTTAGAACAGTAGTATTATCGTTCTGTTGACTGCTAGTTAATTCCAGACACGGAAACTTCGTGATCATTGTTTCAAGGGGGTGCCTAATTAGAGCAACACAACGTGTCTGAGAACGGAACAAACAAGAACAGTCTTTAAAGTTTAATCTCCCAACTTGTATCTTAGACCTGACATGGCAACTTGGATATTTTATCTCGCTCCCCTCCGTTTTCCTTGATGCGGACAAATTGCTTAAATAGAAGTGGAGAGGAATAGTTCGTAAAGCGAGAACACATCTTATTACTCACATCATCAGAGTGTCTTAAACAAACCTTATGATTTCGACTGAAATTGAGATATCTACTCATATCTATCCAATAATAGCTGGTTCACCCGTGCGTTGCATAGGTTGACTTGAATACACGCAAGCCTCCCCTCACCCATCACATTTTGGGACACCCCTATGGATCTCTCCCCTCCCCCCAAAATGCCAAACTGGGTCAAGATTGAACATTATCAAATAGCCTGTGACCCAAGTTGAAGTAATTCTGATATATTCGCCCACTCAGATCCCCAGTTGGTACAGTGACGTTCGAAACGCTCAACCCCCCCACCCCTCCACCCCCCTACCCTCTGTGTCAGATTTGAAAGAGAAAAAAAAAGTGATTGACTTGAATTAGAATGATACAAATATATTCGACAATCAAATCCCCAGTTTGTTTAGTGATGACAAAAATACCCCATCCCCCCTCCCCTAAAACATCCCCAATGGGACAGATTTGAATGTTTTCAAGTAGCCTGTGATTTAAGTTAGAATAATCCAAACATACCATTCGCCCAATCAGATCCCCAGTTCGTTCAATGGAGTCCATGATACTCGATTTCACCCCCTCCCCTCTCCTAAAATACCCTCTTTGGCTGAAATTTCAAAAACTTCAAATAGCCTATAATTTAAATTAGACTGATACAGACATTTCCTCTACTCATATCAGTTGTCCTATGAACTCTGTAATCCTGAAAAGCGGACAAACATACGGACAGACAAACACAGACGGAGAAAAATTGAGAAAATGGTACCAATCGTCTCCAAATAGCATGCAACGGAAAAGAAACGCAAAATTGCATGATTCTAATCAATATACATACAGACATGCGATTTTATTAATATAGATCGATCATATATCTAACATGTAGTCATATTTTTCTACCTTAGTCTTATTCGTGAACACAAATTGTTCCTAGTTCTTTAGACAATAACACATCTTATTTGAAGTCAAATTGTTAGCCATTTAAAGTACTGGGGGTCTACAATCGACACTAATTTGCTCAGGTACATCATTTAGTAGAAATTACCAACAATCCAACTCATTATGTAGCAAACACTAATTTCCAAGATCATTCACACTTGATTATTCGTAACTATTTGAAAAATGTTCGCAGTTTTTTTGTTTTTTTTCAAATTGCTGGGTCATCATAAAAATAATAATTTTGTTAACTGTAACATTCTTTGTTGTTAGGACGTCCCTCAGAAGCTAAGTCACGACATAATCTATGACACATTCCAATAGGTCATAGAGAGACGACCTATTCGAATTGATCCAGGGGGGCGGAGGACAAAACAAGCATGAGAAAAAAAAATAACCACACACAAATCCATATCACACCATTCTAAGACCGAATCCGTGATAAAAACCATATGTGTCTGTCTGTCTGTCTGTGTGTGTATGAAAAATTTTGTCGACTCTGCCCAGGCCACTATTCTCAACCAATTTTCGAGGTTCTTTCTTTTTTGATCGCAATTTTAGACTAGTTTGTGCAAAAACCTCGGAAATTCTCAAATCCGAGATGGAGGAGGGAAGATAAAGGCCGAAAAAACGTAAGAATTCGGTCTAGTTTTGGAAAGAATATCAAGAGTTTCAAATTTCATTATGGAAGCGGGCGAATGGAGGGGGTAATATCATAAATGTTTTAATTATTGTCGTCAGATTTTCGTGAACATTTTAAGTGATTTCACCTACTGTTTCTTATCTTACCTACAAGTTAAGTAGCATAATGGGTCCTACGAAAGACATATTATCTATGTAAGTATGAGTTTTTCTCGTGCAAGCGTTAAAAATTTACAAGTTTTCGTTTGCTTCATCCCATTTGAGTTTATCTATAGTTTTAGCCATAAGGTCCGGGTTTTCTTTTGATTTTCACGAAGCCGTTGCTTGGGAAATGGAACTTATTTAGTTTTCACCGGACAAAAATCGTTCTCCACTCGTTGGAAAGCTGTCAATTTATCTCGCATTTCTTTCGCACTTGTTCTTCTATTCATGTCGTAGTTTTATATTTATTTATGTTATAAATGGATATAGTAAACAATGCCGCTTGTTTTTTAGTCACTTGGTTGAGAAGTTAATCTTGGTTAAAGTAATTGTAGACGCGTACCATAACAGAAAATTACCTACCTAAGTACTCTGTTCTAATTTCGATTAGTAAAACATTTATGTCGTAGTTTTAAATTTATTTACATTTACGAATTAGCGGGAAGAAAGCATGTTCCACGTTTTAGCATTTCAGCCGAAGGCTCAAAGCGGAAAGCAAACGGGGGCTCCAGGGGGGCGAAAACCCCCTGGCGGAGTCAAGGGGCGGATTCCCTTGCAAAGTCCGAAGGGCCGAGTTTTTTTTTTTTTTTTTTTTTTTTTATGTCTTGATTCAATAATATAAGTATTGTTTCGTTAAATTTGATTAAATTCATTTGATGATCACCTAAATTTTGTTGAAACATGTGTACGGCGAGGATACGGTAAGTTTTAGGATTATTGTACGCAAATGTAATATAATTTGGAAGATATTAGTACAGTAATGGATGATTGGGCAACCCTATCCCAATAATGGATTCTAAAATTACGTTCATGACGGGAGTTGGGTTCGGTGAAAATCACGGAAAAAAGCACTCAAGGCGCGAACGTAGATGTGAGTGGATGGACGTCGATCGGTACCTATGTAACTAGTCTCACTTCCCTCCTTCAGTTTTCGAGCGAAGCGATACCGTTCACGAACGGCAGCAAATTAGATAAGGAGCGGGTCATATCAGCGCTCGTAAGACCGTACTGAAGGGCTCCCCAAGGGCCGCTCATGAAGCTCTACGAACAATGTGGGTACCTACGGTGAACCAAATAGATATAGCCCCCGTCCCACACCTTTACGCATTTACCTGTAATAGGATTCACGAACGTTTGAGAATATAGGGCCGTTCGTGGGCATATCCCACTGAACTCTCGGTTCCATTTAACCCTGCAGATAACCAGATGTATTTTAACTGACATTAAATATGAGTAACCCTCCTTCGACACCCTTCATTTTTCCTGCTCTGGGGTTTTCATTTTTCCTTTTTAAGACACCCTGGGGTTGTGAGTGGTCTCATGGCTTAAAAATGCGTTTTCTCAGTTTGAAAACAACTTATTTGTGTTTAAAATTAGTTTAATTACCTTCCTTGTGCAAACACATAAAATTCGGCTATAGTGACCTACTTGATCTATGAAACTAAATTGGTTTCATTACTAAAGCTGTTTCGGTACCTTCGTGAAGTTCATTTTTTAAGGTTGTTTGTGACGGCCCCGACAGCCTGCGGCACCTGTCGGCGCCGTCGCGAACGCAGTCAGCTCACTGCAACGCTTCCCGCTAGGGCGACAGTTGCCGAGCGCTTTGCAATTCGATGCTTTACGTTGCCTGACTTCATAACCGCTGATATGATTTTATCTCAGTCCCATATTTAGCGATCTTGATGTTAATTGATTGATTCCTGATACCATACCTGATCCTGATAACTACCCAGACTGATCTCATCTAACCAACCCCATGCGGTGTCTCTGTATTAGTATTGGAGAGTTAATATAAAACTTAACTGCTTTCTAGTCTAATCAAATCCCTTGGAATTCTTCTCGGAGCAAATAGGAACTCTGGAATTCTTCTCGGAATAAATCGTACAACCTTAAATGCCTTAGGTGCCTTTGAATCTGTGTACCTATTATTTTCTCTTTGCTCCTTCATATTAGAATAATATAATAGAGAATCTTGGTGAATTATAGCATGACAAGTGTTTCGACCCTTGTCACGAGTTATAAATTATGGCATTTCAGTTGATTCTTGTTAAATTGTCAAAATTGTCAATGTTTCTTCCTCCAATTGTCAATATTTATCTCATAACAAAGTTACGCAACGTCTGGTTTCGAATGTTGTGTACGAATTACAGTATTTCAATGTACTCGCAGAATTACGAGAGAAAACATCCATGTCATCAGGCTGTTGTCTCGGGCTTATTGGCTAGTTGTGGAGCTGACCCTCTCGTTCTGAGATGGTGACAGATAGATGAACGGAGAGAGTAGCCCTAATGATATTATGCCTGCCGTAAAGAGCGAAAGATGCAGTTAATAGGTGACCCACATACCTACTCATGAAACTATTGCTTCATAATGAGGCCACAGGAAGAAACCACAGAATACCGTAGTAGTCACCACTAAGCCGCTAGTAGCTAGTTATGATGGTTTCAATCTGTATCTCACTTTTCATAAAGTTTGTTATCTGATGCTTGCACTTGTATTCACTGAGTGCGTACGCTCATTACACACAGCAAGCTCTGCATATAAAACCTATCACACAAAGCTTCTTCCCTCATTTAACTTCTAATGAACTATTTTATTCATTCTTTCTCTATTTATTTCTTTAGAAGATTAAAGAGTTTAACATTGCTAAAGAGGAAATATTATATAAATGAAAAAGAGGAAATTATACATACGAATGAACAAATAATAAGGAAATGAAAAATGAAAATAATAACCAAACAAATAAAAGAAAAGGAAAATAAAGCACGTCTCACGTCTTCCAAGTCGAGTGTGGCACATAGCGTGAATGTTCAATTGTTTTAAATAATAATTCTTTTCATTTCATTTCATTGCTTTCAATTTATGAGCAATGAACTAGTACGAACGAATGAACTGCCTAACCAAAACATTCTCTGATCATTTCATCAAAAACGGATGAAAAATGAGGATTTTTACATATTTTTGGATACATGAACGGCCACACAATTAAAATGATTAACAAGCAGATAGACACAAAACTAAAATTGTTCAGAATAGTCGAAAACTAGACTTGTTACCTAGACTAGGTAGCTGGACTAGATAGACACGGAAGCAATAACATAAGTTGAAAGATCCTGTCTCCAGGCAATGTAGATCCCATCAGATAAAAGCTCTCAAATAATTATATTGGAATTTCTTTTTTTTTTTCTTTGAGTAGGTAACGATTGGAGAGTTGAATAAATATAGATTAATATTTAAAAAGTAAAAAGTAACGATATAGCGTTGATAAATGTAGCTAAACAGCCACATCTGCGAATTATTAATTCAAGGCACCTTTTAATTGTGCCCAACACAGCAGCTCCTCAGCTCCTGAGAGGTGCCCTTTAAAACCTCAACTCAGTAGGTTGAAGGGGCCATGCTAGGCGACGTGCACCGATTCCATCCCGGCCTTTCCATTCCATGATCATTGTTTTGGTAGTGCATGTTATGGTTCACAATTCACACTGCAGATTCATGAAACATTTTTCAAATAAAAATAAATATCAAGAGGTAAGTAGGAATAGTATGGAATCTGTAAGAAGAGATATTTTATAATACTACTAATCAATGTTTTACAACCGGACAATATATTTAAATTACACCACTCACACCTTTTAGGTGCGATTACCAGTTCACTTCCTCGTCATGCACCCTGGGTGATGCTAAATGAACGGATACATCTAATTAAAAGAAAAACGTCAGTGGGAAGGGAATGGGTTAGCAAGGGAATTGGGACATCATTATTACTATTAGATACGTAGTGGATTACGCCTATTCTCAATTACCGGGTAAAAAGTTGGGTTGTTCCTGATTGTTATGACAGAAAATATCCCCACAACATTATAAGTAACGAATGAGGATGCTATAAAAGTGATGGTTGGTTTCTCTAATGTATTAGACAGTAACTGGTTTGTTTGGAAAGTACATAACGGTTGTCTTTAACTATGAGAAGGAATGATGGGGGTCGGCAGAGGAAGTGCGAATAACATGGAAAGTCATGGAAAAATCTTCGGAATTGTCTCAGCCAGTTGAAATATTAGGTCGAGTTTTCTGCAGATTTAGGAATTATGTGGGAGTAATTGAATAGGTGTTAACTGATCTTGAACAATGGACCTAATTTGTGCGGAACTACGATAAGTACTTCCGAAACACCTTTATCGCACAAAAGTCGCAATAGGAATGGGAACTCTTGGTGGTCTTTTGATGAGGTTCATCGCTTGCTGGTTATTTTGATGTTGCTAGAGAAAGCAGCGACGTAGTATAAATTAACCGAGTTCCCTTGTTTCTATTGTTTACTTTTGGAAGGAGGACGGGGGATCCCTGGAAGTGAGCCTGGCTCGAGACGCAGTTAGAGGTCGGATAATCAGGGCGAAGAAATGGTAGAGGGGGTTAAATAGGAGTGCAGGGGGGTTAATAAGGGGGGTTGGGCCTGGTTAAAGGAGAAACTAGAGAGACTGTCTAAAGGGTGGTGAGGGGAGGGGGGGGGTAGTTAGAGGCAGGAAGGCAGGTGGACCGCTTCGTTTGTCAAACCTCTCCTTGAATCCTGAAGTGGCTCTATATAGCCATTGGTGAGATTGAACCTCCCGCCCCTTTCGCCCCATTTCTCCAATTTCACTCCCCAGGTCGATAGCTTTGTGATCAGCAGTGTGAGCAGAGGGAGGTGATGGCAAGGGAATCTCATCATTATGGAGAGACCTGTTAGACCTAATGTCACCTAGACTTGGATCTCAGTCCCGCTAACTAAATTGACAACTGATTATTTGTGGAATCCAAGCTCTTGAGAAATTATAATAGTTATTAATTGATAACTATACTCATTTTCTGATAATTAATAATTCTGGGAACATTTTTTTTTACAGTATCTCAACAATCTTAACCCTATCTATACATATGTATATATGTATCTTTATCTGTAACATTATCTGTATAATATTGGATACCCAATCATACAATACGAAGTATGGTAAGCCGAATTTAGAAATGAAAAATAGGCTGTTAAGTTGGGCTAACTACTGCTCTAGAAGGTAGTGTTGCATCTTCACTCTAGACTTATAATAATACTTAATGTTGTTTAGATAACACTAACCCAGTTCAGTCATATTATTCCACAAAAAGTAATCATGTAAAGACCATCCTTCAATTACCCCCCAGTTTCTTACGGATTCTGGCGAGGAGAACTCGATTGGGAGCGTTGCCCTGAGAGCCGCGCCGATTTGATAGCCGGACATTAACGATTGGGAACAACGATTTCAGTGAACAATTATAAACTTCCTACCACCCGAGCATGTTTACAATGCATTCTGTGACTTACCTAATTATGTTATGAACTTTTGGACCGAATATCTACTAATAAGGAACGCGCTGGAATACCTATCATAAAATGTATCCGAAAGTGGTAGAAATACCTCCGTCCGTATGATGAATAGCCTTCCTAGTCCTGGAGATATCACAAAAATAGGTTGGTAGTATAAATATCATCATTTGGCCTGAGGTAATGAATTACCTCAGACCGACAGGTATACAAAGAAGGTCAGAGAGGCACCTTATAGGACTCCAAATTTGGCCCTCAAATGTGTGACATCCGTCTACATAGATCTTGCAAACATATAGGAAGGTGCTTTCCAATGTTGTAAATTATGCTCATGACTTGGTGATCCTGGTCGAGATGAACCACAGAAGTGCTGGATGGAAGAGCAGACTGACAACTGAATATCCTGGTAATAAAGTGCGAAGCAGTGATGCATATGAGTTTAATAATTAGGTTTCCTGTATTTAATGGTTATGATAATGCTTTGTTTACATTCTCTAATAAAAATATTATTGTTTATTATAAAAATATTACTGTAGACAAAAACTCGGCCCTTCGGGCCTCGCAAGGGGCTCCACCCCTTGACCCCGCCAGGGGGGCTTCACCCCCCTGGACCCCCCCGGATGTTATTACTTTGAGCCTGACTGCTAAAATGTAAAAAACATGGAATCATGTTTTAGCTCCTCGCTCTCACTTTATTATAGAAATGATCACGACGATTGAGCTCTTGTGAGATGATGATCTCCCAATAGAAACTCGCGAGTAAACATTCACTTTATTATAGAAATGATCACGACGATTGAGCTCTTGTGAGATGATGATCTCCTAATAGAAACTCGCGAGTAAAAATTCACTTTATTATAGAAAGAGGCTAAAGAGGCTACATACGAAATTACAGCTTCCTATAGTGTAAAGTATAGAAATTACCTATTAAAATGATTTAACCACCGCTTCACAAATCAAACCGTTCTCGCAATATTCGGATGACCTGCTATGAATCACATAATCGAAACACCAGCTCAATGAAATCATCAGAAATTAACAAGCGGTTGCAATCATGTTCACAATATCAATAATTGAGAATGATCACCTGTGTGTAAACAATTATTCATATAACCATGCTCATAACTCAGCTTGTTGGCCACGCACTTCGCAGTAGTTAATATAGTATGGTTGGATAAATCGAGAGCTTTCGAACGAATGGTCAACGAATTTTATGGGATGAAAAACGACGAAGTATCATATCCCTAGCAACGACTCGGTTGTAAGCGGAAATCATCACAATTATTGGCGCTACTTTCATCTCACTTTATAGTCTCACTTTTCGGCGGGGGATCCATTGCTAAAACATGATTCCATGTTAATGGTTTTTTCTTTTGATTAATACTATCAAGTGCCTTCTCAGATATTATTTACATGTCAGATTAGGTACGATACACCATACTGTTGCCAGGGATACAACATACCTAATATTGTTAATGGGCACCCTGCGTGTAACATGGGTGTACTCAGGGGTGGATAGAGTCTTCCCAAATACCTACGTGGCAGTGTGCAGTTTCGTGCTTGGCTTTTGAGTAAGACCACGCGGATAAATCGGTACTCAACGATCGCACATCGTAAGCGAGCACTCCCAACAACTTGGGCTATCACGTGACATTATCAACGAAACCTTAAGTAAACCAATCTGATAAAAAATAGGGTACCGTATTTCTCTTTTGAGCTCCCACACTGCTCGAACCAATACAGCAAAAGAGTAAATGAGTAGGTACACAGAGCTCTTCTGTTCCTAGGTATGTAACCAGGAGCCAGATTATAGTGTTAGGCGGACCATTCTAGAGTCAAGAAGTTATTCAGGTGTTAGTTGCTGGGTTACATTCAATGTTTATATGTCGAATTAAAAATAAAAGTTCGACACTATCCCTGATACATAGTACCACGTTTGATGCCAACTGACTGATGTTGCATTCTAAGAGCGGTGGTTTTTAACCTCATTGTGTGGGGTCAAACCACATAATTTGAAGTGGAGTGTTAGGTGTTGGCTCTGACGGGGTTTCCCAGGGACGAATATCCCGGCATTTGAGTAAATTTAGTAGAACCATTAGTTTGAGTTTTGACCTGCAAAGTCTGGAGTATGGCAAGGGACACGCCCCAACATCTAGGTAGCTACAGGAATTCGGATATGTCCACGGACACTAACCATGCGTAACAACTCATTTCAGGAGTATTCCGTGTCTCTCCCTTGTGGGAAGGGGAAAAACAATGGAAATGTGCCTAGGGACTCCTAAGTACGACTCGCATAATTGGAAGGAGAAATTAGATTCTATACCGTTCAACGGAGCATCAGCCACGGACAGTCAGACAGAGGTAGAACCACCATTTTTCAAAGGCCGGGACATTTTACACAACGGACCTATCAAACTAGCGATGAAAACACACATTTTGGTTTTTATTTTCAATAAATGACCAAGAAAAAAATCGATCTATCGACCAAGAAAAATATCTGTAGTAGTTATTATCTTCGACTCACACTCAGTACTATCGAGATTGTAGTTAATGAACCCTTTGAAGAAAATGAGCAACGTAGAAAAATAAATCGTATATACTGCAGGATTATTACTGGAAGAGGGTGTACGAACCAGGTTCATCTGGATCAGGGGACACCGCAACATTTCTGGCAATACCATTGTTGACACTTTAGCCAGGGAAGCCATTGAACTTCCTCGCTACCTGCTTACCGAATCCTCAGCATCCGACCTCAATAAAAGTTTCAAGAAAGAAATGTTGGATAAATTGCAGGAGGCACACCAAAACTACTTTGGGGGATAAAATACACCACAATTGTCCCCTACCCGAGCACTAAGTGTTGGTTCAAACATATGCCAACCCGTCCAAATGTGTTTTACAAAACGATTTCTAGGCTCAGGAGTGGTCACTGTGTTACCAAGGATTATTTCAGACTCATAGGAAGAGATACCGCAGACCTTTGCGGTCTCTCCTCACTGATGAAAGATGCAGAACATCTCATTATGTTGTGTCCACGTTATAACACCAGCCGTTAGATTTTCTTCCAAGAAGTCGAAGAACTCATTCTGAGACCATTATTAATCTTAAAACTAATCGTTTCGAAAAATATTGAGGTGCATGATGCAGTGATGAAGTTTTTGAAGGAATGTAATCTCAAAATGTGAAATGTTATATTATTCATTTGTATGATGTAATATGTAAGATTTTGGCTTAATAGAATGTGCCTGAAGCCAATTAACAGAAAAAAAAATTAAAAAATTAAAAAAAAAAAAAAAAATTAGAATCCAAAAATTGAAAAAAAAAATAAAAATAAATAAAAATTCTTCTAGCCGCCGTACGCCTGAACCTTTTCTCCAAAACATTTTTTCAAATCCTACGCCGGCAGGAGGCTTTAGAGTCATCTCCTTCTTAGCAGCCCAGTACATGTTGCTCTTCTTCTTCTTCCAAATGGCTTCGCCGCTGCCGTGTCAGGGTTGGGGGATTCTCGGGCATCGTTCCAAATGCCTGGCGTCCATGGGTGCATCAGAAGTACACAGGGGGCAGGCAGGGGATGCTGCTACACCGGTCAATCTGAAGTTGGCTACAAATTAACTCCGGAGCAATCTACCCGGAGTTGGCTGGGTGAGACAAGTGATTCCCACTATTTCCAAAACTACTGGACCGAACCACCGGCCTAGGATATGCCAGTAACATCGGCATGCCGTTCGGTCAGTTCTAAAGGGTGATATCGGACAATAAAGGCTAATAAAGGGAAAGCGCGAGTTCAGATGTTTGTCGGATAATGGGATAAGGGATTTGGTCGCTCAGTGGATTGTGTGTCTGACTGCAACGTCGAGCGGCTACGGCCATCCGACTGGGGTTCGTTCGGGCACTGGGTTGCCTTTAACTTCATTTAGTTGGTTACATCGTCGATAATGCACTATATACTCAGTTCGAAAGACAATTTTTCATGGACCAGTGTTCTGCGTAGAAGGGATTTCTAAAATAGAAATAATAAACCTTTGTGCAATCAATAATTTTCAGCGTTTTATATTGATTTCAGCTAAATTTTTTTGAGATTTCTCATATTGCTTAAGAGAAAAAAAGGACTTTGCCTAAAATAACTGTGTTATTTGCAGGAAACTTGAACCGAATTATGCAATATTTTAATTCAACCATTAGCGCATTGGGGTAAAGAAAGTGAGTGAATCTATTCCAAACGGAGACAGTATTCATGAAAGCTGTATGAAACATTATCAGAATGAGCTATAAAGATACTGTGTGATAGGTGTACCTATTAGGTTTACAAAGTGAAAGCCTAACTCAAGGCAGTTTTGGACTAGGCAACTTCCGTCGTCAACTTCGTAATGTGCATAGTTAAAGTTACTAGTGTCCTTAAGCCTGACAGTTTGCTGTGACTTAATAAATGCTCAATCTCTTCGCTCGTAAAGTGTACAGTTTATCTCCGCAATCCTTTAGTGGGCTTTGCTCTTACTCGTAAAGTCATGTATAATCATGTCTCGCATGAGTTATAAATACATTTTTTCAGTAGTTTGATTTACTAATCCACGATCCTTATATACCTAATAATCACGCCGTCAATTTTTTAAGATGTCATCGAACCTACAATCAACAAGAATCGAATTTCCACGAATTTGGAAACATTGCGGGTGAATTTAAAAATATGTAATATTAATCTACCACATGATAATAGAAATATGTACATGATCAATACATCAATAGCTCCGTAGTATCGTGGTTAGAGCGATCCACTCTCATATAGATCTCCCAGTCCCAAATTCCTGAAGGGTTCGACATTTGAATGGTTAATACACGTTCATTCATTCGTAACTGTACCTGAGTAAGTTAGGCCTGTGGGTGTATATGAAAAAGTGTTTTTCAAATCGTCGGTAGAGCGTGGTTAAAGTCGAGGCGTTGATGTTTACTAATCGTCTTGTGTCATGGGGGCTCTGTCCCCCTAGTAAAAAAAAGAGTAAATATTTTAAACAACCATTCCAGCTTGGAGCTTTTCGTCCGACTGCCTCGGGAGTCGCGAACGTCACCAGCTGTCCTCCAAATGAAGGATTGGGGGATCAGAATTCGATCTGATGATTTCGCTTAAAGCTACTCATTGCCTCGCCCCCTTGAATGGAGAGGGAAAAACTGAAACACTTTCATTGTTGTTTTAAAGCACTCAACTCTCTTTATAACATTATGCTGCAAAAACTACCTCTCACAGCTTTATAAAATACAAAACCTCAAACCAAAATATCGATTACTCATGATTGATGAGAGCATAATTGATAAAATATGTCCAGATTGCATTTTAATTTTCATCATTAGCAAACATTCACACGTTGCCAAGTACTTTACTAACCTTATTTTTAGACATTTAGTGCCGTAGCATAATTATGGTTAGCAGAGGTTCATGTGAGCATAAATTCGAATTAATTTCAGTTACGCATTGGTGGTTTTTTATGAGAATTTATGGGTAGAGCCCGAGGTCTCATCGCCACGGATCATAGGTTCAATTTCCTCTCATCCTCTCTTCACTGTGCTGGAACGCTATTCCCCCATTTCGTTCCATCGCTCAGTCACACCTCCCTACAAACGCGTAGGTTCGTATTCCCAGAGCGGATCCGTCTAATTTAGATACACCTGAACGACACTGATTCGGAGGGTAGTTGCAGCTGCCGAAATGCCACCCTTGGGAGCTATTGAGAGCCGAAACGGAAGAGCCAAGCGTTGCGGATTCTCCACTCGGGAACGAGCTGAAACTTAGAGGCGCAATAGGCGCAATTGGTGTTCGAGAGTAAATAATGCTTCATGTTCGTCAATAAGTTTTTCACTAGGCATGGGCAACTTTTTTTGGTTGCGCTTTAGTTAGCGTATTACCAGTACTTAGGTATTACACATATGCATAATAGAAATGCAGAAAATGCGTCACAATATTATTCCTGCGTCTTTAGTGAATTTCAAAATGTTTCTGTTGTCCTCCATTTTGACTGATTTTCAGGTTGTCGAGATCTTGGTAATTCTATATGAATATATTTACAAAATTACCATGCATTAACTATTTATTTATTTCATAGAAAAGTAAACAAATTCCTTGTAAATATAATTACATTCATAGAATTCGTTGTTGCTTACGGCAACGTTCTGAGAATCCTTAAAGTGAAATAACACTCGATGACGACGATGTTTGATCAATACGTCTTGGCCCTGTGATTAAGTTAGTCTTCAGAGAATACAAAATAGGAAGTAAATTGACCACGTTCCATGTTAACATCACTGACCCAATTAGGTTACACCAATTAATTCTTCCCGGAATATGATAACGACTACGTGCTGAATACGATGAAATCGTTGTCGGAACATCGTCTAATTTGAGTGGGGAACCAGAACAAAGGCAGACTTGAATATACTTTCAGGATATTAAAGATGCTTTCTAGAATGGCTAGAGTGTTTCTTAAATGAACTCATTGATGAGTATTTATTTACCATACGAGTGCAATATACTAGATATAAACAATATGAGTATGAAATGTAAATATAATCAAGTACCTACCACAATAACTACACTATTACAATTTAGTATTTACCCAATGTTTCACTCAAGCTGATGAAGTACAATACTACACTAACCACTCTAGTCTTTCTTATTTTTTCTTTACAGTTTTGCTAAATAACGTATTTTTACATCGCTGAAATCATTACATAAAGATTCATTACCCCTTTATCATATACTCGTATATAGCCCTTCTATGCAGATTACTGGTCTGTAATTTTTATAGTATTTTTATTATTATTGAAACTCGGGGCATCGCGCCTTGCGAATGGGTTCACTGCATTACAACATCAGGACCCCACAATTTCACGCTTTACTCGTCTCAACTATGCCACAAACCTTTTAACACAGAGTTCGTTTTAGCCTTGGCATCTCCAACCGAAAACAAAACGTTTTGGGTTTAAAAAAAAAAAAAAATGTTTTTGTTTTATTTTTGTGAGTAATGAGCATGGTTATATGAATAATTGTTCACACACAGGTGATCATTCTAAATAATTGATACTGTGAACATGATTGCAACCGCTTGCTAATTTCTGATAATTCACGTTATATGAATAAATGAAAGTTTATGACGATAAGGGGGGAGGTGAGGGGGGTTAAAATATACATTTTTCGTGTGAGGGCTTAAATGAAAGCTTATGACGAGGAGGTTTCAAATATGGCGTTGGTGATAAATAATAAAGAAAACAACTTGACATCTAGTGATAAGATACACACCGCAATATCTGAGACATTCTTCTTATATGCGGTTTCACTGGTATATGTGAAACGCGTGAGTTAAAACACATTCTGTGTTTCAATAATTTCATTCGAAGTATGTAAATAGAGGTAACCGAAGGCCCACAGGCTAGCGTCCTGGCGAGGCGCGGAGCGCCGAGTTTAATTTTGTTTTTTTCATTTGCTAGCAAATCTGTTTGATTACACATTAAATTGCACCAAAGGTGGAGAGGAAAAAGTCCCCAATACGTTTGTTGTTTTGTTACCACTTTCACATACAAGCGCTTTTCTATTCGGCCAATAGAAAAACAGAAATACATAAAACCCCCCCCCCCCTCCCTAGGAAGTCTGTGAATGACATCTCGTATTATTGAACGTGATTATTGTAAACTAATAGAATTACGGAATTACGAACGAACGATTCCGCAACCACGGGAGACATTTTTATGCATCGGTTACCACCCGCCTGGTTACTACAAAATCACGTTATTATACTCGGTACCTCAAGGATTGTTTGTAGTTCATTAACAACGTTGTGTGCAGCTCAGCTGCTTTTCTTTTCGAAACGTTTAGGTAGAAAGCGTAAAAGGAGATCTTTTCCGACTGTCGAAATTGTCGTACGACGAAAATGGCAAAGATACGGTTCCGTAGAAACGATTTGGTTGTAAGCGAGAATAATCAAAAAATTCCGTCGCCCCTAAAAAGTTTCACTCTTTGAAAGTAACGGTTTTAGCGAGTGTGTTCCAAAATAAAGACATGGCGTGAAAATGACAAAATCTACTTACGAACTACGACGTTTAACAGAACTTGCATAATTTTAATGTTATTATATTATCAAGAAATCGAATTTATTATACCTATATTCTATCACCAGGACATACTAGTGAAATGTAAGTGATTTATTTTATTCTAATTTTCGTTCAGTGGGTACCTCGTACATTTTGGTACCTGAAATTATGTTCTGTTTATATATCGGCCATCTGCTTTGAAGGGTTATCGGACCCTGTCTCCATAGTTGGGCACTATGACGTCAACTCAAAATACCCCTGTTTTCAGCCAATTTTTATTTTACATGGACTAAATACATTTAAGATTTTTAGTGTATAGAATTTATAGCATTGACATAGGTCTTCCTTTCAATGTCGATGTTCACTTCCTTCAACTGCGATTGTCATTGGAAATAGGAATGTAGTACTAAATGTACACGTAGTCTCTTTGAATATCTGGCGCAGCTATTTATGGCAGCAGAGTACATCCTTGATGGGAGATTCCTCCCAGAAACTTGATACTCAAGACGTATTGGTGCCTTTGGTAGTACCACCATTTAGCCCTGGATGGGGAAGGAGGAAGGAGGGCGTCTTATTCGGAAAGTGCTTTTAGCTGCAAGCAATCTTGGAAAGTGCTCGATATCGTGCCGCGATCTGGTGCACGCCAAATCTTAGAGCCCGTGACGGTAATTGTGGAGCCAGCCTTCCAGAAATTGCTCGCGGAACCGCCCCTTCTGGAGTTCCCCCCCGTAAACGATTGTTGACTGTATCGGAGGAAATGGGAAACGGTGAACTACGATTCACGGGTTGAAATTTCTCTATAGAGGGTGAAATTTACAGTGACTCTCACAACATCAAGTGTTTGAGGAAGGAAGGAAGGAAATTCAGGGTTTGGACAACAGCTTTTCCGTCGATTCAATTCATTCGAAGAATAGACCTTGCAAACTCTCTTTCAAATAACTACACATGGAGATATTCTAAGTTTTAAAAAAACTGAAACATTCTCTAAGCTTCTTGAAACTAAAAATACATTGTTTCATTTGGTGTACTTCGCCTAAGCGACACATTTATAATGCTACCTAATCTGTACCATTATATAAAAATCCAATTGTGTGTGCGTGAGTGTGTGTGTATGTGGGTGTGTGTGTGTGTGTGTGTGTGTGTGTGTGTGTGTGCGTGAGTGTGTGTGTATGTGGGTGTGTGTGTTACTCATTCATGTAAAGACAACTGAACTCATAGAGCTGAAATTGTACATGGACATTCTTAGGGTCCCTGGTTAACATATGAGCTATATTACAATCCTCCAGACTTGAGGGGAGATTTAAAAAAAAAAAAAAAAAAAAAAAAAAAAAAAAAAAAAAAAAAAAAAAAAAAATTGTGTGTGTGTGTGTGTGTGTGTGTGTGTGTGTGTGTGTGTGTGTGTGTGTGTGTGTGTGTGTGTGTGTGTGTGTGTGTGTGTGTGTGTGTGTGTTTGTGTGTGTGTGATGTGTGTGTGTGTGTGTGTGTGTGTGTGTGTGTGTGTGTGTTGTGTGTGTGTGTGTGTGTGTGTGTGTGTGTGTGTGTGTGTGTGTGTGTGTGTGTGTGTGTGTGTGTGTGTGTGTGTGTGTGTGTGTGTGTGTGTGTGTGTGTGTGTGTGTGTGTGTGTGTGTGTGTGTGTGTGTGTGTGTGTGTGTGTGTGTGTGTGTGTGTGTGTGTGTGTGTGTGGGTGTGTGTTTCCTCCTTCATCGAGAACTCGGCTTTCCCTAACGACGTCGCCCGGGTGTGTACACATATATTAAGGAAAAACCTGACACTTGTTGAACTATTCAGACATCAAATGAGGATGGGGTGGTTTCAAGCGTAAAAAACTTCTGATAACCAAACAGTTTTTACTAGGGAGGAAGGTTGGAATGTAGACGATGGATATAGACGAAATCTATTAAGAATCTTTCAATTGTTTTAATGCGATTGCATTGGTTTCATTTTCTACGGAAATTTGCTAGCCATCTCGTTGAGATGGAAAAATCTTTTTCGGGAAAATTATCAATGCCTGTTTCCCCAACACCGACAAAAAAGATACAGTCCTATATATTTAAGCTGAAGTACCCAGGGTGAAATCATACAAATAAAGAGCTAACAACACTCGACCAATTTCGAAGAACAAATCCTCTTATGCACAGAACATCAACTATGAATTCTGAAAAGCATCCACAGCTTATGATGGGAAAATAAAATTTCAAGTGCTATTATTTCGGATGGAAAAGAAAAGCCTTCTATCAAATCAAAATCAAATCAATCTTTATTGTTACCGGCTATTTCAAGCTTATTCTGAACTGTTAGTTGGCGGGGTTTATTTTTATGTATGTGAGTATCTTATTATCTTTCATTATCAGTCTTGTGTAACTTGACAAGTATCTCTTCCGGGAAATTAGGGACTATATATATATATATATATATATATATATATATATATATATATATATACCTTCTTTATCTTTTTATTTTCTCATTCTCGGCGTTTCGCGATGATGGTACATATCATCATCAGGGGATCAGGAGACAACAAACAGGTATTTCATTCCCTAACTACCACCAAAAAGTCATAAAATCGTAGTACCTGTCGAATTCTAAATTAAAATAATCACAGACATCCGGAAAGATAAACCAATCCACGTCAAAAAGTTCAGGAAGGTGGGTGTCATTCACACCGCTGCCGCCATCAAAAGGTAAAATGGGAACTCTCCTAATTTTAAAACAAACCTTTAATGCCCCCTATGTTTTAAGAATTATCATAGTATTACCATAAAATATATTAATTTTCCTTACATTGCACATAACTAACAGCTTCACTCCCATTATCAAAAAACATCACAATACTTAAAAAAATAAAAAAGAAGCTATGATGAAAAAATAAAGGCTGCGAAAACAGTAACTATAATTGAATTTTTTTAACCAAGCAATTTTGATTTGAATTTCAACTTTGCACCAATATATTTTAATGACATCAGATGAATTTTAAACGACAAGGTCACATATGGCAGGTGTGTTGGTAATGACCATCATCAACCTGCCTCAACTTTTCTGTGATTGTCAAACAGTTTACATAAATAGGCGCTGATGGTATATTTGCCTACTTTTCAAAATCATTTCATTTTTCAAATGTACAAAAAATTATTATTTATTATTTATAACTTATTCTTTTCTAAAATTAAATACCTTTTCACCTCCTTCAAGAATTTAAATATTTCCCATTCTTTTTCGTTTTCCATACTGGCTCAGTATCCAGATTTGGACATTATCTACATTTATTGCAAGAAATTTATGGAATTTTCATCACGATAATGCTTAGTGATATCAGAAGTGCTAATGTGATCACTACTTATGTAGTGTACTACTATAGTTCTAATACTACTTATCTACTTATGAGCCAACATTGTGAAACTCGGGAATGAGAAAAAAGGTAAATTTCCTTTTCGAAACACTTCCTTCCTGAAACACCGCATAATTTCCTGTTCGATACACTTCTTAGGAATGTTGATGTAGTTTTTAATTGTTTGCCAATGATCGGTAGGCATTTACTTAATCCATAATTTAATTGTGTTCTATCACAAGATCGCAGAGATGGACGTCTGTGAGCTCCCTCTCCGTTATAGTGACGCTTCTTCAACATCCTCCCGCGCAGGTAAAACTCTAATAAATGGTCTCCCAATTCTGCTGTGGTCCAGGTGTAAAATTGCCAAATGTGAGTACGGTAGCAAAGTTGAGAGGGATTCGGAGGATCGCGAACCGCCGTTCTAACCGCATAAAAGCGCCCGTCGGAATCAATAAACTCCGCTTGGAATCAGAGTGAACTTCCTGAGGACCCAAAGCATTGTTTAATGAACAAGTTTCCAGGTAGAGGGTGAGAGCGAAAGGTGAAGCGGAGCGAAGAGGCATGAATAAAGAATAGAAAACCGTTTTGAGCGGGGATCAGCGCATACTTCATCTGCAAACTCCGCAAAGAGTAACTGAATTCAACTCATTAAGGACTGTGGGAAGGACAAACTCAAAGAGGAACGATAGCTCAGGTCGTACTCAAGTTGAATATGAGATTACATTTACCTTTAATTCCTCTCCACTACCTAAATGGTTAATAAAGGCCGTTGTGCTAACCTGCTCATACTTTAGGATTACGTTTTATAATTTAATCGTAATTCTACGAGTACGTATGCAATGTTATATTCGTAGATAAACCCTTAGAACGATAGGCTTTAATAAAATAAAAACTGACATTGTACAAGAATATTATGAATTAATGAAGCTAAGTACTGTAGAACACATCCCTAGACGTCCTCAGTAGCGATGTAGTAATGATGTCTTCACAGCACATGCAAAAAAAAACTAATAATAAAAATAAAAAAAATAAACACGATGATTACAATATTTTGGAATTCAGCGTTTCACTTCCGTGTGACACCAATGTAAGGTAATTGTCACAGACATGTATCTCAATTCAGCAATGCCTGACAGTCAATCCGCTTTTCACGGATATTGATGTGATGGATAATATTTGTCTGTTTATGCGACTACATACATATTACAGATTGAATATATAGGTGTTTTAGAGATAGATTGAAACGCAAACTACGCGCTTGTGGTTAATTGTTGTAGTATACATATATGTGGATTCATGTTGATTAGTCTAATTTGAATTATTGGTCATTTGACAACGTTAATCATAGAGATGGCATTCAGGGGGTCTCAGTATTTTGGCGCAATTGATCGAAACTAGCTTACCACGAATGCTTCTGGGAGAATATGTACGGAAACGTCTATCTTTATGTTCAAGCCAATAGTAAATCATTAAATTTGGGCACAGACGTAATAGAACATCGTGCACAGATGGTGAGAAGAAAGGTGAGCAGTAGAGGGTGAAGTTAATTATTATTAGCTATAAAGACCAGAACTAGTAACATGATGTTAGCATTTTTCTACCTTCAATTATTTATGAATATTTCAGAAATTTTTCGAATCTGAGCTAAGATGATGAAAGGATGAATAGGTGTGCTTCAAGTAAAGAGGAGGGAGGGGGGGGATTTCCATTATTTATACTAGTTTTCTCAATCCTAGGAGTTGGAATGGACTTAGTTTTTGTATTTCGTTCAGTGACAAAGATCCAACTTAGGAAAACAAAGATGGTGAACTGTGTGATACTGTTTAAATTAATATAAAACGGATAGATTTCCAGTCATTATATTTTAACGTGATGTAAACAATTGTACAAAACTTTCAAATAGAAAATAATTTGATACGTTAAATATCATAATTCATTTCAATTTAGATCAGAAGAGGGTTTGAGTACAAAAATAACTGCATTCTGGGGGAGATCTATATATATTTTTAATATTATATAATATACGTTCTGTACAATCATTACTCTAATAAAGGTGATTTTATATTATGATCTCCGTCTCGATAAATGTCTTTTCCCTGCAAACCTATGTCTTCATCAGATATATATACCTTTTCATGCCTGCTGATCATGTCCACAGGTTTACTGGAATAAAGTGATCTTTAGTTCCAAAAATCTCAATACCTCAATCCTCGAGGTTTTTGAGTGTGATGGAGACAAATCCAAAACAGGTTTTATCCAATAGCAGGAATTGGAGATATTATTTAATTTGTAATTTTTCCCGATTTGTTCTATTATTCCAGTTCCTATATCCACAAACAAAGTGTGAGGCACCCCCCCCCCCCCCTTCCCTGTCTTAATATAGACAGGAGGTCTGCGTAGAAAAGCTATACAATGCAGAAATAATAAACCTCTGTGTAATGATTTGCAGTGTTTTTTTATTGTTTGATGATAAGTCTGTGTTATACATAGCAATTCATATTGATCCTAATATTGACACCTCATTGAGCTTTTGGTCTGTTTTTCCAGGAGAAACGGAGGCGGCGGACGGAGGTGATGAAGGCTTGGCGGTGGCGAGGCCCGGCCCATCCGGAAGCACACGAGCTTTTCGAGATGCGGCCAAATCGACGGGCGTCGCGCCGCAACCGTTTTTTGACGACGTGTCCCCGCGTAACGTCACCGCCGTCGTTGGACAGTCGGCTATTCTCCTCTGCCGCGTCAAACACGTCGGAGACCGAACGGTAAGTCAATAATTACATACAGTTTATGCAACGTTCTAAATAAAATATTAATATCGCCACCATAAATAACTGTATGTCAGCAAGGATTGTAAATATACCTACGAACTTCAGATTTCTCAGAAAAAAGTGAGAAGCTCTTCCGGTATAAAATCGGTATAACCTTAGAATACACTACGAATTGGCAAATTTAAGATCTAGAATGGTTTATATTTTTCGGAGTTTCATTTCCGATCTTGTAAAGCACCTGAGGACGGGTGGGGGTCTCACGAACAGAGAGGATTCAATTTGAAATGTTTGCCATTTTATCACCATTTTTAAAAGCATTTTCGTGCCTTTTTTTATACAAAAATTCACTCTTAGGGTTTTGGCGCTTGACTGAGAATTGTATAAAAAAAACCCATAATTTTCTAATGTATTTTTTCTTCCTGGATGAATAAAACCATTCCCAACTCAATAAAACTTTCCGTTTTTGAGATACGGAGTTTTCCCGTTTTTTTTTGTTTTTTTTAATGGTTTGGAGTGCGCTTGTGCCTCCTATATTTACTCTGATTCCGCTTAGACTCGGTGATTTTCAGAGCGCTAGACAGCGGCCAATGCGCTCAATAAAATTCCCTTCTGAGTAGCGAAGTAGGGAATGTGATTGTTCACACTGGTTGAGTGGTTAGCTTTCTTGGCTAATGATTTAAGGGTCCCGGGTTCAATTCTAATATGGCACTAAATTTTTCGCTTCGTATTTCAACCTCCGAAACATACTCGTATTTTTTAACGTAATTTTGAACTATTTGACCAACTAAACTGTATTTCACTAAATAAGTTCATTTTGGGATATTTTAATTTTATTCTTGAGGCACGAGCTTACGAGCGTGTAGAACACCGTGTTTATCACCAGCACATCATTCCGATCTACTTGTCCAAGTAATCGGTATTTTAGTAAAAGGATTTCTTTAGGAAATTATTTTTATTTTTGAGATGCAAGCTTGCAAGCATCCAGACCATCAACGGTACACATCATTGGCTTTTGACTGAATCAGTGTACCTCCGTTTTGGAGGCCAAAGCACACTCCACACCATTCACCAATTCGACGTTCAGTATAAATTATAATGTAAATACGCAGGCCGGAACTGCGTAGCATATTACTTCAAGATAAGTCCTTGGAAGATGTATTCACTCCTCTCGGTCATTGAATATTTTATTTCTCTGTATATTTCTATCTTGCAGAATCATTCTTTTTAGGATCCTGTCGACATGTTGTGATTCAAATGTCAATGTATCACACACACAAAAAAACCAGTATCACTTGATTGTGTCACTTTTCAATATCTTGCCAACAACTACTATTCGGGGGTAGGTTTAGCTCAACTTGTGACCGGCTTCTCCCAGTATTCTACTGTACGCATAAATTGTATGGAGTGAATCATCGCCATTACACTAGGACGTACACCTGATGAACTTCGTTCCCACCTATAACGCAGTGACAAATCATTACGGAATTGAGTACAAGACAATTCATAGTTTTCTTACATCAGAATAATAACGGTTAGCCATTGTGATGATTCACTTATGCGATCATCCGTTGCTGATGAAAAAACGATGAGGAGAAGATTTAAGCAATTGATAATGAGCGTTACCGACGTATTAATTTTATATTTTTAAATGAAAATAGATTTTCATTATAAGAAATTTGATACCATCCGCACTCTCGTAGGATGTGTGATTTTTCTTCTATGATTATTCAAAGTTAGCACTGGTGACGTCACACTCGCTGGCAGCAGGGTCCCGCCCAGGCGGGAGGAGTGCTTTGACGTCACCAGTGTGCGAAACTTTGAAAAATCATAGAAAGAAAACTACTTATCATAGGAGAGTAAGATTGATGCTAAACTTCTTAGGTTGAATCTTCTTCCATTTGAAAATAGTTACTATATCTACCTTTTTCGCACCCATGCGTATCGATCATTCCCCCGTTGTTCGTCGTTGTCTCGTTTCCTCACTTAATAGGGTTGCGCATTTTCCAGATCACCTTATCGTTCAAGAATGCCCTGCCTTTGCCAAGGCCTACCTCTCTAACTAGTAAAGTTGGCTTCCATCAGCGTCTCTCGAATGGTTTCTGGTAGGAGTATGCATCCTTCTGCTTGAAAAGGAACCACTAGGTAATCATTGTGTATATTAGCTCGTTCACTGCGAAGAGCATTTGCGAATGTTGCGTGGATTTCTTGGGGGCTTTTCGCTGCATTTGAGGCCATTTTCATAACAATTTCGAACCAAGTTATATCGCTGGTATACATATTCTTTTCGAGTATGCGGTAAGCCATACTCATCTAGGAAAGCGTCAGAAGTATACAATTCGATCATTAGTTCCCTGGAAACTGTAGTTTCCTCATAGATAATTAATTTTTCATCAATTATCAATTAGTTCAATAATTAATTAACTCATCGATCATTTGATAAGTTAATTTGAGTAATGGAATTTATGAACTAAAAAGCGACTGTTTTAGTGGTGTTCACTAACAATGAGAATGGTTCCATCTTTTTTCATAATGATTTTTTAAAATATTGTCTGCTATAACAGCTAGTATAAATTGTACAGGGTAAAAACTGTGGGTAAAAAAAACAAGTAGGATTAAGTCTGATTTTCAACATTATTTTTTCCTAGTACTATTGGAAAAACGGACTTTTCTGTGAGTAGTTTCGCTTAAAAATTCATTGGTTCGCAAACGATCTTCAAAGCACATAGTGAGAAAGTTTATTTTGACTGTTGGATTTATTAGTAGCCTAGAAATAGCGTGTAGCAGCATTTTTGAGTGGAATAAAATCCAATTTCTCGAGGTTGATGTTAAAAGTTGTTTTCTGAGCGCATAATAACTCATCAATATTTAACTAGGTAGGGGATGGTGGAACAAGATGGAGAGGCTAAGCTACTCCGATCTCAGTCACCTCAAAAACTGGATTAAAGTCTTTAAATTTATATGAAGACTTCTTTCAACCCTCCTCAAGTTACTCGATTTTTTTCTTTTGTAGCTTATTTACAACCAGTTAAATACATGCCCGAAAATTGCTTCGAAATATCAGAATTCAATGGAGGAACTCTATGTGGGAATAACAAAGGAAGAAAAGTGTGCCAAGTCAGGAATGGCACATCGCTCCATCGTATCCGTAACATGTATGTATAGATCACTGGAATGTTTCAAATGGTTTTAACCTCCCTGAAAATTTCGTCAAAATTGGATTAAAACTGTGGGAATTGAGCTCGGTACAAAGATTAGAAATTTGCGAATGCGCAAATGCTATTATTGATACGATCATGTTGTAATTGATAATGAGATGCTTAAATTATCTTCTCCCTAATATTCTTCAAATTTGAGCCATATCAGGCGACTAGGGTGTGAGAAAATTATGCTTAATGAAATAAATGTTAGCACTTGCGCTCAGTAAAATATTTATTAGGAAACAATAAAAACTGATAGGACATTATCTACACTTTAATCCCCCACGTTCCCTCAGATTTCCATAAAAATCGGACGAAAACTGAAAAATTATTCTTGTTACAAGGATTTCACGTTTGCACTTGCGCAGGAGCTGCTATTGAATCGTCCTTAAAATCTTCCTATCCAACTATCCTCCAAATTTAAGCGAGAATTTCTAACGACCAGGGCGTTAGAAATTGTCGCCTGATGAACTTACTTTTGCGCATGCGCATAGTGGAGTACTTATTTGGTAGCAATCGAAAAATATAGGGGACCATTTGTTTGCTAATCCGTGTATTCCTTGAAAATGTCATCAAGATCGGATGAAAACTGTGGAAATTAAGCTTGTTACAATAATTTTAGGGCACAAGGCAGTCAGACAGACACGGAAAAAAAATTATTCTGAATTGTTAAAAACGTAATACGCAAATGGAAATTTTGATTTTGGAGGAAATTGTTCATCTCCCGTTATTGAAAACAACATTTTCGCTACCCATAGGTAGGCTCGGAAGCGAAATCAACACTAATTGATAGTTACTATAACAAACCATGCAATGCACTAACTAGAGATAGGTATTATTAGGTACAACTTAATTTTATTTAATTGTTCTTATACTAACTTATACCTTCCTCATGAGCTCAAAAGCTGTATGAGGAAGCTGTAATGTTAATCAAAATAGGTAAATGAGTAACTATTCAGATTTTGAGATTAAAGTAACCTGGGAGTGGTCGAAAAAGTACTTCGACTGCCACAAGGCACCACATCGTCAAAATCCAATTTATTAGCACTTTCTGGGCCACTAAATTGCAAAATTGAACTTGAAATTCAGGAGCTATCGAGCTGGCCAACGAACTCAACCTGCCTTTTGCCAAGACGGATTTTTCTGCATTGGAGCGAAGTTTTTACGCTTTAAGGGAGTTATCGTCAGGAAATACACCCTATGAATAAATAAATACACGTATTTCGAATTCAATTCCATTTACCTATATATATAGTGTTCTTTGGCGCATGTAATGGATTTGTGGGGGTCCTCGCCCTCTCCCTTCCCAAATTTAAAATGTTAAAGCCCTAAATAGCTCTTTTTTCTTTGAAAATTCACTAAAAGGAAATTCGTCAATTTCATGGGAAAGTTTCACGAATGTTTTAGTTACTGAGAGTGTCGGCAAACGAGCAGAGCGGGTACCTACCCACGAAAAAAAGTTATCCTAAATAGGTCAGTGAATTCATCCAGCACTCGGAATGGAAATCGAGTCAGTGGCAACTTGTTAATCACACGCTGCGTTAAACATCGTTATTGAAAAGGCGTTTTTTCTCTTCACAGAACGAGATTTTACTGGGGAGGTAACGATGAATATTTTACTCAGGTAATTCTAGTGAAAACAAAGCGAATAAAAACAGTTGGTAAAGAGAGGGAAGAGAAAAAAAGAGTTCATTTGAACGGATGAAAAATCATAGGGAATATTAAAAGTCGGGACCAGTAGCTGTGTTGGCGGATGTTGGTGTGGGTGTAAGCCCTTACTCCTCTCTCTTATTCCTCGGGCATTAATATTTCTCCTGGGATTAGGAGGTAGCCCGGTAGAAATTCATTATCAAGATTCATTAGCTCGTCAACTTATTTATTAGCCGGGTGCTTTCAAAAGTTTTTAATTACGTAGTACCTAGTGTATTATGGGGTCGGAGTTTAAGAGGAGCGTATTTCACTGCGCCTTCCGAGTAGTGAGAGGAAGTAGGCCTCTTGACGTGAGAGGTTATCAAACATTCAGACTCACCAAGGGAGTCTTCGAGACCAACAGTGAGGGTTTCGACAAGCCTAATTTTGGATAATTAACAAAAAAGGCAATTGCATTTTCTATATCGGTATGGTATTTTCAATAATAAACCTTTGGAATTAAAATTAGCTACCCCCTCCCAAACAATTGATTGGTTACGTAAAATGAAAAAAAATAAAAATAAAAACGAATAAATTGGAGCAAGTTAGTAAGTAATGCCCGCATTACAGGGACGTCCCAACGTTTTGGCGAGGATAGTGAATAGATCGTAATTATTATACTGGATTTAACCCCCTCCCCCTCCCCTCAAACACTGCAAACCATAGAGAAGTATGAGATACTTTTATATATTGATAGAAATATCACGATAAATCGATATTGAGAAGCCCCTCACCCCCACCTCTTCACTTTTATGAAATTTTAATTACATATAGTAGGTCTTTCTCACTCTCTCTCTCTCTCTCTCTCTCTCTCTCTCTCTCTCTCTCTCTCTCTCTCTCTCTCTCTCTCTCTCTCTCTCTCTCTCTCTCTCTCTCTCTCTCTCTCTCTCTCTCTCTCTCTCTCTCCCTTGTTACCCCCCCATTAGTTGAAATCCCAGATTTTCATAACATTTTAACCGAAAGATATTAAAGTTTGCTGTGTTTAGAAATTATATTTAAATAAGAACATTTAGGTTCATCAACCAAGAACAGAATAATATATTTCATCCATAACATGTGATTAAAGGAACATCTAGGTATGGATAAATATCAACAAGTGGAGTCGTTCCGGATCATCAATGCCTCTACGTGAACTGCCCGTGTGTCATAATTGTTCTTGCCGAGTTGGTCAATGCGAATCGATGATGACGTTGACATCTCGAACAAAATTTTGCCTACTCGTTTCACAAAAACAATAATTCACAACAACAAAAGTTCACTTAGATTGTATTGTATGAGTCTGGTGCTCATAACCTATTAAAATTTGCTGTGTTTAGAAATTATATTTAAATAAGAACATTTAGGTTCAACCAAGAATAGAATAATATATTTCATCCATAACATGTGATTAAAGGAACATCTAGGTATGGATAAATATCAACAAGTGGAGTAACAACTTGCCAATCTTAATAAAAGATTACATAACTGTCTACCAAGTTGGGTGGGCAGTATAGCTTCCTCGCATATTATACCATGGTCGTATAGAAGAGCTATACTTTTTGAAACTTAATACCCATTTACTCCCCGATTTTGAACGAAATCTGACCAATAGATGATAAGAAATCGACATTATAGCAAATCAACGTTTGCGCATGCACAAAGGCTACTGCTGATGCGACGGCAATGCAACTTATAGGAGACCGTCTAGAAGCTAGCCCACACAATCCCTGAAAATTTCATCGTAATCATAGTTTTGGGCGTGTCAATGATTTACCACAGACAGACGGACACGGAACCAAAATTGAAGTTCAAGCACTAAAACGTTAAAAGCAAGTAGAAATTTTGATTTTGGAAGACAATAATTTTTTCGACTTAGTTCTTTCACGAACAGAAAGAACCAGCTTCAATACCTTCGGTAGTGTCCGGAAGCAAAAAAGATTGAGGATAAAAGTAATGAATAAAAAACCGTTATTTTTAGGACCACCACCGTCAGTAAATTTGAACCTTCGCAAGCTTTTTTGAATAACTGGACGAAAATAACAAACGAAAAAAAATCAGATGAAAGATGATGAAAATAACAGCTTATTACTATTATCTCCTCCATTCACCCCCTTCCACAATAAAATTTGAAACTCCTTGAAACTCCTGAGTACATTCCAAAACTAGATAGAATTCTTAACTGGAAAAAAATCCCTTGATCTGGTCGAAAATCGTAGCAGGGCTTGAATGAATGAGTAAGTAACCGAACCCTCCACTCCTTATCACAACCATAAATCCAGATTTCTCAAGGTGTGTTGCACAACTAGACTAAAATCAGGATTGAAAAAAAAAAAAAAAAAAAAAAAAAAAAAAAAAAAAAAAGGGAATCAAGGAAATAGGTTTAGAATAGTAGCCTGTGCATCGAAAACAAAATTTGTCGTAGATAACCACATTTTTCGGGTTCCCCCCCCCCCCCCCTATATTTTATTTTCTGTTATGAAAATCAAAATTTACTAGATTCGTTGCACAACTAGATCAAAATTAGAGTTGAAAAAAGAAAAATCAAAAATCGGTTGGGAATTGTGGCCTGGGCAACTTCGATAAAATAGTTCACATACGCACATACACTGTTTTCTTTTTTTACAAAACTTCCTTCAAAGCCGAAGGGAGCACACCACTAAATCGAAGAATAAACAATCAAATTGAAAAATTGGAGAGATCGCCCGTTCATCCTACGGCGGCTCTAGGTATGAAAGAAGTTGCAGCAGGAAGAGGAGGAAGAGAGAGATGAAAGGAAGTGCCCCCATAAAAAGACCACCAGTTCAATCAAGAACCCCTAGGAAGCTAGCGGTGATGCCATTGAGCATAACAAATGAACTACAAATTGAAGTAAAGTGTACAGTTAAAGTGTACAACTCAGTTATACAGGAGTTGAGAACATCTGAAAGGTTTACCATTCGATTCAGCGTGAAAAAGTACGTAGTATTCGAAATTTTCTTGGAGGGTCATTTTCACAAAAACCATTGATTTCATAAAAAACAACCATGTTTTTCAACATACAAGCAATCCTTTCTCTCTTAATTAGCAAAGTAAAAGTAAAATTAATTAGACAGTTTGAAAGGTTACAGTTTGAGGAGGAAGGTTTTTCCAAAGAGAGAAGCGACAGCCGAAAAAAACCCATACTGGTAGGGGAAAAAGAAAAAAAAAAAGCGGAAGAAAAAACGTTGATTTTAAACATTTTTTTTTTTTTTAATTTTAACATTAAACTTTAACATTAAACTTTAACATTTTCAATTCTAAACATTTTTTTGGACCAATAAAAACTAACAAAAATTACATTTATGTTATATCAGGGTTATGTAAAGTTTGAAGTTCTTTCCAGCGGTGTTCTTGGTTTTGAGTTTACAGTGATTCTAAGAGGAGTTATGGCCGTTTTAATGTCATAAGATTAGAAACACGAAAAAAAATCTTAAAAATTGAATAACTAGAGAAAAATTGTTCAAAAACATTTCTTGGATAAACTCTCGATCAGAAACGAGCTATTGAATCAATCTTTTGATTTTCGCCCAAATTTGGTGTATTCACAATGTATACATAAATATATATATAATTTACACATACATATAAAAAAGATTTAAACTATAGGGTTCGTCTCAGAATGTCTCAAAATCGATTTCAATGGAGAAAATTTCCAAAAATTCTGATTTTAAATTTTTTGGAGCCATCGCAATGCCTTATTTTTTTTTTTTTTTTTTGAAAATTCGCTAAACTCTGAATTTTACCATGCGTTGAACTCATGGGTGTGGAGCCGGAACGTCTGATTGTTAATACTCGTATTTTAAGTTGAATCAGATAGTCGCAATCGTTAACACATTCCATACCCATATATCCTCCATCCCCGTACACATACATACATTTATATACAACGTATATTTGAGTTCAGATTATATCAACACCTTGACTTGTTGACCTCGACATTTTTTTCAAATATGCGGGAAATCTGCCACCGTGCGCTGGTTTCGTTGATTCACTTTCAAAAATGTTTTTGCATTTTCTGACATTAATTTTCACTTCGTTAGACAATTTAGAAATGTGATATTGATGAACTGCTTTGATACTGCAAACCGAGCTGTTTCATCATTTCATATTTTCCAAGAACGAAGGCCCAACTTTGAGTTGACTGGGAGAAACATGACAGCTTACAGCCCTCACTTGAGAGGTGGAAATTGATTAAGACGTAAATTGCCGGTTCTGTGAACTTCCTAGGTCCCGCGAGCGAAACGGTGGAGATTATTAATGAAAGCTAATTAGCAATAAAACTCAAAATGCTCGTTTATTTTAGGAGAAGTTCGTGGAATTGTAGGAAGTATGATGACCTTTACGACCAGAAGGGAGAGCAGGGTTACTCGCGGGCGAAGCTCATTCCCCGAAGTTAATGTTTTAGCAGTATTCAAATTGAAACCAACTCTTAGATAACCTAAGTTTAACACAAGCACTGCGAATGTCGGAATGAAAAATTATACAAAACACACATTTGAAAAAAATTATGACGACCTATGAGCAAATTTTCGTAAATTATCGTATCATATTATGTTACATTGTTTTGAAATTTGATCTTTTGAGTGCAATGAAATAGTTAAAACTACCTATTGCATGTCAACAAAACTCGTAATAAATAGTATTTTGCGATTCAAATAAGATTTATAAACTTTGTTTTAAAGGGAGTTTTTGTCGATTTTTCATCAGGTAATGATGAGATTTGAGTACATTTTTGAGCATAATGTTTTATCTACATAAATTTTATAAATTTCTAGTTCGTTGTTGATAAACGTTTATTGACTAAAATTCTGCTAAAAAATGTAAATTTAATGATTTTAACCGTTTTTAGCCATGTTTTTGTGATATTTTTAGTATACTTTTATTTATTTGACGTAAGTATTTAATGCCCGACGAACTCATCCTTTTGTTTCGAAAGCTTGATTTTTTGGGGCAAGAACAGAACTTTTATCTCAATACTGAGGTGGGTTATCTCCTGGACACACACATACATCGGGTTCAACCATAACTCTCATGTGGGTGCCAAGCCATCAGGGTATTCATGGCAACGAGTGAGCTGATGCCCTTGCGAGGAGAGTCATTGGTGTAAACTCCATCGATATGCTGCCTATACGCATTGAGATCAAAAAATCTCCTACATGCAATATAAGGCCAATTGCATCTGGCACGAGCAATGGCAGGGTGAGTTCACTGGTCTGCTTGGTGCCCTTCAGGACTTGCGCCCCGTGGGCCTATTCGTGAACCAACTTCCAATGAGGGACCAAATAGTGGTCAACTGGGTTGCCACTGGCCATACCCGTCTTACTCACAAACACCTGCTCAGCGCAGGAGCTAGATATGTTGTGAGCGGAAGGTGTGAGGGTGATCTGTCCATCCGCCACTTCCTGGAGGACTGCCCATACCTTAAGGACCTCCAAGTCCAGCATCGGCCCCCTCAGTGGGTTGACGTTTTATCTTGACCAGACAAGGTCCAGTCCCTGTTGTCTCTAAGAGCCGCTGATCTCTACTACTGAAAGTGATATCTGATCTGTGATATATTTTGTACAATCTAGTCACAGTTTTATTTCACTTAGGCGATAATATATATTAACATATATATTTAGTTATAAGCCTATTCTAGATCTAGTCTTAGTAGTATTATTTTATTTTTGAGGTTTTCCAATGAGGGACCAAATAGTGGTCAACTGGGTTGCCACTGGCCATTTATCCGCTCTAGGGGCTATACAGCGGTCATCACTGCACCCCTTATTTTGTCCTCCTCTGATTTGCCAGTGGAGTCCGTGATGGCACTCCGTTTGGTGGTGGAGGGTAGCATGGCCCCCTTGGAATCGTGCCACTTGCAGTGTCTCTTTGGACACCTTGTTCAATGCCGCTAGTAACCTTATGGTTGAGGTGCGACTAAATAATAAATAAATAAATATATATATATATATATATATATATATATATATATATGTGTGTGTGTGTGTGTGTGTGTGTGTGTGTGTGTGTGTGTGTGTGTGTGTGTGTGTGTGTGTGTGTGTGTGTGTGTGTGTGTGTGTGTGTGTGTGTCAACCCAAGTCATGGTCATACGTCCCCGTCGTGCAACCCGGGCACCCTCTGGGTGAACAGAGGGTGGCAAAATGACCCAATGGCGATCTGAGGGGAGGCTCATGTCAACGGGTCTCCCGACCAATTTTTACGTCTTCCTTGTTATGAATACAAACACAGCCGAGCCTCATAACCCCCCCATGCCCATTGACATGCGGGGTTCTAGGGGAGGCGCTCTGGGGCGCCCCAGGCAGGGGCGTCAGTCTTCCTCTCCCTCCTCTTCTTCCTATCCTTCTTCCTCTTCCAAAGCCCCTGGAGATGTCCATCACTGTGCCCACTGTGAGAGAGCCTTCAGTTCCAAGCGGGGCCTCAGTGCCCACGTCTAGCAAAAGCATTCTGTACAGGCCAACGCTGCAATTGATATAGAGCGAGAGCGGCCCAGGTATGCTTCTGAGGATTTGCGGCGAATGGCGGCAGAGGAGGCAGAGGCTGTGCGTAATGGGGTACGAAATATTAATGTATTCCTTCAAGCACGTTTTCCCATGCGCACGCTTTCTGCCATCCAATCTCTTCGCCTGAGGCCCCACTATAAGCAGCTTGTCCAGGATGCAATCCTGGCAAATAGCAGTGGGGCCTCCCTCGCATTTCCGACAGGCGTGGGACAACAGCCCGCCGTTCAGCAATCCTCCCCCGGGACCTCCGGTCTTCTTGAGGATTTGAAGACTAAAGTGATGAGGCTCGGGGAGCAGGTAGGCCGTATTGATGGTTATGAGAGTGCCTACCTGCAGGAACTGGCGAGGCGGGCTGTTGAGAGGCCTGTTGGCTTGGAAGACGAGGTCGCAGCCTATGTACAGAGGATCTTCTCGCAGGTTGGGGATGCGACCGTGGCGGGGCATCAGGGAGGACATCCTCCTGTGTCAGTGCCCCGTGGAGGTTGCAAAGCAGCTAAGCAAGCAAGGAGGCGGGAATTCCAGCGGGTCCAGAAGTTGTGGAGGAAGCATCCGGCTCGTGTAGCTGCGGAGGTAGTGGAGGGAGCTGGGGATGAACAAGTTTTGCCCCCACTCCAGGAGTTTGTGGAATTTTGGGAGCCACTTTTGAGTGCTCCCAGCCACAACCCTGGTGTGCCGGTGGTGCCCCCAGCTTCCACCAAGGATTCCTTATGCAGCAATATGTGCATGCCGGTGTTTCATGACGAGGCACAGAAGTGCCGTGTCAAAAACTCCACGTCTGCTGGGCCTGATGGTATTTCTGCCCGACGCTGGAATAAAGCCCCAAAGAATGTCAAGCTGCTCATCCTCAACTTGTTACTTCTATCGAAAAGACCCCCAAAAGCGTTGTCACGCGCCCGAACCATCTTCATCCCAAAGAAAGGAGGAAGTCGGCCTGGAGGCTACCATCCGATTTCAATATCATCGGTAGTTTTCCGCCACGTTCAAAAGATTCTGGCATTTCGCTTTCAAGTGGCTGGTGTCATAGGTGATGTCCAGAGAGCATTTGGGCCAGCGGATGGCACAGCGGAGAACCTAAAAGTTCTCCAAACTGTCATTTCGCTGGCCCGCTTTAAGAAATGGCAGCTCCATCTTGCCACTCTGGACGTCGCTAAGGCCTTTGACACAGTTTGCCACTTTGCCCTGACCGATCGTCTTCGTGGTGTCAGGGCCCCTGCTCGTTTAATTGAGTATGTTGCCTGTCTGTACCACGCAGGCGTGACGGTCCTCGAGGCAGGAGGCGAGATGTCCGAGGATGTTGTCATTGGGCGCGGGGTACGCCAGGGGAATCCTCTGTCGCCACTCCTCTTCAACCTGGTCGTGGATACAGCCTTGGGTGAGCTGCCAGATGAAATAGGGTTTGATCTCACCCCTGGGGTGCGAGTAGGTGCATTGGCTTTTGCCGATGATGTTATCCCACGAGCAGAAACCCGTGAGGGCTTGCAAATCGCCCTAAATGCCTTTGCTGAGCAGCTAGCCAGGTTTGGTCTAGTGGTCAACCCTTCTCAGTGTGGGTCGGTCTCCTTGGGCTTGTCGGGCCGCCAACATGAGGTGAAGGTGGTGGATGAGGAGTGCTTTGTCTTAGGACAGACTCCCATCCCCGCCCGATCCGTGTTGGAGGTCTGGCGGTACCTTGGGGTCGTTTTCATGGGTGTGGCCACTATAGCCGCAAGCCGTGTGGACCTTGGTGGAGCATTAGCTCGTGTCACCAAGGCTCCATTGAAGCCACAGCAGAAGCTGCGCCTCCTTTGCACGTACTTACTGCCACAGCTAACCTATGAGTTAGTCTTTGGCAGGCTTACTGCGGGGAGGCTGCTTGAGTTAGATCGTGAAGTTCATTCTGCTGTGCGCTCTTGGCTAGGCTTTCCACCTGGTGTCCCAAGTGCTTACATCCACGCACCGGTCAAGGCCAGTGGGCTTGGTATTGTCTCTTTCTCTCAGCCAGCATCCCATCATTATGCTGCCAGCGTGTGCTTGCCTTTAGGGGCTCAAGCTGGGAGGTGGCCTGCACTGCTGCTGACCTGGACTTTGTCCGGCAGCAGTTGTTGTGGTGCGATCGAACAGCTCCAAAACCCAGCTCATCTGCTGAGTTGGCTGCTGCACTGCATGATTTAGTAGATGGTAAAGAACTCCGACAGTGCTCTGAATCCCCCATTTCTACCCAGTGGGTGGAATGGGCTTCAGAGGGCATTGGGGCCCGCGACTATCGCCATTTTCACGCCGTCCGGGTGGCTACGTTAGCCACCTCTGTGAGGTGTTCAAGGAGTAGTCACGGGACAGTAGACACCCTTTGCCGTGCCTGTGGGGTAAAAATGAGAATCATTATCATGTGGTGCAGCAGTGTCCTCGTACTCACGGTGGCCGCATTTTACGTCACGATGCGGTTGCCAAGCAGATAGCAGGTGCTTTGTCATCTAGCGGTTGGGATGTCGAAAGGGAGAGACTGTACCACATGCCGAGTGACCGGGGCAAGAAGCCAGATATCGTTGCGATCAAGCCCGATGGGTCTGCCATAATCCTGGATGTCCAGGTTGTCAGTGGCAGCGTGGACATGGAGCAGACCTGGCCGGCTAAGAAAAGTAAATATGATAGAAATGATCTGCGATAAGCGATATCTGAGCTAAAAGGAGTGGCACCTAATAACATCAAGGTCATTGCCGTCCTCCCCACTTTTTCATTTTATTTGTTTATTTTTCAATTTAATGGTGTGCTTTTGAGGGGAGGTTCGTAAAAAAAAAGTGTGTGTGTGTGTGTGTGTGTGTGTACATGTTGATCCAGGTCGTATATATGTGATGATCATTGAAATATTTTATTTACAAAGCTCTTCAGAATAATTTATTCCATTTTCAAGTAACAAATCTCAAGTATGCCAATGGAGATAGAGTAAATTATTCTGAAAACCCATACGAATAAAACTTGGCAGTGATAATCCAAATGTTCTTCATATTCACAAACTGGACCCCCATGATGGATTATTGAAGAAGGTCAGTAGCTACCCTTAATGAGTTGATGTATGAAAGTCTTCTTCAAGCTATGGTGACCTTTGTGCCTTTACCTGTCACCGTATGCAACAGAGTGGTATTAATCTCGTAAATATTCTTTCTAAATGAAGTTATACATCTAAAAAGTAAATAATAATATAGGACTGAGCAGGTTTCCAATAATTTATCCCTTGAGAAAAATTATATAGATAGCAAGTTAATTTTTATAGAACCTGAATTGAATATTAAACGACAACAATAAGTAGAATCGACATTGTGTTACCTGGACCGCAACAGTAAATGACGACTGTGAAGAGAACCTACGTCAGAATCGGAACTTGAAAATATTATTACGAGTAAAAGTTCAGAGAACGTTTAATTATTATTAACCCATTGAGAACGTGAGGACGCACACCTGACATTTCTAATGTGTATCCCATGGGAATTTAGATGTCAGCATTTAACTGTCGTACACTCTGGTAGAGGAAATGTAAAAGTACGGCAACAATCAGCCCTTCGAATGGGCTGCAATTTGGGTTTTGATTAGAGGATGCCCTTCTATATCTGGGATGACGAAAATTCCGACAATTATGGTAGGCGTGAGAGGGTTTTGAAAATTAATAATTACGGAACGGCAAGTTGAGGTAGGGAAGGGGGTTAGGTAGGGACTGGGACAGTGGAGGGTTGGGTAGCGGGCTATCAGAGAAGGGTTCGCCCAAAATTTGTCGGCGCTGGGTCGAAAAGACAATGTCGAGATGGAGAGGGTAAAATAGTAATATTGTAAAACTTGTTCGCTGAGACCGGATTTGTGGGGGGGAGTTAGAGGAGTATGAAAAAATACATAGCTGTATTTTTACTCCATGACTACCATGGTCATGTGTGATCCAATTTTGTAAGGCAGCTTGGCGCTATAGGAGATTTCTAGTACAACTGTTCAATTTTTGTGAAAATCTTACCTGTTGTCCCACAAGATAGTATTAAAATTATTTTTGTTGTCCGAATCATGTCACAGAGAAAATTTTATTTTGATCTTAGATGTATCTTATTTATTGTATTTATTTACCTGGCAGTGGCACGAACCTCCTACAAACAGTAAAAAATACCATGTCGTATTGTTTAATAAAGTTAGATTAAATTTATTAAAATATTGTATGTTTATATTCAATTAAAATTTTTCTTCTTCTTCTTGTTAACGTTGATTCTATATGGCTCTGTTGTTTCGCAACTTAGGTTGGATTAGATTTGTGTAAACAAATAAAACAATATATTAATATACATATTTATGTTGACTCGAATTTAAAATCTGTGTGGGTTCTCATTTTTGGAGTTCATAATCCTTGCATAGCTGTTCCTATTTTGATTATTTTGGGAAATCACGAGATTTCATAACGATGTTGCATTTGAATGATAGGTATGTATGGGACACACTCAAATGTACAGCACATATAGCTAAATTTTTATTGAAACCAATTCTGATTCAAGATCCAAGGTAGAAAATAGCTTGTTCTATTTTCAGGAGAGTTTCAACGTCCATATGTCCCAGAAGGGGGAATGATGGGATGGGGAAAGAAAGCCGAGTGGAGATACAGAAAGGTAGCTGATCCCCGAGGACACGGATAGCAACAGTATCAAGTTTATTTTTGTTTGAAGTATTCGCGTCCCATTGGGAAATAAAACTTATTTCGTTTTTCCATTTAATTCCACTTCCGACTCGTTGCCACCTCATCCTCCTCGGGGAGATCGTTTTCAAAAGTTGATGGCAAACCAAGTTATAATTTCAACTACACTAACGAAAGAAAGGTGGGTTTTTGATTTTATCAATGATCTAGTTTCATCAACTTCACCATTTATTATACGTAATAACACAAACACACACACACACACGTACGCGCGCATCGCTTACACGCAATCGAATTGATACCTAGATTTATTTCGTGGTACCTAATAGGCACCACGCAAAAATTCAAAAAAGTAATTTAAGATTGGGGTTTTTTTTTTTTTTTTTTTTTTTTTTTTTTTTTTTTTTTTAAGGTATTTTTTCAAAAGGTAATATACAGGGTGGTTGGTTGAGAGTGCTAAGTAAACCACTTGGTAAAACTAGACAGAAAGTTGAGTAGATTGCCACGAACCGCACCATTTTTTTTTTTTTTTTGTCCCAATCTGTTGTCAAGATATGATTCTTCGGTGCTTTTTTCCTCCTCGAGAAATCCAAGGTACTTGGCATAAAAACCCGAATTTCTACCCTACAACTATATATTTTAAAACATTCTTGGAATCAAGTTTGAATTGTCTCCAATAGCAGACGATTTTCATGTTTATTTAACACCGTTCAGACTCATTCATTGAAAAACAAATATTAATTCTGTTTAAAATTGGGAATTTTAACAAACATTTAAAAATTTACCACTTCCTCAATATGGATCTTAGCGACTGTCAACTTTCACAAAACTGCTTCGTTTAACACACTTTTCAACGGTATACCTAGTCAATTATACTATTACTCTGCCCCATAGAGAAGAAAATTATGTTTTAATGTTGAGAAACGTGGGTTTTCAATGGAATCATAGGTTTTCTTGAAAAATGATCCCTTCGGACACTTTGTTCAATGCCGTTAGTAGTGGCCCTTATGATTGAGATGCGACTAAATAATGAAAAAAAAAAAAAAATATATATATATATATATTTTTTTTTTTGTCTGTGTGTCTGTGTGTGTGTGCGTCTGTGTTTGTGTGTGTGTGTGTGTGTGTGTGTGTGTGTGTGTGTGTGTGTGTGTGTGTGTGTGTGTGTGTGCGTGTGCGTGTGTGTGCGTGTGCGTGTGTGTTTGTGTGTGTGTATGTGTGCGTGTGTGTGTGCGTGTGCGTGTGTGTGAGTGTGTTTACTGGAGGATGGCAGAATGGGTGACGAGTAGGGGGAAGGCTCGTGTTAACGGGTCTCCCGACCCTTTTTTACGTCTCCCCCGTTATGGAAGAAAATACAGACGTGCCTCATAACCCCCTTCGGCCCATTGGCACACGGGGATCTAGGGGAGGTGCTCGGGGGCGCCCCAGGCAGGGGCGCCGGCCATCCTATCCCTCTTCATCGTCTTCCTCTTCCAATCCCTCATCCTCTTCCATTGACATAGAGCGAGAGCGGCCTAGGTATGCTTCTGAGGGGTTGTGGCGAATGGCAGCAGAGGAGACAGAAGCAGTGCGTAATGGGGTACATCATATGAATGTTCATTTGCAGCAACGTTTTCCCATGTGCTTGCTTTCTGCCATTCAATCGCTTCGCCTGAGGCCCCACTACAAGCAGCTTGTCCAGGATGCGATCCTGACAAATAGCCGTGGGGACTCTACCGCATCTCCTACACGCGTGGGGCAACAGCCCGCCGTTCAGCAATCCTCCCCCGGGACCTCTGGTCTTCTTGAAGACTTGAAGACTGAAGTATTAAGGCTCGGGGAGCAGGTAGGCCGTATTGAAGTTTATGAGTGCGCCTATCCGCAGGAACTATCGAAGCGGGCTGTTGAGGGACCTGATGGCTTGGAAGACGAGGTCGCGGCCTATGTGCAGAAAATTTTCCCACAGGTTGAGGAATTGACCGGCATCCTCCCCACTTTTTAAAATTTATTTGTTCATTTCTCAATTTGATGGTGTTCCCCCTCCGCCTTTGATGAGGGAGCTTTGTGAAAAAAAAAAGTGTTTGTGTGTCATTCTCGACGACATCTCTCCTTAGGATTGAAATAAAAATCCGTTCTTGCGCCCGAAAATCATGCTTTCCAAACGAAAGGGTGAGTTCGATGGCCAAAACTTTTTGTGCATACTCAAGTTTCAAAAAATGTATTAAAAAATCACTAAAAATGGCCTAAAGGCTAAAAATGGTTAAATTTATATACATTTTTTTTTCTAGCAAAATTTTAGTCACAAAAAGTCATTCAACAACAAACCAGGACACTATAAAATTCATGCAAGTAAAAAAATACTGAAAAAATGTAATTGAATTTAATTAATATTTGCTAAAAAGTCGATTAAAATACTAAAAAATTCCTATGAATCCAAATTTTTTTTAATTGTTGAATATTAATTATTTATTACGAGTTTATTCGCCTTATTGGCAGTGGTTAACAAATTTCCGACCTCAATTGGCTCAAATTTCAGAACAGTATGATATAATAATGGAACTATAATCTATAAAAATTCGCTCATACGATCATGCTGCCTGATTGGAATTTTTTCGTCATTACATGCAAGTCCATTATGATAGTAAATTGCTGTTAATCAGTTAGGTTACCTCCGATATTCACAGAACATGGATATAATTTTCTAATTAAGTAGATGTTATTAGTGAATAGTATTATTTTTTCTTATTACGATTTCCACTCGGCACTTGAACTAGGTAATATTACTATGTTTACAGAAATATACACGGTTGAGCTACAATGAAATAATAGCACGTTCATACATTCAAAAGTTTACAACATCGCACCAGAATTCATCGTTGCACTGATTCATATTAATCAAGTAGTTATATACCACCTCCTTTAACCCTTATTCATCTCTGCAGCTATACATCTTCTATAAGGAACATGAAATGTGGTTCCTCCATCTCTTTACGGGTCCCCGATATTGAATTGAAACCGTGTTTGAGGCTGGAAAGCCGCAGGTAATATCTCAAAACAACCCGCCATCCTTCATGATCCAACCACGTAAGCCTTCATCAATCATTTGTCACACCGCGATGGAGAGTCGAGTCAAAAGAGGTTCGGAAGATTGGATTCAGAAGCCAGACTTATCAAACAATTTTCCCCGACAATGTCACGTGAAGCTGAATACCAAATCATATTTTCACTGTTTTCTTTGCGTCAGTTTTATCAGAATAATGCGAAAGAATTTGATTCGTTGCAACCGACGGATAACTAGATTATGGATCGAGGTTGCTTATTATAAATCATCACAGTCCAGGTGCCAAGACCGGAGATAGGTAGTAATCTCAGGAGAAGGTTTGAGATTAGATTTTGAGATTTTATTCCGTTCTGAGTAAGAAAACCGTTGTCTGCCATCTCGAAATCACTGGAATTCAAAATGGTGACCTTATTAAGATGGCTTAATTTGCCCATTTTAATGTATTTCGCCAATAATTTCTAAACCGTACATCCTACAGAAATTTTTATACGCAGCAATGATGTAGAACATAAAAAACCCATGCTATTCGACCCAAAAACTATGAATCATCTCCAGAAATAAGAGAATTAAGGACAAGAAAAAATCGGGTTAATTATAGGAGGGTCCTCTCCTCCCCCCCGTCTAGACTTTTGTCCTCTAAAATCACCTACCGGCCTTAACATTTGTCTGATACAGGTCTGTCTAACCGCACTCAATTCAGGGTTTAATACTTTCCGAAGTTCATTTCGAGCAAGTTTTTGCTAAAACCATTTTAATGTACAAAGTAAGAGGCCGTTTTGCGAACTTTATGTGTAAAATGACATAAAATTCGTGAGTTCTGCTGTAAGTCAATGGGGAAAGGTCTCAGCTAAAATATGCTCGATATAAACTTTGGAAAGAATCTAATCCTGAGTGGATTGATCTTTTGCAGAATGAAATCGGACCAATATGATCACCTCTAGATGATTTTGAAGGGCACAAGTCCAGAGGGAGGGGGGAGGGGGGAGAGGACTGACCCTAAATTATCCCGATTTTCAATTGTTTGTAATTCGCTTGTTTTAAGAGATAATTCGGTGTTTGGGGATCGAATCGTTTTGTTTTCGTATTGTAAGATACAACTTTCTAAATACGTTTGAAAATTTATATAGGATGTACGGTTTAGGAATTATCAGAGAAAAACTTTAAAATGGGCAAATTAAGCCATAATAATGAGATCACCATTTTGTATTCCACCCATTTTGAGATGGTAGACCAAGAATTCCTCACTCAAAACGGAATAAATTCTCAAAATCTAATCTCAAACTTTCTCCTAAAATTACTATCAATTTTTGGCCTTGGCTCCAGGACCATGATTGGTATTTCGACACCAAAGAGAAGTGAGTATTTTGAATTAGTATTTATAATCAACAACTCCGTTGGAGTGAGTTACAAGTCATTACAATCACTCTATATCAAGGTTTTAAGTCACTTAATTGCACTCCGAAGCTTCCTGGACCAATTAGTTTCGCTGTCAATCAATACTGATTTCGCTATCCACTGTATGAGTGGCCCGGGAAGTTAGTCGTTATCAAACTAAATTGGCATAATAGCGCCGATCAGTAACGCAATACAGAAACTCCATGCAATTGCTATTGGCGGGAAACTGATTGAATCCATCTAGTTCATGCCTACTCCCATGATTTTCGACATGGTAAAACATTAAACAGCAGGATGTTCAATTCGTTTTAGACACACTGTTTTGTATTTCGTGTGATCAAATATAATTCACAGCAAATCAATCACGCCTATATTATTGTAAGCAGTATATTTAGTATTAAGTAGTTGGATGGTTATCATCGTGGATTGGTTATATAGTCGTCGTTAGTATAAATGTATTCCACATCGAAACTTGGCGTTCTGAACATGTGGTCTCTTGAAAGAACCGGACCGTTCTTATGTATTGGGAGTAAGATTTGGTTCTGAAGCTCACTATTCAATGATTTATATGACCTATTACGCAGATAAGGCGTTTTTCGCTCTCAATTTATCGCCTACCATTCTGAGGGGCAATCTCACCGTTTGAGTTAATCAAGAATTAGCGTTTACGCGGCATTATGTTTGAGCTTAATCAGACGTTAGAGCGATTTTTCTTCCACCAACACTCGTCGTTGGTTAACTCGTCCGTCAAAACTTTACGATCTAATAAGCAAAGCTGATTAACTAATTACCCGACCCTCCACAGGAATTAAGAGGTTAATGGATGATTATCATTATGCTGCCTGTGTACGGAGCCTTCAATTTCCGCATTTTAATTACCGAAAGCAAGATGAATCTTAACATTTCAGTTCAACATTGTATCAAGAATGGCCACAAGTCACTAAAGAAACCGTTGGGTGGGCATTATATCTTCCTCACATATTGTAACATGAAGTAAAGAATCAGTCGATGATCAATGTTCGATTCGAATGGATTGAATGCAAAATATAATAAAATTTAATAGATTTGTATACATGCTAGAAAGCAAAATAGGGCTATATTAATTCATGTTTGCATGTGCGAAAACTCATCGCATTTTAAAAGAGTTTAGCACAGTGATTAATTGAATGAAAGAGAACTTTGGTGAAGGTTTAGAAAAACGAACTTGTATATTTTTGAGAGAACAACACAGAATTATAATTTGTACTGCACATGAACACATGACCCAGTATGGTCAAATAAACACCTGTAGGAATAATCATACCGAGTAGCAACTACTCACAACACCCCCACTTAGTGCTACTCGTATGATACCCCAATCAGACCCCGAAGACTTCTTCAGACCCGAAGACTTCTCTCGTCCAAGAGGTTTTGTAAAAATGTCCGCTAATTGGTCAGCTGTCGGTACATATTCCAAATCAAACGCCTTTTCTTGGTAGTGCTGCCGAATGAAATGGTATCTCACGTCCACGTGCTTGGTTCGTTTGTGAAATTCGGGATTCTTGATCAATCGAATCGCACTTTGGTTGTCCATGAATAATGTTGGTTGAGATGTTCCTTCTTCAAACATCAGTTCTTTCCACAATGTTTTCAACCACAGAATTTCCTTGACAGCAGTACAAGCTGCAATGTACTCGGATTCAGTCGTAGAAAGAGCCACACATTTCTGTTTCGATGAACCCCACAAAATAGCACATCCTCCTAGAAGAATAATGTAGCCGGAAACTGATCGCCGATCATTCTCATCGCCAGCATAATCTGCATCGCTAAAACAACGCATTTTCTCACAGCTTTTGCCTGTGAATAGAAGCCCATATTCCTTAGTTTTGTGTAAATACCTCAAGACCCTTTTTGTCGCTTTCCAGTGTATTAAAGTTGGTTTTTCAAGAAATTGGCTAAGATACCCTACTGCATATGTGATATCCGGTCGAGATACAAGGCTGAGATACAACAAGCTGCCTACGACCTCTCTGTACGGTACCCCCACTGCTTCTTTGCCTCCTGTTTCAACCCTTTCAGCAGGAGTAGTTACAGAATTGCATGTCTCCATATTGAATTTCTTCAAAATCTTCTCCACATATCCTTTCTGATTAACAAAAATTGATCCATCTTCTTCCACAAACACTTCCGTCCCCAAATAGAACTTGAACTCCGTCACTTTAATTTTGAATTCGGAACTTAAATGTTTCACCAACATTTGTAAATCTTCTTTATGTGTTGCTGCAATAGTCAGATTATACCGAGGAACATCCTGGACTCTTCTATCGCCTTCTTGTTCGGCCTGATCAGTATCACCTAATTGTTCTACTCTTGGTTCATTCCATCTTTCAAAATTTTCACCACTTTTTTCAAATCTTGAACCTTCTTCATAAAACTTCATCACCACTTCTTCTGCTTTTTCAATTCTTTCAAAATTTTCACATTTATTTTCCTCAAGGAATATCACATCTCTACTTGAGACTACACTTTCACCATTTACCCACACTCTATAACCTTTCACTGATTCACTGTAACCAACAAAATACCCCTTTTCACTCTTCTTATCCCATTTTCTTCTTCTTTGTTTGGGAACATGAACGAATACCTCAGATCCAAAAACCCTGAGATGATTCAATGTTGGTTTTTTGTTATACCACAGTTCGTAAGGCGATGTCCTTGGCTTCGAGCTTGTGCCAGTTCTGTTTAGTACGTAGACAACAGTATTAACAGCTTCCGCCCATAACTTCATAGGAACATTTTTCGCGTGTAATAGAGTTCTAGCTGCTTCCACTATTGTTCTCATCTCTCGTTCAGCTGCTCCGTTTTGTTGTGGTGTATACCGAACAGTTCTTTGATGTATGATTCCCTTGTTATCCAGAATCCTCTTCACTTCGTAATTCATATATTCAGAACCATTATCCGTTCTCAGGACATTAATATCTCTGTTGAAACGGTTCCGAAATCGATTTAAAAAAAATCTCAAGTTTTCCTGCAACTTCACTTTTTCTTGACAAGAAAAAGACCTCTTTGAATCGACTGAAGTCGTCTTTAAACAGCAAAAAATAACGCGAACCTCCAAGAGAAATTTCTTCCATTGGTCCTGCCGAACCCGAGTGTACGATTTCTCCGAGTTTTTCAGTTTTTGTTTGACTACATGGGAACGGTTGGCGTGGATGCTTGCCTACCGCACAATCTCCACAAACGCTGGTATCGTCGTTGAACTTTATATTGTTTTGTTTCAATACATCCTTTACATGTTTGACATTTTGATGACACAATCGCTGATGCCATATTGTAACCCCTTCGGCTTGCATTGCACATCCTGTATTGACTCGTTCTTCATCATCTCTTTCCTCTGCACCATCTTCAAACGTGGTCGCATTCACTTTAAATTTCATCTTGAACAAAGAAGATTCTCTAGTTCCAACTGCAACTATCTCGCCGTTCAACTTGAATTCACAAGAATCTTTATTTGCAATCATCTTCAGACCCTTGTCAAGTGCTGTCCCTGTTGAGAACAAATTTATAGCCAGATCCGGAACATACAAAACTCCTGCTAAGTGTCTCTCAGACCATTTGCCATTTCCGTATGCCAAAATGTTGATAAAACCTTTCCCTTCTGCATATATTACGTGTCCATTTCCTAACACAACAGGTATTTTTTCTGGTAGGCGTTCGTATCCTCCAAACCATTCATGCCTTGAGCTCATGTGGTGACTAGCTCCTGAATCGACGTACCATCCATTCTTGTCCGATATGTCACTCATATCTGCCATGCAACTGACGAATGCAGATCCTGTTCCCTTTTTTGTTTCCTTACTGCCTATATTTTCCTTGCTTTGTCGATTTTTCAAATATTGAGGACAATCTTTCTTGAAATGATCTTTATTGCATATGAAACATTCTTTCTTCCAACCACTGTTCTGAAATTTGTTATATGTTTTCTTGGTCCACGTTTTCTTTGCAGTAAACGCTGCTTCACTGACTATGCCTTTTTCTTGAGAAAGAATCCTGTTCTCTTCTGTTATCAACCTCGTTGTCAAATTAGCAATTGTTCTTGATTCTTTCGGAGTAGATTCCCAAGCTGAGAAAAAATGGTTGTATGACGCTGGGAGTGTCATCAAAATTTTAGTTATTATTGCATTTTCTGTTACAGGTTCACCAAGAACTGCGAGTCTATGACATATTTCTTCTATTTTCGCAACATGTTCACTGATACTATCGCTCGATTTTTTTCTATATTCGTAGAATTTCTGTTGTTCCATATGAACTGCAGCTTCGGTTTTGAGTTCATAAACGCTGGATAATCGATCCCACATCTCATTAGCCGATGTACATGTCATAATGTGTGTCATAAGTGTGGTATGGATCGAGGTCACAATCAGTCTTTGGACCTTGCTGTCAGCCTTCTTCCACGAATTCAATTCAGCAATAGCATTTGCATCTCCCGCGCCTGCTTGACCTGCGACATCTTGTTCCACAGTCGGTCTTGGAGTTGTCAACATGTCATATAAGTTTCTCCCTTCCACATCCATTGATTTTAGGATAACTGACATCTGGAATTTCCAAGTAGGCCATCCTGCCGCATTCTTCAACTTTTCTAACTTCACCTCACTTTCATTCATCCTGAAGCGGTGTGTAAAACAGTGCTTCCTTATTTTCCGTAGCCTGGGACCCTTAACCAAAAGAGTTTAGCACAGTGATTAATTGAATGAAAGAGAACTTTGGTGAAGGTTTAGAAAAACGAACTTGTATATTTTTGAGAGAACAACACAGAATTATAATTTGTACTGCACATGAACACATGACCCAGTATGGTCAAATAAACACCTGTAGGAATAATCATACCGAGTAGCAACTACTCACAACAATTTTGATACTTTAATGTATCTGATCACTTTTGTTTTGGATCTGGTTGAATCCAAAGGTAGCTTCTGCGAAAACTTGAAATTTTAAAAGAAAATCACCTCTCTGTTCATTTCTCTCACTCTTCCTCTCCCTTTTTCTCTTAATCCCTGGAATTCAGCTGACAATTTCAGGGATCTATCAATTCAAATTCAATTAAAAATGTTTTATCCACAAGATATTGGCTGAGCCATGTAAATCCGTTTGTTTCACTATCAGTATCCAATGAATAACTTCTTATATTTCGACAGTACATGCTACTGTATCGTGTTTTATACATTTCAATGGACTGTACCAAATTCAGTTCTTTTTTCGGTCCCACAATTCTGCGGTACGCCGAGCAAAACCTCAAAAAATATTTCAAAAATTGGGCTAAAAAATTAATGCGCTGACAAACAGTTGGTACTGAAAATGTGCTACTCACAGTTTTTTTTTTTCTTCTTTTTTTTGCTGTTCCGGTGGTGTTCTTGGTCTCAGTAGATTCAACTCAAATGGATAATTCGTTCAAAGCAATACAACCACATTTGCATAATAATCTTCCGAAACCGTTTTTAAAAAAAATTAGGTATTCAGCAAGATTGAAAAACACGCGACACAGAGGGAAAGAGAAACTGGATGATGAAACAAGGTTGAGCATGAATATTCAACTTGAAAGGAAAAAATGGAAACAAATTAAAATTAAAAGAAAGAAAAAAGAACCCTTGGCGCCACATGGAAATAAAGTGTTACACATACGCTAGACCACCGTTTCATTTTCTTTCAACTGGTTTTATTTACTTCATTTAGGTATTTTTAATTTCTCAACATAAAAGGGAAAAGTAGTGTGGGTAATGGAAAAGAAGTGGACATTAGATTGGTTTCTTTTACGATATGGAATTAAAAAATAAGAGGTGTAGGCTTGTTCGTTAAGTCAACATTTTCTTGTTGGTTCTCTTTGATTACGCAGGTGTTGATGGGTATTTGATTCTACATTTATGTACTCACATATTAATATCTCTAGTACGCAACTCAGAAGTTTTTTTTCTAATTTATTTATTTGCATTGGGTTTTTCCATACAGCCATGATAATTTCCAATTTATACAACACATTTACTTAAATATGTAGTTACATCAAATTTTGTGTTCTATTTCATTCAAATATTTGTTCAACACTTTGTATAATTCCAAGTTTTCACTAAGAAACAATAGTACAATAATCGAACGGAGATGATATAAGTTTAATAATCTCATCAAACAAAACAGTCCTCTTCTGGCTGTCTCTCCACACAAGACACAATTTTCCGAGGTATGTGGGTGTAGTTTATGTAGATGCATTGCATACCACATGTCCAGTACTTGATCGGGATATATTCAAGTAAAATCGTTTGTCTTGTTCAGCTGCTTGGGTATGCCATGGTCGTTTTCGAATTTCCAGGAACACGCGACGATATCGACTTCCTGCTGGATGTCCATCATGAATATCCTGCCAGTGTCTCTCGAAGGATGTTCTAAGTAATCCGACTTTTTTTTTTTTTTAATAATAATCAACATAAATGTGTTTTTTATTTGAATAATCAAAATATGGAATGTGTTTTCAGGAGAATTTTGAACAGGAAAATACGTTTTGCGCGTCTGGTGGTATTTTGGAAAATGGTGGTCCTTACAATACTCGAAACTTACTCATAAGAAGGTAGTTCGGTCGTAATTGGATTACCTCTATTAAAAAATTTGACTTTTTTGAATTTATTAAGAAGAAAGTCATGTATTCTGATCAGCTAAATGGATTGAATAGACGGTATGAATAGGGAGCATTCTTAGATTAACACATTGAATTAACTGAACTACGCTTAGCTTGGGTACGTTGCTAGTTTCTCACAATTGCCAAATTTATGAGAATAACTGTGATATTATTACAAGTTTCATATCAATTTTATTCCGAATACTTGTATTTCAGCTTGCTATAGAGATTTGTACGATTAGATTATACTTAAGGTATATGGAAGGATTGGTTTCGTACTGAAGGAACAAAACGAATTATTAATAGTATGGAACGAGGGTTGAGCTGGTGAGTTCAGCGAAGGGTGAAAGAGTCTCTGCGACCCATCACTGGAAAGGTTTAGATTGAATTGTTTAAACAAGAATATTATTATGAAACAATCAGTAAACCTGTCAGAGAAGGAAAGGGGCGGAAAGGCGAAATCAATTGAGTCGAGGGCAAGGGAGATGTCAGCGGAACGAAAACAGATAATCTGAAATCAATTGGAATTGGAATGTTTGAGTCAACAGACGCTCCCCCCAGTCGACGTCTTGATTGCTTACGACTTTCCGGAGTTCCCCTACCGTTGTGAAGGGTCGAGTGAAAATTATGGATCTGTATCACTTATGTCGGAGGGAAGTTTTGTGAGAAGTAAGGGGTATGGAGGGTGAGGGAGAAGGGAGTCGTAGCTACTTGAACATGAATGGACAAGTTGAAGACCGATATGGGGGTTGCCATGGAGAGCGTTGAATGCAGTTATGGAACGTGGTGGTGAAGTTGGGTGGGATCTTCCGCATGTCAATTCAAAATGCTCCACGCCTGTCCGCCAGGTTGTCACGTGAACACTGTGATTGGTGGAGAGGCCTTGGGGATCAAATGCAGTCAACTAAGATACGGGATTCGAAGCAGATATACGTCCAATCTTTAAAATACACACGCGCTTTCCCGTACCAGCAAAATAAATTCCATTGGCATTGATAGGAACTTAACATTGCATAAATTTAAAAACTGATGTTAGCGCAAACTGAATTCCGAACTCCCATGCATAAGCAATCCAGCTTTGTGACTTTTGTTCCTTCATGTCATATGAAAGCAGGCATTGCAAACCGAATCGTGAGTGTCTCTTGAAATTGTGACATTCTAAGTGACTGTCGTGATTCAATTTCCTATTCTCTACAATATAAATCTATAAATATTGAGGTTAAGGGATTATTAAATGAGATACGAAATTGATTACCTTATATCTTTTAATACCTATTTCTTTAAATGGCGCTCCAAGGAAGAAATAATGAGGGAGGATTCTCTGACTATTATGATGTTGAGATAGATTGAATATAATTCAGTGGTATTTAAGAAAATACCGCACAGGGGTGACGGTAGGTGGAGGATAGCAATTGGGTTATATATATAAACAATGGGGTGTGAATAATAGCTAATTGCTATACGCACAAGAGAGAGAGTTCTTACCTTGAAAGACGTACGATCCGGAATGAGTGGAGGAGTTGACGAGTGGGCGTTCTTTTGAGATCGTTCCAAGTAACAGCTCCTTCTACAGGAACTGTTACAAAATAGATTTGGATTTATTTGAAGTCAATTCAATTTCAATTTCTTATATTAGAAACAATACAAATGGGTCAAGAAACGTTGAAAAATACTACACACGAAATTTAAAAATCGGATATAAACTATACACGTATTATCAAGATTATAGACCTAGTTCTGTAACACATTGTAATTTATACAACAGATATGGGCGCTTGTATCTGAATATATGTCGTGGGGTTCCGGGTAGGTTTTTGGTCATTCTGGTACTGTGGAACGTTATCTACAGTTTGGAAATCGAGATAACGTCCAATTTTTGGTTAAAATATTTGAAAATAAATTTTATCAGCCCGATTCGGAGACTTTCATATGGCCAAATGGCGTTTGAAATCAAATACCATACACAAGATGATTTAGAATCGCTCTCGCTGGTGCATTCCAATGTCATCAAGTGGCGTTTGATCACTTTTGCTATGTAAGATGTTGATTTTCGTAGTGGATTGAAATTGACCACCTGGAATAAAGGCATTTTTACCGATTCTGAAAGCCAAAAAGGAAGACCTCATTTAACTTTGTCGAACCTTAGCTACCTGGAAGACTACCTCCATTAGTATGAAAATCTTCCATGATCTACCGAGAAGAGTGGTATCAAGGACCGGCTACCCGAGCCTTATCATTCTCGAAAGATGAAGATCAAGACCTGGACCCTTTCATGTCTTTTTAATTTCTCCAACACCTTTAAGATTCTTGATTGTACTTTTAGTTGCCATTTTAATCATGAAAGTTCTATTTCAATAATGTTTTGTACATTGCCTTTTTTATTAAAATGATTTACTGTTTAAAATTGAAGCATAGTGGGCAAGTGAAATAGACCGAATAAGAATATGGGGAACGTCTTGTAACAGCATCTGGCATGAAATTGTTACTAGATGCTTAGTAATGTAATGAGATGCTTAGTAAAAAACAATGAAATTTCTTAATTTTATGTAATTTCACTTCTTTTTTCTCGACAAATTGAAATTACTTAATGAAAAAGAACTTTAAACTCCATGCAGGTAAAAGTGATCAAATCAGATTTTTGCTAATAAATAGCTTTTATTCTACCTGATGTGAATTTTAAAGTGCGTTATGTAAGGATATCTATTGCTAACTACCAATAGAACAAAGAAAAATCGAAAGATAGTGGGACGGGACATTACAGAACCAGTAAGGTCGAGGAGAAAATAGGCGTAAATTCAAATCGCTCCCCTGTCAAAGTTTGAAAATATTACTTGGTCACTTATACTCGGTACTCCACGATATATACAGATGATAACTTTTTATGCTCTTCAAATAAAAGCTACCTACCTATAGCGGAATTTGTTGTTACTTATTTCTTGACGCTGAAACTATCTCGTTACCGTTTGATATACAGAAGGACCTAATCTTCGATCTGTACTACTAAGCTGATTTTTTGGGTTTGAATCAGTTGCTAAGTATTTATTTACTTTTTGTGCTCCAGCAACTAATTACGTAAATGCTTTGATACAGATGTTTTGATGTTCCATTCAGTCGTAATTAGAGCTGCTTCCTTTCCATTAGCAACAAGCAATCAACCCAATCAATAGCAATCAGACCGTCAGTGTTTATGAGTGTGGGTTTTAAGGTTTATATATGACAAATAAAAAACTTCGCAAATCATTACAGCCCGGTTTATTTTTCTGTATTAGATAACTTACCGTCGCCGGCGCCTGTTTATAGATATTTACTGAATGCAGCCTTGATCACTATTCCGAGTTATCACTATTCACGTCTAACTATATAGAAGTAAACATCTGGTGAATGAAAATGTATGTAACAAAACAGTAAACCTTTTTACGTTTCATTTGCTCACATGATACAATAGTTAAAATAAATTCGACTTCTCGAGAAGGAAATTCCGTTGCATTTACGTGTATCAGCTAGTTAGCGGTGTTTACTGATACACTCGTATATATGCCTGATGGGGCGTGTCATCATTCACTCTCATTTTGACCTGTTCAATAAACAAGTGGGTCTTAGTAAGAGCGAACATGAGCATACAGCAATTTTCTTCTAAAAGGAATCCATCGACATTCCTACTTGGACATTTAGATCAAGCCACCACGCTGTAATTAATTTCTGGAAGTCCTGGTGACATTTTCATGACTTTGCTTTGGCACTTCAACTCAAAAATCGTCACGAAATGGAACATCACGAGAAATCAATTCACAACCGATAAACAAAGCGTGCTTGGTCGCTAAAGAATGATGTTTTCAGAAACGGCTTTGTAAATATGTTTCGGCATCGCATTTAAACGAACCAAGATGTTTTAACACAGAATTTGTTTTAGCCTTAGCATCTCCAACCGAAAACGAAACGTTTATTTGTAACGAAAATGTGTTGCGTTTATGTAATACGTGTTTGTGTAACGAAAATTTGTTGGTACAATTTACTGATGATTTCCGCCTACAACCGAATCGTTGCTCGGGTTCAAAAGCTCTTGATTTATCCAACCATTATCATGTTAACTACTGCGAAGTGCGTGGCCAAGAAGCTGAGTTATGAGCATGGTTACATGAATAATTGTTTGCACACAGGTGATCATTCTTAATAATTTATATTGTGAGCATGATTGCAACCGCTTGTTAAATTCTAATAATTGATGTTAAATGAATAAAAAAATAAAGCTTATGACGAGTAGGTTTCAAATACAGCGCCTTTGGACACCAAACCCATTCGCGGGGGGGGGGGGGGGGGGGGGTTATGGGTGTGTAAAATATGCATTTTTCGTGTGAGGGCTCAAATGAAAGTGTATGACGAGAAGGTTTCAAATATGGTGCCTTCAGACCCCGAACCCATACGTGGGAGAGGTGGGGGGGGGGGGGGTGAAATATGCATTATTCGTGTGAGGGCGCAAATGAAAGCTTATGATGAGTTGGCTTCAAATATGGTTTTTTCTAATGTAAGATACGTGGACTACAGTAGCACTCATCTGACAAAAATACCTTCATTTGAATGGTACCTGTGGTTGACGTAATAACTGCTCTGTTAATTTTTCTATGTACTCAAAATATGTACCAATCAAGTTTTTTATAACCTCCATCCTTGAACGCCTTTTTGTAATATCCGCCAGATGTCCGAATAGCCCATATATGAGCAGGAACAAGGCTTTCCTTCGAATCCCTCCATTTTATACATATTTATGGACATTTTCCTTCACATTTCGAGGTGTCATTGAAAACCTTAGTCCGAGCTCCGATGATCTCACTACTTCTTAATTATGTTTTATAAGTTCAGTTTGGATAAAATTATCCCACTGGTTGATGTATCCTATTTTGTTTTAATCCTTCAGCTGAAATATTGAAGAAAGTTTTCCACAATGTGGGGAGTATCAGATGATAGAAAGTGGCCAAGAAAGTGATGTAAAAACTATGAACGGGGAGGGTTGAATTGACGAATGAATGACCGGAGGGGACCTCAGCGGCGTCCACCTATGACGTCCGATTTGCTTTCTATTGGTATTATTCCCGATCCATTTAGAATTTCAAACCAAAAACTCATGGGGTTTTCAAGAGCTCAAATTCCGACTTTTAGGTCAAGGAATTTTAGATTTATAGATTTTATTTATTTATTTATTTTAATCATACCAATGCATTTTATAAATATGGTACAAATTGAACAACTTAAGCTACTCACTTTCGATTTCTTTCCCAACGATAGGCTTGGCCCGTGTTGTTGGGGAAGGTCTTGGTGATTCGCTCATGTCTTACAATCTATCTACTCTATGATACAAACGGTACTTAAAAATATAATGTTATGCGTATAATGTTCTTATAATTTTAAGAGAAGATGAGGAACTCCAACATATTAATGTTACCCATTACAATTTTAGGAAAACGGCAATGGCTCCTAAAGTTTTCAAAATAAAATTCTTAGTGAAAATTCGTAATGAAGCAGGGCTAATGCTTCAGAAACGATTATCCTAAAATGTGCGAGGTCATTCAGGGACCCACTGTGCCCCGTCGATAATTTTCGTTCTTGAATTGCTCACAAAGCTAAACAAACATAAATTCATCGACAGTGCCTTGATCAAGTTTTTCAGATAACTCCTCAGACTCATCAAAAGTGAAAAGATTACTTATAGCTGCATTACAATAAGTGAAAAAAAAGGTTTTATCAAGTAAAACGATCTGAAGTTGTGGGAATACTAAAAAAAAAATCTACGTCTAAGGTCAAAGATGATGATAAGGAGGGAAGATGAGGTAATCATCAACTGCGCATGTGCGAACTGCTAGTTCGGAAAAATCCCAGAACTGGTATAACTGATCCCCAATGGTAATGAAGGGCAAACGAACAGCGTTCGAAACTGTCAGTTTCCCACGGATTCTGTGACTAAACGAACCCCCAAAACGGGGGCTTAGTCAGTTCCAAACCGTTCAGAACTCTCAGCGATCTGATGGCGAATTCACGATTCAACGTGTTTCTCCGAGGTAACATTAGTGGACGCTGAAACTCTTTTTTCCCTTCAATACCCCAACGCTAATATCAAGGTTGGCTGATGAAGCAATCGTAGCAACGAAAGATAATAGAGAGTTCTTATGTCGTTCAGCGCAACGATTCGGGCGACGACTCGGGATGGCAATAGCGATCAAACGAATGCTAAAACTCCCGAGTCGTTGGTTGGTGAGTGGTGAGTCGTTGACGACTCGCGCCACGACCCAATAAGTCACGCTAAAGTGAGAATTGATTTCTGCTCCCTTTCTGCTGTATTGATATAGGTACCACTTTCATCCACCATTTCGTCGTGTTTTTTCCTGGAGTTGAATTAATTTTCATTCCAATTTCGTATAACTTAGCCATTTTCATTTCATATCTGTTTTTTATTTTCATTTATTTTCCTTTTGATCCGTCCGTTATGGACAAAGTTAGGGCGTATGAGGAGCTTTACCTGAATGGTGTAATTAGTGCACGGGAAAGGGAGTTGGCGTACAAGGGGATAATCCTACTTCGGGGTTTTTCACTTTTATCTGGTAACAACCTATCTCAAAATTCACTTTAAAAATCAACTTTTACAGCACAACACTACTAATCACTTTCGAAAACTTGAATAAGTGCTAATAACAAACTCGCCAAGCGACTGTACTGCTTTGATGTGAAATGAGGTTATCCTTAACAATGGTAATTCAGCTGAGTCGGGTCCCGAATCGGCTTTTCGTACCCGAACGCGCGCGCGCACTTACATTTATCCACTCGTGCTGACTACTCGGGCTCCCATTCGGGCAACGAATAAACGATCGAGTACGTCATAAGTCTCTAATGAATGAAGCTCTGTAAACTTCATTCTTTTGCTACCAAGCCCACGGTCTCTTGGTAACAGTTCTTTATAACAACTGTTTTGTTATTCAGTTGCCTAACGGGTTCTCGTGATGCTCCATATCGTGACGATTTCCGAGTTTATGAACCAAAGCGAAGGCATAAAAATGTGAAAACTACCTAACCAGCACGAGCTTATCAGAAAATTTTCAATAAACCTTTTTAGCGGTTTTAGAACAATGGCTATTTGTTGTATTCGTGGGCTATTTTCATAGAAATCTTGTTCTGAAAATACCTTGTGCATATGACAATATAAGTCAACTCTAAATTCATTGAGTCACTTGAGGTTAAATAGAAAATTCCAAAAAAAAAAAAAAAAAAAAAAATCTTTCCTTCTCATGGAAACCACTGGCGTTCTAAATTATCACGAAAATGTGTATTTAGATGAAATTACATAATATGTCCAAGACAGGAGAGGATGAATGAAAAGGAGATTGGACATTATTATCTCGGGTTACTTAAGCCTAGGTCATCATGTTTTTATTGTGATAGATAGGGGGACTTCCTTTTTAGCCTTTATTTTTTGCCAGAATATAGTGTACATGTACCTACGCTCGCCTTGTAGTTTGATTTTATTTCTAAGGGAAGTAAATAAAAAATATCCTGGAAAAAGTGAGGAAATACGGAACAATCTTCCAATAAAATTAAATCCAATGAGGTTATAGGTTTCATGGTTGCAGACGGCAATCTCGTTCAGAGGTTGTTTTGTATAAAATCCAGAGGACAATATTTCTTTTCAAGTACGCCGTACCCTATTGTGTTTCAATGTTGGAAAATAATTATACATTACCTAAATGATAATCGATTGTATCTACCATGTACATGACGAGCACTGGATTTATTTTCATTTTAAGCTCCATAAAAGATAAATGGTCGAGTCCCAAATGTCAAATCAATCTCAATAAATTAATTGCCGTTGAAGTTACGCTCTCATCTCTCGGTTTCCAACGACCATCAATATTCTCAAACAGATTTACCGAGCATGGATTGAGAGTCGGAAAACGTACCCTACATAAAAAACATATGCCACAGTGGCTGTACAATATTGTTTCTTCACTTAAAATAATGTATATTGATTAATAAAATTAGACGTAGAGAAATTGACCTCACCACTTATTATAAGTTTGCTATACACATTCTCTTAGCTAACTAATCAATTCCGATTGAATAATTTATTTGCAGTCATCTTGTATCCTACTACTATCCTTCAATCTCAAACGGACTTAGGTATATCAGGAGATATCGATTTCATATGAAATTGAAGCTAAGTACCATATAAATATATATACATATAGTTCAGGTGGTTTACCTGTACGTTCCCGAATGCTTCCATCGGAATCGCTCCATTAGCCTAAGGTATTACGTTTGCTATAATTTTGAAAGCATTTAATTTAAAAATCGCCTGCCATGTTAGGTGCGGCACATGGCTTTGTCGCATCTAAAACAGGAATGTATAGATAGCTGAAATGTTTTAGATGATGTTGAACGATTCCATTGCGGAAAATAGTATATCATGAGCTAGCGTAAAACGTCAAATTCGGTCAATTAGAATAATGCTTGATTTAATTTACGTCGCATGCGTAGAGTGATGTAGTAATTAGAGAACAATGAAATTTATAGGGCCCATACATTCCCTGCGAATTTCATCAAACTCGGTTGAAAACTGTTTAAATTGAGCTCGTTACAAGGATTACACGAAAGGTTCACACAGCTTCCAGAAATGGTTGCTACACCCATGAAGGCAACTCCAAGGTACCCCCTAACCACGAGAACGGATAGGGTGGGGACGGTCCTATAACAACACACTCTTCATCATGATGCTGGTGACCCGATAGGACCAAGGAGACTACACCTGAATAGCTCGTCTGCAAAGGAACTGAGGGCGATCTACAAGCCGTCATGGGGTACAGCAAGTAGGGTGACATCATTGCCAAATGCCAATGCACCAACTCACACCCTATTTCAGCTAGCAGTTTACCCATGGCCGTATCGACGACCAGGTTAAAGAGGATTGGTGACAGAGGTGTACTATGCGCCCAAAGACTACATTCCCTGACATCTAGGGCCATGCCTCGAGGACTGCCACGCCATTGTGGTACAGACTGGCAACATACCCAATTGAACGGGAAGGAGGCCTGACGCCAAGAAGACAATCGGTAAGGGCAAAAGGGCTTAAAGAGTCAAAGGCATTAGCGACACACAATGCGGCATGATGGAGCTACCGTTTCTTAAACAGACCAGCGAAATAACAATTTGGAGAACTACGCTGTTCCATCCACTGGCCGTTATGCTCTTTGGATATCACCTTGGAAGCAAGATACCAGAATATTTTGGAAGTGGCGGAAGATTACTGATGATATATAGATTGGACGGTAGGCTCCAAGCTCACTGACCTATTTGGGGGGGGGGGGGGGGGGATGAAAACTGTCTGGACACGAGTCAATACTTTTGGGGGTCTTACCAACCAAGACAATAGGTTGATACAGTGTTCGGAGCTTTATTCCAGCATCAGATGGAAATACCATCAGGTCCAGTGGAAGTGGAGTGTTTGACACAGCACTCAGGTGTGTTGTTGTGAAGCACTGGCGTACCTACCCTGGTAGTGATTGGAGGTGCCACCGGCTTACCAGAGTTGTGAGTGGGAGTACTCAAGAGAAGCACCCAATAGTCACAAACTCCCGGAAAGGGGACAAAACTTGTTTATCCACAGCTCCTTCCATCAATGATACGAGCCGGATGCTTCGTCCACAACTTCTGGGCCCACTGTCCTCCTGCCATCTGACTTGTTTGGCTGCTCTGCGACCTCCATGAGGCATCAATGTAGGAGGAGCCTCTTTCTGATGCCCTGCCACGGTCGCTTCTTCAACCTGTGGGAAGCCAAAATATGCCACTCAACAGCCCGCCCCACCAGGTACTGCAGGTAGGCACAATCATAACGTTAACTTCAGCCTACCTACTCCCCAAGCCTCAATACTTCAGTCTTTGAATACTCAAGAAGAACGGAGGTCCTAGGGGCGGATTGCTGAACGGTGGGCTGCTAGCCCACACCTCTAGCAGATGGGGGAGAGGCCTCCATGATTATTAGCAAGGATTGCATCCCGGAAAAGCTGCTGAGCAAAAAAATGTAATGGCAAAAAGCATGTGCATGGGAAAACGTGCTTGCAAAAAAACAGTAATATTACTTACCCCATTGCGCACAGCCACTACCTCCTCTGCAGCCATTAGCCGCAAAACCTCAAAAGTATACCTGGACCGCTCTCACTCTATATCAATTGTAGCGTATGCCTGATGTACAGAGTGCTTCTGCTAGACATGGGAAATGAGTTTCATCGCTTTGATGATAATTATGTAGCCTTTGTGTATGTACTAAAGAAATATTTTTCTTACAGTCATGATATATACTGTTCTCATATATTCTGACGATATTTTAAGAAATTGTGTGGATTGAGGGCTAATTCATCTCCTTAGATTTTCTTTACCATAGGATCAATAGGAATCGATCAAATTTAAAAACGATTATTCAGCAACATCAGGCAATGCGAGACATTATTGGTGTGATATTTCACTTTTTTGAGCACATTTCCAAATCTTGAACGCAGTCCAAGCATGTTTGTTCACAAAGGTTGTGAACAATCTGATTTATTCATTATTTTATATTTGATCTATAGCTGTTTTGAGTGATATTTTATAGTTTGAAGCGCTGGCAAAAAAGGCCGTAGGTGCTTCAAACTATATCAATTTAACGTTTTACAACTCTTGACTATTTAAAGAAATTCGTGATTTTTTATCACGTACCTTGCGTCAAATATCTCCTGGAAGGGCTCAAATACCAATATACCTGTATATAAAGATATTTTCTTCAGAGTTCGTTTCTGAATGTCCTAACATCAATCTATGGCGGAATTTTTCAAAACTTCTGCTTTGAAAAGCTTCTTTCCATCAACAATTCACTAGGTAAATACCTAGTTCAATTTTTACAAGAGGAATCTATGAGTAGATTTTTTTCCATTAAATTTATACTATTTCAATTAATAATAAGAAAATCTCATTTAGTATCTCCAAGAAATAACTTTTAGGTACCAAAGTAAATTAAATACCTCCTGACGGTACTGTTTTTTCATTCTGGTTTGCACTGCGCATTGCTTGTCGTAAATGCTTCCACACACCCAGGCTGTAACAAAAAAGTGATGAATTTTCTTAAACTAAAATACTTAACGGACAAAATCCCGCCAAAAATATTTCGGGGAAAGCTGGGGGGGATAAGTGTTTCCACATCCACCAAATCTGAAACTGTGTTAATTATTTTCTATTAAAACCACTCTAACTTCTCACTACTAACGTAGTTGGATTTTCTTTTTTTTCTTCTTTTTTTTTAATCAGAAACATCATAAACATGTCTATTTGCTGGTCTGGTTGTCGTTCAGGTCGCCTCGAAGACAAAAGTATTCTCACCGTCACCGAATAAACCATTCTGAAGCTGGGATCATAGAAACAATGTCAGGGAGGACAAATCTGCACTTCTGCAAACCTGTTCTCGCATATCGTTCTGTCGTCAAAAAACGGCCTTCCTTCGAAGGTTATGCCGTTTCTCGACACCACTACTATTGTACTAAAGGATTGAGAAAAAACAAAAATAAAATGTCGACTTTCGTCCTAAGCTAACACTGCGGACCGTGACAAAGAATTTCAAGAGTCGTATTACTGGTAAGATACTTATCATTTAGCGCTTTTTCGGAAAGCTCTCTATCAGATCTTGCTATAGAGAAAATGAAAAATAACCATGAAAATTCTCTATTGGGAATTTCATTATAAGTAATGTGGTTGTCATTTACAAGAAGAAGGAACAACCTCCTTAGGCGCCTGATAGGAAGGGACCTGCTCAGGCGCCTTAGGTGTCCAACGATACGGACTAGCGACCGCTGGATGGTGGCTATCTTCCAGTTCAGAGGATCGGACGTGGTGCGGAACGGAGAGAGTCGAGATTTGAGATCTTTCAGATGGCTAGGCGATATCCGGGCGGTGCGTCCAATTGTGGTGGGCAAGTTTGAAGCTCGCCAAGTTCTATCAGCTCCTCGTCAAACTACTATCGACAGTGTCTTCAATCGGAAGTAGGCAGTATTTTATTTTCGTTGCTTTTGCATCACTCCTTAGTTCAAAAGGAAAGTTATGCATTCGGCCAGTCGTTTGCTTTAGGATGCTCTATCTACTTATGATCTATCTCTATCTACTTATATATATGTAGATAGAGTATCCAACTAATTATGCACCAGCGGCTTATCTCTGTCATTGTACGAGTTTAAAAAAAGTGGAATCCACATGACGACTTCGCGCACCACGCAATTGCGCAGCTATGCACAATCAACACATTTGGGAACTCCCATTTTCAATTGCAGATTGAAATCGTACGCAGAATTTTATAAATAAATTACGCTTCACTTGAATTTTTCATATCGATAAAACGAAAAAAATTTCGCTCGTATATAGTTTTTGGAGATATTCAATTGTGAGGTGTAATACATGATACCTTGAACACGTAGTAACGATCATCCAATGATATTCGTAACACTTACTTGGAAAAAGACCGAATATACACAGTTTTAGTACACCACTCGTCGTGTTGAAATCAGTGAAGAAATGTGAGATTCCCACCGGTTTTAAGGTTTTTTCCAAAATGGAGTAAAGGGCATCAATAAATGAACATCACTACATGATTCAGCGTAAAAAATTACATACCTACCTCAAAACCATGTATGTCTTGTGGCAATCAAATATCTTCAGAAACTGGATGTTTCACTTTATGTGCTCTATTCGCTTAATGGGGCTCATTTTTGTGCTCTAAAAAAGCAAGTGATGGGTCATTTTTACATGAAGTTCTATTTCAGAATCAAAAACTGCAATGAAAAACTAAATGGGGATTCTCATTTGAAAATATTAAGTTGGTTCACAAAAAGATTGAATTACTTCTCTAAAGCATATGGGGAAGGTACCTAGGTATATATATTTTGATCAAATGTTTGTAGAAAATGTTTCTATTGCAATAGCTCCAAAATTTTAAAATAAGAATTTTTGAATATTTTCTCCTTTTAAATACATTTTGAGTCACTCTGAAACGAATAATAGGGTTTAACGCTTTTGATTTATTAGTTTAAATAATGAACCTTTGTAATCGACCGAGAAACATCTTTTACGACCCCCTCAATTCAATGGTTTACGTTCCAAGTTGCGTAGAATCCAAAAATTGAATTAGAAAACAAAAAAAATCCGTCCGTAAGCCGTGTGCCGTCCGCCGTCTAAAACTTCTCGCCGGTACTACGAAAGCAAACTTTAAGAAATTCGGCTCAAAAGTCATGGGTCAGCCGGAGATGTGCCAGTAACATTGACATCTATTTTGATCAACCCTAAAGGATTGTAGTTGAGGGCTGAAATATTAAATAATCGAGATCTCAATAACTTTGAAGGTAACTGTAATTTTGTCTGTGTCTGATTTATAGACATCATCCTAAGGAATCGGATGAAATCACATGGGTCGCTGTCACTGTATGTTCATCCGCTTGCTCACCCTAAGAGCCAGAACAGTTGCAGGAAAAAATCAACATCATAGGAGCGAATCATTACTGGTGGAACAAAGCCAAACTCGCCTTGTAACTAAGACGCTTGTATCACCTCACATGATTTCATCGGAATTTTCACTTCACGTAACCAAATTTATTATAACTTTCGTCGTCTGTAGGTGGACTTCTGAAGTTATATATTTTATATAATTAAATTTCACCTAATTCGCCAACTCATGATACCTACTAAGAAAGTGTAGGTGGGATACTTAATTTCTCTTCGGTATGCGTCTACACTTATGCAGACATGTTTAGATACATAATGTATATTATACTTCGTTTTCAGGTCTTCAGCATAGAAGGACTATACAATACAGAAATAATTAACCTTTTTATAATAATTTGCACTGTTTTCTTGAACTAGATTCTTTGACAATCCATCCTGTTTTTAATTTCTTCATTCCCCAATCGCAAGTGCATCTAATTATCAACGAGCATCAGTTCTTCGCCTGTATAACTATCTCAGTCGTACCTACTTCTACGAAGGAAGCTAATTAGCTTCGTTGGTTTCCAGTTGACATTTTCTAGGTTGAAAATGCTACTGTTCGCCCACATTTAAATACTTATTCTTCGAATAAATATATTTTCAGGGGGTAGTGACGGTTCCCATCTCATCCAAGAGAGTGCGTATAACCTGCGATTCGCTGTGTCGAACAACCATGTTCTGGTATTTCTGAAGCCGCGATTGTTGAGGCTTCGATGCACAATCGAAGAGAGAAATTCCCTGAACTCTGCAAATATGTGCGCTATTAAGGATGAACGGAACGGTCACACTCATTTTCTATTTAATGTTCGGACTCAAGCGATGGAGCCGAGCATATTCTTTTAGAACCTGTGCCTACTTATGACACAAGGCTAAGATTTACACATAAATAGAAAACCGAGGGGTTGAGTTACGATAACACGAGTTTATCTAGTACCTAGTTACTTATTCCAATCCTATCGGATCTCTATCTCTTAACTTTCGAACAAAGTGAATATCGGTGTTATCAGTCAGACCTGCGTTTCTCATAGTTTCCACCGATTAGTTTGTGAGATGCATTACTGAAGTTTCTTACTGGGCGAAAAGATAATTACCGCGTCCCGATTTTGATGAATATTATAAAACCAGTAGAATTTTGGTTTTGCTATTTGTATTTTTTGTAACGTCAAAATCAGTAAAACTTGGTCCTTAACTAAAATTAGAAAACTATTTTTTTAACGGAAAAGTCCTGTTTTCAGCATTAGAAGTAGTACTAATGAAGCCTCCTCGTTGTATTCAAGCATGTATGTCAGGCTGTCTGTAACTCCGTTAATCTGTCTGTAGTTGGTATATAGAAAAAGAATATAGTTGGTATATAGTATCCTAGTCCCTAAGAACTGTCCCTGATGACAGCTGAATTTTTTTTTTTTTCAAGGGAAATACGGATATTGTATGTATCACGAGGCAAAATGTGGTGATGAACAAGTTCCATCTGGTTTATATTACACGTATAATACAGGACCTGAACCACAAAGGCGTACTCTCTAATGAGGAAAACAAGTAATTTTCTCGTGTTGCGGTTGATAAAACTCGTTACACGCATTGCCCAGCTGAAAGGGCTGCTATGTGAGATGAAAACAAGAGCTAGTATAGGTTCCTCAAAATCCAACAATGAAGCTGACTTGCTAATTGTTTCAATTTCCATTCCTGTGGAAGTACAAGTACGAAACTTTCCCGAATGTGATGACTGCGAATTTTAATATATGGAGACAGCTGGTTATCACTGATGGCGTGTGCACATGACTTGTGTTCTTGATGGGACCGTTATGATTTCAAATTGTTTTTATATATGGCGCCAGGGAAAGACTCTTTCTTGGTCGATTGCAGAATTGAAAATAATAAAGTGAATATAATATGGGTGGCTTTATAACTCTTCTTGGCTAATTAAGGGTGCGAAGAACGTGATAATGTACATAATTACGTTGAAACAAGAGCTTCCTTACGAATTTCTACTTTGTGTAATATGAACAGGATATTGTTTCAACAATTAAGTTACTTGTAGTTTCTCTCTGTACAACTCTCTACTTTTTTATCATGACTAGGGCCTCACCAATGTTGGAGGCAGAAACGTTTCTTCAATAAACAAACCATAAAACTGGCCGTCTACCGTCATTCCTACAAAGAAAACATCCATACTACTTCATTTAACTATGCAGCCATAAGGTGAAAAATCACCTTAACCACATCAATCAAATTGATTTTGACCCGTATTGATAACAAAATGATTATCAAACAAAGTTAAACACAGAGGAAATAACGCTTTTGAATGTGTTTAGTTGATGGACCTGAAAGCATCGCTGACGTACCTACCTACTGACATCAATCATTATTATGGTAATGATTTTGGGATTTTAGCATGGGATCATGTTTTAGCGATGGATCCCCCGCCGAAAAGTGAGACTATGAAGTGAGATGAAAGTAGCGCCAATAATTGTGATGATTTCCGCTTACAACCGAGTCGTTGCTAGGGATATGATCCCACAAAATTCGTTGACCATTCGTTCGAAAGCTCTCTATTTATCCAACCATACTATATTAACTACTGCGAAGTGCGTGGCCAACAAGCTGAGTTATGAGCATGGTTATATGAATAATTGTTTACACACAGGTGATCATTCTCAATTATTGATATTGTGAACATGATTGCAACCGCTTGTTAATATCTGATGATTTCATTGAGCTGGTGTTTCGATTATGTGATTCATAGCAGGTGATCCGAATATTGCGAGAACGGTTTGATTTGTGAAGCGGTGGCTAAATCATTTTAATAGGTAATTTCTATACTTTACACTATAGGAAGCTGTAATTTCGTATGTAGCCTCTTTAGCCTCTTTCTATAATAAAGTGAATGTTTACTCGCGAGTTTCTATTAGGAGATCATCATCTCACAAGAGCTCAATCGTCGTGATCATTTCTATAATAAAGTGAATGTTTATTCGCGAGTTTCTATTAGGAGATCATCATCTCACAAGAGCTCAATCGTCGTGATCATTTCCATAGTAAAGTGAGAGCGAGGAGCTAAAACATGGTTCCATGTTTTTTTACATTTTAACAGTCAGGCTCAAAGTAATAACATCCGGCGGGGTCCAGGGGGGCGAAGCCCCCCTGGCGGGGTCAAGGGGCGGAGCCCCTTGCGAGGCCCGAAGGGCCGAGTTTTTACACGTGATTATGTTTTAATTGTATCAGTAATCACGAGATTTCGTTTATGGTTTGAATTTTCTACTCACGTTTCATTATTATTTTGTAGAGAGATACTTACCAAAGGGTGAAACAGAACTATAAGAACTAGGCTTCTTCTAATATTAACTCAAGGAAAAATTGATCATGATATTGCTCAACTCTGCGAGAAAACTCGTTATATTTGCAACAAAACAATTCAACAAAAATTTGGTCCCAGATCATTCGTATTGCCTGCTGCATTAGGTACAGGATCCGTAGCGAATAGTAGTACGCTGTCACAATATGTTTCAACGAAGAATTCATTGAAAGGAACTGAAAGAACTTGAGTCCGTGCGAAAATGGTGAAAAGGACCCAAACGCGAGACGAGGGTACGGGTAAACTGTTCTTTCAGAGACCATCTGACAGTAACAATTGAGCAAACTTGCCAGAGGTTTTCGCTCCCTTTTTTTCATTTCCTGAAAGTACTTTCGTGTTGTCTACATTCGCGATGTCTATAGTGTCGTTGTACACGATGGCGTTCACGCTGCTATGAAAGCTCTCGACATCCAAGGTATGGGGAGTCGTGGCGAGGATTCTTCCCGTCCCTCTCTTTTCAAAGTCACAGTTTTTTTCCACGAAAAGGAAAGTTGTTGTTTATTCAGTCGTATGCTGATAGGGAATATACTCCGATTCCTAGTACTTGATGTACTTTTCCGTTTAGGCCTCTCATATATGTTGTAGTTCTCCTTATAGTCTTTTCTTCGTAATTAAGCATAAATTTATTATACTATGGCAAGTAGTATATTCCCAAAAATTTCAACTTGAAATATTTCATTTCCTAATTCCATCTTGGTTATGGTGTATAATGACTCTGTCCAATGTTTCCACCTAGCCCATTGTGTTAGTCCTGTTCGCTGAGTTCAGCAACTATATATATATTTTTTTTATATAGTTTATGTATCTCGTGGAAGAATAATTTCGTGAGATGGTTACAGAATAGAAAGCAGTCCGTAAAAAACGCAGAGAATTTTCCGTCATCATTTAAAAAACGCAGAGAATTTTCCGTCATCATTTCACAGGCGGAGGGGCAGGCGAGGCGCTCCAGGCATTAAACTTGTGGATGCCCCCCTTAGCCGAAAAGGCACAGCTCTGATGAGACCTGAGATTATCAGGACCCATCCCATGACACTCGAAAACGTTTTTGCCACTTATTGCATTGGGTTACAGCCAGTTTACATTTAAATTCCTTGTACTCGAAGTGAGAGACTCCTTAGAGTGTTGAGATCAATGACATTAACGAACCTCGAAAATCTTCAGCTGCCGTGTAATATTTTCTATGCTTTACTTTGCAGTTGCATCCAGGTCTGAAGTCCACACCCTAGAGCGATAAGAGGAAGCGCCGACTGTATTTGTAATGCGAAATATGATAATACGCTATCCTCTCTTGGTCCCAGAAGTTTTTGGAATCTTAGGTCCTCAACTAGGCTTGTCAATATTGAGGTTGATTCTCGGAGCATGAACTGAATCCCCACTGCAGAGGGGATAGCGGCTATCCCTACCAATCTGGCACACTTATCACGGACAAAATCATGTCCCAATTTTAGGTGCAATCCTTGTTTGTAATTTAGAGCGTGGGACATCGTCACAATTTCACTCGGTCATCCCGGATATGGGATGTCTTCTCGGAATCGGATCGCAGATAAGTCTAGACCAGCTGAATTAAGGGGAACAGACAGCCACAGCGGCGCTTTCCCTTTTATAATCCTCAAGACGACTCGCAGAGTATCTTGCGGTATCTCCTTGCTTCCTGCTTTGTTCGACCCCTAAGATTTCTTTCTCGTCTCTCAGTTGCAAGCTCTGTTTCTATCATTCCTCCATGGCTCTTTGGACACCCCACTAATATTGTTCCATTGGCCATACCTTATGCCAGTAATATAATCTTTTGGCGGTTACTAATTGGTCCTCTAGAGCTAGTTGGTCCAATTTGACTGGAAGAGAAATCAGCCTATTCTCATCTAAAGTGACCTCCCAATCCAAAATTTGAGTGTCAGCAAGTTCGGAATCGCTCTGCAAAGAGGTTCATACTAATTCAAGCTACAATTCATCTCATATGAGGTGTACAACATGAAATTTCCAAAACGATGATTGTATCCAGGTTTTCATATATACCGTATTTTATCGATTGTGTCTTTCATATGCCTCGATAATTAGAATAATATTATGTTTGTGATACGGGGTGTCTCGCTATAACTCTCTGTGTTTAGTTAGGTCAAGATGAAACAACAAATTTACTCTATGTTTAGTGAGGGTCTGACGCAAGGGTACCTGGGGGGAGTGGGGCACTGCGAGCCCAACACGACACCATGATTTCCTTATTTGCCTCCCATAGCTGTGGTTGATCAACAAGACAATGATCCCGTATTATCCTTTCGCCAAACCTTCATAAACTGCGACAAAGGTAGTTATTCTGAAGGGAAATATGACCCACCAATATAGTATGAATAGGTATGGTGTCATTCGTATAATCTCTCACTATTACAATATATCACGCACGAAACGCATAGGATTAAACTTGATTAGTAATACAGGAACGTTTGATAGAATAGTTTTAATTTAGAGAGGGCATTTCGAATTCCAGCGGTCTTCGTTACCTAATTGAGCTAATCCATCACGGTTCTCCTCCAAGTGAAGGTACGGTAATGTATTCACTAACTTGATTAACATACATGAATTCATTTATTTAATTTAGATATACTGGGTGTTTTTCTCGTCGTTCAGAATGAAGATATATGGATCAGTTTATTTCCGAAAGGATTCACAGAACCGGTCAGTGGAGGACGGTGGTTCAACCGAATTGAGTTGTGGCAGAGAGACAGAATTGGGCCGCAAATTACTACAGCCTTGTATTGAACATAGGGTATATGTAGAGGCTCCGAGTGAGATGACTATATATACATACTATACATTGTTAATGTTATATTTTAATTGTTATTTGTTAAAATTCAAAATACCGTACACTACACCAACCAAAAACCTTGAAACTAATATTACTCTATCTTGTCTCCACATTTCAATATGCAATGCTCGTCAACCAATATAAGTTCGTCACTTTTTTAAGAACCAATCATAAATAATCCTTATTCTTATCATCCATACCAACGTAGCTTATTATTATATTCTAACCTTCTTCGCATGATGCTGAATGATTAAAAGCATTGTTGAACGGCATAATTTTTAATTGAAAGCATAACGGCATTTTTTTAATTGAAAGCATAATTGAACGGCTGAGGCGGAGAGCTTTAATTATTTTTACAATCTCCTTAGCACGGTCAGCGACCATTAGAAATGGTCACGAATTGTTACTGCCATAATCACTCAGATCTAAATCACTCTTGCTTTTTTATAAGCTTTGGTGGTGGGTTAGTGGTGAACACAACAGGAAATATGTAACTGTTATTAATCTGACTCGAATTCAGTAATTGAATATGTAAAATATTTCTGAAGTATTCACTAAAATATCAATATTTAGGAACAAAAATAATAAATATCAGAAATTGGCCGAACTCGTTGGTAACAAAATGTTCAATAGACTAAATTATAAACACTGTCCAAAGAAAACATGTGTACCAAAACGTATGTGAATTAGAACCTAATATTCAAAAATAACAGTCGCACCCACCACAAATCTAAATCTCGTTTAGTCTCTATATTCGATACAGTTTTGGTACAAACCTGAAAGTTTAATTTATGCTATAATCAAACATAATGTTGAGTATGCACGGAAAATTTATCCTGAACGAAATATGCATGATTCAGCCAAGGCACTTACGTTGGCTTATTTCTCTATTCGATTCAAATTTTGAAATCCAACTAAAACAATTTCTAATCGGAGAGAAAGAAAAACTAGTTGTGCAGCATGACCTCATGAGCAAACTTTTGAGAGCTTCATTCATTTGGGTTTATTGTTTTAACAGATAATTGTCACGGGGCTATTCCTTTGTTGATTTTGTTCTTTCCCAAGAAGTTACCCATCGACGCTTAGAATGATACACCTCGAATAAAACCCATTCCTAATGTGCCTTTCCTAATTACTCCATATAAATTTCAAAACCAAATCAGAATCGTATAAATCCAATTGGTTTGGTGCAGATAAATATAAAACCGTAAGGCTGTCCCAGTAAAACCCCAATTCTTGAAAATATAACCCCCCCCCCCCCCTCACGTTCGGGAAAAACTCAGGCAGATGGAAATCGGAGACCTCTGCATCGACTTTTTTTAAACTTGATGGATTGCTGTTGAAGTTGAGCAATTCATTACTGCAGCCACATAGTAATTAGGTACCTATCAGCTTCTAGACTAGAAATTAAATCTGTACCTATTTCCAATGGATGAACTGTTGTATAAAAATGACCCACACCATTCTTGGTAAGGTTTCTATAAAAATGTTCGTTTTGCAGTTTCTAATTGGAATGTTTTATGCCATCAAATGAGCTTCCACATCCACTTAATGAATTCGAGGATTTAATGAGTTTTAAACTTCAAAATATAGTTTTATATATCTGGTGACTGTATTTTTAGCATTTAATCTACTTCAATTTAAATGCGTGTAGCTCAACTGCTTTTATCATCGAAGCAGTTTAAGCAGCGTGAGGTTTTCGCATGAACTAAGATCTTTCCATCGAGTGGTGAACCATTTCTGTCAAATGTATCTAAACTGATGGAGTTACATTTCCCAGGAAGCGGTTCCGTTGTAAGCAGATATAATTCTAAAATCGTAATGATTTTAACTTGAAATTTCTGATTCAGATCAGAAAAACAGATCATATTCCATGTCTACTTCACTATTACAATGTCAGTACATCCCACGCACATATAGTAAAACACAAACCAAGGTTGGCGGGACCACCTTTTTAGTAATCTAGTTAAATAGTTACGCTCATGAATCCTAGTACGCAAAAATTCGGAGATTTCGCAACTGCGCCATTGGTAGGTACTACACAAATTTGGGAATTAAATTTTACTGCTTTCATATTATACTTCGCGACAGATTCTTTTAACGAATTTCCAAGAAAAATAAATTTAAAGGAAAACAGCTACATTATATTATTTTATTACATTATGTATTCATTCTTCGTTACCTAATTTGTCTGCATATATCATATGTCGTTCTAGATAGTATCTGATGTATAGATCAAGATATAAAACTGAAAATGTCAAGAATCCAGCTTTTATAATAGGTACATACTACAAGTAATCTACAATATATGAATAAACAAAGTAAGTACGTACGCAATTTTGATACGAAATGCAGTGAAAACATTACATATATTCATCATGTGGGAACAGAAAACAGAACGTTTTTGTAGGTACATAAATCAGCAGAGAGATCGCATCCTCGTTATACAACGTATAGCATTGTCTACGCACATCCAGCGCAGTAGTTGCTATTGTCCGTTTGAAGATAAAAATGCGGAAAACACTGACTCGCGGTTTTTATCTAGATCCTGTGTTACCAGACACGGGAGTAAGGTAACTCTCGTTTGTGGAACTGGCCCTAAGAGAGCTAGTATATAAAACAACTATTGATGTGATCTAACTGAGGATGTAGATGCGATTGTGAAATTTCTCCCTTGATGGGAAAAACAAAAGATCATGGATATAACCTACTTAATACTCAATTGTATACCAACCATGTAGTGCCTTCTTTTCACAAGATTATTCCATTATGGTTACAAAACAATATTAGTTAATAACTTAGAGTAATAAATCAGCATTCCTTGACACTACAATGGCTTAGAGGTCATTAGATGTTGTGATAAAATGAGAGCATTCCAAAAAGTGCCGAACGATTTTCCTACTATGTAACTATGGGAGTTACTCTTCCCTAGTAACTCAGTGGTTGTACGTGAAAAATCAATAGAAATTCTACCTAGCCTTCACTTTTCGAGTTAATAATAATCTAAAGTGCCGGAGCGTTGCATTTTGTGTGGAGAAAAAAAGTGTCGCGAAAAATTCCTTGACCCCCAGCCAAAAGACATATCCATGTCAAAAAAATAAATGAATAAATAAACAAGGGCGGTTGCTATGCGCCAGAAAACCCATCGTAAAGGCATAAATGTGTTAGGATACATGGAGATTGGAATAAAATTAACAGATAAAAATTATTCAGTCCTATTTCCCAAAATTTTATTTAAAAAACGCATAATTACTACGGTTTATAATCATTGACGAATGTAATGGACGAAAATGTTGCGCCATGAGCATCAAAATAGTCGTGGCAATGAATAAATCCACCCAGTGAATTAATACGAATTGATTCATTTCAGCACACTGTACAAATTATCTGTCTTTACAATAGAGATAGATGGCTCTGTATGTTTTTCAAGCGATTGCGGGAACGGGGCTGAGGATGGGCAATTTTCCCAATCGTGTGGTGGTGAGGGTATTAGAAGGGGTGTGGGAGAGAGACGGGGGCACGTAGATACACGAGAGAAAGAGAGAGGTACGATGATGGTGTAGGTAGTGGTGGAAGGGAGGTATTTTACAGCAGGAAGCCACGCTTTTCCCGGGTTACATGTCTCTTGAGGTGAGCCATTACTAATTCATTCAACCTGGTGACCCCCCCCCCCCCCTCTTGGGCACTGAAGGGAGGAGGGGCAATCGGTTTGAAAGCAATCAATTGGCCCTTTGACGGTATCTGTGCGGTGGTCAGGGGAGGCGGAGGGTGTCGCATAAAACATGTTCCAGAACCAATACTTCAGTCCCTCGACGAAGTCACCGCAGAGGCAGAAATCGGGTGGGACTCACTTCGCTCCATCTTTTCAAGATTTCTGTTACTCCTAGTTGATTGCCTGTTGTGATGCTGCTGCTGATTTCCATCATTTTTCAAGTATCACCTTGCAGAAGTTTCCTCAACGATATTTTACATTCACATTCAGTGTTGCGCATATTCATAAGTAGTTATTCTGAATGGTTTGCAAATATCCTGATACCCAGCGAAATATTAGTAGGCCTGAAGCACTTATAAGTTATCAACCAACATGTTGTTGTAGATGAGGTGAACTCTCAGGGATAGAATTTGGAGGGATCCTTGCCAGATGATGAAATACTACAATTCTTCAACAGTTTTGTGTTTAGTCAAAGTGATTCGCACCTTATTCCAGCTGGGCTTCCTACTTATGACCAGGGTGACGTGCCATCATCCGATATCCTATAGTTATCAAGATTCTGAGGGCGACGATACTGGTCTGCATAGTGTCCTCCAGCACTTGTGCCAGGTTGACCTTTACGAAACCCATCTTTTTCGGAGCAACCTATATCATTACATTTATTGGGTTTTTATCAGCTTTAGGGGCTAAGTAGTGTTCATCGCTGTAACCCTTGGTCAAAATGTGGTGATGCCTTTCAGTGCAGAAAGTTGTTATTGTTTTGTTTTCCACCTCCGATCTCCCATTGGATTCCATGAACGCACTCCGTTAAGTGATGAAGCACAATATGGCTCCCCTTAAAACCTGCCACTTGCAGAGTCCCCTTAGAAACCTAGTTTGATGCCGCTAATGATCCTTCTGGTTGAGGTGCGCCATGAATCATTAAATAATATAAATAGGACATTAATAAATTTGTATTGTCATGGGTTTGTATTGGGTTTATTCCTTTACTCCAACATTTCGTTAACTTTGAGTTCTAAAATCAATTATTCTCAACCACCCCCTGTTCCAATAATCCCGCTTGGCTCTACATTCTACTGAGTGTTTCGTACATATAATTTTATCATGTTGAAAAGAAAAGGAAAAAACCCCAATTAACCTCGAAACTCATATAATTATTTGAAACAAACGGTGCGAATTACCCGATGATTGACCTTTTCATTTATTCATTTATGTAATTTCTCATAGTTTTACACAAAAATATTGAAATAAGATGATTCATGTAAAGTAAGACACACACACACACACACACACACACACACACACACACGCACACGCACGCACGCACGCACACACGCACACGCACGCACGCACGCACGCACACACACACACACACACACACACACACACACACACACACACACACACACACACACACACACACACACACATATATATATATATATATATATATATATATATACAGGGTGTCCGATGTCCGACCGGGACACCCTCCTTCATTTCCCCCGAATTCTGGGTAAAAAATTGGGACCAACGCCATTCTTCATAATTGTCTCCGTAGATCTCAGGAAAAATACTTTCGCGCGCACAAATGATGTGGCACAAATGACATCAACTTCGTATTTTTGGATGGGAGCCCCCGTTTTGTATTGGAGATTTGAATTTTACGTAGAATTTCATGAAGAAATGATCCATCTCTCGATTTTTTTAGGCCACGCAAACTGGCGCGATTCCGCTTCAAAAGTGCTGAATTTCGCTCTAAATGTGCACAAAATGGTGAAATACTGAGTTTTTGAAGATATTAAATTGCCACACGAAACACTTGGTTTTGGGATATTTTTTCGCATGAACCTCGTAATGGTGTTCATTGAATGATACAGGCAACACCAATTCGGGAAAACACCAAAAAATCGACCAGAATTGTACTTTTTTACACATTTCCACACAGCAGAAATCGTACTAAAATGTAGTTTTCTCGGTGTTTTCCCAAATTGGTGATGCATATATCAATAAATGAACATCGTTACGAGGTTCAGCACGGAAAAATACCTCAAAATCATGTATTGCATGTGGCAATACATATCTTCAAAAACTCAGTATTTCACAATTTTGGTTTATTATTTTCAATACTTAATAAACCTTTGTAATCGACCAAGAAAAACAATTTTTTTAACAACGCCGGAATCGCGGCAGTGTGCGCGCACTAACAAAATCGAGTGATGGGTGATTTCTCCATGAAATATCACGTAAAATTCGAATCTGCAATAAAAAATGGGGGTTCTCATTCAAAGACGTATAAAATTATGAAGAAAGGCGTCTCAATTTTTAACGATGAATTCAGGGGAAATGAAGGGGGGTGTCAACTTTTTGTGGGACACCCAGTATATACATATATATATATATATATATATATATATATATATATATAGAGAGAGAGAGAGAGAGAGAGAGAGAGAGAGAGAGAGAGAGAGAGAGAGAGAGGGGAGAGAGAGCTTTGAGTTGCTTGAAAATTGGAATAGCGAGAGAATCACACTTTTGAACCTGCTAAATATAGAATAAAATATCATATCAATACCTCTTTTTGCCGAATGTTAAAATACCTGGAGGTGGAGTTGCTTTTGTACATTATAGTGGTTTCAGTTACTTGTTATCCATTAATTATTTCCACTATCAAAATTTCCCATCTATAACAACAATGTTTGAAGGCAAAAAGGGAAAGGGGGAATAAGAAGTCTCGTACATTTTTCTAATAATTTCAGACTTCATCGTTGACCAGTAAAAGCCAAAGAAGGAAACGAAAATTACAGAAAAAGGTTCATTCGTGGGACGTCCTTTAATATCATTGAAGGTGGGTGCTGAGGGAGCGTTAGAATGTAATGTTGGGAGGTGTATGAGGAGGAAGAACAGGGGAGAAGAGGATAAGGGCACCTGCAGGAAATGAAGAGAGCTGGAAACTCGTGAATTGGGCCAATTACCAGACTACAGCTACAGCTGTAGGAGCCTCATGGCCCCAGAGCTCCACTCGACCCAGGCCAAAGGGAAGGAAGGAGCCCAGGGTTAATGGCCTTTGAGCAATCCGCATCACAATCCCTTCCCCCCCGCGACTCAACCTATGCGCTCAACAGAAATAATATATTTCGCGTACAGCCGAGTGGAAAGCTCGACTTTACAGACTTTGAAGTGCGCATGTTTTATCACTTTGACAGGAAAACGCTCTTCATTCTCACTCACACAACGGCATTTTTAGCGCTCCTGTGGGGAAGGGTTTTCTGGTATTTTCCAGGGTGCGCGTCTCTTTGAACCTTTTCTCCGAAGGCCGGCTTTATTTTTTGAGCGGGCTGAAACTTTTAAAGTTTCAACTCGATCGTTCTTTTTTTTTGCCGCTTAGTGAGCTATGCCAAGTTCAAGCACAAACGTGAATAATCAAGACCCCGGTCCACCGCTCGACCGCAGATATCTGATGGTAACTTCACGTATTCATTTCCACTGAATCGAATGGCAGAGCATCAATAAAGTGAAATTCAGACAGTAGGAATAACGAACCGTGAATAATGTGAAGATAACCTGCCTTAATAAATCTTTCAATCAAATACTATGAATCGGAATCAATTTTATTTGGTCTTCAAACTTTGACATGCTGTTTTTCAGAGGTTATTTTTCTCTCAGTTAATCTTGTTAGAATTAGTGCTCTTTTGTTGCGAATGATTAAAATACTGTAATTACTACATGGTCGGAAACAAATATGAATTTGAGGGACTTGAATATTCCTTGCGTCTGTTTCAATTTATTTTACATGGATCAGTTTATGGGTAACGGCAGTGTAATTAATCCGTTTATGTGGTGGAAAACATATCATTAGTTAACCATTTTAGTAATACTATAAGGAGTAGTACAGTTTATTATCAGAACTCTTGGCGAATCCGGATCAAGGCCACAATCCTATGATGTTGGGGTGAATCAATGAGAAGTTACTTTTTATTTTTATTTTTTATGTTATATTGATTAGGTAACAACAGTAGAAATTCAGACATAACAAACCGTGAATAATGTGAAGATAACCTACCTTAATAAATCGTTCAATCAAATACCTACTAGGAATCGGAATCAATTTACCAATTTATATCATTCAATCAAATATTAAAAATCGAAATCAACTTTATCTTGTGTTCAAACTTTGACATCCAGTCTCAACAAACAGTGCATAATATTTTCATTCTTCAATTATAATAATGGATTCGTCTATATTGGTTGAATTTCCTCATGAACAATTAAAAAAGTCGGATCTACACTATACCTTTTTATGCTATAATAGAAACTTGCACTAAAAAACCATGAAGAATGTACATGTGTTTAAATAAATTATGTGTAGTAAAATTTATTGTCTATACCGTTCGGCTGCTGCTTAACAATTCAGTCCATGCAGAATGTTACTCAGCATAATAGAATTAGTAGGAGATACGTAAAACACTTTCCGAAAACATTTTGTTGAGATAAGCTGTATGGTTTTTAATGGGGTAGAAATATATTTCAAAAATTAAGCGAAGGACCAGGGTTATATAAACCCAATAAGACTATCCGAAGGAAGCAGACATTAAGACGTTGGTGAATATTGGTAAATTAACGAAATTGATATTGTACCTAATATGAATACGCAAATACTGTTTGAAACAAGCATGGATTTGTGGAAAATATGAAGGGAAATTTATGTGCGCCCACGTACCTTGATATGAATGATGATGCCGCGAGGATGTGCCCATCCGATCTTGTTCTTCGTAGGTATAAACTGATGAAATGAAGCTCTGGTAGATCGCACAAATAGGATAGGAATGTGTTGAGATATGTACGTAACAGGTAAGTTATGGGACGAAGGATTAGTTGAAGGCTAAAAGGCATACAATTTAAAGCAAGAAAGACCAGGGGAGCTAGAGAGCGGTTGCGAGCACAACCAGCAGGAACCTTGACCTGATCCACAAGTATTACTCCTACGGAGCCTCGCCTTCCGTATTACACTCCCTTCAGTATTTCTCCTATGTAGCCTTGATTCCTGGACGGTATACTTCCCTTGGTATTATTCCTTCGGGGCCAAGGTTTCTGGACAGCAATACTTCTCTCTTGATTACCCTTATAGTAATAAGAATTCCAGACAGTACTTATACTTTGTCCAGTGCTACTCCTACGGACCCGAGATTTCAGGATAGAGTACTTCGCACCTTCACCTTTTCCTTCAAGTATTACTCCTATGTAGCCTTGGCTTTTGGGCACTAATACTTTCTTCAGTACTATCCCAAGGAGCCATGAGTTCCAGACATCAATACTTTCCTCAGTATTACTCATATAGTAAAGAGAGTTCCGGGCAGTAATACTTCCTCCAGTGCTACTCCTACTGACCCGAGATTTCAGGACATAGTGCTTTACACCGTGACCTTTTTCTTGAAGTATTACTCCTATGGAGCCTTGGCTTTCGGACAGGAATACCTTCTTCAGTACTATCCTTACGGAGCCACGAGTTCCGGAAAGTAATACTCCCTCCAGTGCTGCCCCTTCGGGTCCGAGAATTCAGGACAGTAGTACTTTGACCTTCGTCCTTACATTTAACTTTCCTCCCCGAAAGTTAGGGCTAACTACTGTGGTGGAGTTCTGAAGTACAAAGTGCGCGCACTTCCGGTTAGAATTCGACGATTTGTAATAAAATTGATGTTTACCAATTTCGTTAGTGCCTCGAACTTGATATTCTCGTGAAATTCTGTTCTCACACTAAATCACCTCCCCTGGATGTTATTTCAAAGAAATTCCGCCTGGGTTGTCTGTAACCTCGTAACAGCTAGATGATGTAACCGCATTGTGCGGCTGAACTCCTGAAAGGGTCGATAAAAAGGACGTAGTGTGTTAAGAGGTGGGTGGAGCTGATGGAGGGGGATTGAGGGTTACGGGAGCAGTAAAGGTTGAATAGGATATTGTTGAGACATCATCAATTCCGCCCTATCTAACCAGACATTACTCATATTGATACGAAACCAATCCCATTCGGTTCACGAACCGAATATTTCAAGACTCTATATCAAAATGTCATGGCCTTTTTTTCCCGTAACTCTCGGATAAAAATGCTGTTGCTGAAAGGATCAGTTGCCAATAAAATGTTTCGATTCATAAAATAGCTTGAGATATTTACTCCATTTGGGAACACTGAACGGCCTATCTAACCAGACCGTGGGGTCCAAATATTCATCAGCAGCTTTTGTTTATGAATATTGCAATTGAGTCGCCCAACCAATGTGGTCCATCACATACCCATTGAAGTAAAATAGTGGGTTAGTGATAAGCAACTACTTTTTTTTCTTTTTTTTGTTAGGTAAGTATATCCAATGTACTACTATTGGAATTAAATGAAGAAAACATTGTTCACTCCTCTGAAATAGTTGATATTGGTAAACTCTTCGGGGACGCGAACATTAGAATGACTCTCATGTTCAGTTTATCTCTTGGAGGATGTGTGTGTGTGTGTGTGTGTGTGTGTGTGTGTGTGTGTTTTATTTATACATTTGATGGATATTATGGTTCGTTCCTGATTACTCGATGTATCCGTGCTGTTTCCCTTCATCTTTTGATAAGTAGTTACACTGGGATAATACACACTTTCAGTTTAACTCGCACCGGTCGACGTACGAATATTTGGATATTATTGTTAATAAAATGATGTAGTTTTTCAAATTGTGGCTTTTTAGATCACTGCGTTGAGGCCTATCCTATTGCTTGAACTAATCATCAGTTACATTCAGATCGGAATTCAATAATGTTCAGACGTAGGTATAGGTCAAAAATTAGGAGACATAGGGAAAATCTAACCTCTTGTCATCGTATAAACCGCTCAGAATCGAATAACAATTAAATCACATGCCAATCGTTTGGTATTTTCCGATTCAGGGGATCAAATCAATTCCGCCTCGACAATTAAACGATGGTTTCAGGAAAGCCAACCCGAAAATTGAAATTCTCGGGACGTTCCTGACGCGACGCTGTCAAAAACATTTCGGCCGAAATAAACCTCCATTTGACGGCCGACTATGACTAATGGTATTTTTCTTGACATGCCGGTCGGCGGAAAAGGCCGGCGGCTGAATCCGGCGGAAAACCTAAATCAAACCTCCGTAACGACACGTTGACAGACGCTTCAAAACAAGTTCGAATGAGTTGGCGGATTAACCCGCGAAAACGGCGCGCTCCTGGAGGCCCGTGTAGCGGAACGGGGAAAACAACCTGAAAAAAAAAAAAAAAAACTTGGGAGTCGTTCATTACGCATTCTACCTGTTGCGTTAGAATCAGTTTTAAGGAGTTTAGTCACTGTGTGGTGAGACTGGCAGGTAGGTGATTACAGGCAATCAATTCTCAGCCTTATTATTAAATGTGGGGGACCAACGCTGCGAAAGCTCGCTAGCCCGAGCAGCACGCAAGGCTCGGGATGTTTTCGTTTTTATCTGACAGGGCTTTACTGAAAATTGAATTTAAGCGTTTTGACAGCCTCTCGTGTTTCAATTTCCAATTGTCACTCAATCAGATGAACTGATATATACATATGCACTCATCGGGAGTGTATAAGAAGTTTCAATATGTTTTATGGAAGAACATATGAACTTTTTTCAGAATGCTCTGTAATTCTTTTTAATGTTCTATAAAGTCATATTACGAATACGAGGAAGCTGTATTTTATTTTATTTATTTCAGTTTTTTTAGGGGAAAAAAAGGGATGTGTTATTTTTGTTTCAGATTTGAAACCATTTGTTGTCGCATGGTAGGCGGTACATCTCCAATGTTCATATTATTATGCTTCACTGTATATAGTAAAATATAACTGATCCACTATAACTGAACCATGGTTTATGCTCAGCTTATCAATCCATTTTCTCCATAGGTAATATTCCTTAGGTAGCTAGATAAAACAATTATTGAGAACAATTTTATCAATCAATCTAATTCCTCAGATCATTGGATAACAAGTTGACTGACGATTAGTGAGCTTTTCTTACCTCAAAACCCACGTAATTTTTATCTACTGCTAGCTTTATGTACTCGGTAGTTTGAAAATTTTATAAAAACTGTGACGTCAACGATTTTTCTCCATTTTCCAGTTCTCGTCTTTTGTGTTGAGAAAATACTTTACACAATATGGAACAAGGACATATGTAGTGCGAATGATTTATCCTGAGAATAGTACTAAACTGTGGAAACTCAGTTATTCCCATAGTACACTTGGAAGTTGAGAAATCTGCCATTAAAATTGTAAACCGTGTCTAACATTGCCTAGCTAAAAAAATCAGCCCTTAATGTTGGCCACGATCTGAAAATCCAGTTGTTGAGTTGAACACATTACGTCACGATAGAACTCAAGAGTTATGGCCAGGTCTCCACTGCCTTCTAACCAAAAAACAACAATGGGATTCAAAATCACAATTAGAGCGGAGGTGGCAGCCTTAATGCCGGAACCCTTAAACGCAGAGTCGCGAGAAGTTTTATAGCGCGGAGCCCTTAAACCCCTGGCTCAACGTTCTCTGTTCTGTTTCCCTTCAGAAAAGCAACATCGCAGATCCCTTGCTACCGCGTCCCTTACAGGTACCAGTTTTCTCCCTCCCTCACTCCCCAATCCTGATTGTCTCACTCCCTCGCTTGGGTTTCTCTCTCCCTCACATCCTGGTTTCCATCCTGCTTGCCATCCCCTAAGCACCTGCATGCCTCCGCCAGTGCCCGCCCTCATGATATATGTTCCGGACATAATGAATCACCTTTGCCTCCCCACCCGGTCGCCCTAACTCCCTCTGGGGAGAAATATTAATTAGGTCGGATTAAGCTTAAACACGTAAGCTCTCCTGATGAGTTGCTGACCTTTGTACTGAACTTCTATGTGGATAATGTTTTGGTGGATGTATTTGTCTAAATTGCAGTTGTATTCCTATACTACGCATTACGATTAGCCCCGAGTACTGTATAAGTCGGCAGTAAGCTACAGAAGAATAGGTGACTAACAAATGTTCTCACAAAACAGAACTAACGCTGCTGATGACTTCCTAATCGTTTATTATAACTGCTATAGCAAATAAATCGAGAAATTAAACAATAGATGCTTTACACGCGTAAACTGTTATGTTTTTAACGAAGATAATATTTATAAAAGTTACTAGTAGGGAGAGAACTATAGCAAATAATAAAGCTGGAGACAGTCAGATAATAACGAACGGAACTAAGATGCACATTTTCAATAATCTCCCCCACTTGATTAAAAGAAGAACTCTTTTATAAAGTAATCACTTGAGAACATTGTCTTTCAATACATTGGAGGACGCCGGTCACGAATAGACCTGCATTGACCGGTGGCAATGGTAAATGGTGAGCTAGGTGAGTTGATGAGCTTGCAGGTGTGATGTACGCTTTATCATGTACGATATCATCTAGCAGCTCCTGATGATTCGTTGCAGGCATTGGTGTTGGCTCCAGATCCATCTGAGGTGAAACTACAACTGAAATACGTAGGATTCCTGGCCTTGATGGCAGGCCTTGTGTGGATCACAAGTGATTTGTTTCATTTGAACCTTCGTAGACTCTAATTGATTGATGTGGGGTTTTAAACTACCCCCTTTCCACCGGTGAAGCCATTCTTCTATATGACTTCATTGTGCTTTTTTTTACTCCGTATTGTTTTAGCCTTTTCCAATGACCCAATACCCTTCATATTGCACCTTTTTTGAAAAGCTCTTTGAGGTCTTTCAGCTGATAGGATAATATAAAGTAGGTGGAATTGCTCATTATGATTAATCAATGTGCGGCGTTATATTTTCAAAATAACTCTAGATTCTCCGCCGGAAGAATGAGCTTCACTATACTCTCTGCTATATTGAAAGACGTACGGTAGACGGAAGTTCTAAACTTGGAGAGAGATTCAATATCTTGGAAAATATTCCGAATATGAAGGAAGCGGATATTCGGTCGAAAAGTTCGGAAAACATCTAAACGGAAGTTGGCAAGAAGGAGAATGAGATTGAGAATTTACGACATCACATCCAAGCCGATGGAGATGGATAAAGTAAGGAGGGGAGGATACATGCGGAATAAGATGATTTTCAGCTAATATAATTTTAATGTCAAGTGTGCCAATCCCTCAGCTGTGTGAGCTTTTCAACGCTTCTTCACCATGGAAAAAACGTTCACTATCAACTGCTATTGGATAGTTGATACGTTTACTGGTAGATAAAATTATTCATGACAACATTTTTTGTAAGTACAATAAGAAAAAGGTGAATTCACTATTCACATATTCCTTCTTTCATTCTAATATGGAATTTAAAATTTCGGTGAGCATGTCTTTGAAACACACAAGCGGGCGCTCACCTGTCTCACCTAGAAAATTAAATTTCTCAATAGCATGAAGTGAATCCTACGTGAAGCAGAAAAAATGTTAGAAATGACCCTCAATTATAGAATGAATTATTTGTACTTTGAATTGATTACAGCCTCCTACTATGATTCCATTGAATGGTTCCTTAGTAAACATTGCACATCGTGAATCAAATGTAAGTTTCCAAAACGAAAAGAGCACATTTAAATACAGCCAAATGCACATGACCAAAAAAAAAAAAAAGGTATGAACTTCTACCTTTACTGTTGACTGCTGAGACGGATGGAAACTATATCTGGGGCAGGCACTGTGTTGCGAGTAGGTACTGGAATGGGAAGGTACTGAACCTCCGAAGACCAATAAAAATGGATAATCCCATTTAACTGATCTGAAAGCACTCAGTGCTCCATTCGGAAGATTGACCGCGAATGTAACCTTCAATGTAAATTCATGGGACTGATCCAGACCTCATTTTAGCGAATTTTCGTAGAAAATGAAGCTATTGCAATCTCTCCAAAAATTTTAAAATAAAAAATTTCGAAATTTTTTTCATTGAAATCCGTTTTGAGGCATTCTAAAACGAATCCTGGAGTTTATTTTTTTTTCATATGTGTGTGTGTGTGTGTGTGTTTCCTACCGGACAATAACTCTCTTCGGGATTGAGATACAAATTCTGATCTTGCACCGAAAAATCAAGCGCTCCAGAAGAAAGGATGAGTTCGTTGGCCAACATTTTTGAGCACATTAAATTGGTAAAACTTCAAAAAAAGTGCTGAAAAAATCACTAAAAATAGAAAAAAAAACTGCTAAAAATCGTTGAATTTATATTTTTTTTAGTGGAATACTGCTCAAATGAAGTTCATTGATTATACAACAGAACATTAAAAGATTTATGTGTAAAATTACGCTGAAAAATATACCTACTTAAATTTCATTGAAATGTGCTAAGAAATCAATCAAAACTGCTATAAAGTAAAAATTCCAAAATCTTTTTTGAATCGCAGAATATTATTTAGAACAATTGTTTACTATAAAATTGGTAGTTAACATTTTCGTCCCCTCAATTACCTTAATTTTTAACACAATGTAACATAATATAGTACGATAATGTACGAAAATTTGCTCATACTATCATGCTGCATGACTGGAACTTTGAGTAATTAACTAGCGTAGGTTTACGATAGATCTATGAAGATAGATTTACATTGGTTTGAAGGTAGGACAAACACGAAACTACACCCGGAGGGTGAAACTGGGTCGAGGAATTGAGATTACAATACGCATATTAATTTGCACTGGGGATACCCAAGTAGGTAATTTAGCATAATTATAAATGCATACAAGCATAAACTGTGTGTATGATGTACTATTCCATCAATAATTACCAACGTGCATGTATAAATGAGGTTAAATTTCAGGAAAATTCGTTTAAATGTCAATCAAGATAGTTAATTTAGTTCTTTTAAGCGGGTTAAAATATCTTGACCCAAACTGGTGCTTATTTCTCAGTGTTAGATACGATCTTGTGTTGGTCGGCCGCTGCGCACGCTATACTGCAGTTGCTCGCTCTTGGACGTAAATCCTCTTGATTACCAGCCGTGAGCCCTATTACCTACTATGTTGACTCTATCAAAGCGCTTGTATACAGCTCTGTTCAAATGAGTAAACCTCCTGAACATTACACAGTTCATTTAGCCTTAGAAGTTTGTTCAGTGGTGCATTATCATTACATAGGTACACGTTGAGCCCCCTATTATTATGCTACTGTTATTATGCTTCACTCTTAAATGCATTAACGCATGCAAACGAGAGGTGAGAAGATTTTTATATTTATCGCTCCGTCTAATCAATACTTGCTGGTCTGTATTATTTCTTGGATTCCAAGAAACATTAAACACCCATTCAGTCAATGTCATCACGCGCTATACGTAATCTCGGCAGCGTTGCCAACCCAAACAATAATTATCGTTTTGTACGGTAATTTACATACCTCCAAGCCATTCGATTAGCTTGTTTGTACAGTACTGGGAAGATGGAAATGTTCATTTGGGATTGTAAATTTCTTGTTGATGTCAACCCTTACAGCCTAAGTTTGAAACATACGAACCTAATTAACATTATGATTGTTAGATAAGTACCTAAAGAACGTAATGCTTTTCGTATACGCCCCTAATCGTAAACAATTGTCGATAACACAAGATAACAATAATGAACTACAGATTGTTGAATTCAACAACATTAGTGAAAATCAAAGTTGCTCACGATATTGATACATTCGTACATATTTTAATGAACTCAAGGGAATTTAGTTTAACTTATTCCGATGGAAGCGTAATTGGGAAAATAATAATCATGACGTCCTGACAAATGAGTTTTTTAATGTCATTATTTGTATTGGCTTTCTACGTTACAATGAGTTACTTGATTTTCCAGGACAGGAGGTAAATATGTGACTAAACAAACAATTTGGTTTACAATTTCTCTAAAATCAATTAAATGAATGCAAAGCTTTCAAAATGCAAAAGGCAAATATAAATACACGGTTATTTCCAATTAGCAATACCTTGGCTTTACGAAACACAGATACTTGATAATCAACAACATTGAAGTGGATTGAAAAACACGTAGAAACCGAACACGAACTCGTATTTTAATGGAAAATCATTGCTCAAGAATACACTTGATTTCATTGAAAACTTGCTCCTGCAACTTTCTTACTTTCTTACCTGGTACTCGACTTGCTAGTGACGAAGAATGTTTGTTGTTCAATTTTCGAAATCTATATCTTGAGAAGTAGGCCAACAAATTTATAGGGAGTTTTATTATATAAAACTCATTAAGCTCGTTTTATTGAGAAAATTTCCTCCTCTTCAAGGAGGGCCATGTAAACCATGAATATGTTTTATGGCACATTTTAAAGAGAAGTAATGAGGGATTGCGTGTTTGAAAAAAATATATTCATGTTTAAAGTTGTGGTCTGTTGTACAGGAGCGTTGAACTATGTACGCGAACAAGTCGTAATGGAACGCATATTTTTATTCCCTTAGGTAGGCTGTACGTCGGTACGTTATAATGCAACAGGATGGTAATAATTCAGGTAGTTTGTGTAGTCGGATAGGTGATGTTCTGTAAAGGCTTATGGTGAGAGAAGTAAGATATATACTTCTGAAATGTGACGTGGTGAATGTGGCCTATAAAAACAGCAACAATGCTGATATGGCTTCTTGTAGTAGGCGGTTAATGATGCGTCAATTTGAGTGTTAGTTGAAATATAGTTTTCATGAGCTGTATGAATTTTTAGCCTCGAGGTGTTTAAGTTGGGTTATGTTGAAGTCTCCGGTGAGAATGAGAGGTTCCATAAAAAAAACTTTCCATTTGGTGCGTAGAGGTACCTGGCGACACTTACACACACACATCAGAAGAACCTTTTGTCCATCAAAAGGCAGAAGAACCTTTTGTCATTTCAAATACGCAGCTGTCACCAATTTCATAGGCATCAGATCTGAGTGGATGGTTGTGGCATTCGAGAAAATAAAATAATTCCTCCTTGACGTAAACTGTCACTCCACCAGCTGGAACGGTAGGTCGTTTGAACTAAGATATTTGGCAGAATCCAGGCAGATTGATGGGCTCTCCATTTCCCAACCAGGTTTCTGTGAAGGACATGATTCTTACAGCGCCCATAACAATATCTGAGGAAATGTCTTCACGGTGCAGCCTCGAGATTTGAACGCTAAATGTGCACAATAGGTCCTTACTAGTGCCGTGGACCGAGCGTAAGGGATAGAGAGAAAACGAAACCATACATATCTTCTACGTGTCGAGCTCGTGGCGTTCAAGATGAAACTCAGCTTGTAGCTCTAAATTCTGGTGTCCACGAGTGTGGTAAAAATGATAATCGCCTGTTTGATTGGTCAGATACCATCCCTTTTAAGATGTCACACGACTCAGTGCGACATGAACAAGCTGTTTGTCGTGCCTTCCTTCGTAATCATACATGACGATGTCGTAAGTCCCACCTTGTGATTTGTGTATTGTAGTGGCGCTTGCTTCAGTGAGTGGGAACTGACGGCGCCGACAATACATGATGTAGCCCTCCAATTGAAATGTAGCGCAAATTTGTTTAATTGGGACACATCCACGTTGCAAGTTAGGGTTGATTTAAGGCGATGATTTTGCTTGAAGCATCTTTCCCGTTGTTTTTCTCAGAATTTGGATTGCTGTACTCACTGTATCGGAGTATTCTAACAGCGCTAATATAATGATAAGTATAATGTAAAAGAAACAGCACCAAACCACCATTTAGCAGACGAACAACATAAAGCTAACTACAATAATATTACATCTAAAGGCATAGAAATGAATACTGTAAAGCGTAGAATTATACAGAATATTAAAATACTTGAAGAGCAACACCCTATGAATGAGAAATGTGATATAACTAACCTAGGTAAACAATTCCAACCACTCTACCCACATAGACCGTAATAAACAATTACAATTAAACAATATACTATATTAAATTCCATATAATGATAATACGCAAGGCAATATGTGATCTTAATTACACAACCACGATGTAACATATATTATAATTAATTTAATTTAGAATTATAAATAATACCACAAATGTAACTTATAATAAATAATTATATAGATGAATTATGACTCCTCTACCTGATTTATGAGGATTTAGGCCCCCATTGCACCTCTGGGGGGGGGGGGGGGGGGCACCTAAATTCCTTATATGGTAGCAGAGCGTGGTTTGGATTATGCACGGCTGACGCCTAGTAGTCCAATCCACTATTTTTTGGGGCGTTAATGTTTCAGAAGAAACATGGCCCGGGGTTCCAGAAGGAATTCCCATTATCACCCTTTGGTATATAAATAATTTCATTGGTCTTTGAATTATAATTTCTCTTTCATTCCCTTTTTATATTTTATATACCATATTTTCTTTCAATTTTATGCCACCTGAGTATTGCTATAATGTCAATTACCAGGTTAGTGCACAATTTAAGTCCCCTAAGTTGGGCAAATTCATTTTATATTATTTTCTTTCAAATTTATGCCACCTGAGTGCACATTTTAAGTCCCCATAGTTGGGCAAATTCATTTTATATTTTCTTTCAATTTTATGTCACCTGAGTATTGCTATAATGTCAATTACCAGGTTAGTGGACAATTTAAGTCCCCATAGTTGGGCAATTTAATTTAAAAGTCCCCAATGTTGGGCAAATTAATTTCTATATATATTTTGATTTCCTAAGGTATAAGTCTCCATAGTTGAGCATCCGTTTTGTCCCGATTGTTCAATGAAGATACTTCTTATGAAGCTTCATTTACAATCCAGTTTTAATTTCTATTCCCCCATCCAAAACGCCAATGCAGCTATTTATGATTGAATGAGCATTAGTTCTCAGCTATTCACTATTCCACCCAACTACCATACTTGATCTTCAATCAAGTATGTCTTTAAGGGGAGGAGTGTAACAGAGTTACCTCCTGAGAGGTCCATCAAGCTCCCGTCAGAGCACCAGAGATAGCGTTGGCGGCGTCCCGTTGAGGAATCAATGGGAACCACGCGCTGTTCTCGATCGTTTTAGACAGCTGGTTCGGCGTCGGATGGTTTTCTGGTGACAGGAATATCAACCTTCCCCGAACATGGCTCATTAAAAGCTATGACTAGGGGTGGTATCTCTCTGACAGGATGCCTCTTTACCTCCTCTACCTGATTTATGAGGATTTAGGCCCCCCATTGCACCTCTGGGGGGGGGGGGGGGGCACCTAAATTCCTTATATGGTAGCAGAGCGTGGTTTGGATTATGCACGGCTGACGCCTAGTAGTCCAATCCACTATTTTTTGGGGCGTTAATGTTTCAGAAGAAACATGGCCCGGGGTTCCAGAAGGAATTCCCATTATCACCCTTTGGTATATAAATAATTTCATTGGTCTTTGAATTATAATTTCTCTTTCATTCCCTTTTTATATTTTATATACCATATTTTCTTTCAATTTTATGCCACCTGAGTATTGCTATAATGTCAATTACCAGGTTAGTGCACAATTTAAGTCCCCTAAGTTGGGCAAATTCATTTTATATTATTTTCTTTCAAATTTATGCCACCTGAGTGCACATTTTAAGTCCCCATAGTTGGGCAAATTCATTTTATATTTTCTTTCAATTTTATGTCACCTGAGTATTGCTATAATGTCAATTACCAGGTTAGTGGACAATTTAAGTCCCCATAGTTGGGCAATTTAATTTAAAAGTCCCCAATGTTGGGCAAATTAATTTCTATATATATTTTGATTTCCTAAGGTATAAGTCTCCATAGTTGAGCATCCGTTTTGTCCCGATTGTTCAATGAAGATACTTCTTATGAAGCTTCATTTACAATCCAGTTTTAATTTCTATTCCCCCATCCAAAACGCCAATGCAGCTATTTATGATTGAATGAGCATTAGTTCTCAGCTATTCACTATTCCACCCAACTACCATACTTGATCTTCAATCAAGTATGTCTTTAAGGGGAGGAGTGTAACAGAGTTACCTCCTGAGAGGTCCATCAAGCTCCCGTCAGAGCACCAGAGATAGCGTTGGCGGCGTCCCGTTGAGGAATCAATGGGAACCACGCGCTGTTCTCGATCGTTTTAGACAGCTGGTTTGGCGTCGGATGGTTTTCTGGTGACAGGAATATCAACCTTCCCCGAACATGGCTCATTAAAAGCTATTAGTAGGGGTGGTATCTCTCTGACGGGATGCCTGTTACCTCCTCTACCTTTTTATGAGGATTTAGGCCCCCATTGCACCTCTGGGGGGGGGGGGGGGGGCACCTAAATTCCTTATACATTAGAAATCGCGACCTACTAGCAACAACACAACAGTCCCAAAACCTCAAATCATTCTTTTATCAATGTTAATAGTAAGAGTTCCATCCTGCTTTATCTCTCTCTTTCTCAATTTAATTCCAAATTTGACAATATTGACACCCTTATACGCATAAGGTAAGAATAACTATACTCATAAAACTTGACAAGCAATACTTATTTCAAACAATATAACTAAATAGTTCCATTGCTTAACAGGACACAATCATAAGACAATGAGTGATAATACCACCAGATTTTCACAACCTCACATTAATAAATACGACGAAATACTCAAATCTCAAAGGTAAGAATACCAATATCAATACCTAATAACATGTATAACACATAAACTCCGATTACTAAATATAATAAATACCCAAATAACAGGTACCTTCTGGGATGTTGAGGAGGCCCCAAAACAAGCAAAAAAATGAAATACCGCACCACCAATATAAGGTAAATATGTAAAATTACACCTGGATAACTATTTACCTCTAAGACTGATGAACCTGAATGTAAGAAAGAACACTGTTACAATTGCAGCTCTGACGAGGCCGATAATGATGAAAGCGCTCAGCATTAAAAAATTTAAAAATTTGAAAATCCTTGTATGAAACTATCTCAACCCTCAAAAAACCACTACCGTTTTTAATAACCTGTGATTGAGGTTTACTTAATCTAAACATATTCGCCCAATCGGATCCCCAGTTGGTTCAGTGATGTCAAAGATACCCCCTTTCCAAACCACTTCCCCAAAAACCACCCCTACGGGTGGGAAATGAAAATGTCTAAGTAAGCTGTGGATTTTTAGTGTTATACAAACATTTTCTCCAATCAGGTCCTCAGTTTATTCCGTGATATTAAGATACCCCATTCCACCCCCACCTCTCCCTCAAAATACTCGTTATGGTTCAGATTTGAAAATTTCAAGTAGTTTGTGATTGAAGTTAGAGTATTCAAAACATATTTAATCAATCAGGTCTTCAGTTTATTCAGTGACGTCCAAGATACCCCCTTCGGGTCAGATTTGAAAAATTTCAAATAGCCTGTGTTTTGAGTTAATGTAATTCGTCTCCATTTTATTAATTGATGTCCAGGATAACCCATTTCACCCCCCTCCTCTCCCAAAACACCCTTATGGTGCAGATTTGAAAATTTTCGAGTAGCCTGTGATTTAAGTTGAAATAATCCAAAGATATTCGACAATCAGATCCCCAGTTCATTAAATAGCGTCCAAGGTACCCCATTTAACCCCCTCCTCTCCCTTAAACTTCCCCTCTGGCTCAAATTTTTAAAAACTTCAAACAGCCTATAATTTAAGTTGGACTGATACAGACATTTCCTCCCACTCATATCGTTGTCCATTAACCCCTGTAACCGTGAAAAGCGGACAAACATACGGACAGACATATAGACATACAGACAGACAGAGAAAAATTGAGAAAACGGTACCAATACAATTAGCATGAAACGGAAAAGAAGCGCAAAATTGCATGAGTCTAATTAATGTGCAGACAGACATACTTACGATTTTATCAATATAGATACGTTCCCGGGCCCCCGCGCACTGGCAACTTTTTCTAGGCAACTATTTAGTCGCCTTGAGGAAGTTGAAATGAATCACACAGCCTTGAATGCAGCCCCGCGCACGAGCAACTTATTAATCACGGCAACTGAAAAATTGCGTCGAGACCTATTCGACGGGTGAGTAAACAATCGCCGAGAGGAATGAGTCACGTTGATTTCTACCTGCCCCCGCGCACCGGCAACTGTTCAGTCGCCCGCTGGACTTCGCATCTCTATTTTGTTTTCCATAGTTTGTTCAATTTTTTTATTTTTATTTTTATTTATATTTATGTTTTTTAACACAGAATGTGTTTTTGCGGAGGGTTATTTGGTTTGAAAATGTCTGTCCCGTAAGATACCCCCGAACCCCACCCGTCTGTCGTGTCTATGCACGGCCAAACGGCTGAGTGGGGGGATCTTCTTGGGCTTTTCCGAAAGGGGGCATAAGCGACTTTAAAATTTTCTAATCCCACCCGAACCATGGGCCGTAGGGCGGGAGGGGGGTCGAAGTAACGGTTAATGTGCGCTTTTTGGACTTCCCCGCTTCCTGTACCCCTCTAAACAGCCGTTGAAAATTCCGGAGAAATATCGGTTTCGTAGGTTTTCCTTCGAGGAAGACGTCGGCGCGATCGGATCGCGAAAAAAGTATCGGGAAATGCGTCAAAAAATGCAAGAGTACGGACCCGTTTTCTCGAAAAGTCCGACGAAAAACTTGGTTTTTTCTGATTAAAATAGGTATACCCCATTAACGTACGTTTTTCGGAACAGTTTTCGCGGGCGAAATAAAGGTTTGATCCCGACGAATCTGAATCCGAAATCGGATATCGAAAAAAGTGACGGGAAGTCGGTCAAATTGTGAGGGGAAGCGAGGCAAAGCGATTAAAGTGACGTGGAGGCGAGCGAAGCGAGCCGGAGCGGCTAGTATGTTGATAATGGTGAGTGGAAACGCTGCTCAAGTGTTCTCTACGGACTGGGCAATCAGTACCTACTCACGTAGCCCTGCGACCCATCATTCGCGCGAGTGTGTGTATAAATGAAAATATATAATATAATATAATATAGTATAATAGATTATAATATTCATATAATATAATACATAGTGGCAAGCATTATTATAATAATAATATAAACGTTATAAATAAGCCGGTAGGTAATAAAGACCGGTACGTACTGCTCCCATTTCATTGACAGTTAGTATTCAGACGTTAGTCGGATTGATTGTAATCTTTATGATTATTTGACTAATTCATCAGGAAGTGGGTGTTTTCTTGTTTAAAGATCTCGTTTGAAGAAGAAAAAATCACTACTTCTATTAATAATAATTTTCCAATCGGACTGATGTTGTGATACTTTAAATGTACCTATTGTGATTAAGTAGGGTAATGTAACCCGTTCTAGTTCAGAAACACAAAAATTTACCTACCTATATTGCTGAATTGCTGCTATTGTATTGTTGAAATCCATCCACTATTGAAAAATTCATTCAGCCTCTTGTAATTAATAGTTCGAGTCTTAAAACCAGTTAGTTTGTCCAAGTTCAATAAACTTACTCCTCGAGGTGAAATGCAATGTTTTGAGTTTTACCTTCAATTCAGCTGAATACAATTCGCACAGAACATTTACATTTTACATGTTTAGAGTTCAATTCATAATTCATCTTTTTTACATGCTAATAAAGTTTATTTAAGTTTCAAGGGAAGATATTGAGGAACTCATTTCGATATCTAATTACTTACCTGAATTTATTTCATTGATGTAATCGATTACCTATGACCTATTGAGATAAGGTTTACAAATCTCAACTGGAATTCTCTTTGACGAATATAAAATTTCATTGATATTCGACGTGCTAGAATCCCTACAGATGATGGTAGTTTATTCATTGTACCTATTGATTAGTCGGTTAATTAGTTAATTAGTCGATTAATTTTGGTCGGGATTCGGCCACCAGAACTTTCTGGGAGATTATTCAGGTTAAATTACGAGGTGATGCGATATGCAATTATGTTCTCTAAAATCAATTATTCAAGTCTTTGGCGTAGCCAGTTAAGCGCTGGGAAACTACCCGTATGTCACCGGGTCAGCGGGCCCAAGAAATTCGGGCTGGCTACGCCCGTGAGTACAGTGGATTCAAAGCCTCCATGCTTCTATTCGTCTTTGGAACTCATAAGTTCACATCACAATTGGTCACAGGGTTGCCACCTTATAAAACGTTAATATCCCCGGGAAGGGTGTACGTCACGTAGGTCTACAATCCAAGGCGCTGGATTCCAAGAACGCGGAATGAACTTCGGCCGAACTTACCGGAATGCCACCAGCCCTCCGGGGAATCCCCGAAATACACATTCTGTGTTTCATTGGTTTGATCCTTGATCCTAACATTAACAATCCGGGGGTCTGGGGGTGTCCCCCAGATTTCATTTTACAATAAGTAAATATACCATCATGAACACAAACCACTGGCGGCTAGACACCCCCAACAACAACGTTTTTTTCTACTATGACAATGGATGTGGAAAAGTTTATTTCGAGTGTCGAAAAGTGGCCAGCATTATATAATACGCGTTTACAAGAATATGCAGATAAGAATTTGCAAAAAAAAATTGTGGTTGGAGGTGGAGGTGGATACATGGTCCGAGAGCTGCCAATAATTCATCAAAACTTTCTCTGCTCATTCTGAAGTAATTAAAGAACTTATTCGGATGTTCTCTCAATTTGCCGTAGAGTTTATGAAACTGCCCTCAAGGAGTCTAGAACTGATGATTGGATGGACCAAAAACATTCTTTTCATCAGCTTCTTCCTCTCAAAATGAGCGCACGAACACATGCAGCTTCGTCGAAATTCATTGCAGAGACTACCCTGAAAGGCAACTATTTAGTTACCAGTGCGCGGTGGTGGGAACTCCCCGGCAACTAAATAGTTGCCAGCGATTAAAGTTGCCGGTGATTAAAGTTTACAGTGCGCGGTCAGCAAACCTGAACTATTTTTTGCTTCCAACAACATCAGATCTAAATAGCAGAATCTAATTGTTTTCAAATTTCGCGAGGAAACAAGAATTATATCATGAATTGAAAATTTTTGTCCCACACATTTTTGCTGACCTTCAGTCACTTGGCATCCTTGCAGGTTCTTATATATAATATTGATTCTGCCGTAAATTATTCTACTGTATCCCAAGTTTTATTAGTTATTTTTTTGGTTTTTTTTTTTAAAGGAAGGCCGGAGACAAAGATGAATGATCAAGGTTGGAACATATATAAGATAGGGTTAGGTGTGTGAGGTGAAGGTATAATGCAAACAGTATAAGAGGGATAAAGAGCATTGATGGATAGGGAGGTGGGGGGAGTCCACACAAAGCGGCACCGAACCGCAGCCCCCTCCGCGAGCGAGATAAATCAAATTGAAGGAGGTTGAGCGGAGGGATGGGCGAGATGGAGGGAGTGAACGTGTAGCGACAGGAGCGGGTGAGACAATAAAACTTTGGCTCTAGGCCTCCGCCAGGGTTCGGCTGACAGGAGGGAAAATATGAGGGACTCCAGAGGCGCGGAGTACTGCGGCGGCACCGGAGGAACGGGTCCGGCGAGGATGGTGACCAGGAGGGCGGCGATGGTCGGCGACTTGAAGGGCGGTCTCAGCGATAACAGATGATGCAGGAGGCAGCCGAGCGCCCACATGTCCGTTTCCTCGGAGCACCTGCAAAAAAAAAAGAGGTCGGAAACAGGAGGAATTACTTCGAGGGTCCACTTCGCGAACACGTCCCACCCACACGACATACACATGCCATTCGTACACACACTCAACGATATGTGGGCGTCCTAGACATTCAACACACAGTTTCTCTGTAATGCATCTCTGCCACACACAGCACCTTTGCTCATTCCATAGTAATTTATTTCACTATATTTGCATATAATGGCATCCTTACAACCATGTACTGAACAGCAGTCCAAAGATGGAATCCCCAATCAGCTCATATTAATTTACGAGAGAATCGTTGAAAATGTAAAATGCTCCAACTTCGTGATAACATGATAATGAAACTGCTGCCACAGCTTCTGGACACCGGTGTTGGGCATAATCTTATCGTCGAATACGAATACGATTGTAATCGCGATAATTATTCGTTGAATCTGAGTCAACTGCGATTATATTTGTATTCGTTAATCGTATTCGTCTGTTGGCGATTACACAAATACAACTCATAAAAATGCTACACGGTCATCAATTTCAATAGGGCGTCCCTCCTATAATATGTAAAGCCTTGCAAATATTACCTAGCTTCAGAGGGACGTCCTATTGAAATAGACTTGAGACAAATAGGCTGGGCTCCAATCGTTGAATTCGATTTAAGGACGTCCCTCTGAAGCTAGGTAATATTAGGAAAGCTTCGCATATTATGGGAGGGACGCTCTATTGAAATTGATGACCGTGACGCATTTTTATGGGTTGTATTCGTGTAATCGCCAACAGAAGAATACGATTACACGAATACGAATATAATCGCAGTTGACTCAGATTCAACGAATAATTATCGCGATTACAATCATATTCGACGATAAGATTATGCCCAACACTGGTGTCCAGAAGCTGCGGCAGCAGTTATCACGAAGTTGGAGCAGTCTGTCGAGGTGATCAGCAATATGGTGGACTGAAAAGTTTCATTTGAATGAAATGAGGTTTCATTCGTTTGAAAAGAGGTTTCATTTATTTGAAAAGAAGTTTCATTTGGTTGAAAAGAGGTTTCATTTGATTGGAACAAGGTTTCATTTGGTCGGTACGAAGTTTCATTTGATAGAAAAACGGTTTCATTTGACTGAAAATTGCTGTATATCCTGGCAACCTTACAATTATGTACGGAAAAGTGGTCCATAGATGGAATCCCCAATCAGCTCATAATAATTTACGAGCGAATCGTTGAAAATGCACAATTACATACTTGTTATATAATACAATTGTACAATATTCAGGTAACAGTCATGCCTAAAAATGTTTGATCTAAACTGCTTCATACCAAGATGTATCTGAAATGAGTAAAAAAAATCTGAAAAAATGCTAAAAGAAAATCCATTATCAATAGCATAGCGGCTAGTAACAGATATGAAAGAGATCTCGTTGATACCATATTGGATAAGGTCCTGTGGGAAAAGAGTAGAGAAACGTCACTCTGTGCATGCGATAACGTAAATTCAATCAAACATATTCCCTTACACCCTAGTCGTTCAATCTCGCTCCAAAATAAGAAAGTAAAGATGAAAGGCTTGCATACGAGTCTGCAACACATTGGGACATTTTATGTCTTTATTTGCGGACTCGTATGTGTTGCAGACTCGAATGCAAGCTCTAAGAGCCACTCAGCTAATCCGGACCCTGGGCATCATCAAGTAAATGTCCTAAAGAGGCTACATACGAAATTACAGCTTCCTAGAGTGTAAAGCATGGAAATTCGCTTTAAGAGCCACTCATCTGATCCGTACCCTAAGCATTGTCAAGTGAATGTCCTAAAGAGGCTACATGCGAAATTACAGCTCCCTAGAGTGTAAAGTATAGAAATTACCTATTAAAATGATTTAACCACCGTTTCACAAATCAAACCGTTCTCGCAATATTCGGATCGCCTGCTATGAATCAAATCATCGATTGACCAGCTCAATGAAATCATCAGAAATTAAAAAGCGGTTCGAATCATGTTCACAATATCAATTATTGAGAATGATCACCTGAGTGTACACAATTATTCAAATTTTGTGGGATGAAAAACAACGAAGTACCATTTCCCTACCAGTGACTTGGTTGTAAGAGGAAATCATCAGAATATTTTCGTGAGCAATTTTCGTCATTCAATTTCCGTGACGTTTTTTTAGTTTATGTACCATAGCAAAGACCATTGATTGGGTATGGTTTGCAGGATTCTGATTCTATTATTTTTCAAATCTTCAATAAACTTCAAACGATGATTTTCTGGCAGTGTTTTGCCCTTGCGCACATAAAGACAGCCGAACCGGAAATATATCTATATCGCTTGTGGGATTCGTAATGCTTTAGTAATTAAGTTGACAGATGAGCACGAACGTACATTTTCTGAGCTGTTAATATTAATATTAGGTTTGAGATCAGACGCTGACCCATATAAAAAAATCTCGGGAATCTGTCCAAAAAAAAAGTTCCATTGATGCAGCATGATCGTATGATCGAAATTTTGTACATTATCGTACAATATTATGTTACATATTTTTGAAAATTAAGGATTTTGAGGGAAAAGAAATTGTTAACTACCAATTATATACGATTGTTTATATTTCTCAATTTGCGCTCCTATTTATTCAAATAATTATTGCCTTAATAATATCGATATCTAAGTACGTACGAAGAGTCGAGAGGATATTATGTTATTAAATATGCGTAGGCAAAGCATTGGTATTAACACACAAATATATGACCTAGAAAAAAACATATGATCATGTCTCGAAGAAACATGAAATTCGGAAGCCACACAAAAATAAAGAAAGACACTTTTTCACCTATTTTTGGCTCATAGCACCCATGGGTGTGAAGCGATCGAGCTGGCGAGAAGTTAGGATCAAATTGACCCCATGTGGATTCTATGTGCGAAAGAACGGATTTTTAAAGTCAATTCTAAGGGTTTTTATGGCCCGGACGGCGAACGGGGGACGGAAATTGCAAATTTGGATTCTACGCACTTTGAAACGTAAAATGACAAAGTTTGAGGGGGGGGGGGGGGGGGGGGGGGTTATGAAAAATTTTTGCTATACGATCACATAGGCTTATAATTGAAAATAATAAACCGAAAGGGGCCATATGATGGGTATCTGACCAGCAAAACCGCTCTTGAAATTAATCTGCGCAGTGACGTCACAATCCCCTTCTGTCAATGGGGAACCATCAGCTCCCTTGCCCTACTACGTCTGGCGTGGTTTTCCTATCCGTTTATGCGTCAAACTAAATGGTATCTTGAGCTGGAAATTGATCTGTGAGGTTTTCAAGTGCAATGATTCGGAATCTGAGGTGAATAGGGCGAAATTCCATCAAATTCTCCATTGCGCATTCACAGACACTACACTAGTTTACAGAATATAATAACTTGATTGTTCATCAATAAAGATGATCATCAGGAATGTGGTGCTTGTAATTTCTTCAACATATTGCTTTTTCAAATTCGAACTCATAAAAATAGTTTCCATTTCGGAACTAATCGAACGAATTTAATTTTTTAACTGTCTCCATACGCAAACTTTATTTGGCATCTAAAGTAATCTAGATCTGTTAGTTTTCAAAATTTATCAACCGTTTCGTTGGAATCAGTCGGAGTTTTTCTGACGTTTTACCATCAATCATCAAGTTTTAGTGTCCATTCAGCGCTCCGTTTTTGTGGGAATTCATTTTATTTATTTATTTTCTTTTTTCGTGTTTTTTGCTTTATGACATTAAAACAGCCATAAATCTCCTTGGGATCACTGTAAAATATAAAATAAGAGTACATATCCTTATGTCAAATCAAAAGAGAAGGTGCCAAAAATGCAAATTTTGAATATTTTCCTGAATTACATTATTCCATTTCTCTTTCTCCTCTAAATATATACCGAAAATTCTTGTTAGAGATTAATGGGAAAACTTCCTCTATGCAAGTGATGGGTTTTTCAATGTGATAAGGTAGAAAACACGACAGAAAATCTTGAAAATTAAATTGCTACAAAACAAAGCGTTTTAAAAAATTCTCATTTAGAAAAATTTCATCAAAAATAAGCTCTGGAATCCAGCCCTGAATTTTTCTTCTACCGTTTCGAGAAAAAATTATTATAGGAGTATTGAGTGGTTAAAATTTTAATCCCCTCAGGTGGGGGGGGGGGAGGGTTCAAGCCAATTCAATAGATTTGTCTCTGGAAAATATTTCGTATTCGGCAATACATAACGTAGATTCAGTGTCTTGAAATTCGAGGGAGAGTGCCAAAGATATTACTGTGCTAATAACTCAACAGCCCGAATGTTCAACGCTATTTTCAACCCATTCAAGTATTTACGGCGTATATGCAAGAAGTTTGCAATCCTACTTCAGCCATTGTGAGATATAATCATATTGCTGAGGATAAGAAGCGCTATTCGTCATACTTCACATCCAATGGCCTTCTATCCAAGTTTCAGTTCTTTATTCTAGTTGGGAGCAATGTAGCAGATTTACGTCTTCGTGCTATTCAAAGGAGAACATTCGTGGAGCGAATAGTCACATTGTGTTTCTCTCTCGCCTTTGTATCAAGCTTTTCAACTCTGTTACTTTTGTGTGACGTTTAAACAAAATTTGTGGTGTGCAGGTGTAGGAAAATAAAATGAGATAAACAATTCTACAAGATAACCACGGTAATTCCTTTGGTAAAAAAATAATTATTCAGCTTGTCAGGCGAATCGTGAAATTATTTCAACAGGAGTAAAATCATTTCTTCCAGTGAGAATCATGACCGAAATTTGCCTAGATTATTAAATGAAGTTAACAGGTTGTATGAATAATGTATCAACAGTAAGTTCAAGTTAACAATTGTTTCCTCATTACCAAGAAGATAGAACTCGGAAAACAATCACATCTTTCATAATTAACCAATCCCTCTCAGTTTCTCTGTGTTCTGAATATCACTTTTTTTGTAATAATTACGAGATTTTTTCTTCGATTTGATTGTCTACTGAAGGTGAATTCTTCTGGAGGTTATTTCTTGTTACTGAATAATTGGTTATTCTTACTCGGACAATAGGTACATTCTTCCATCTATTTGCCTGACCGCTACCATCTGCTAGGTCCCTGCTCTACCCTGTAATCTGAGTGGATTTTCGCAGTTTCTCCATTAGTTGCTTGATCCTTCAAGTAAATAATTGTTGCCTTTCAGTTGGCGAATGCAAGAATCACTCAGTTCCGACGGAGGAACAAGTTTTGTGACTCATTTGTTTGTCGCTTAGGCTCTCTACCATAACTTTCACATAACTGTAGAGCATTGGAGCCAAATAAGCAAAGGCTTACATCATCTGAAGAATATTTAGATTTTTTGAGGCTGTACTCACATTCATTGTAGATTATTTGAAATGCCCGAAGTAGGCAAAACTGTGCACGAGAATTACAAGGATCCTTTAAGTTGGCTAAAAAGTTTGCTGAAGTCATAGCTATACAATCAAGTTCACAAGGAAAAAGTTTCCTTCTTCCACTAAGCCAAGTTCTATATAGCAACGTTAAGAATATCCGTTCGCTCTGTCACAGGAGATATCTTCAAGCATATTGCCTTGTCCCATGACATTTTCCCTCCTGACCATCCCCTAGTCCCTACTGTAGAAGTTAAGTTCCCCACAACGTTAACACTGCAAGCGGTTAACTCATCACCTTTATCACAAACTGATTCCAAGGAACTCACCATTCTTAACAAAACTAGTCCGCAAGTTACAATGACCCCTAAATAAGACCATACTCCTCAAACTAGCTCTTCTGACAAACTCTAACTGGAAACGCTGAAAATTATTACACAATGGTTTATTATTTCTGTGTTAGATAGCCCTTCTACGCAGACCATTGGTCTATAACTACTAAACTCCGTATGTAATAGTATGATCAGGACATGGCGCATCGTGCCTCTGAGTAGGGTTCACACTTTTTCAGTTTCAAGACCTCGCAATTTCACGCTTCACGGTAAAGATGTTTAAAAAACGGGACAATAATGCTTGAAGTAATTTTCGTAGGCGCTAGCGCAGAATTTAGTAATGATTTGAGAAAAATTAAATTGGTTGGGTACAATCTACCACACATTCCAAGAAAATGTAATCAAAATCTGATGAAAACTAAACCTTGTTCTCAGAGTACACTTTCGCGCATTCGCAGAAACTAATAATGGTGCAATCATGTTGAAATTAACATGGAATGAATAAACCATTGTCCCCCAACTATGAACCAAATTTGAGCGGGATTGGATGACGAGGGCGTAAAGAAATTATGGTTGAACAAATTTACGTTTTCACAATATGAAGTAATGATCTGAGAAGTATGGAGTTAATCGTAAACTATTTACAGCCTAACCCGCACATTCGCTGAAAATGTCATCAAAATCAGACGAAAACTGTTGAAATTAGGCTTGTTCAAAAAGGAATACATATTCGCGCATGCGCAATAGCTACTAATGATAGCATTATGTTGAAATTGCTAGAAAATGCTCCAATTAACCACCCCCACCCACCCATCCCCCAAATTTGAGCGAGATTGGACAATGGGGGCGTGAGAAAATGATAGTTGATGGAATTTACGTTTGCGAATGCACCGAGTGAAGTATTGATTTGGGAGCAACGAAACTCATAGGGAACTATCTTCACCCTAACCTGCACATACCATGAAAATTTCATAAGAACCGGTTGAATATTGTGGAAATTGAGCTTGTTACAAGGATTTGCGGATACACACACATAAAGATTGAGAGAGAAAGACACGGAACGAAAATTGTTCAGAATAGTCTAAAACGTAAAATGCGAGAGGAAATATTTGCACTGTAAAAATAACAACACCCTTTCAATTTTAGTGGAGACCACACCTTTTAAATCTCTCGAAAGTGAAAACAACGCTTCCGCTACTTGTAGGTGGACTTGAGAGCAATTTAAGGGATGAAATTTAGCATTTAGGTACCAACACTTCACTAGTAGGTACATCGCAGGGACAATAGTTGATAAACTCGATTTCGCAACGTTATAATAAATTCTGTTGGAACTATATCGCCTGATAATTCCAATATTGGCATTATATCAGATGATATTTACGAGGCAATTTTTTTGTATTCCAGTATCACTATCTAGAGGTCTTTGATGGAATTTAAAGATTGATCGTCCAAGGCCCACCTTCATAACAACTTAAACCAGTTTTATTTCGAATACAATGGAAATTAACAAAGAATGTAGCTCAACGTATTTCACCAGAGCGATATACCTACGAGTTTAAACCCCTACTGCGGAGGCTCGAGCTTAATCTCCCAAAATCCATCCTGTTACACTTGCCAATCTCTGTTAGTCCTGATTACAATGATATCGAACAATATAGCCGCGTACGAACAGCTGTTTGATCCACAGTTAAAGTTGATCCACAGTTTTGATTTCATGCAATAAATTCAATGAATTCACGCAATTTGACACTTATTTATAATTGATTCGTCGAATGTACCTCGAAGATGCCTGAGAAAGATCCGACGGTGGATTCCGCACTTCGAGGAATCGGTCGACATTGAGTTTCGATGTAAATTTCGACTCGCGAATCCGACGGTTCTGAAAGTCCCCGCATTCATTGTTTCTCACTTGGAGTTCCCGTCGACAGGGAAGTTTGAAATGGTATTTACAATCGAATTGATGGATTTTAATTGGAATAGTGAAAGAGAATGGTTGGAGAATAACGTATAATAGATGGTGTAGCACGTTATATTAGGAAGAAATAGCAATACCCTGTAGAGTAGGTCATGACATCAGCTAATTTATTATACCAATGTTCAAATCGTCCAACTTTTTACTGAATTTTATAGGACATTTTCCCCAAACTCCGTTGGGGAACCTCCATTATTCCAAACGCGATATAAACGAGTTTTGGGTTACGAACTAAATCACCCGCGACGAAGTTGTGGAATCCAATTTCAAAACGGAATTTAGTGAAAAACGTTGTCTATTTCCACGAAAAATAAAGAGTTGCACTGTTAACTCGATTTCGACGGTTAGGCCATCATCTATAACAAACAATAACAGTTGATAATAGTTATTGTTTGTTACTGATGATGGCCTAACCGTCGAAATCGATTTAACAGTGTAACTCTTTATTTTTCGTGTAAATAGACAACGTTTTTCACTAAATTCCGTTTTGAGTTTTGGGTTGGTGAAAGACGCCAAGGTTTGATCCTCGAGATTATTTTTATTGGAGTTTGGTCAATCTCCGTTAAATAACTTTTCGGTGAAAGTGAGCCTAATCCATAAATCCGCTGGCAGCGCGTGATTTCTCTACTTTCTCTTGCTTAGAAAGTCGAAGGTTATTTTTTCGATGAACAAGCCTTCAAGGAAAGGGAACTGTTCAACGTACGGCGGGCGTTGCGGGTGGTTTTAATCGATTTTTCAGAATTCAATTTATCATTGACGAGCAAAAAATTTACTGTTACTTTGAAAGTTTTCGAGTACTCGATTTTTTGAATGTTTATCCCTTTAGTACAACCCATTAAGGTTGATAAACATTGATGCCAAGCTTCTAGGACCATCTAGACCCCAAATGTGATTTTTAACACAAGTTTCATTCAGTTTTATCTAGTATTTTCGGAGAAGAGCGGCGGGCGGTGGACGTTCTAATTTTTTATTTTTTTACTATTTTTTTTTTTTTTTTTTTTTTTAATTCAATTTTTGGATTCTAAACATCTTGAAACGTAAACCAAAAAATTTTTCAGGGGGTGTTAACAAATTTTTTTTTTTTGATCGATTTCAAAGTTTTATTTATTGAAAATGATAAACCAAAACAATCTAAAACGGATGAAATCATACAAACCGAAATTCTTGGTAAAAATATATCTGAATTTGAGGTCAGAAATTAAAAAAGGTTGAAAAATAATAATATTATCCTAAACACACAAATGTATAGGTATGTATTATATATATATTATGAGAGGATCCAACCGTGTGGAAACAGTTTTATAATCATTCAAGATACTATCAGAAACTGTTGAAGGACAAGTTTGAATTAATGGAAAGGTTTGCCATTCAGTAACTTACTTTGATCCGTTAACGCTCAATGCGTTCATTCGTTGTGCGGAGAAAATCAAAACAATTGTTTGAGTAGGGATATTAATTTATCTATCTGCATGGAAAGGTTATGTACGATTTTCATTAACCAAAGAAAAATAATAATCGTCAAAGAAGACTCACAACTAGTTCTGTTTAAGAATAAACAATAATTTCCTCTGTTGTAACTTGAGTGTATAATTTTTCCCCGTTCTGAATTGGAAAAGCGTTATTTCCATTGGACGCTCTGAATATTCTCCAGGAGGGTATTTTAGAACGTTGAGAACTTGGCCTAACTGAATAGCATTGTAGAGGTATCGTCGGTAAGTTAGCATTAGATTCATATTAAAATTAATATAGCAAAGTCATGAATATGATGATGCGGCATTGCTTTGTGATCCTTCCAGATAGGTGGGCTTTCTCCCAGAGTGTAGGCCGACCTTTGTCGAGCAACGCATTTAATGCACGCGATCCCCGCGGGGCTCTTATTGCTAGTTCAAAGAAAAACTATGCATAATGGATTCGATTCGAAGAGTACCATACCGTGAGATGGAACACTCAACGACCTAACCGAATGGCTTTCCTCCTCACTGTTCAGAGCTAAGGGCATAAAACATCGGAAATGCTTTCAAAATCGCACGCACCCCATAAATTGAGTATGTGGAGACCACTGGAACTTCTCTTTTCCTGAACCATAAAGTTTTTTATTTGACAAGAGTTACTACGGGGCGAAGCTGTTGGAAATCTATATTACAATAACGACCCCTTATTGCCTTCTACTCTCCCATCAAGTCTGTCTCCTTGTTTTTAGGGCGTCTCACAACATTATGAAATGTTGTTAAAGCTCTAATCTAGATTTTTTGACGAAAATGCTTTACGTTTAGATGAATGCTTCAAGTACGATTCGATTCCAGAACTCCATTCGAAGAAATTTTCTGCCATTTTCTCTCGATTTCCGGGGGTAGGGATAGATTAAGAAATTTTTTTTGCAGTATCTAAAAGCTGAAACGTCAACAGACGAGAAAATGGGGTTCAAATTGATTTTCTGACGTCCCTATCTTTTTTTAATATGATTCTTCGGGAGGAAAAAACATTATTCTAAAAAAAAAAATGTGGGTAATTTGCTTGGGCGACCTCTACGAAATTTTCTGAAAATTTTCAGCACCGTTTATTCATATAAACAAAGCTGGGGGCAGAAGTGCGGCGCGATTTGAAAAAAACATTTTTTTTGTTAGCCACCCTTAGTGCATGTTGACAGTGTACAGTTTGATCGGCGATGGGGGTGTAGTAGTAGATACTCGGTTTTGTCTTTGGCACACCGTAAGTTTTAAGTTTTATAATCGTCTCAATAGGCTGTTACGTATAATATTTCTATTATGGAAACATCACCGACCCAAGGAAATTCGTCGGAGAGCACAATGAACGGGAAGGACTAGAATAATGTTATATCCGGAAAGCTAAGTGTGTAAGGAGGAAAAAGATCAAATATTTTGGGCCTTCACTCCTCAATAGAATAAATTTTATACCGACCTATCCACCAAGGAGGTACTGAAAATGTAGAGATGGTTTACAGAAACATCAAAATTGGATTGCGGCCTGTGATGATTGTTAATTTATACTTAGAAACGAGGGACCCTAGCGATCATCCATTCGACCTCTACAACTTGGCCCTAACCTACACTTAATTCCTAACTTTTAATTAAACATAGCCTACTTATAACTAATTGATTAATAATGCGCGGCCGCGGAAAAGAGAAGAACCAACGGAATCACCGAGTCAGAAAGTAGACTGGAGGGAATTGTTCATGGAGAACAAGCTCAAGAGTAGGAAGAAAGAAGACTCACACAAAATTATGAAAAGGTCACAAAAAAGAAGATGTCATGCATTGGATCTTGGATAAAATCCTCCGGATTCTAAATTATTCAAACCAAGAAATAATGTAACTCCCTTGATCAGAAAATTAAAAAAACAATTATCACGTTGAATGAATCTATAATTAGTTTTATAAGATCCGAGAGACGATACAAAACTGTTTTGTTCCAAATCTTACTCAACGTAAACAAAAATCTTGCACTGCAGAAACGTGGGTTCGTCATCAACAGAAGCCTATGATTCGACCGATTTGTCGATGAAATGATCACCAGTTACGACATAATGAGTTTGGTATCTACCTAACGAAAGAAAGGAGAAGAGAGGGAATGGTGACGGGTTCGCCAGTGGCGTATTAACGGTTAATCGGATTATGGGATATTGAAATGAAAGTCCATCTTTGATAGAAGAAACGGCCTAGTAACAAGGCCGTGGCCTGGTATTTCGAGCTCTCGGTCCTCCCACTGCAGCTTATTCTTCATCATGTCGCTCGGAAAGGACATATTGATTTCTTCGAATTTCCCTCCCAAATATTTCTATGTTCAGCGGTAATGCAGGGCGAGTGTATATGGATTGGAGGCCGAGTCACTGTTCTCAATCCATCAGCTGAATGAGCCCATCAGAGTTGGTGAACATCTACTAATGTAGCCATAATTTTCGAGCTTTATCTCGATCCAAATTAAACACTTCACGTATATTTTTGTTGAAAAATTCACGAAGGCAGTCTTCATGGGTTCATTAATGTTCTGACACCGTTGCAACGCTATTGAAAGTCGCACGACATCATAATATGCCTAATGTTGTTACTGCCTCTAACTAGGGAAACGTAGGGGAGCCCTCCTCTAGTTACGATGGCTCATAAATTATATGAGCCATATAATTAAATATTTCCCAGAACTGACGGGAACGGTAAATCAGGTCGGGCAGTTTCATCAAATCGCGACGTTGTCGGTAACCGCCCGTAACACAAACATGCATGTATACACCATAATGTATTCCTAATGTTATAACATCCCATGATAATCACGTTTCACCAATGGCTGTTTTAGTTTAAAAAACCCTGATATAATAGAATAAATGATAACGTATCGTAGGAGAGATGTCACACAATTTGTGGCGGTAACAATCCAAATGACGTCATTCCTGTGCTATTTTCTTTCATTAAATTTTAACATTCGATTTTAAGAAATACTTCATTCTAGAGTAATGATTTTCAGACATCCAACTTAGTTTTAATAAAACAATGTACGGAATTCATGGATGAATGAACAGTTCCATTTGGATATAAACATATAGTTGTTTACAAATTTTGTTTTTTGTCTCTGGCTCTCCTTTCACAGTTTGAAAAGTAATAGAAAATATCAAGAAATGGGGGTTTTCAAATTATTAGTTCATTTTCCCACCACGTCAGGCAGATGCAGGATAGGGATTGGTCTCAATCCATTCTGGTATATTCCATCAAATTCCATGAAGCCTAGTGACGTCAACCGCTAATCTAGTGTTGAAGTTCTTTCAATTCACCTCATCAAAGTGAGTTACTTTTTCAGTTAATATAATTTCCGATCTTCTGAAAAAGCAGAAAATATACCTAGAGTCATTACTTATAAAATGAAATGCGCCAAATTGCATAATGTTGGTAGACACACGAAGAATTCTCATCAGATTGATGCTCGGTTTCGTTCACTAACCGAAGTGACATTGGAAACACTGCTTTGATGTTGACCGTTATCTATTCCCCCGGCTGTGTTTGTACGGACGTAATACCAACCACGAGTTTCACGACTCTGTAAACGAAACGTTAGTAGTTGGTGAGTAGGGTTGACACGATACAATTCGAATGGTAGTTCATGTTGTCTAGAAATGTCCAGGAGTCGTGTGAATACCCAGTCAACATGGCAAAGGGACTCATCTCGAATGTTAAAGTCAGCAGAGGTCCTGTTTCACCCCAGGGCCGCAAGGCTCATTTAGGTGTGGAAGGACCGCCCGTGTGTGTGTGTGTCACGGCTGTGGATCTTCGTAGAGAGCGCAGCGTGTGTGTTGAGTGTGTTTAGGGTGTCCGCTGGAGAAAGCAACGTCAGATGTGTGAGACCGTGTGTGAGACCTCTTAGCGGGGACCAGTGCCGCCTTTCTCCTCCGCCAGCATGCATTATTAAGTCCCCAGACACTCTACACTTCCACAGCGACGAGGAAAAGAGCTTTTCCGCTCCCCTCATGTGCCTCTATTCTGTACACTTACAGGGTAGTCCGATTTCGTTGTAATACACAAAACATCATCTTCCGTGAAAACTCTTTCTTCTGCATCCTGAACCTCCCGTAATCTTTTTAGAACGAGGAAAATCATTTTCCTTCTCTGTACTAACTAAAAAAATTATACGATAACTCACGAAAATTTGCTCATCCGATTATGCTGCATGGCTGGAACTTATTATTGCTATGTATTCCTAACAAAATATAATTAGGAAAAATGTTTCGCGATACTTAATTTAATCTGAAATTATTTGTGGGCACACGAAACACATAATCAAATTTCAAAACGATTTGACATAATGAATAGAAAAATTCGTTGATTTCCCGTTTTCTTTTGATAAGGTTAAACTTATTTTCAGTAATTTTCTACTGAATTCAAAACCCCTTGGGTACAACTCCGCCACACAATGAAACATTTCAATGCCTCCATTTCAGTGTCGTTCAGGAATGAAAATTGTCTACGGTAAAAAGGCAAAACATTCCGAATTTCAGAATCGTGGGTCAATTATGGAAGAAATTAGCCTCCGCACCATGCAACCGTTTCCAAGAAGTCTAAAAGGCGCTCCATTTGAGCACCGTAGGTTGATCTATAAAGAAGTTAGCTTCAGAGTTCCCTCAGCTGAAAAGTGTTCCTCCATACCTTGCAATTGTATTACGGATGTCCCTAAGGAGCTCTATAACAAATGTCAGCACCTTCGGTTGATGAGGACCCTCATGGGTCCCTCAGCTGTTCATTACAACAACCTTGTAATCATATAACCTAGAAATCCCAAAGTCGCTTCGTTCCAAATTTCAGCGCCCTAGGTCGATTATTGCTAAATTATCCTCAAAAGCAGTAATACATAGGTACATATATAACTTGTAATGCACAGTGCTTCAAACGAGTAGGATAGTGATTTGGATGTCTAAAAAGTAATTAAGCCCGGAAAAAAATCAAACAATTCTTGACATCACACCAAGCTCGTAACTAGTGCATATCTGGGATGTATTGAGGAAAACATTGGCAGCGTGAGTGTGGAGATGTTTATGATGAATCAAGTGCTCCCACCGATTGGACACGATTTTTTTGTGATGAAAAATAGCAACGATTTGGTTGTAATCAAGAACTATCAGAAACGCTGCAAATTATTACACAATGGTTTATTATTTCTGTGTTAGATAGCCCTTCTATGCAGATCATTGGTAATATATGATCAGAACATGGCGCACCGTGCCTCTAAGAAGAGTTCACAGGAGTTCCAGGACCCCGCAATTTCACGCTTCACAGTAAAGATGTTTAGAAAAAAAAGGAAAATGATGCATGAAGTAATTTACGTTAGCGCATGTGCACGTGGAATAATGATTTGAGAAAAATGGAATTGGTAGGGTACAATCTACAGTCTAACCCACGAATTCCGAGAAAAAGTAATCAAAATCTTATGAAAACTAGACCTTGTTCCTCGGAGTACACTTTCGCGCTAATAATGATGCAATCATGTTTAAATTAACATGGAATAATTAAACCGTTGTCCCCCAACTATGCCCCAAATTTGAGTGGGATTGGACGACTAAAGCGTAAAAAAATGACGCTTGAAGGAATTTACGTTAGCGCATGCGCAAAATGGAGTGATAATTTGACCTCGAGGGATGAGAAATTGTTAATTACCAATTTTATGGCAAAAAACTCGTTCTAAATAATATTTTGCGATTAAAAAAGAGATTTAGGATTTTCAACTTTTTGAAGTCTTTATAAATTTTTTAGCACATTTTTGTGAAATTCAATTACATTTTCAGCATAATTTTTAACATATTTCTTCAATTTTTAATGTTTTATTTTATAGTTACTAAAGTTTATTTGAGCAATATTCTGCTAAAACAATATGTAAATTTAATAATTTTTAGCTGTTTTTGCTATTTATTAGTGATTTTTCCAGCCCTTTTTTTCAAATGTGACCAATTTATTGTACTCAGAAAGTTCTGGCCAACGAACTGGTCCTTTCTTCTGGAAAACTTGATTTTTGGCGCAAGAATAGAATTTTTATCTCAATACTAACGAGAGTTATCGTCTGGAAGGACACACACACATACACACACACACACACACACACACACACACACACACACACACACACACACACACACACACACACACCCACACACACACTCACACACACAAATAAATAAATATTTATATATATATATATATATATGAAAAAGTGTTAAATTCTAGGATTCGTTTCAGAATGTCTCAAATCGGGTTTCAATAAAGAAAATGTTCGAAAATTTTAGGAGCCATTGCAATAGCTTCATTTCCTACGAATCTTTGCTAAAATGTTGGAATGAATTTTATTTTGGTTTATCATTAAATAATAAACCGTCTTAATTATTAATAGGGTGTGCTTCACCATTGGGGATTAATCCCGACTCGGGAGTTAGGTATACCTCAAAAATGGCAGTGTTATAACCGGGTTAATTCCGGATTAGTTCGTGATCCTCCGTGATGGATCAGGCCCACAGAGGAACGAATTTGAACCCTCTTGAAGCACTCTTGATCCTTCTTGACTCGTTAGTTGAATCAAGGTATCTGATTAATGAATGAAACCATCAACCGTGAACCCTCTAGATCCAGTTTTCTTCCCAAAACTTCAATATTTCCTGTTACATTTTGTGATTTAGAACTATATGGCAAGTTGAACGGCGTACGTGACGTGTCTTTTTTTTAATCCATTTTCCTTTAATTTGCATCCAATTTTTATTATATACTCAGGACAATACAGGTCATGGTTCAGATGGAATCTTTTAGATTTCAGTGGATTAGCTCTTAGCGGTAATACTAGATTCAACAATATATATACACAGGGTGATTCCCTCGCAGATGCAAAAAAAAATTTGGATGAAACTACATCAAAAATGGAGTAAAATGCTGCCCACTGAATATTTTTATCTCAATCCGTTCTCGGGATATGATTTTTTAAAGGTTTTTTCGGAAAAACCGTGTTTTGTTTCCTTTTAAACTCAAATTACTCCACTTTACATCATTCAATTTTAACTTTTGACCACATTTTCGGAATCCACATTAAATTTACTATAAGAATGGTGTACTTGGGTTCTTAAAAAGTACCATCCAAAGGCCCTCACATCAGCTCAAACATTGACGATTTTGAAAAAAGAATATTTCTGAAAATCTTTAAAACTTTACTACTCTTTTAAAAAGAATCCTGGGAACTGGCAAATCTCATGAAAACTGCTTCGTCTAATATGCTTTCCAAAGGTATAATCAAGGTTACTTTTATTTTGTTATTTAGTGGAGAAAACTATGTTTTAATGTTAAAAAATGTTGGTTTTTCAATGAAATTGTTGGTTTTTCCGAAAGATGACTCTCCATGAACCTACGAGTATGGGGTCGGTTTCTATGTATTTTTTCACGGTGTATCGAATGGTAGCATTTGTAGATCTCTCCCGCTCCGTTATAACCAAGTTTTACACTTAAAATCGCAAATGTTTAGTTTGTTTGTTACGATTAAATGTATGTGTGTTATGGGGTAAAACTAGTTAATTAAAGTGTAAAACTCGATTATAACGTAGTAGAGAGGTATGCAAGAGTTTCCATTCGATGCAGCGAGAAAAAATACATAAAAACCGACCCCATACTTGTTGGTTCATGGAGGGTCATCTTGCGAGAAAACCAACAATTTTATTGAAAAACCCACATTTTTTAACATTAAAACATTATTTTCTCCCCTAAATAACAAAATAAAAGTAAAATTGATAATACCGTTAGAAAGCATATTAGATGAAGCAGTTTTCATGATATTTTCCAGTTTCCAGGATTCTTTTTAAAACAGTAGTAAAGTTTTAAAGATTTTCAGAAATATTATTTTTCCAAAATCGTCAATGTTTGTGCTGATGTGAGGGTCTTCGGATGGTACTTTTAAGAACCCAAGTACACTATTCTTATAGGAAATTTAATTCTGGTACCGAAAATGAGGTTAAAAGTTAAAATTAAATGAGGCAAAGTGGAGAAATCCGAGATTAAAATGAAAAACACGGTATTCCTGAAAAAACCTTTAAAAAATCATATCTCGAGTACGGATTGAGATAAAAATATGCGGTTGGCGGCATTTTACTCCATTTTTGATGTAGTTTCACCCAAATTTTTTTTGCATCTGCGAGGGAATCACACCCTGTGTATATATATATATATATATCATATCTCTGTGTGTGTGTGTACATTCCTTTATTTTATATCAGCCAAACTCGAAGGCATATTGATGGGTTATTCAAATAACCACCATTCGGATCAAAGCCTTTGAGCATGCGTAAAACCATGAATATTGGCAGTACGTATAACGTTTTCAATGAACACCAAAATGTTGGCACAGATGCAGAATATAATGAATTTATAATTTTAATTTGTTACCCGAAGTAGTTGTTTTTGTTTACACAACATTATCAAAGCTAATTTATACTATACTGAAATTAAAAAACGAGACTTCAAGGGGCTGTTGTGAAACAATTTGAAGATGTGGGTCCATCCTGATCAGAAATGTGAGTTCAATTGTGAATCGTGAAAGTATAGTAATTCAAGTTTGTTAGAGTAGCAACTCGAAAAGTCATTTTTGATATTTTAATGCCTTTACTGTGGCACACAACTGCAAAAAACTTTGTTTTTAAGTAGTGACACTGATTAAATTTTCTGATTATTCTCGCTTACAACCAAATAGGGGCTACGGAACTGTATTTTTGCAGTTTTTCATCAAACAAAAATTGGTTGGAAAGATCTTAATTTATACTAAAAACATAAGCTGCCTTAACTGCTCTTGAGATAAAAGCAGCTGAGGTACACACAAAATGTTTATTAACTTCAGTATGCTTACTTATACGTTATTCAGTAGTTATTTTATTTTTGTATTATTATTTGTGATTATAGCCAGTTAGGAATCATTCGATCCGATCGAGGACTCGATTGAGCTTTGAGCTCCCCGAGGTATTCATTCGGCTGGTAGCGTGCCAGATTCAACTAGTTCGGCGGAGTCGGATTACACGTTGAGATCTTTCTGAGGAAACCGACTCCCAACAACCTTTCATCAGATTTCACCGGCGATAGTAGACCGTCATTTCAAGTTAATGATTTACCCTGGGTCTTTTCTTCCCCACTTTTAATAGGCACTTGAAAAAAGAGAAGGGATTGCTTGAGAGGCTTCTGAAATTGCTTCAGAGACCTCTAGCTTCCTCTAGGGGCCCAGGCCTCTACTTTCCATATCCATTATTAAGACTCACTCCTCTACAGTTGCGGACTCGAAGACTCCATGTGAACGTTTGCCCCAAGAATGTCTGGTAAGGGTAATTCGAAGCCTTTTATGTACGTATAGCAGAATGGTGGTTTGTAGTTCTTCCAAAAACTAAACATGATGCGACTGTAACTAATTGCTGGTTGATTGGTGTGCAGCGTTGTGCATGACGTGATAAACGAGTTTTCTAACTAGTTTATACGGCAAACCATTTCGGTTTTTTGGTAGATACTACGCAGTCGTATGATACGTATGATGGTGATAGTTCATTCCTGTGCGCTAATATGTGGAGTGAAATTTTTTAATTGAATAAAGCAACTTTCTGCTGTTGAAAGCGAGTTGGTAGCAACAACTTTGCGCCGTTAGATGCCATATAGTTGAGGTCATTTTCTGTGTGCAATATGAAAGGTACCTGAAGCAGCCATAGCAAATGTTCGAACCATCCCATAATGGTAGCCAGGGTTTGGAATTTTTCTTTTTATCAACCGCGATCGTGCGTTTGAGATTTTTGTAATGTGGAGAACCTCTTTTTGTGAAATAAGTGTATTAAATTTATTTTCCAAGGAGGTTGATCATGTCGGGTCATTCTAAGTTTAGCGCTTCTGATGTGGACATTAATCTTTTTCTATTCTATTTACTTACCTAATTTTTGGCTTACCAATTGAATTGTAATTTTTCTGTATTGGGCTAAGTATGCCCGTATTAATAATGAATAGAAAAATAGTATATTGCAAGGTACTGCATCAAGTATGTCATATGTTTTTCGGCATTGTGTCTACTGGAGATATAGTCTAAAACCCGATAAACCCCAACCGAAAGTTATTTATTATGTGTATGAACCACAGGCCTGTGCATGGAGGCGTTATTTCCCAATCAAGGACATGTTTATCACTATGAGGATAGTTACAATATCTTAACGGAACAGGTCAAACTCCAGTAAACTAGCTCCACCTGAGAAGATAGTTCAATTAGGTGATAGGCTTCAGCGTTAATAATCTGACTGGTTTTTATTATTATTGATAATATTGTTATTAATTTTCAATAAAAATACAGCAGCCTGCTTCTAAACATGGCCACAGGCTAGATGACATGCTTAAATAAAATAAGAAACATAAAAGTTCATGACTCAAATTCAGAAAGTACTTGAAACAAATTTAGTGTTTGATCTGGGTGGTCTCACGTTGTGGTTATATTTCACTTGCCTAGAGAGGTTTAATTTGAAATGTTCGTTGTGAAGGATGAATAATTGTATCCTTGTTTGATAATAAAATTGGGGATATTTCGAACAAGACTTTCGAATGAGGGTTGGGGAATGAGTACTTGATGAGTGGTTTTAATAGTAAGTAATAGCTACCTAGATTAAGCTTTTATTCCAAAAGTGGCCATGAGTTGCCCTGTTGGTGCACGAGATTAGCGATCAATCATCATGCGATCAATTGAAATGTATATTTGAGGATATTCTTCCCGTATTTACCTTTTCTCCGACCAACTACCTATATCATAGACTCCTATATCCTCGGACTGTGAACTATGCCTACGACCTGTGCCCCGACTTCGATATTTTTCATCATTCCATTCCATCGACTCGACAAATGTTTTCAAACATAGTAGAATAGTACCATCTATAAATCAATTCATGTCTCAACCTTTACATTACCTTGTTTACCTTACATTTACTGTCTACTTTTTCACCTTTGTGCGGATCCTTACTTATCTCTTTTTTCATCCTTAACTGTATTGTATTATAAACTTCTTGTTTTGGGCTTACCCGTATTGTAAATAAATGAATAAATATTTAGCCTCAAAAAGCAAAATTGTGGAATGCACCCAAAAATCACACCAACTGATTCCCATATCTTCTTCACAATCCTAGTTTTATTCATGATGTAAGCAGAAAAAATTATCTAACTCCTATAATTAAAAACAAAAAAATGAGTGTAGATGAGCCAAAAATTTCAAAGTGAACACCACGTCGACAAAAAATATACCTACCCTAGACAGTGAATGGCCTGTAAGGCCAAGCAACAAGGCTGAGCACATCTGATTAGGTAGGATGGTATTCCAGGAACAAGTATTATTATAACGTTGCAGGAAAATTGTGTGCTTGGGGGTCTGACTGGACCCCATGTGGTCGAGGTAGATTGAATCTCGTATCCGTTTTTTTAAGCTCTATTGTCATTCAGTTCAATAACGATGCCTCTTTTTGAAAATCTCGCTCCAAGACTTTTCACCGAGATAAATGAAAGAAAAAAAGTGGTAGAATATCCCATAGAAGGAACCGAGTTAACGTCACTCTCCATATAACTCGCTATAAGTCGCCATTCGACGTGCTTCATATGGACGGAGGCAGCACGTATATAATCCTTAGGCAGTATATAATTCGTCGAGGTGACGGGAAGGTGGAGGGGTACAGCCGTCCACTTTTTCCGTCAGCGGGAAGATTCATTGCTCTTTCCCTTTCCCCGCCGACAGGGACACGCCCATGATCGTGATACGGGCGGATTTCCAGCGTCCCGACTCGGTTATTTACCTTTGTGGCCGTGTTTGCCTTCTCCCGCTGTATAAGTACTGTGACGCAAAGAGCTCTACACATTGCTCCGGTTCTCACTTCACGCATCTTCAAACGTTCAGCACGACTCGAGATTTGCGAAAGGGAAAGAGATAAAAGTACGCGGCTCAATTCTTATTACCGAACAACTTTTCCACTCGGGAAATTGTATTCTTTGACAATGTAATAAAGAGGTAGTACGCGGTCCAACCAACGACCAACATAAATATGGAATATCTGTTGAATGGATTGTATGGCTCGACTCGTAATGTAAGTAGTTTTTATCTATAAACGAGCACAAGTCAGCCTAGCACGGTCGCCCATCCAAGAAAGCCGTTAGAATCATATAGTGCCAACGGTCGATCTCGCCATCCCAGTGGGATCTCCCCTTGCGGGTATATTTCAATAAATTACTGCACGTGCGCTGGCTTCATGCATTCTTGAGCCAACTTTAGTCTTGAATTGATCTCTCACACAACCTTTGCCTTTCCACTTTATTCCAATGGGGTTCTGCACTACGGGTCCAAAGACACAGGTATCCTCTGTCCGGAGCCGCGGCACCGTGTCAGAACCTCCTAATACGTGATCCATGGAGTTTTGCATTCCGGTGCAGAGATCTAACGGAGCGAATGCACCGAGATGTCTTTGAATTTTATTCTCCGGAGTTCCCCATTGGGGGGTAAAATTCAACTCTCCATTCTTCCATTATATAAGTCAACTAGGGTTTTTTTATCTGTGGTTCACCACAATTCAAATCGAATTTCAATTTTCTAGTTAGGTAGACTCTCTTATCTCACTCACTACACAACCACAACATGGATTATCAAAGTTTCTCTAACGTCATCTCAATTCAAATAGGTGCATTTCGTTTTTTTGTTCAAAAAACCTGTTTTTGGAAAAACTAAGATTCCTGTTTTCAACAGTATTTCAATCCAGCCAGAAGCACTCAAACTTTGACGAGTGTAATGCGAAATATCATATGTTTAAACTCAAAACTCTTCGATTCAATTGCGGAAGTCTGACAACAACGAACTAAATAACAAGAAGACTTCGTCGATACCATGTATGGGAACAGGTTCTCTGAAGAAAGAGAAATTATCCAATTTGGGTATGAAAGATTTGACTTTGGGAAAAAACAAAAAACAAAAAAAAACAATGGATATGTGAACCTTATTATGGAAAAATTCATGATAAAATCGGTAAAATTTTATCATTTATAGGGGTTACAAAGTACCTCTCAAAAATAATTATTTCCAAAAAGCTCTCCTTGCGTCCGTTAAGTATAGAATCAGTGTTCAGGATGGAACCGAGGTTTATGAACTAAAATGTTCTTGTGGGCATGAGTATAGTGGGCAACCTGGGAGTGAAATTCCGGGAAAGAATAAACGAGCATGAAGAGGATCTTAAGAACAATAAGGGTAAATCTACATTTGCAAAACCATCTCAAGAATCGTGAATCCAATCATAGTTACAATTTTGAGTTGACAGATAGGCAGACAGTTGCGAGTTCAGTGAGTTTCATTGATAATCTCGACTGGCTGCGTTGCTCATTTGGTTTACCGAAGGTCAATCCAGCAGAGGCTTCTGAGGCATTCTGAGACATTCTGTGGCTGGATACTCAGCGCGTCGAGTGACAAAGCCCGCAGATATGGGCAGTTCATACAGCAGATGTCATCGTACCCCCTCCCCCCCTCTCCGAGAAATTCAGGCTAGCCCCGTAAGTGGCTGCATGCTTAGCATAACTAACGTGTGTGAAAGTTTCCACTCCAAATTAAAACCCAACCTGATTCATTTGTGTTTTTTGATGTCCTGGTGAGGTACCAGTCGGATGTCTAGTTATAAAAAAATAAACACAGAGCATGATAACTATAGGCGAAGTAGATCGGTAAAAAGGAACCTCTGGTTGCAACGGCTGCTTGAAAAATACGAATCTGGATGCACCACGCAAGCTAAATTTACCAACATTGTGTCTTTAAAATACCAGCCAAAATACAAGAGTGAACCACTTTTTTTGAATTCTGTGTTTCATCATAGTCATTTCTTGACTGACAATAATATGTTGTGTATGACGTCCAAGTTTATGATCCCGAGTTCATGACACGATTTGACTATTGAACGGAGATCTTCCCCAATATTGGATTTCACCAAAGTATGTAATTCATGATAATATTAGACCTGTAACTAGCTAATCAGAAAAGACTTGGCTTTACTATTCATTACGATACATGGAGAGCAAATGATGAGCGTGGAAGAATTCCGAAGATTAACGGTTCTTAAGAATGGTTCGGGAGTTCTAAATATTTGAGGCTCTGCTTTACAACCGCCAGTGCTGTAGTTCTGGTAACAATATTGGTATCGTAAATAACGATTTTTCTTGAGATAAAAAAGGCTCATGAATGTAACGGTAATTAAAAAAGTAAGATGAAAGAAAAAGTTTGTTTTATTCAAAAGAAAATAATGGGTAAGGGGCTCTTCTTTCTACATTGTTAAAAAATCGACATAATGGGGAGGCACGGCATTACTAAAGGAGGGTAATCACAGCTTCAACACTTCACAATTCACTTCAAAATCTAGATTGATCCCTTTTTCGGGCTATCGTCCACAAGTTGAAACTTGAACTAAGATGAAAATACTACATGAATATGTAAGAGCATGTTGAAGACTATCCTGAAATTTCTGAGGGTAATGGTCAGGGGCAGGATTAGATTGGTTTAGATGGGGTTTTCTTCGAAGCTTTTGAGCACAATACAAACAATTCCAGTCATGCAGCCTGATCTTATGAGTCAATTTCTGTAAGGTATCTTGATATATTTTGTTAGATTGTTTAAGAGTTTGAGCTCTTAGACAACAAAGAAATTGTTTACAATTATTTTATGGCAATAAACTCAATCTAAATAATATTCTGCAATTCAAATAATATAAACAGGGTGTCCCCAAAATACTTACCTCCCCTCCCTCTCTCTCTGCTAAAATTGTCAATAATGGGTCAAAGAAAAAATTGGTTTAAAATATTAAATTTTTGGGTTGACAAATATTAAGTTTTTGAAGCTATTCAATCGCCATGTGTAATACATGATTTATTTATGGGTATTATTTCGTGCTGAACCTCGTTATGACATTTATTTATTGATATTTGCAACACCAACTTGAGGAAACACAGAAGAATTGGTCAGAATTTAACTTTTCTCACTCATTTCCACGCAGCAAAAAGCATAATAAAATCCAATCACTTGCTGAGGATTTCCATTGAAATGGTAGTGAGTCGTAGATCACGAAAACTTTGAAAAATTAACCAATATCGAGTAAAATAGTTAGAGAGCTGGTGGTGTTCCCATTCGATGCAAAATTCTGTCCTATTCAACTTTTCTTTGAAAAAAAAAAAAAAAAAAAAAACTGCAAATTATTGCACAATGGTTTATTATTTCTGTGTCAGATAGCCCCTCTACGCAGATTGGTCCAGGTACCCATAGATCATTGGTCTAGAATTATTAAACCCCGTATGTAAATAAATATGGTGTAAAAAACACTAAAATTTGCACATTTGGTCTTGCTGTACTACTGGAACCATTTCTATTGTATCCTCAGCTTTTTTTCAGCAATTGAAAGACGGGCAGATAACTTACCTACCTACCTACATACCTATATAACCCCCCTCCCCCCCTCTAAAAGTTTGATACTTCAAATATATAACAAAAAATAATAACAGGCTGTTCGCCTTCCGCCGTCATGCTCAGACGAGTGAACCGATCGTGACGAAACCTAGATGGTATTGAAGTAAATTTATGTCCATGATTGGACAGAATTTCGTGAAACTGAACTTGCTCTGTGTAAGAAGCGTGTGCCGAGTTATTAGCTCACATCTAGGTTTGATCACACATGAAAATACTTGTGATAATGATGTTGCAGAGCGTAAACCAAGATCAGTTAACATTGTCAATTATTTGACATTGCCTACCTTGAACAGTGAATAAAAATACAATTTTACATAGAACTGGGCTCATGTAAGCTCTCTGGCCTCTGCCTTGGCGGCTACAGCCTTGATTGAAACACGTCGGAAATAACATTGTATGCGTCATTGACATTATTATATTTCGAGATTGCTGCGCTCCATAGGCCGATCCGGAGACGGACATCCCCGGCACGGGAGGCGGCGATTATGCTCTAGATCCCGCGATAAAATTGACGTGGGTCGACACGTGTCATGGAGTTTCCAACTACTCACATACCCGGCGCTGGTCCGAATGCAATTATTAAACCAGCCGGCCGACAGCGTCACACTCGCTGATGAATAGGATTAAGGAGTACTCCCTTATTTCCCCGGAGAGGAATAGCGATATTATTGTGAAATGAAATTAACCTTATTGTGGCCAACACTCAGCAATAACTTCTAGTGCGATAAGCTCAGGCATATTTCGCCGAGCAGACGCAAAAGATGAGAGAGGAAAGATACTTCAAGGGAGAACTACTAACTCAATGAGACATCAAGGTAGCACATATTTATTCAGTTTCCATATTTAAGGGTGCTTTGTTCTATCCGGGAAAGCGATTGTACTTTGTCTCCTAAATTATTGTTTGAATGTTAGATGCAAGATTCGCCCTTCCTTTTCTTGATTTAAGTGAATTATATTATCATGATGAAGGCAGTACATCTCTTACCTCTTTTCAATCTTGGATACTTTGCTACATTGTTTTTTGTTTGTTTGTGTTTCACTCTTCCGTATCACTGCCAATTATAATACTTTTTGCTGCATTCGCCTGTATGTATCCACTAGAAAAAACATACAAATTATTTGCACCTACTGCATCTTTAAATGGATGGAGCATAAATAAGCACCCCGTTCATAGAAAACACTGGAGCATATGTGTCAAGCAAAGACAACTCCGAACTTGTGAAGGTTGAGTGAAGATTTCTACATCACAGTATTTTTTGAGCTGATATTTTAGATTTTTGAAGAGTCGGTGCATATTGAATTGTCCAACGACTTAACATTCATTTTATAATTCTTTTGTACCTACAGTCTCTTAGTTTTGCTTGGAATTATCTTGATAAACATTTTAAACAAACATGTATATTTCTGCTAGAGTTTTGTTGTAAGAGAGGTGCTGTTGAAATGATTTTTCACTGAAAGCCTTGTGTCTTTACTGTAAGCGAGAATGGTAACGTAGGTGTGGATAGTCGTTGTTTTCGAAGTATATTTTATTTTTCAACGGTCTACTGGAAGAGAAAACCCTTAATCTAAACAGTAATCTAAAAGGTTACTCTGTAGTATTTTTCCCTTCTGCGGAAGACTCCGCTGATATTCAAACCGAATAAACAAATATATATAGGTACATTATATTATATTTAACAGATTATATTTATTCATAACACTGTGAATGAATATACATCTTGAGTAAAGAGTTGTGTCTTCGTAGGCTTCAATACTAAGTGATTGGAAGCTCGATGGAGCAGGTAATTTAGATTTCTCACTCCACTGGACGTACCGATTGCATCACCATATTATAGAACGATCTTCATATGCTTAGTGCAACTACGCATTTACCTCATGGGATATCATGTAGAGGGGATTCAATGAGAGAACAGTATAGTTAAGAAACTGCGAACATTTTTCATTTGGTTCTGGAAAACTGCGATTAATTCAGGTTATCGCAGTTTTCTTGCTGATTGTATCCATGTGGCTAACAACACATACTTAGGTGTAGGTTCAATTATAATGCTTGAAACCACTCAACGAAATACACTGAAAGAACTGTGGAAAAATACGGAGCAGTCCACAAACATACAGTTCAACTACAGTTTAGAAGAACAGAGCAAATATGGGCTACTTGATACAGATTTTTCTAGAGAATACGTAATTCAATACTAACTAGATACCGATTTTTCCTAGTTTTTTTTTTCTTTTTCACTATCAATGACAACTTTCTTTGCCCTTTCCCGTTATCCAGAAAAATATTTTGGTTTCAACCTTCAAAGCCTGCTTTCAAATGGTATTTGGGCGTCTTGTAGCATTTTTCATGATTGCCATGGATTTCATACACATAAGTGGAAACAGTAACGTTTAAAAAAATGAATTTAGTGAGATGAATCTCATAGTATGAATATCAGAACGATAAACTACTCCGCTTCGTATACCAGGAGGAAGCTCTCCTTTAACTGAATCGTTGAGAAATGCGATGATGAGAACGAGCAGTCAACCGAATTTATCGGATGGCTGCATACAATTGCATTCTGTTCAACGCGGTATGAGGGTGGTTAGGGCCTTGGATCAACCCTCGTCAAATTTTATGGGAGAATCCAGGGCAAAACCACCGTAGTCAGGTCAAGTCATTCATCCCCTAATTGATTTTCTGTATGCTCCACGACCAGTTTGGAATATAATAGTGTCGGGGTTGAATTGAGCCTCTTGATTTCAGAGGACAAATGCGTCTGAAGTTTCTAGTCTTTCCTGAACCACGGAACGTATGCTCAATGTTTAAAAGGATCGAAACACAACTTAACAAGATATGATTTGTAGAATTCTAATCCTAATCATTGCTAAAAATAGTTTTCTTCACAGAAATCCGGTTCGAGGCATTCTGAAACGATCCCCGAAGTTTAACGTCTTACCTATTATTTATAGGAAATGAAGCCATTGCAAAAGCTCCACGATTTTCGAAAACATTTCTTCATTGAAATATGTTTTGAAGCATTCTGAAACAAATGATCAGTGTGTACTGATATTGAATTCTTGATAAGCTGATAAAATAATTTCGTCCACGTAGAATCGGTTTCTGGGCCGCTGTGCGCCCCCGCCGTCCAATCTCGCCCAAATTTGGAGGATAAGTGGGAGAGATTTATTTGTGCATTCGCTAACAATTTCAACATAATCCTACCATTAGTAGCAACTGCGCATGCGCGAAAGTGTATTCCTTTTAATGAACCTAATTTAAACAGTTTTCATCCGGTTTGATGAAATTTTCAGGTAATTTGCGGGTTAGGCTGAAAATTGACCCCTATCAATTTCATGTTTCGCAAATTATTAATTCTTTCTGTGCATGAGGAATCATAAATTGCTTCAAGCATCATTTTTTCATTCCCTAGTAGTCGTCCAATCTCGCTCTCAAGATTGGTACTTGGGATTTGGGAGTTGGAATTTATTAAGAGCTCTATTTTAATCGAACGTTAAAACTACCCTTCTATTTCAGAAGTTTTCGAAATCTCGAATCTAAAATATTTCAACCCTTCAATTTCATCTGTTAGGGTTGATTGAATGTAATACCAAGATTATAGGCACACCCAGTCTGATGTATGATTTTTGACCGAATCTCAAAAACCTTAAGCCAGTAGTTTCGAAGTAAAACTTCGTACAGCGCACGGATTATTATTATTGTTATTATTAGTTTCTTTTCTTCTTAAGTCGATTTAGGAGTCTACTTATTTTAAATTTTAAACCCAAAAATTCTGAGGAGGGTTAAGATTGTTTTTTGGTCGATCACAAAGGTTCATTTATTGTAAATAATAAAACAAAATGACCTCTGAGACTCGAAGGTACGTACATTCATAATGTACGAGTTACACAGAGCTAAACTCGTGACCTTTTTTCGGGCTGAGCTGTAGTCGGGTGAAGCGTCCACACCACCCCTACTTTGACCCTACTTGAGATTAATCTGCGGGATTAGATTAGTGAACATTACGAAGGCTAATAGCTAACAGTAGGAGTGTGCCACCCTCCAGGCGAATCTCAAACAAGAATACGAAATACTGCGCAAACGACCATAATATATTATGTACGAAGGTAATGGAGTTACTTTTAGGGGGTTAAGAGCGAGCCTTTAAAACGAATTATAACCAAATGATTTTTAATGAGGTACATCGAAAGTTCTTTCATCCTGAACGGACTATGTTGAGCGACTCGATTGAATCCAATGAAAAAAAGATAATAGATTAAAAGAAGACTGAAAAGAACAAATCTGATTAAGAATTTGAGAGCCTGAGCGGGCGATGGAAAGACTAACACTATTCAATATTCACAGTAAAACCGATGTGAATTTCAAATTAACTGGGAGCGAGTTTCCCTACGCGAATCTTTGACGGGAAAGTTTACCAATTAAACCGTACAAGCGGCAATGAGGGGAAGGTCGGTGGGGCGACCAGCATTTTGATAGTCGCTACGGGTCATTGGAATACCAAAGGAAATCTTCTTTGTGGTTTCTAACGAGTTTCTAATGACATCGTCAACTCTTTATACAGCGAATTGAAAAATTGGTCTCAAAGGGCTCTCAGTTTCGATATCAGAAGGATATCGGCTTTTCTATTATTTCAACCTCTAAACTTTATCTGTTTAAACAAATAGTATAGCTCGATGGGGCACAATGGCTTCCTCATAATCAAAACCGGTTTTAGCTATTCAAGAATACTGATGGGCCAGATAGGGTAGTTCCATTTCAGCTTGAGACCTATTTTGAAAACTAATATTTAAAAGGAGTTACAGTCATGCAGAATGATTGTATGAGTGAATTTTTGTAAATTATGTAACAATCCCGACCATATACGCCATCTATCGGAGTTGTAACGAGTCTCAGTCTGGTGTCACCAGAGCGAGCGATGGCGCTCGCCCCCATCAAGGGGGGAATTCTCATATCGGGCCTGACCTCTCTCAAGTACGGTAAGCTCCTTTCAGTGTGATATTCGCAAATCTCGATATATATCATCAACTGATTCTCAATGTCTGTATACCTGATCCTAATCACTATCCAGACTTACCTCTTATCTACGCCGGTGTCTCTCATTACCATAGAAGAGTTTATCTTAATCATAACTATATTAATCTACTCAGAATCCCGTTGTGTTCTTCTTGGAACAATTCATAATTAGTTCCTTGAATAAACCATAGAACCCCTTATTCATGAGGTCTTAAATACTAATATCAAGTATTTCTTGCACCAATTTTATAGTACGACAATTCGTTCATTGTCACGATTACATGTCGTATTATAATAGGTATGTTGAATTGTATCGAAATTTGAGCAACTCGAGTTCAACGAAATTGTTAAAAACCAATCGTATGGCAAATAAACTCATAATAAGTAAAATTCGGTGATTCAATAACGATTTTGAATTTTACCTACTTCCATAACCTTAACATACGTCCATAAATTATGTAAACAGTACATTAATTAATACTACATATATACTCACTATATTAGCGTTCCTAATTCACTGTTTTGTTTATTTATTTATTTTATTAATATTATTTTTTTTTTTTTTTTTTTTTTTTTTTTTTTTTTTTTTTTTTTTTTTTTTTTTTTTTGCTAATTTTACGTCTACTGTCTTGTTTAAACGCGTTTTTCAACGTTTTCTTTGTAGTTCATCCTCCATGTTCCGATCATACCTTTGACCCAGAAGAAAGTATGTACTCGTATAAAGCATATCCCCGAGAATTCGTTTATAGCAAGGTACGAGTTGCTAAATATACTTTTTTAGAGTTTCGAAAACGTTTTGGCATTTGTTGATATACCAACCGTAGAATTTTCCCAATTTTGATTCATTATTTGAAACGTTTTTCAAGCAGATATAAGATGGCCATAGTAGGTATCTACCAGAGATAGTTTCTGACTAGTCTTCTTTTTTTCGGAACTGGAAGACTTTTTAGTTTAATCACTTTTTTCAACCGTAATTTTGAAAGCAAGTTATCCAGCAATCATTTCGAAAATCTCTAGTTCCTCCAACTTTCTCAATCCGCTAACTTTTGAAAAATGCTCCTCTGGAATACTGCTCACGATTGATCCTCGTTTCAACACGACTACTCCGATCAGATATGTACTTGGCGTGGTCTGTTAGGAATGAATAAATTGGGCTCCTTTAACATTAGGTTTCAACGCGAGTTTCATAAGCGAATCCAATAGATAATTCGTCACGTCACGTTTCCAGTCTCTGGTGTCTAGTAGATAATCCAGTTACAGCCCAAAAACCATTTAAAATTAAAAACAGTACTTCCTGTGCATATCGAAACAAGTCCATTGTGACGTTTACGGCTTTCTGGGATTTCAGGTATAGGTAAATTTTTGTATATTTCAGACCGTGTGAGATGTGCCGTTTACTAGGAGTTCGTGTCCGTATCGGTTCCCAGACTTCCGTATCGGTTCGGACGCGCGAGGGACCATGGCTGTTTAGGTTCTTATCCGCTGAGGGAGAATCGGACGTTTTGGTTCCCACTTAATGACATTCTCCTTCCCATTTTACAGGCTTAGGGGTTTCTACAGTTTACAAACAACTTGAAAAGTGTAGGCATGGTTAGAAATATTGTTGACGCTTTAACCTGCGTCAGAAACAATCCAATATATTGAAAAATTCGAGGTGCCCACTTGAAATAAACTTTTTCTAAGTACTCCATTCTTTATATGGATTCGAAAAATCATCTGTCAACCCCTGAATCCAGTCGCACACCTTTTGCTGCTTTGCCATTTTTTCTCATATTTGTGCTGCAGAGCTTGAGATCCCACTGATTCTCAAAAAATGCACACTCCCAAGACCCTTCCCAATTCCCATTACCAAAGCCCTACCAAAGTTAGTTGCCTTATTTGCCGTTATCCATTTTACATCATAGTCTATGAACATAATCTCATACAACGGTATACCCTGTACTATAACATGAGTTTCTAGAAATATAAAGACATTACAACTTCTTAAAAAATTAGAAAAAAATACATCATACCTTCTGTTATTAAGAGCTGCAACATCATAAACGAGAAAACTTAAATTAAAATTGTTCTTCACTTCTTCAGGTTCCCGACAGACGGTAATTTTTCAATTATTCATTCCAACTGCCCCCTCAGAACGGTCCTTCTCAGCAAGTAGCTTCTGAATCACCGCCGCGAGATTCACTCCTTCCACGAAACCCACTGGGTTTACATTGTCGGTCCCATCAAATACCAGACCTGAAGAATCATGCCAAGCATAGGTATTCCCTCCAATCACCAGCTGATCAGCGCGGAAAAAGTTTTCTAAATCTGGTTTCTGCTCTTTAATCTCGGATCTAATTTGGAGCAACTTGTTTCTTCTAATTCGTATGTGTTATGGAAAGTCTTCAGTGATACTATACCCAGTTCCCCTGAGTACTGTGGACTTTTGTATTATTTTCCATTTATCTCTGGAACTAGTAAGTGCTATCAATAAAATTCCATTTTTTGACATTCTAGGTCGAGCCGTTGAACTGAACTCATTTGGATGTTCTCCTCTGTACACAGGACATGGGCCAAAAACTTCCCACCACAGAAAACAAGGCATCATTTGGATCACAATTTATACCACGCAGTATCAATTTATTTGTCCTCCACTCGCCTCCAAAAAATCCAAACGCTGGTCTCTTCTAGCTCCATTCAACCTCATACTTTCAATCTCCCCAAGCAGCTCTTCATTCTCTTTCCGAAGACTCAACATTTCATTTTTAACCTCGTTTCGGAGCTCTCGGATATCCTCTTTTGGGGGCAGGTTTCCCATCTTCCTATCTATTTTTTTTTTTTTTTTTTTTTTTTTTTTTTGAAATCGAGAGAAGTTTACTATTATCGTCCTTCCCGTTCCCCATTATAATTCTCTTTTTACAACCTGACTCAGAAATATCCGGAGAGCTAGAGCCCGCTTGGGTGTTTGGTCTCCTACTGGAGTGAAATTGCTGCTATCCTGTCTTGTAACGGATTTGTCTAAACTTTGCTCCATTAAGATTACGTCAATATCAAAACGCTTATTTATACGCCCTGACCTCGTAGCGCACTTTAGATCCCGTCCAGTGAATCACTACGAGAGACATTCAGGCCACAAAGGAGCAGAGAATGGAAAGACGGGGAAGGGACTTACCGAAAACGCAGAGAGGGGGGTCCAATTCCCCACCGAGCTGCCCGCCTTAGTTGAAGGAGAGAATAATCCACTCGTGCGCGAGATAAACAACCGTCCGAGATTAAGATTAATACAAACCCACGAGATCACTTGACGAAGACAATTAGCTCAAAGTGTTATCAAACAGTTCACCAATCGGCACGAAAACGAACAATGACGTGTAGCATCCTGTTACCGAACACCGTGCAAAATTTGGTATTAATTGATTCGACAGAAACCACTAATTACATTGATAGATTACGGAGCGAAACAAAACACGTCTGCTCTTGACCAGATCCCGGCTGACCTATATCTATATGTACAATCTAAATGTGCTATATCTATATAAAGTTATAATATCTATATTTATATATAATGTATGTATGTATAATATATAAAAGTTTATCGAATTTTAACCCATTTTTGTCATTTTTAATTCTTTTATTTGCATATTTGTTCAACCTTTACCAATTTACCTTGTTCAAAATGTGGTGTGCAACAAACTCATTCTTCTTTTCGAAAGCTTAATTTTTTGGTTAAAGAACAGATTTTTATCTCAATCATAAGGAGAGATATCGCCTGGAATACTCGTAACAAACACATATATATATGAATCTATTATATATACATGTATATACATGTATATATATATATATATATATATATATATATATATATATATATATATATATATATATATATATCCCCCTGCGAAAATTCGCTAAAAGATAAATCGAACGCAACAACTCAACGATTTCTGTAGCCTCAACTGTGGATGTCTGGTCGGATTCAATCGAGGTGGCCAAAATTAAATTGAGAGCGCTTATAGGGAACCGAATTGACGCTTGATGTCCCAGTAGTTTCTGTATGAACGTTCATTTTCGTTTTCATCATTACTTGAGTCACTTAAAATTTATTTTTACATTTTTTCTTGCTATTATACTACTTACATTCTTTATACCTTGTCAATGTATGATCTGTATTCAATCTCCGAAGGCTGAATGGCTTATGTTTGTATTTTCTTTAATAGTAAAGGGATAGTTAATCCCGTTAATTGTATATAAATAAATAAATAAACAAGGAAGGACGAAACCGCTAATGGCCAATACTCCAATTATTCCATGGACATCGTTATTTCCCGTCTTAATGTTAATATTTGAAATACCGATGAAATTTGAGGGGCAGTATCCGAAGCGTCTAATGTTGTTCTCTATCCGCTACAAATCATTTTGAGTGGATTCTCAGTGCTAATAAATTAGGGCTGAATGGGTGTAATTTATACAGCAAATTGCGTGTGAGCGTTCCACTGGTGTTGATTCATTTGTGTCACGATACAAGACCCTCCGAGACCGCGGTCATAACCATAGGCGCGTAAATCAAGCAAGAGAATAAATATACATTAAAGGAACTTCAAAGGTTTGACATCAAGGCTCATCAACTAGATATCACTGGTAGGTTTCTCTTATCCCATCATCTTCCTTTGAGTATGATTGTCAGGGTATTATCCATCAGCCGCTGCATAAAGCAAGGAGTAATGAACTCACAATAGCAAATGGGTTTTATAGTTTCGAAGTGTGTCATTAGTTACCGTTCTGCAGAAAACAATTCTCCCTTAATAGTATAATAAAAATATCATGAGTATGTTTTTAAGCGAATTTTCGTAGAAAATGAACTATTGCAATGGCTCGGACAATTTTAAAATCAAAATTTTCGAAAATGTTCATAATTGAAATCCGTTTTGAGGCATTCTGAAACGAATGTTAGAGTTCATTGCTTTTTCATATACTATATGTGTATATATAGGTATATATATATATATATTAATTGCTATGCAATTCTTAGGCCGACCCCCAATAATTTTTTTTAAATGTCCACTTTTTTTGTGTAACGTTTTTTGTCCCGAGATGGGAAGCGAGAGGTCGTGGGTTCGAATCCTTAATGATCAGTATAATAAAAATATCATGAGAATGGCGAATTTTTTCGTAGAAAAGGCTGGCTGAAATTTTTTTTTTTTTTAGAAATCCGTTTTGTTTTTTTTTTTTTTTTTTTTTTTTTTTTATTTTCTCGTTAGAGACGAAGGTCGTGGGTTCGAATCCCAGCCAGATTTGGAGAACCAAGGCCAGGCTGATTTGGCCACATGGTGAAGAGGAACTCGAGTTGTTTTTTTTTTTTCACATTCACGTTTTTTCAATGGCTACATTCCTAGATGTGGACATTTCATTGGTAAATGGAAGCCTCTCAACGAGCGTACATGTAAAGCCCACGAATAAGCAATTATACCTCCATTATGACAGTTGCCATCCCCCACACACAAAGAGAGCGATCCCAAGGTCTTTGTCCATTAGAGCCACGAAATATGCAGCAATCGCGAAACACTGGAAGAACTGGTTGGAAATAAGTTGGTTCAGAGAGGTTACCCGAGACGAATTGTCAGAGATAGAATTGTTCCAGGTCATGTCAATTATCGACGGAGGACACGACCGTGACAGAGTCCCGCTGGTAACTACATTCTTCTTCGGGATTCAGAAGATAAATGGGATCCTTCGGGAACTGCAACCAATTCTGACCTCCAAATATATATATATATATATATATATATATATTATATATATAATATATATATATATATATATATATATTTAAGAAAGCTAAAAATTCATGGCATGTAGGGAAATCTCCATTTGAAAAGGAGATTATTATTTAGAATACGTTTTTTGGGGGAAGCCATAAAAACAATAGTTAAGGTTTAACTTCTGTAGGGGATGCTGCTCTTGAGGAAGTTATACTGCCCACCCAACTTGGCAGACGTTTTTTTCAGTTGGGAATTATTACAAACTAATTAAATCTTTAAAACCACGTGGAACCCACGAAAAATTCGGGGATGTTGCTCGCTTCGCTCGCAAGGTATACCTGTATATGTGTAGGACAAAGTCCGTATTTATTATTTGAAATGGCTCTCGCTTCGCTCGCAAGGTAGGTACCTATGTAGGCATACCTGCTCGCCTCGCAATGTTGTGACATCGAACCCTTCACGTCAATTCTTGAGCCTTCTCTCGTCCACGGCAGAATCATTTTAATCGCTTTGCTCGCTTCTGCTCGCAATTTGACCGAGTTCTCGTCACTTTTTTCGATATCCGATTTCGGATTATCGGCGGACCCAAAGCTGTATTTCGCCCGCGAAAACCGTTCCGAAAAAACGTATATGGGGTATTTTTTAATCGGAAAAAACCAAGTTTTTCGGCGGACTTTTCGAGAAAAATCGCGCCGTCGTCTTCCTCGTTCAAAAACCTACGAAACCGGTATTTTTCCGGAATTGTCGACGGCCGTTTAGAGGGGTAGAGGATTCCAAAAAGCGCACATTAATTCTTACTTCGACCCCCCTTTTCCTTGCACTGCGCCCAAAAAGCTCAAATTTAAGAAAGCTAAAAATTCATAATCTCCATTTGAAAAGGAGATTATTATTTAGAATACGTTTTTTCCATAAAAACAATAGTTAACAATTTCCTTGCACTCAAAAAGCTCAAATTTTAAAACAGTTTAACTTTCTACAATACGATAATTTACGAAAATTCGCTCATATGATCATGCTGCAAGACTGGAACTTTCCTTATGATCTCATTTTTCTGATTATTACTTGTGGAAAAATTATTACCGAGGTTATCTGCTCCATCTTCACGTCGAATAAAATAAACCAGGGTCCGAGGAAAGAGTAATCCGCCTTTCAATCCCGTTGAAGTCTTCTCTTCGTGATGTATAACATGATTTTTGTTTACAAGCCATATTGATTACTTGTTTTATGTAATAAGGAGTCATGGGCAGGGCTACAAGGTGGTATGAGAGAGAAAACGAGACAGTACGAGGAGAAGAGAGGTTAATAAAACTCATCAAAAGTCATACTATCATACATAATTGTGATAGTACCGTCATTTCCGAGAGAGCGCTTCTACTCATCGCGCATCGTTGGGTCGAACGCTACTCTTCCTCGCTTTTTCGAGCTACCGAGATGGGGGATGTAGCTTCTTCCGTTTGATCATAAAGGATTTCTCCGAAAGCCGAACATTTATGCGAATGTTGGTGAAAGGGGCTGTCTCACTTCTCCCTTACCATTTTATCACAAGAATTTCAGCCCTGGACGCCCAGCACCAGGTACACACCCTTATTCCGTAGCATGGTACCAGAAAGTGGTTTGGATTGCGGAACGGTTATTAACTACGAGTATTACTCTGATCCATTGTTTGTGCAGGCCAATCGTTTCAGAAGAAACTGTGCCCAAGGATTCCAGAAGGAATCCCAATTATCCCTTTACAAATAAAAGGACTTTTTAATTTCAATTTTTTTCCCTAGACAACTTTCAATTATTTATTCCTAATTAGTACCAGCTGCCTCAGTGTTTATTGTATAGACATATTTCTTTATTGTATGTGTTATATTCCCAATTTATATGTTCCCAGGGTAAAGTTCCCAATTCCTTATCCCAGGGCAAATTTCCAAATTCTTAAAAGTCCCCATGGAGTTCGTCTTATTCAAAATATCATATCACTTGTATTGCCTATATTCCGGTATTTCTCTTAATTATGAAAGTCGCCAAAGTTGAGCAAGTTATCCTTCCTTATTGTTCCAATATTTAATAAGGGGTTTGTAGCCCAATGAATCTTTCAAATTAAAATTCCTGAAAAAGATGCATTAACAGTCTATCTTGTTCTATTTTCACATTTTATTTCCAATCTCCAATGCAGCCATTTATCAAGGGAGAATAAGTTCTCCGACAGTAAAAATATTTCAGTAGTACCTTTACGAAGGAAGCTAATTAGCTTTGTGTTTTTCCAAAAAACCTTTTCTGGATTGGAACCCATACTACTTTCCGTCTACATTTAACATACTCGTTAAACAATTGTGTGTTTGAGGGGGGAAGTGTGACAGTACCCGTAATTTTTGAGAGAGCGCGTCTGCTCTTCACTCATCGTTGGGTTGAAAGCCACTTCTCGCGTTCTCAGGCTACCGAGATTGGGATGAAGCCTCTCCCGTTTGACCAGGAAGGATATTCCCCAGCTGCGGAAAGGAGCTGTCACGCCTGTCCTCTCCTTATTTATCGTGCGGATTTTGGCCTTGGATGAGGAGCACCAAGTACCCTAAATCAGCCACAAAGTCCCGCATGCAGCACTATTATTGATAAGCATATTTCCATATTGTTTCATTTTCTCGTTTCCTAATTGACCGATTTCTACATTCTACGTCACCTTCATCGCTATATTCCGCTGTGGAGTTTCGTATGATTATTAAAACCACTTCAATGGTCTATACATCTACGACTAAGCTCTTTCCAAATCAACGAGGGGTGTTGCAATTTAGATAGTGGTCTTTTGGACCCCCTAAAAAACAATTACGAGGACGGAGGCAAACTGAACAACTGAGGGGGCTCTGATGCTAATTTCTCTCATCCCTGCTTTTTTTGACATTTTCCCAAAATTTTTTGACATCCATAAACATAAAAATGATTGCTATATCTGTTTGAAACCAAGTGGAGTGTTTGGCACCAAATTGTGAGAGAATGACCGTGATGCATTGTAGATAGTTTTTAGGAAGTTTTTACGAAATCGGTGAAGCCGTTCATGAGATATGCAATTTGTGCAAATGCGGTGTGTTGTGCCCGGCACCGAAAAGGGATCGGGGCTACATAAAGGAGGTCTGGTCCTGCTGAGAGCTATTCAACAGAGTACCGTGGAGTGTATCCCACGGAAAATTTATTATTTATTTATTCATGCACGAGTCGGAAAAACAAAAAATATAGTTTACCTCAATGTATTGGGATAAATAAATAAATTGATAAAACAAAATTACCCGATAACAGATTGACTTGATTTTTCATTACAATTCTATTTTTATTGAGTGCAGCGAAGCGCACCGGGTCAACTCGTTTACTATAAAGGTAAATTGGGGTTCAGGAGCTGTGAAGGTGTGAACCCTTTTGGGATGCACGATGCGCCAAGTTGTGATCATTTACTATATGCCTACGGGATTTAAAATAATTATAGACCGATGATCTTCGTAGAAGGGCTATCTAATACAGAAATAATAAATCTTTATGTAATAATTTGCAGCGTTTCCACAATTGAGTAACTAAGGAAATTAAATATTTTTAATGTCAAATCCATTTATTTCTACGCTACGTTGTTTTACACTTATTCGCCGTTCTAATAACCTCTTTTTGTTGTTTACAGGTAAGGGTCCATTCCACTAACCTAACAATTCTTCATAAGTACAGGTTGGTGATTTACTGTTGATCAAACATGCAGCTGACAGTTTGTTTACACCTGCTCTAGATTTATTTTGAGTGATGTCTGTGTTAATTTTGTTTTGAATAAGAGGAATGTAAGATGGTCGAGTTTGAAAACGTTGATTGAAGTCGAAAAAGTTTTTGTCCTTCACAATCAAAATGTCCACTTGCTTTTTGCATTTCAAGCTTGCTGATAAATTTTGGCTCCGTGTCTATATGTCTGTCTGATGCCTATCAGTTTGTCTGAAGTCTGTCTCTCTGTGGTAAATCCTTGTCACGCCCAAAACTATTCCAAGTTTAATTTCGATTCCGATGAAAATTCCAGGGATTGTGTGGGTTTGCTCGTAGACGGTCCCCTATAATTTGCAAAACCGTTGAATCTACAATATCCTGTGCGCATGCACAAACGTGAATTTCTCATAATGTCGATTTCTCACCATCTGTTGGTCTAATTTCGTTCAAACTCGGTAGGTAATTGGGTATGTGTTCTAGAAAAATGTCCTTTAAATCATATTGCCATAAATAACCATTGCGCATGCGCGAAACTGATATCGATTGACTAAGAAAAAATTCCGAATCTACTGGGACGATTTTGATTAAATTTTCAAGGGTTGTGCGGAATAGCCTCAAGACGGTCCCTTATAAATTTCATTGCGTCTCATGAATACTAATCTGTGCGCATGCTCAAAAGTTAATTTATAATGATCTAATCATGATCTATTGGCCCAATTTCGTTCAAACTCGGGGATTAGATGATTATTTGCTCCAGGAAAATTCCCTATGAAATATATCGCTACTTGTGGAGTAATAACTAAAGCGCATGCGCGAAATTAAAGTTGATTGACACAGACATAACTCCTAAACTAATGGACCGAATTTTTATGAAATTATCAAGGATTGTGCGGTGTAGCTCCTAAACGTTCCCTCATAAATTTCATTGCCGTTTGATTATTAGTAGTCTGTGCGCATGCGCTAACAATATCTTATAACTTCGACTTGTACTGTGTTCTTCAACTAGTTGGGACTGTTCTTTTACTGGGTTTTACTGCCCACCCCGCTTGGCAAACTTTTTGTGTTTGTGTGTGATAAAAATTTCTTTCTTGCTCCACTAAATCAAGCTTTTCAAGAGAAAGTATGATTCTTGGTTCGTTGGCTAGCAATTTTTGAGCAGATCAAGTTGGTTATGTTCCTAAAAATCACTGAAATTGGCTAAAAACTTTTGAAATTCGTTAAATGTATTACTTATTTATTATTATTATTATTTTTTTTTTTTTTTTTTTTTTACAGAATGTTAGTCAAAAAATTGTTATTAACGATGAACTGGAACATTATAAAAATAAAGCTCACATTTGTGCTGAAAAACGTTCTTAAATTCCATTATTATTTGCCGAAAGATGGATAACCATCATGCTGCATGACTTGAACTTTTAAAATTTGTTATAGCTATTGGGTGTAACATTGAATATTTCTAGCCGCTGCATGTCCATACGAGTAAATAGGTGCTTCTAAGTGAGGCTTAGGATCAGCGGACCCACTAGTTTTAATGTTTGAAGTTTCGGGATATTACTATATTTTGATCCCTAGCTGATGGATATTTGCTGGGATTTTCAAATTTGATCTCAAAGTTTCGTGCTGGGAGTTGGTGATAAACCTTTGCTTGTACAGCGGAGGGTTGTGTAGATAGCGAGGGAGACCAAAGTTGGCCTACAGCATTGCGTCTCCTCCTTGTCTCCTTCGTATGCCTCAGCCATATCTCAAGTTCTCTAATGAGCGTCCGGAATAATTGCGGAATCCGCTTTGTCAAGAATGTTTCTGGTAACAGTACATAAGTGCCTCACCCGCAGTTCCTTACTTTGCAGTATTGCTTCAACTCAATGTACATCAGGAACACAATGCATTTTTAATACTCTTGAATACACATAATGGATTTTGAATATAAAGTTATATTATTATCTTTTATAATTTTAATATTATCTGTTATAATAATAATAAATATTATTATATTTTTAAATATTATTAATATCTTTTATCAATCAGATTCATCGTTTTCTCTTTCAAAGTCATTACTCTCTCTATCAATCTCGACATTTTTCAATCTAATCAAATCGAATAGTTACGAAATCCATAAAAAAGGAGAAGGGTGGAAAATGACAAACAGAAAAACCAGCAGGAAAATTTCACCGAATTCACGTAAAAGTATTCAAATAGGTAGAAAAAAGAATTTAGCTCAGTCAGCTGATTAGTCTGGAGCCTGTCATTTCATTTGTCTCTTGATGTTCCAGAGAAACTCCTTATTAAATTTCAACTTTAAAGGGTGGAAAGGAGGGAATTTGGCTCATTCAGCTGATCTCCGTCATTCCATACGTCTCTAGATATCCCGGAGAGACTTCATCTATTAAATTTCAACTTTATAGGGTATACAGGAGAGAGTTTAGCTCACCCATCTGATTAGGCTAGAGCCTGTCATTTCATTCTACTATTGATGTTCCAGAGAAACTCCCTTTCAAATTTAAACTTTCTAAGGCGAACCAGAGAGACTTTGGCTCACTCAGCTGATCAGGATAGATAAATTAATTACTCATCAGGTAGTTTTTCTCCTGCTTCATCTTGCCGATTACTTAGTCCGAGGACAGAGAAATTCGATTCTTAATCCCGTTATTTCTTCTCTCCAGAATTTAGAACTTACGTGTACTTCCCAAATTGATTAAGTGTTTTATGGAATGCGGAATGAGTGAGGGCGGATTTGACAGCGTGATGTTTTGTGATAAACTGTGAGCATTCCAACAAGTGGTGAACGATTTTCTTAAGATCAAAGCTAATGGACTTCCCCCGTAACGGAGCGGTTGTGCGTGAAGTTTGCTGATTGTGTGTGTTTGGCATTACATGAATCGCGTGACAGAAAATTTATCTGACCTCTAGCGGTAAGACCATGTCAAAAGTTACAGCATAATCCTATAAATGAATTTTTGTAAATTATCGTATACATTTTTGTTGAGATATTTTGGAATTTAAGCACATTACGTGTTCAGAAATGGTGCACTAAAAAATGTTATGGCTTCCATACTTTTTCTAAAACAATTTCTGCTAGGTATTTTTATTATTTTTATTTTTTTTTTTAATTTTTACATTCTTTCGGGTTTTATCGATTATTTTAGTACGTAATAATAAAATTTGAGTAAATTTTTAGCATAGTTTTGAGCTAAATATTGATAGAGTTCTGAATTATAAGTATTTCAGTTTCATTTTTTCTGAAATTCATTCAATTCACTACAAGTATTTCGATATTTACTATCTCTTAATAATAATCTGCAAAAGAAAGGTGTTTTATTTTTATTTATTTATTGTATTTCAGTTTCGCTTAAACTAAGTACTTTTTTTCCACATTTCTATTACTGTGCCCAAAAATTTTTGTTCACTGGACTCCTTCTTCCTTTGGGATATTTGATTTACTGCAGAAAGAACGGGTTTTCGTTACTTACAGAACGTCTTTAAATATATAAAAGAATGACTTCTTTTTCACCAGAAACTCAAGGGATGATAAACCCGATTTCTAAAAAAGGGAATTCCTTTGAAATCGTATCAGCTGATCGCTCATTCTTTTAAGGGGATTATTACTAGGTACACAATTGTAGTGTGGAAATGGATAATAGTCATGCAGTAATGGTGGGGTTATTCGATTTGTTGAAATAAAATCCTATATATATATATATATATATATATATATATATATACTTTGTTTTGTAAGAATAATAGATAAACGAAGAAAGAAGAAAGATGTTTTTGATATTTCGAAAAATTATCTTGATCACAAGTTAGAAGTTGAAAATGAAAAAATAATTTATAAATTGTTTGGGTGATGGGATGGCTTGTTGATAGGGAGATGTGTGTAGATAATGTCAATCACTTGGTGGAGATAATTTCAATCATTAATGTTGAGGCCAGGAGGTATGTTCGCTTTCAAAACCCACTTGTGTGCTTTTTCTGATTGGTGGAGAAGTCGATCGTTAGAACCTGGTGGCATCCTTTTCAAAACCTTCACCCCATAACATTGATCAAATGATGCACCATGAGATCTTGCATGATCGTTGATAGGGAGCGGCTGGTTATGCGTGACTGAAGCTCAACAGGCTTTCTACGTTGGCAAACCATCACAAATGAATCTGCGGATGAATAACCATCGTGCTTCAGTCACGCATAACCAGCCGCTCCCTATCAACGATCATGCAAGATCTCATGGTGCATCATTTGATCAATGTTATGAGGTGAAGGTTTTGAAAAAGATGCCACGAGGTTCCTATCAGTTTAGTGAGCTAATTTCTCTCCTGTTTACCCAAGGAAGTTCAAATTTGACTGCGTGACTCTTTAGAACATAAAGAGACGATTGGAATAATTGTCTTCTTCCTAAGCTACTGGCGGAGCTAATTCTCTCCAGTTCACCTAAGGAAGCGCACACATTGCTATTGATCCTACAACAATGAACTTTACCGGGGACCATCTAGAAGCGAACCCACTCAATCTTGGAAAATTTCATCAGAATCGGTTCATTAGTCTTGGGAGTCATTTCACGTGTCAACAGAATTTAGTTTTGAGCTTGTGCAATAGTTATTGCTCAACCAATTGTGATATAACTCACAGGGCATCGTTTTGGAATATAAATTCAACCACCATCCATGTTTGAACGAAATCCGACTCATATATGATGAAAAAACAACGTATAAATAACTTCACATTTGTGCATGCGCGCTGTCTAACTGCTATTGATCCGACTCCAACGAAAGTGATGGGGAACCCCCTAAGAGCTAACCCGCACTATCTCTGAAATTGTTACCGAAATCGAAGTAAAACTTGGTATAGTATAGGGCGTGACAAGGATCTACCACTGACAGACAGACACGGGACCAAAATATATCAGCAAGCTCTGAAACGCACGAAGAAAGTTTTAGATTTTGGAAAACAAATTTTTTCGACTTCTCGCACGAGCACAAAGCTTTCCTGCCTTCGGCAGGGAAGAAGCAATATAAAGGACAGATATTGAGGGATTCTCATAAATTTCGTGAAACCCGCAGTTCCTTCGTATGTATAATGAAATTCGCTACATATATCAGCATAATACGAGTATAATTTACATACGAAGGTAGCTCTTAGGAATTTTACTACGATGAAATGCCCACCTCATCCCGCTTTGCACCCCTGTCACCTCAGTCGGACCCTTTTACTAATTTGGCTGCTGCCCAGCCGAGGGGGTTAGCCACGCCCCCCCCCCCCACGAACAGCTAGTCTCTACCCCCGCCGCCCATGAACAGCTAGTTCCCCCCCCCCCCCCCCCTCTCAGCGTCGCGGACCTGGGAGCCCCATCCCTCTGGCCCCGATTGTTAGAGTTGCACCTTGGAGCGCTAACAACCAGGCGCCATTGTACCCTAATCCCTTCCGATCCTTTCCCAAATGTGGCGATAAATCTACCATCTAACTCTTCGTCCCTCTCCGCCGTTCACCCTCGTTCGTCCTATTCACCCATTTCCCTCCCCCCCACGATCCCCCCGCCGCACCACACGTTCTCCCATTTCCTCCCCGTGGCCTTTTCTTTGCACCCCCCCCCCCCACCCTCACCATTCACCCTCGTCCGTCTCATCGTCCCGAGGAGCCGACGCCCATTCAGCAAATCCCCCGCCAGTTCCCGCTCTCTGAGGTCCTGAGTGGCACTGCTTTAGTTCGTGAACCTTCCGACAGATGGAACTGTTACATTGTCAGATATAATCCCGAACTTCCAAAGATGATGTGAAGAGGTCAAATGATTCATTCTCGCATCACTTCTTCACACTGAGTAATTGCTTGAAGTCTTTTTGGATTTGTTTAGAAATTTGGTAGGTATATTTTCCGTTATGCGATAACAACCCAACGGAGAAACATCATTGCTTCCAGTTGGAAAAAAAAAGTCATAAAATCGCCAACCTAACGGTACACAGCAGGCCACAGTCGGAGATTTCTTCAAGTACTCTTCGAAATAGATAAGAAAGGAAGAAAAAATACTCTAAATCAGTCTTTTTGATGAAATATAGATTAGTTGGACAAATAGAGCCTTGAATGATGTGAATAGTTCAGTGGTCTAGGTGCTCGAAAGCTTCCATACCAAAAATATCATAAATCAATCATCTTAGTGAAATATAGATTAGTAGGACAAATATTCAGAATGATTGGTACAATAGTAGGGTGGGCTGGATTTTTGCAAATTGCCTCTCAAAAATAAATACGAATTATCCTAAATCAATCCTTCTAGTAAAATATAGATTAGTTGGACAGATAGATCCGAACTAGATTTAAAAATATGTTCCAAAGGTAGAAATACCAAGTAAAAAAGTTCCATTCATGCAGTATGTTCATATGAGCGAAAATTTCGTAGATTATTGTATTATAACATGTTACATTGCTTTCAGATTTGAGCACATTGAGAATAAAGAAATTGTTAACTACCTATCGTATGGGAAAAAACTCGTTCTAAATAATATTCCGTGATTCGAAAAAACATTTCGAATTTTTAGCTTCTTATAGCAGTTTTTGTCAATTTGTCAGCGAATAGTAATGAAATATAAGTACAATTTTCATCATACGTTTTTAATGTTCTACTACAACATTAATAAACTTCCATTGACTAAATGTCTGCTAAAAAAAAATTAAATGAAGCGGTTTTTATCCGAATTTAGCCATTTTTAGTGATTTTTTAGCAAATTTTTTGAAATTTGAGCAATAGTTTACAACAGGATTCTATATCTGTGTCTATCTTCTCTGTAAGTGGTACAGTTCTTACCCATTTCATAAAAATCGATCTATCAATATTGGAGCTTCGTCTATAACTACCAATTTCAGGTTTGCGCAAGTGTTATAGTTACCTATTTCAACGAAATTAGTAACTATGGCCATCCTGAGACTTGCACCCAAATACCCTCCAAATTTGACCGAAATTGGACTTTATGGTAGATCGTGAGGCTTCCGATTTAAATGATATGGCATCAGCATAATTTAAATGGGGATGAATCCTGAAAACCAACCACCATTATTGAAAATTACGAACATTACGATGTGCACGTCATGCCACCTTGAAATAGGAAATGCATCACAGGGACATCCCTTTGAATAAATTTCATATAATTATGGTGAGAGTTGAAATAAGAGAAATTCTAAAATATCACGACTTCTTGGAATTACCCATCCCCCCCCCCCCCCCCCCATCCCACCACCGACATCAGATTCCCACCATGAAATTCGAAATCCTGGCGTTTTTTCCAAAACTATACCAAATTCATAATTGGACAAAAAAGATCACGAAATTCTGACGGGAATATTAGAAACACCATGATTTATCAGTATTCTCCCCTCTTTTCACCCCCTTCTAGGATGTAATTTGAATCTCCTGACATAAGTACCTACCAAAACCATATCGAATTCTTAATGGAACAAAATAAGATTCACTTCGTAGGGTGGGCAAGTGCTGGAAGGAATCGGTAATTTTTCCGTCCACCCCCCCACCACTACAGCGAATCCGGAATCCCTAAATTTTGTTGCATAACTAGACTAAAACTGGAATCGAACCAAATAATAATCATGAAAATAGATTGAACATTGTAGCCTACAAAAGTTGTAAAAAAAAAAAAAAAAAAAAATCGGCGAAATTTGACAAAAAAAGAAAGAAAACGCGGTTTTTGGCTTTACTCCCTCCATTCCTTGTCATGGAATTAAAGATTTCCAGTTCAGTTTTAGTTCGGAAAAACCTAAAAGCCATTTGAAAAATTTCACCTGGTCTCTTATTTTCTCAGGGCAATATCTCCGATCCCAGATCTCCGCTCCTTAAAGAATAGTAGAACGGAACCCCCTAGTAAAATATTGAAGGTAAAAGAAACATATTAATATAAAACTACGTTAAATTCGGGAACAATAATATCTTTTGTATTAGGGGTTTGCAATGAATTATATACTGACCACCAAAATTTTTGAAATCTAAAATCCAATTTAGAATGTCGTAAATTGGATTACCATTTGAATTTTTCAGTAGTTTTTTTTTTTTTTTTAAATATTTACGCATTATTATCATAGTTCCTAGAAAGTTTCGTTTTAACAATTCCAACATTTCAGTTGCCTAAATTTCCATGAAAACTTGCTAAATCATTTAAGAGCCCCTTCCTAATCTCTTTCAGAGCTTATTTTCAACCCAAAATTAACCGTCTATTCGAACAAAACCGGGAATTAACTACTTATAGCTCATACAAACGTGTTTATGAAGAGTTTGGGGAGATGAAATATTCGGAAACAACGAATCTATATACTGAGTGGCACGAAGTCTGTTGTCTATTAAACTTTGTCCTCAAAATTTAATGAGACAAAAAAATAAATGTTGAAAGGTTAGTTATGTTAGACCTTCACGACCGCTCGGTCTTGAGGGTCAGGTAGAACTGCCGCCGTCCGTGGCAAGTGGCCAGACCAGATCGTTATTGTAATCAGGCCTCACATTTTCTTGTTGGTAGGTGACCAATTCTTCTAGAGTAATAATTTATTCAATGGGCAACCGGTAGCGCAAATGAAAGACCTTTTCAGGGCATGGTAGTATGTACATGTAGAGTCACTAAGGTGCTCATCAATGTCAGTCAGCTTATAATAATGCACTATTGTAATAACAATAATTTATTTTTTCTTTGAAAAATATAAATTATGAAATATGAGTACTTAACAGCACATGGCCTGGAAAAGATAGAGACCACATTGTTGTGGTGGAAATCACATCTCGCTCAAATTTGGAGGATAAGTGGAAGAGGTTACTTTGAGTATTCCTCAGCAATTTCAACATAAACCTATCATAAGTAGCTATTGAGCATGCGTGAATATGTATTCCTTTTTAAAGGTGCCTAATTTCAACAGTTTTCATCTGATTTTCATGACATTTTCAGGGAATTTGCAGGCTAGGCTGCAAATGGTGTACTATCAATTCCATACTTCTCAAATCATCACTCCTATTTGCGCATACGCAAACATAAATTCTTTCAACCATAATTTTTTTACGCCCTGGTCGTCCAATCCCGCTCAAATTTCGTGCATAGTTGGGGGACAATGGTTTAATTCTTTTACATAAATTTCAACCCTATTGCATCATTATTAACTCCTGCGCATGCGCTAAAGTGTACTCCAAAAACAAAGTCTAGTTTTCATCAGATTTTGATTACCTTTTTTAGGGATTCTGTGGGTTAGTCTGTAGATTGTACACTACCATTTTCATTTTTCTCAAATCGTTGCTCCAGTCTGCACATGCGCCAACGTAATGTACTTCAAGCGTCGTTTTCCCGTTTTTCAAACATCTTTACTGTAAAGCATAAGATTGCAAGGCCTTGGAACTGTAAAAGTGTGAACCCTTCTCAAAGGTACGAGGCGCCATGTTCTGATCATAATATTACATACGTGGTTTAGTAGATATAGACCGATGGTCTGAGTAAAAGGACTGTCTAACACAGAAATAATAAACCATTGTGTAATAATTTTCAGCGTTTATTCATCAATTTATTTATTTATTTTTTACCCCATCTCCAAAAACAAAGCTTCCGCTATCTTGAAGCAGTAATGAAGAGCTGGTCACTCACTCCAGTGGATGTTTGGAGAAAGTAGATCAGATATTTCTGAGTGTGAAATCCGAGCACTGAAGCAGTATTCATGAAATATTCTACATATATATTTATATATCGCTCTAATATATATGAGCCTGAATAGTACTGCTCACTGACCTACCTTTCCCGGAAACCAACATAAAAGTGCTAGTAACGCTTGAAAGAGTCTCAGGAAAAACCCATCTGGATGGCCCAAGGGATTGAAGAAAATATATAAAACCAACACCATTATGGGGTCGTAGTCCAGGAGTCAGAATTGCTTGAAATCTAAGGCTGATTTCACGGTGCTAAGAGTTTGAGCCAAGTTACGTCCCCTAAACCTCTTCGTAGTTCCCCCACTTTCACAACAAAGAGGGGAGAAAATTTCAGACCAGAAAAGGTAACATCGGTAAACCAAAAAACGGGGAGCTTTCAACGATCGCAAACTGCTTCAGAAGTTTCTTTCATGGTGAAGCTACTCCCCTGGGCACCAACCATCCGTCCTTCCCCTGTCATCCGTTTTCGAGATGGGGGAGAGAGATTTCAACGGTGAAACCGGCAACTCTTTGTGAAAGTTTCCTTTTATATTAACTTTCCTTTCCTTTTTTTTATGCCCGAAGAAGAGATTGAGGTGAGAGAGAAAGGGGAGGAACAGATGTCGCCGTTATAAACCACTGGCATACTTCTAGGACAATGGGCCCGCGTCCTCTGCCGGGAGGATCTTCAATTCTCGACTTCAAACATTAAGAAATCTCAAACCCCTTCGCCACTTTCTGCATTTCCCCTTTTCCCCGAGTTCTTCATCTTCCTTCTGTTTCCAGTTCTCTGTAATCCAATCAAAGGCGAAAAAGCGGGAATCCGCCAAGGTGTTGTCAATTAGGAAATGGAAGTTGAATAGGACAAGGTTAGTGGAGTTTTACAGAAAAATGGGGCTGCTATACGGCTTGTTTTCCATCTTTTTTTTTTTTGCTTTGAACGTCTATTATACCCATTGTTCCTTTATTCAGGCTTATTGTTTACCGTGATCCATTCTCTGTTATTTTGAGATTAAAAGGTTCTCATTGTCGATGGTGAACGATTAACAATATAGATTTTTGTTCAATAAGTTGGCCTTTCCCATTCCTTTGATATTTCATGAATAAAACAGGCGCTTTGAAAGTATAATTAGCTGATTATATGGGGCAAAAGTGGGTTATTTTTCAAAGAACAAGTAGAGGCACAGATGAGAGAGCTGAAAGTTCTACGACACGGCGGCGCGCGTGGCCTTACCGTAAAATCCTTCTTTGGTAATTACATTATTGATTGCTTAATAACACAAAAAATGTCTAGTACGTATGTACCTTATGTTGGATTAGTGTATAGATTCGTACTAATATTATTTGTACTTCATTGATTATATCAATCATAATTATAATTTCATCATGACATGATCTTCAATTACATGAAGACATGATATATATGTCATACAAATTGATTTATAGATTGATATTAATTATAATATTATCATTCATTTGTTTCACTCTTGATATGACTCTTCATTCATTCGTTCATATTGTTTCATTTCTCTTGCCTATTGTCATTTGGTATGTATAAGTACAAGATACGAAAATACGAAGTTAGGTATACAGGCAGGCGGTTTGGAAAAAAATCAAGTTCATCGAGTTTCATTTATCGTGTAGAAGATGAAAACGTTCCTTTATTAAACTGTTCTACTTCCGAGCCTACCTATAGGTAGCCACTTCACTGGCTCAGCTGGTTTTCACTTTCGGGACATGAATTTTTTCGGTCTCCAAGATCAAAATTCTACTCACATTTTACGTTTAAGACCATTCTAAACATCTTTCGTTCCTTGTCGGTCGATCGTGTGTTCAAATCTTTGTAACAAGCATAATTTTCAAATTTCATGTCCGCTTTCGATGAATCAGTTTCATTGATCCCAAATAAATACTTCACACTGAGCATCCGAAAGAGTAAATGCCATAAATTTACATTTTCTCACGCCCTGGTTGTCCAATCACGCTCAAATTTAGAGGATAGTTGTTGGAAAAGAATGTCAATTTCAACATGATCGTATCAATAGTACCCCCTGCGCATGCGCGAATTTGGAATCCTTGTAGCAAACTTAGTTCCATCTGATTTTGATGAAATTCTCAGGGAATGTGCGGATTAGAGTGTAGATGGTTCCATATTAGTTTTATTGATCTCAAATAAATACTTTCTCTGCGTAATTGCAAGAGTTAATTTCATCAAGCATTATTCCCTCACGCCCTGGTTGTCCGATGTCGCCCTAATTCAGAGGTTTGAGAGAGAACGATTCAAACATTTCATATACATTTTAACGCTACTGTATCAATAGTGGCCCCTGCGTATGCGCAAATGTGTAACCCTAGTAACAAGCTTAATTTCCAAATTTTAGGTCTGATTTTGATAACATTTTCAAGAAAGGTACGCATTAAAATTTAGTGGTTCCCTATCATTTCATTGTTTCCAAATAAATATTTCACTCAACGCATGCGCAAACATAAATTGCACCTAGCATAATTTTATCGCGACCTTGTCGTCTGAAAATGTACTCCATCTCAATTTATCATTTCCCTAAACCGTAGGAACCAGCAATGGAATCATAAGATAATTTTAAACGTTTCAATGATCTATTCATTCATGATACTGATACGTGGAAGCTATGTGCTACTCCAAACTTGGCAATTGGTTTTGATTATCTTCTCCATTTTTTTTCACAGGTGAGCGCGACATCACACAAAATAATGAGACTTGATTTATTTCACCAAGTCTAAAACAAAATACATTTATTTTATTACATCTACCATCTAGTCAAATGATTAATCACGTCAACTTGAAGTCATTTTGTTACTGACCTAAGGTTAATTGAATTTATTTCAAGCCAAAGCATTTCTTAAATCCTGATCCTGATCATCTCTTAAGAGTTGATTTACATTGATCACGAATTTTGAGAATTATTGTCACTATGAAGAGAGACAAAATAAACTAAATTGATTTTGTGTCTCTATTAAAATCTTCAACTATTTGTATTCCACCCATGGGATCTGTTAGGCTATTTCATAGTAACCGCCTGCTAGTCGCCGATGGAATAGCTGGTGCTGTTCACGTGAACTCCTCAAGCTACTCCAACAGGATAGGTAGGGTACCTTTCGGTAATTTCTCTTCTGTCGGCGTCTACACCTTTGCAGACACATTAGATACCTAGTTACCTGATGATTTGTCTGATAGAAAGGTTCATAAAAAAAAAAATTTGTTCGGCCAAATTATTAATATTTTTGTTGTTTGTAATTTAGCATCTTAGATGAAAGCAGATAAAAAGTATGACTTAAAAACTTTGTGAATTAAGATTAATTTCTGATGTTAAACGCTTCTCCTCGCTTCCGCTCGCGATTTGACCAACTTAACGTCACTTTTTTCGATATCCGATTTCGGATTCAGATTCGGCGGAACCAAAGCTGTATTTCGCCCGCGAAAACCGTTCCGAAAAACGTACCTTTATGGGGTATATTTTAATCGGAAAAAACCAAGTTTTTCGGCGGACTTTTCGAGAAAACGGATCCGTACTCTCGCATTTTTTTGACGCATTTCCCGATAATTTTTTCGCGATCTGATCGCGCCGTCATCTTCCTCGCAAACGGTAGATCCCTAAGGGTAGGTTTAACGTGTGTAGGGGATGTTGCTCGCTTCGCTCGCTTGAGGGAGTTATACTGCCCACCCAACTTGGCAGACGTTTTTTTCTGTTGGAAATGCTTACAAACAAATTAAATCTTATAAAACTACGTGGAACCACAAAAAGATTATTTGGGGATGTTGCTCGCTTCGCTCGCAAGGTATACCTGTATATAGGTAGGAAAAAAACCCGTATTTATTCTTTTGAAATAGGCCTGCAGGTAACATTGTGAAATACCTGACAAACCCCTTGACGTCTTCGTAGAGCCTTCTCGCGAACACGGCAAATTTAATTTCTGATGTTAAACGCTTCTTCTCGCTTCTTCGACGATTTGACCGACTTAACGTCACTTTTTTCGATATCCGATTTCGGATTCAGATTCGGCGGACCCAAAGCTGTATTTCGCCCGCGAAAATTTTACGGGTCCGTATTTTTTTTTTATCTCCTGGAATAAATGAAAGTGGACGTGGAACCACGAAAAGTTTATTAGGGAATGTTGCTCGCTTCGCTCGCAAGGTATTGCTGCATAGGTGTTGTTAAATGAAATAAGAAATAACTGACATTTTAGCCTTCTCGCGAATACGGCAAAATTTTTCTGATGTTAAACGCTTCTTCTTGCTCCTGGAGAGACTTTTCGAGAAAACGGGTCCGTACTCTCGCATTTTTTTAACGCATTTCCCGATACTTTTTTCGCGATCCGATCGCGCCGTCGTCTTCCTCGTTCAAAAACCTACGAAACCCGTATTTTTCCGGAATTGTCAACGGCCGTTTAGAGGGGTAGGGGAAGCGGGGAAGTCCAAAAAGCGCACATTAATTCTTACTTCGACCCCCCTCCCGCCCTACGGCCCATGGTTCGGGTGGGATTAGAAAATTTTAAATTCGCTTATACACCCTATCGGAAAATCCCAAGAAGATCCCCCCACTCGTAGATCCGGCCCACTCAGCCGTTTGGCCGTGCATAGACACGACAAACAAACAGACAAATGGAGTTTCATTCTTATTAATAATAGAGATGTATTAGACAGCCCTTCTACGTAGATCTCTGGTCCATAATTATTAAACGCCGCTTATAGTATATTTAGTATCGGAACTCGGAGCTTCGGACCTCACAAATGGGTTCAATCCATTACAGCAGCGGAATCTCACAATTTTACGCTTTTTAATATAGTTGATAAACAAAACAATTTATTACCAAGTCATCTTTCCAACACATAAAAGTGTTACCTATACTGTATATTGATATCATCTAATTGGTAAAATTTCAAAAAATGTGCTGATAAAATCACTGAAAGTGGCTAAACCATAATTGTTAAATTGATATTTTTTAGCATAAGATTGGTCAAATAAAGTTTATCAACTATGAAATAGAACATTCAAAAATTTATGTACGAAATTATGCTAAAAACTTAAACTTCATTAAAATTTGTTTTAAAAAATCTATAAAATTGCAAAAAATAGCCTAAAATCCAAAATCTCTTTTTGAATAGAAGAGTATCATTTAGAATACTTTTTTTTTTTTCATAAAATTAATAGCTAACATTTTCTTTTCACTCATAAATCTCCAATTTCTATACAAATTGAAATATACAAAAAAAAGACACTTTTTCACCTATTTTTGGCTCATAGCACCCATGAGAGTGGAGCGATCGAGCTGGCGAGAAGTTAGGACCAACTAGACCCCAAGTGGAGTCTATGTGCGAAAGAACAGATTTTTTAAGTCTATTCTAAGGCCTTTTATGGCCCGGACGGCGGACGGCGGACGGATATTTCAAATTTGGATTCTACGCACCTTAAAACGTAAAGTGACAAAGTTTGAGGGGGGGTTATAAAAATTTTTTGCTATAAGATAACATAGGGTTATTATTGGAAATAATAAACCAAAAAGAAAAAAAGTATCAGTGCAATTGGCCTAGCGATACCTGAGAAAAACGTACACACTTACCTAAAATCACCCCTTTTTAGGGAGAAAGGGGGGTGGTTTCCGGGTCACCTCAAGAGTTATACCTAGATAACCGGTTATCAATGAGATTTTTCGACCAACACTGCCATCTGGATTAGTTACTTCATAAGGGAAAATTTTTCATACGCTCTCAGATATACCTGAATTTTATAATATTAAGATTGAAAAGTGGGCGAGTTGATATCTGCCACTACCCTACTTTTTAACAATAGTGATATAATATCAACGGAGAAATGGACAGTTGAAAATTGCGAAATCACCTAGTTATCTAATTTACCTGCTAATTTTACGTTCGTATGCGGCCTAATCAATTCCGTATCAAGTGCACTTGAAAGCACGATTAACGAATATAGGTATGTTCATGTGTGAGTACATTAAGCTTCAACCCACCATTGGGTGTGAAAAAATTTATGTAGGTAAGTAGATATCCAAGGTAAACGTGTGTTCACATGGAAATTGGCGTATCCTAATGAGTTCACCTAAGGTGATACATCTTGATTTTCCAGTTAATGAAAGAGGTGGTTCCGTATTTGTGGAAGAGCAGCTCAATTTTCACCAGGAGAAAACCTTAGTGAAGGGTGAAAAGCGAGTTCGGAGAAGGAATATGACCTCTCTGTGAAGTCAGCGTCCCCGTTTCCGTCTCCGTCGACCTCGAAAGAGAGAAACCTTCGTTCATTACGGGAGAAAACCAGTTAAAACGGGAGGTTCACAGGACCATTTTGATCCTGATCGGCTTTTCTCGAGAGAAAAAGAGGAAAGACGACCCTCTCCCTCACAGTCCAGTTTTACCCTTTCGCCTCCCCCCCTCCCCAGTCTTTACCCTCAAAATGCCCCTTTGAGTTTTCTTATAGCAAATCACTCAACGCCGCTTGCCGCTTGATTGGTTCAAATAAATCACTCGTAAAGACCCCCCCTTCCATCCTATCCGCGACCCGCACGAACCATTCAATGGTTTTTCGAAGGAAAGAACCAATAGAAAAGGGGCTATTAACATCTATTCCGACCTCTTTCCTGCATTCATCCCTTCGTTGACTCATCGAACCCCCTCCCCACCCCTTTACACCGCTACCGCCATTCCCCAATCCTTCTTAACCCATTCTCATAACGGAAGGGTATTTAACTTGAGGCAATCCTATCGATTTTATGCCCAAAATGTCTCATAATTGGGATGGAGGTTCATTAATTTAACTTGAGGAAAGGAAAAATAAGTTGGAGTGGATTGGGGAGCCGTCGATTGAGTGAGAACTCCCCACTACCATCACGCGGTAATCGCAAATCCTTCACCCGATAAGGATTAAATTAGCAATGGAATGAATCCCAATATCGAAATCTTGGACTTCTTCCACCTTAAGGTCTCTGATTGAAAGACCTATTGAAAGACACTTGTTCGTAGCTTTGCGCATGTGTGTGCGTGTATGTGTGTGTGTGTTGTTTGTGTTGTTTGTGTGTGTGTGTGTGCGAGGTTTGGGGAGGGGGTGTCATGTTGATATGTCCAAAAATATAACTGATTTTTTGCATACCTTTTGAAAACCGTTGACGAATGTGGCTACGAAAATGAGAAGATCTGTATAGAGCGCAGCACGTAAACAATGACCTTATCGATTTGCTATTCTTTTGTTGCCTATAAAGGCAGTCGTGAGTGACACAAGTTGTTTAGGTTCTTTTGTCAGTTTTTTTTGTGTGTGTGTTTTTATTATAATAATTTTAAAAAAATTTATTTTTGACCAATATTGATGATATTTATGGTAAGGGAAACGAATTATAGAGCGAAAAGGGGTGTCGCAAGGTATTACCAAGGGAAAAGTCATGTAAACACTATGTTCCTTAGGTACTTCGCCCCCTACCACTCCTGGCGGCAAACCTGGTTAGTTCCGAGCCCCATTGAGTAGGTAAATCAAGAAAATTCGAGCGGTAAGACCTGGTCAATCAAAATTTAAGGGAACTCTCTGAATCGACGTAGGTATCACGTGTACTTTTTTCGTCATACGATATTACCACCGTAGCACACCTTGAGACAGCAACTTAAGAGCGGGCCGGAAGATCCAACTTTTTCCTTTCTCCCTCGTGAAATCAACGCACTCTTACCTCATAACTCAGCAAAAATGACTTTTTTCTTCTGAATAAAAGTTAAAGAGGCATCCAAGGAACGGTTGAGCTATCCTTTATTATGCCCTAATTACACACAAAATCGCCCAAACAAACAACCAACAAAATTTTTCTGTCAAAAAGTAGAAACAAGTAACGAAAGTATAGAATAAATTTTTATTTGTTATAGCAGATGATGGTGTATAGAATTACACAGTTACTCAGTCCTTTTACAAAAAATCTATTTGTCCAACTAATCTATATTTTGCTTAACAGATCAATTTAGGATATATTTATGAGATGTGAGCTTACGAGCATCCAGATTACCAAACTATACACATTATTTTCATCTATTTTTCTTACTAACATATATTTCTTTAAAAAAAAATAAATAAATAAAAAATAAATAAATAAATAAAATTAAAAAAAGTTTGATTTAGAATGTTTTCTTCTTTCTAAGCTATTACATCACATAAATCCCCTAATAGTATCCTACTGCATAACATTAAGTAGGTAATTAGTTTTATGAATGTGAAAAATTATAAAGAGTGGAGGTGCCGTAACTGATAAGCACGGGTACCTTAAGGAGACATACACGTTATGCTCGTTTGATTAGGCCTGGCACTACCACACACACTCGCTCGCTATAGACGTGTACAATCAATCACGCATATTCAAACATGCTTTCACTTCAAACTGGGCCAAATCCCGAATTCCCGTTCTGTGGCAAGTTTAACGAGTACAATGAGACTTGATTCAGATTAATTTCTTGGTCAATCCAATTAGCTTGAAGTAGATCACATGAGCTGTTCAAAATAATGATCTTTCTTTGGTCTATAATATGGAGTCGAAATGGCGTATAACCTTCCGCTTACGAAACTACTGTAACGATATACTATCAAGATAAGGTACCATTAAGACCACCCGAACTTGCCAAAGCACATCAAGAAAACTGGATCTTTTGGTGATTTGTATGATAATTTTTGTCGTTACTTAAATCTAACAATCTCAAACACACCGGCACACATAAAATGGAGAACGACCAAACATGCTGTCACCGCCATGAGAATCTGTCTTTCCACGGATAAAAGCACATTTGGGATTGAGAGGCAATGAGAAGGCAAATTATCTCGTATAACTCGTGGCTTTGGATAGACACTTTTTAAAAGCACGTACTTCTAATAAAGATTTTTTAAATCCTATTCGTGTATTTTGGAGGTCAAAATGACGAATGGATTATACTGGATCATAAAGGGGATTACTTTACGAATCACTACACCCTTCAATTTTCCACAGTTCTCAGTTTTTATGAAATAAAAAACATAAACCAAAAGGTAGGGATCAAATCACGGAGTGCATGGCAAGCCCTTGATCGCTTTGACATGAAGGCATCAATGCAATGTACGTGTTGGGTAAATGCTTATGGTTTGCTCTACCAGCTGATATTAAGCTGTCCACTATTGCAGAGCAAGAGCAAAAAAAAAAGTTCAAGAGATTATCTAATAAATCATGGAACCCTCCAATTTACGAAACTTATTGACTTCTTCTAATATTAATTTATGTCTCCAGGGTATTTATTTTTTTTAGGACTAGTTGAAATGTTGATGCGGTGATATCGTTGCATAGGTACTTATCATGGCTATTTACATCAGTCTGTGTCCCATTGACCTAAGAAAATGCATGGAGGATGTCTGCCAAATCAGTAATGGCACATAAATATTTATCGCCCATGTCAATAACATGACTTGAATGATCATTAAAGTGCATTTAACGATTGGTTCAAAAAAAGTATCGGTTGTTCATATTATTTTTTGAAAATTTATTGATGAAAAACATTTACTACTAATTATCATGAAAAACCAAGAGCATTTACTGTATATCCATTATTGTAAAATCATAGAGAACCTGCCTAGGGCCTCGTTACCTTTGAAAAGTCATAGCAATTTGATTTTGATCCTCCTTTATTGGCCCCACATTTCCATAATATCACGTATTTAGCCTCGTAACTTAGTGAAATAATATTCTTACACTAAAATAAACCTATAGTCATAATATTCTATAGGTAGTCATAGTTCTCATGTTCTGCATTTTAGTTTCTACTATTTTCCCAATATTATTATACGAAACCCGTAGAAACTAAAATACAGGATTTCAAGTTAGCGCACTTGAAGTGATCACTACTGGTCTGACCAACTTGAAATTCATAAAGAACCATATTAAATTTCTTTTTCAACATTTTTAAAGAGTTTAGCTAACATTTGACCATATACTTTCGGGAACTTTGAAGATTTTTTGTGATTTTTTGAAAAGTTTTGAAGATTGGCTGATTTACTTTTTGTTGAATGTAATGCAGATTGTTTTGAGGTATTCATGCGCAATGTGCATTCGTAGAGGCTGATATTGCTTTAAAAACTATGATTGTTGCAGGGATCATCCACCTAGTATTTCATTGTTTTAGAATTTCAGTTTATGATTTTCGATAACAAATTTATGTAATTTACAACAGAACAAAAAAAAAAAAGAAAAATAAATAAAATAAAACAACAAAAAACTAAAAATAACACATAACCGCCCTCAAAATGTGTTGGTTTTTATTTCAAGATGTGAAAAATCCAAAAGACGAATAAAATCTCAAAATTGTTGTATTATGTTCTACAACATTGCTACGTATACAAATTTCTATAGGATTTTGTATGCATAAATAGGAAGCTTAGGATTTATAAGAGAAATTCGTTATTTAGATCAAAAACCTAATCATGTTTTATGCCTACGAAATTCCAACTCAGTAGATTGAATTGAGAAGAATTTCGCTCATGATAATAGAAACTTCAATTAGGTATTTTAAATGAAGTAATTGGTAGTCTCTCCTCTACATGTTACCACCTAGACTACGTTTCCTCGTCTCGAGTTCCTGCAAAAATTCAAATCACTGACCATCCTAAAAACATGAAACATGGATAAAAAAATTAGTTGAAAGAAATCCATCCGTCTGTTATCTGCCGTCCCCCGTCCGGAACTTTTCATTAAAACTGCAGGGCCGAAGTTTATGAAATTCGATTTATAAATCACATTTGGGGTCTATTTAGGAAAATTGGGCTGCAGTTGTGAGCCTCGTTACACCAGAAGCGTCATTAGTGAGAATAGTTTCCTCTACTCCAGTATCATAGTGTTATCTACGTCATGTTTGAATGGCTGGTTGTGACCGTCATGTCATGTCACTATGTCTTTTGCCTCTAGATACATATTACAATAATGGAATGGATCAACTAGGTAAGTAAAAATGCGGAAATGTATAGGGATGTAAAATGATTTGTATACTGTATATTTTTAGATGATATCTCTCATTTCCATCAAAGGAAGGATAAATTTGATACCATAACGACATTCTTTCAGTAGGAAATCGCAGTTGTCCTCTGAACCAGGCGCCCTAGAATCCTGATGATCAGCCGGTTATCATGATTTGGTTTCCCTTCAAATCATCAGATATTAATTACCTGTTCTAAGAAATCGGCTGTATAAAAGCATAAAACTCTGTTTAGCTGGCCAGATTCCCATGAACGATGAGTACGTGTACGTCTGTAGTGAAACCCACTACTCACGTGATTTTAAAAATGTATTCAATTAGATTATATGGATTATAGATCTATGGATTACAGTACGTACGATACGTTGAATTTCAAGGTAAATCCTTGATCGAGTTGCAACCTGCATCATTCCAAGATAATTGAACGACCTTTTTCATTTCTGAATTAGAGAAGTCGTTATTGTATGACTCACTACCTGTGATGAATCTCACTGCTCAATTCTTGGAAGTTTTCTATTTGGGAAGCTGAGATACAGAAGACACAGAAGATACGGGAGCTTGGGTATTCCATGGATAATGACTGTGTGGAAAGTTTCCTCTCAGAAAAATCTACCTTATGCAATTAAGAGGGTTTGACCTGGTCTGAATTGACTTGAACTTCATAATTATTTCCATTCGTCTCTTAGGGAAAGATATCGGATTATTGTTAAACATTACGGGAGAGTTACATTTCGATATCTCTGGAATGGGTATTTTCAATGCACCACCTTTTGCGATTGTCGAAAAAAGGACTAATGTTGCAGGCCTGATTCCGGGTTCGGATGAAGCGAATGGTCTGAATACGCAGAAAAGCTGTGAAGAGGAAATCGGAATGTTCATATAAAGTGGAATGCGTTTAGGCGAAATAAACCCTACAAGGACCCTTTCCAGGGGAATCGAGAGCTTTCCAATGAGTGAATAACGATTTTTGTGGGACTAAAATTAACGAAGTTCGACTCCGTATCAGTGGATTCGTTCATCGGAGAAAACCCATGTGGAACCCCCGTGGTATGTTCATTTCGACACGCATGTTGGAAATAGACCAAGCTCAACAACTAAGTATATCAGTCGCATCCCACCGAAAGGTCTTTGGTGTTTATGTGTGCTTGGGGTATAGAAAAATAGAGAGGGAGAGAGAAACATATATATACTGAGAACTTATATAAATATTTCAGCTTTTACGCTTTTCACTGTTAACATTGTGGTATACATTCCTAATTTGTATCATCATTTTCTAGGAAATATTTTGATACAGACACAAATAACATTTTCTTATTATACAGCATAATTCTTATACAGAATATTAACTATCAAGTGAGATTTCTTAGTCGGACTACGATAAATGACGTCTAATGTATGAAAAGTGATACAAAAAATTGCATTACGAAACTCCGTCACTAATTGAGAGTTAACGCAAATCCTTCACAAAGTGTTATTTCTCATCAGATCAAAGTATGGCAGACTACCAGGGCCTTGAAATCTGTACACAGTCTCTTGGAGAAATGTGGAAGTGGTTGCGAGAAAGTTGTATGAGCTTGGTGTGCGATAAAGATGACTTCTCTCCTGTATAGCCTACTGTGCTGAAATAGACCATTTCATCAAGGAGAAGAAGATCCGCGCATGCGCATTATCAGTAATGGCGGTGAGTGTCAGACCACTGATAGACATCTCAACGTTGTTTATTTGCGTTTCATGCTTTCTAAATATATTATTATTGTGGTTTTATAACTTTCAACTGCTTTATTTACATGTATTTCTAATCTTGATTAGTGAATAAACCAAGTATTATCGGAATCAATTCGACATTATTCTGGAATACGTAATAGAAACAGCAGCTCCCAAGTCTCGGAGTCCCCCTATTCAGACATCTGTCCGACTTGGATCTTTTATTATCCACTTCCGTTTTATTTCCTACTGCTATAATTAGGCCAGAAGAAAACATACAATGTGATTTGGCTCCTGCAATTGTGACAGTTGAACTGGAAAGCCTGATAACTGCCAGGTAACGATTTTGCGATTACCTACACACCCCATGATTGAATTCACGGAAGTTTAGTTGGTACCTATTTCGCCGTGCCCCAGCACCCACTAACACCCAAACTAAAACTTAAAAAAAAAAAAAAAAAAAAAAAGTCATGCGTCATGACCATATGAGCGAATTTTGTTGGTTTACCGCATTATGCAGGGTGAATTTAAAGTGTTGGAATTTTTTTAATGAAACTAGGGGAAAATGGGGCAAAATAACTAAGTGACATTTTATCCATCTCAACCAATCAAGCGCAATTTTATTCCAGAACGATATGCTTTTTTTAAAGGTATTTTCAAGAAAACCATGTTTCTTCTCAACTCCCCTCAACTTTATTTCAACCAGTTCTAATTTTTGAAAATATTGTCGAAATCCGCGATGTATTTCCTAAAAGAATTGTGTCCTTTGGTGTTCGATTCCCTAAAAATAGCATCTAAATACAAAGACATAAACAGTCTTGAAAAATACTAATTCCCGAAAATGTTTGGAAGTTTACTATTTTGCAAGGGACGAATCCTGAAGATTTTCATGAAGAAAATCGTTGAACCCATAGCGATAATTTCCCTCCAACATTCGAAAATGAGCTAAAAACCGTTTACTCACTTATCTTGGAACAATATAGGAAGTATATAATCAAGATAAATAAAGAAGGGAGGTAAGTCGCTGCAAATGACAGAATGAGAATTTTCGTTTATAGCGTCTATCGCTAGAACTTTATTATGTCTACTCGGTAGACACCCTTTTCTTCATGGACTACCTTGAATACTTTGTATATTGTAACTAGCAATTCAGTAATCTGTTCTTGAGAAATCACGATAGCATCCGTAGTACACGTAATCTACATCATTTGCATGGGTAGTTAGGGGGGTTGGGGGGTTTGGTTGGTTGGGTGGTTAGTTGGGTAATTACCGAAGAGTAACCAGGCATTTCAGGTCGATATATACCTAACACAATGGTATTAAGTACCATGGGAGAGAACCAATGGCCGGAGCCTGGTGTAAAATATTTATCACCGAATTTGCGTAACGACATAATTTATATTAGACATGGTCAGTAAATGCAATAGTTCCTGATAGAATCCAACCATCCCTTCACTCCTTTGCACGCGAGAAAAACCATGACAGGAAACTATGCATTGCAGTTCATATTAAGTAGGTAATTTATTGTTAAATAACCGTCTGGTGTGAGCTTCGAGACAACATGTAGTGAATAAATCAGCGGGTTTGTGGTTTGTATTCGTAGGATAACATCTAGAAAATAATGGAAGATTGCCTCGTTATACATAGAAAGAGCGTCAGCAGGTGACATTTGGTCTGCTACTGGAAAGGATTGAAAGACGCTTATCAATGCTTCGCGTTACCAGCTGCGCGCGTCCGACTTTCAAATGGTCTATTCGGTAGAGAGCCTCATGTGGACCACCGAAAGCCTATTGATGGGGGCATGTAGAAGTGATTGCGAAAAAGTCAAATCACCTGTGTGAGCAATGAACTACTCTCATATGCATCCTACAGCCCTGAAATTCGGTACACAGCCTCTTAAACATCTGTTGGGGTGATTGCGAGACAGTCAGATCAGCAGTTCAAGTGATAAAATGGCCATTCCTCCTGCACATTCCAAAGCCCTGAAATTTGGTACACAGTCTTTTGGGGAATACTGGAAATTATGGCAAGAAATAAGATCAGCTGGGTCTTATTTTCGTTATATTCTTGCTCTTAAGAATAAAAGTACGAAGTATCTGTGTTTTCCCTTTACATAATTTAATGGTTTCTCGTTTTAAATTGAACCTAGTCTGTTGACTTACACACTATGACGGTTGAGCAGAGCTCGAAGTCATCGGATTTTTATTTGAAAAATTCAACGAGAGCTTTTGAACGAGTTTTAACGAGCTTTTCAAAATTTGTTGAAAGATAAATCAGCATGATAGCTTAATTTATCGAAACTCTCAAATCATTCCACTACCTACGCATTTTTGACATAGTTTTCGAATGATAGCTCAGAGAAGAATCAATTGTGATTAATGATATGAAATATGTCTGGGTGTGGATAAGTTCAGAGGATGGATTGAATTCAGAGGAATAGTGCTGTGAATGCCGTATTACATTCACTTTCCCGATTCACAGTTTTTATGGAAAGTAAGTATTACATCCTCGATTATGGAGGGTTTTGCCAAATGCTACAACTTCTGTGAGAATCTCCAGAAAGCATCCACTATTTTGCTCACGACTGTTCCGTGACTTCGGAGGCCATATTGTTTGAACAAGAATCTCAATATTTATTGTAAATTAATATAGACGTGTAAGAAGCGCTCCTAATTGTCTAGTTGAAGGAAAATGAGGATCCCTGATAGTAAAAGGAACATGATAATTCGTCGAGAGGACAGTGAGGACAATAAACTAATGGGGTGCCATCCGAGTCCCAGATGAAGAATGGGCCCCTCATTCATCGCTGACGAGACCTAATCCCGGGTGACAAGTTTTCAGCAAATATTTACTTCCTCAAATCAGCTTCCCAAAGTTGCGGTGGAGGAAAGAGGGGTGGTGTTGAAAAGGCCGGGTTGATTGGCAGAGCCTAGTTTTCCCTCTGGTCTGATCCCCTCTCCCTTTCACAACCACTGGCGGGTGTCTGCCTCTCTCTCTTCGTCACTTCCCTTCCCTTCCAATCTGACCGATTCACGAATGGATTATCTGCCATCCATACCCGTCCGATGGCTTCTAATCAGACGAGAATGATGCCCAGTCCTCTACACGCCGTTAGCTGTCTCTTCGGCTTCTCAACTGGATCATGACACCCGTGATTGTCTACTTATTAGGAATAGAATAATTTTATATAAAATATCGTGGTTTCCATCTTTGTTGAGTTTGATTGTTTTATTAAACACTATTTTATATTTTACTCTTGCGTAGCCGAAATGGGTTTTACGAGAACGGATAATGAACAAGTGATTCATGAGGAGTGTATTATTAGGTTGTCAGGAATGATGATGGTTTGGAGGTGCAAGTACGTTTTTAAGGGTATAACTCGACTTCTTCTTGACTCTGCAGGTTAAAATGCTGGTTGTCTCGCCAACACCATTGAATTGAAGCCTGATGCCGCTGTCCCCTGTCAGACAGTAACCGGTGGCGTCACATTTAGTCATGGGCCGAATCCTCCCTTCCCAATTGAAGGGCATGTTAATTATTTTGGCCGCTTTTGCAACGAACCCTTCATTTCCTGGTTTTCCTTGTCCAGGATTACCAATAATACCTTGCCACACAGTAAATGAATAACTATTGACTATCCTGATTTCATTGGCCATACCAACAGCAGGTCGTAGTGAAGCAGATAAATTCCTTTACATTCATGTGAATGTGAGAGCAGAACCTTGAAACAAACAAGAGTCAATCTAGGATTTTGTTGACTCTCATACGATCGAGAATCAACCTACCACCTGTTTCAACTACCAGCATATATTCAAATCAGCGTAATTAGCAACCAACAATTACTAGGACTTTCAGGAACATAGTGTTGACACACGAGTTTCGGAAACACATACAGCTGAACAAATAACTAAGTAATCTGTAAATGCTAATCCAATGTGGTAACATGTGCTACTCCTCAAATAGTTTGTTACCTAGAACTGGCAGATTTTTCAGTATCTTCTTGATTCGACGTATAAGGATTTGAAAGAAAACTTTAAATTGGAACTATTTGTACACCTAGATAGTGGAGGCATAGCGATCACTTCTAAAAAGTTGAAAAAATTATAATAACACTAAAGAAATATTTTTAAAAATTGCTCGAAATAAAAATGACTATTCATTCTATGAGTTTAATTGCCACCGGATCTGTAGTAACCACCGTGCACGCGCTAACGAACAGTTGCTGTAACAATTACAATGTTTACATACGGTTTAACTGAAATTCTCAGAGATTGAGGTTAAGATTGCCACCTCAGAATTTCATTAACATATCCAACTTCCCTATTTTTAACACGTTTCAATGAGCTATGCAAGCATATCATGGACACGTGGAAGTTACGAGAATGTAAATGTACCAAATTCAACGAGGAAATAATTTTTTCAATTATATAACCTTTTATGATATTTTGTAACTTAAAGAACTAGAAACGAACCGTCATAATTGTATCTCAAGGAGTAATACGGCTTTCCCTGCATTTTTGTTTCTTCACTAAAGAAATATTTATCTATGCTAAATAACGGCATAGAAAGGACCAGTGATATTCCACTCTCATTTTTTTCTTCTTAAGAAGGTACTTTCAGTCAGTAAGAATGAATGAAATTACAGCAACTGTTCCTGTCTAACTAAAGCGTCAATAGCAGTAACGCAGTTAACACAAACACCACCCTCTCCATGTATAAACAATCAATGTCTTCTAATAATAATTCTTTCAAATGAATGTTGTGGTTTTTTTTTCTGGTCATGATTGTATATGCAGAAGTACTGTTTAGACGCATTGGAACAATATACAACTGTAATCACATGATGTGAGTTCTCCAACGTAATAAAGTATTGTGGAAGGTACGGTAACAGACTGGTGAATATTGGTGTTGATGTTACAGAGGTGGTATGCAGTGGATTCTTGTATGTTTATATACATGTTAATCAAGTGGTGTGAGCATATTGTAACACGAAACGTGTTAGAGCATTATGCGGACAATATAGTTATATAACGTTTCTTTATTCGGACAGTTCTGATTATAACAAGCTTCATTAATAAGGCCTTCTGTTCTTAAATAAACGTAAACAATTTTAAATTTGATTTTCAAAAACTCGTAACTTTAAATTCGATTTTTAACAAAAAAAGAAAAGTTTAAGTAAGTAGATATTTTTTACTTTGAATATTAATCTCCCTGAAGAGGCCCCAGTTCCTGGCGAGAAAAGTTGGAGTTTAATTTAAAAAACCATTTTAAGGACAGAAGGCCTTTTTTATAAAGCTTGTTATAATATAGTTATAATCAAAATCTTGAATCCAGGAGGCGAACGGAATCCCTTTGTAATGTCAGCCTCGCTTTGCAATATGTTATTGTATTAGTAGTGTGGAATATTCAGTTCAACTCGTATGTAATTACGTGTCTATTGATCAGAGTACGCCGATGCGAGCAGAGCGTGTACTTGATCCAAAGGGAGCCTGAATATTATCCCATGTTTGCCGTGATTGTCTGACCGTCAGAGCTAAACACGTTCACATTGAATCCCGAAATGGTTTTGATTGAGACAGATCAGCGTTGCAACGAAGCGACGCATCTATGCAGTTGAATGAACTGGAATGATTCAATAATCACTGTTTGTTTCTGCGTTAAGGTAAAATATGGGATGATAAAGTGATCAATCATAAATCGCTATTCGATAATCAATTTATCATTTAAATTCAAATTACATGAATAGCATTTCAGGATCAAAACGGATAAGCTCCAACACTTGTTTTTTTATGCTCCCATTATTGAAGGTGGGGAAGCGAAGTGTTCGTACAAGATGTTAGAAAAAAATAAAGTCCTCCAAAATCTAAATTTTCTATTACATCTTGCTTTTTGGAGCTTACTGATCAATTTTGGTTCCGTTTCTGTCTCTGGAAACATAAATTTCAAGTAACTTCGATTTCTCACGATCTAACCATACGATTTCGTTCAAACTTGGAGAGTAGACGTATGGGATTCTAAGGAAAGCCCTCTGAGTTTGAATGTGATTGGTTGAGAAATAACAATTACGCATGCGCAAAACTAAAGTTTATTGGTATAAGTGAAATTTTGAGACTAATTGACCGATATAGTTGAAATATTCAGCAGTTGTGTGGGTTACCTCCGAGATACTCAATAACGAATCTCTTTGGCTAGAGTCAATAGTAGTGATAGCAAATTTTCGTAAAAACTAAAGCTATTACAATGGCTCGGGAAGTTTTGAAACCAAAATGTTTTAAAAAAATTCTTCATCGAAATCCGTCGTGAGGCATTCTGAGACGAGTTCTAGAGTTGGAAACCTTTATTTATAATTTATATTTATTTATTTATTTTATTTATTTATATATAGGTGTGTGTGTGACATTCCCGACGATAACCCTCCTTAGGATTGATATAAAAATTCCGTTCTTGCGCCAGAAAATCAAGCTTTCCAAAAGAAAGGATGAGTTTGTTGGCCAGCACTTTTTGAGCACATTAAATAGGTCACATTTCGAAGAATGTGCTAAAAAAATCACTAAAAAGGGCTGAAAACGGCTAAAAATCGTTACATTGTATTTTATCGCAGAATATTGCTAAAAAAAAGTTTAATAACTATAAAATGGAACATTTAAAAATCTATGTACAAAATTATGCTGTAAGATATGCATTAATTTAATTACAATTTGCTAAAATATCGACAAAAACTGCAAAAAAAGCTAAAAATCCAATAATTTTTTTTAAATATCATTTTATTATTTAAAATACGTTTTTTGTCATAAAATTAATAGCTATCAGTTTCATTCCACTCAAAAAGCCATACAAAACGACAATTTACTGTAATTCGCTAATACGATCATGCTGCATGACTGGAACTTTTTTCTAATTAGTAGAGTTTTAATAACATCGATGGGGTCAAAATTGGTTCTTTTTTCTGACTCTATAAGTATGTGCATCCATGTCACAAAGTCGGTAAAGCTATACTGCCGACCCAAATCGGCAGAGGTTTATCAACAAGGAATTTTATAATCAAAAAGTTGCAGAAAACTATAATCAGAAAACATTTGTAATTCCAATATTAAGTAATATGCGAACACTACCTTTATATGGAACGAATATCTTTTGGCATTATTGTCGACTTCAAGCAAAGATTATAAGTTCGTGTAAACGAAGAATTCAGCATCCAATTCAAAATAATGCACTGGTTGATGGGAAAGCACTTTAACTTTCCATAATCAGGGTCCTCTCGAGTGCTAGTTAAGTGACACTAAACACACAACAATTAAAACAAGCCATGCAAAAGTATTTTCCACATTACCTTACTATTTTTGATTTATTATAAATTTATCAATATTGAAATTTTGTAATCGATCAAGAAAAAACAATTTAACCCACCCTCGGAATTTATTGGTTTACGTTGAAATAAGTAGATTTCAAAAATCGAATTCAAAATAAATTAATAAAGTAGAATAAACAAATCCGTCCTGCCGCCGTACGCGGTCCGAAGCTTTTCTCTGAAAATACTACTCCTAAATTTGGCTCAAAAATTTGTCAGTCGTATATGCCGGTAATATTGGCATCGCTCTCGATCAACTCTAAAGGGTTGTGCTAAATGGTTGGAATGTTGATGATTTGATATCTTGAAAACTTTGAAATAAAAGCGTATTTTTGTTTGATTTATGGACTGAGAGGATCAATTAATCAAATAAAACTATCTGGGTTGACGTTCATCCGTTCGTTTCCCATAATGAGGGAAAATGAATGGATAGGGGAGGGGGGGGCATAGTTTAAGCCAGAGTTGGGCAGTACCCAATTAATTTCATCGGTAATCAATTACAATTAACATGGAGTAACTGGGACACGTTATTGGTGAGCTAGCTCCGAAAAATTAACATTGGCACATTATACCTCACGATTACTCAAATTACCTGCAATTACATAATTACAATTACTTTGGCAATTGCATTGATTTTAATTGTAATTGCAATTAAATTAGCAGTTACATTAATTGTAATGGCAATTAAATTGGCAGTTACATTAATTGTAATTGCAATTAAATTGGCTGTTACATTAATTGTAATTGCAATTTTATAGGCAATTACAGTAATTGTAATTGTAATTTCAATTACATTCAGTTCAGAAGTAATTTTAATTAGAATCCACAATTTCAAATACTTTTGAAGACACAGTAATTGCAATTACAATTACTTCATGCTAAAATGTCTATAATGGGAAATTACAGCAGGTCCCCCTCTCGCTCACCTTCTCTCCCTCCCTCGCTCTCACACTCTTATATATACATTATATATAATCTTATCTTATATATATATATATATATATGAGAGAGAGAGAGAGAGAGAACCCTTTGTATTGTTCCGTTAGAGTAATTTAGCATAATGTAATTGTAGTTTGCAATTCCAATTACTGGATTTCACATGTAATTATAATTCAATTACTTTTGTATAAGATGTTTTTGTAATTGAGGGTTACAATTACAATTACATCCTGAAGTAATTGGAATCGCTCCACAATTAAAATTACAAGTAATTGGAATTGCTCAACAATTACAATTACATCCTGAAGTAATTGGAATCGCTCCACAATTAAAATTACAAGTAATTGTTATTGTCAACATTCAATTACAAATTACATGTGATTGCCCTGTAATTGTAATTTCATTTTGCCCAACACTGGTCCACGCCTATATATTTCAAAGAAAGCTCCTCTATGATTGTTCATCTGATGCGGCTCTGAGGTAGAGTTTTGAACTGTGACGCAGGTGGCTTGGGTTCGGCTCCCTGCCTGGTCAAAAAAATTTTTATTACTCCACAGCAGTTTTAGTTATGATATTTTATTATTCTTTTCATTTTTTTAAATATTTATTGTGTATTTATACAATTTTTAGTTCAATCATTTATTTCCTTCCGGTAGGTGACATCCAGTTAATTTCTATAATGCCCTATATACTCACTTTAATAGGTAATTTTCTATAAACCAGTGATATTTTTGGAAGGGCTATCTAATACAGAAATTATAAACTATTGTGAAAAAATTTGCAGCGTTTTTAGTTTTATTTTTTCCAGGGTTATTTGAATATTCAGTATCTTCCTACCTTATTTATTTTATTCTCTTTATTCATTTTCAGTAACATAACTCATACCTTTCTGATGCATGAATTCATTAACCCAATTACACTTTTAAATTGCTATGAGCAAAAAAGGGTGAATGGGAGAAGTGTGATGGTTGATAGATACGTAGGTATTGTATACTTGTAACTCGTGGGTCATGAGTCTCGACAATCTAAAGTCGTAGGTTCTGATGGAACTTTTAATTGGAAACCACTGATTTAAATAAATAAATTTCAGTTCTATTTTGGATTTGATTTCATCCAGTTCAATCAAATATATAAATAATATTCAGAAAAGCCCCGTAGGAGTAATGGTTTTCGCCGCCGTTGCCTCTCCTGGGAGTAAACTCAACAACCTTCATTCACGCTGTCGTCATGTCAACCGCTAAACAATGCGGAATACAAAGTAATATATTAGGTGGGTACGCTGGGGAACGTACAGAAGAATTATTCATCATTTATATGTACGGCAGTACGTGGGGAGAATAATTTTGAATGCAGAAAGGAGCGGAGTCGCCGTGGCAGGTGAGCGCACTGGGTATACGCTGTCGGCTTATCCGAAGGCTCCCTAACTGACAGACGCTCGACGGACAGACACGCGATGTTTCTGCATTTGGCTTTTCGACATCACGAGGTCTGGTGGTTTGAGGTCATTCCGTCGGTTCAGATTCACTTCCCACCTCCCCGAACTCAATTCATTACTGAACTTCAATATGCAGCTGAAGTTACGTAACTGATACCACATGCAAGGTTTTTCATCACATGTTCCACCTGTTACGCGAGTGCTAATGGTGTTTTTTAAACCTTACAAAAACAACCTTTTAAGGGCTTCAAGAGGCCTCTAAATGTTTTGGAAAAAAGGCCGAAAATCAAATTATTTTTCATGTGAACATTATCTAGCACATAAATAAATGTTCAAATCTTCACGTATGAAAGTAAAAAATAATAATACAATCATTAATAGTAATATACCTTTTTTATATGGAGCTGGTATTGTATTGTTTAATTATCGGACTTGATGTGAAAAAACTTCTACAATGATCCTGATGGCGATTTTCCCATACAATATGTAAATAAATGCAGTTAACTAATTCATCATAACCTTGGTTTATTTTATCACCAAATTACTTTTTTAATTTACACATAATTTTTTTCGCTTTGTTATTGATAGATTCTATTGCAAAGAATCCCACGATACCGGTCAAAAGCTGAAAGTTTATCAAGTTGCTATCTCAGGGACCTTTTGCTGGAAAAAAGGACGTTAACACACTGTGATTAAAAAGTGTAAAAATCATTTAATTAACTAAGACGATCGAACGATCTGATACCATGACAATATACCTAGATGGACATCGTGTTTATTAAAATTTACGTTACCTGTAGAAGGAACATGAAAAGTTTCCTAATTTTATTGCATACGTTTTTGTTAGTTGGTGCCTTCCTCTTTGTGATAAGGTTATTTAATGGGGTACCACAGCACGTACACATGGTGGTGTAATATTTCGTTTCTTTGATTGTTGTTTACGTCCACGTACCTATGATGTACTATGTGGTCGTTTTCTAACGCCTTTGTGGATATTTCTACAGAACAATAGAATATTATGGAATAGTGCAACTATTTTGAGATCAGGGGGTATAGCGAGTGATGGTATTACCTCTACCCTGGATTATTTTCGCTGTCTGGCAGCGCCGAAGGTGAGGCTTACTTAGTTGGTACTTAGCATTAGTAATTGCTAGTCTGACCATCAAGATAAAATTAATCCTATACCATATTTTTTTGGTGAAACAATAAGTTATGAAATCAATACGAAACAAATATTGCTTACTTGAGGGGCTAGTTTGGGGACCTTTATGATGAGATCACTGATAATCCTGTTAAGATCGGCACTTACCAATAATACTTATCTTAGGTGGATAGTTTGGCGGAATGATTGTGTTCACCAAGTGGGATCACTTAGATTACCAAGATCGGCAATTTCTCTGATGTGAATACATTAATTCACCAAGTTCAGACAGTATTCGGAAGGGGGTAGTCCTGTTGTCGAACGTAAATATAATGAAAAAATTATTTCAACTGACAAGGATAAAATAGCTCATAAGCTATGTGACAAAAGAAATGTAACTTGAAGAACCGGTGGTTCAACTCGAATGCAAAATGTATAAAAATAATTCCAATATATGTAGGTACGATCGAATAACGAATATAAGATCAGTAAGTAAGTATATGTAGAACAGAATGGAGGTCTAGTTGAGATAGGTAGATTGTGAGGTTCTTGACTACGATATCGTACTGTACGGGGAGTTTTTCACTTTAGTATAACTCCCAAATCGATCGTTCATTATTGCTCGAACGGAAAACATCGAAACGGAATACTTTTGAGCAAGAAGTATTAAAATATTGATAGGTAGGCAAAAGAGTAGAAGAATCAGCAGTTATGTAGAGGATTCGTACAATATACTCTGTTTTCCACTCTGATCAAACAACCGAACGATATATAATAGCAACTTGAATAACGCGAACAACTCAATGATATATGCAATGGTAACGTACGCAATTGTCTTCAGTAACATGAGAAGTTTAGATAGGTATAGGTACTCTACATAAGATCAGCTATGCTGTCGAACGTTTGGCTCGAAAACAACATAAGAAAACTCATGAACCAGTACTACCAGCAGAACAAAACGCAACAGACAGCCTCCACGGGTGCCTTTCTGCCTCCTTCCCCATGTGCCCCTGGCGCCACAACTACTTTGATAATAATTGACGCTTCCTATATATAGTAGGTATATCACATACGAAAAACCATGTGCCCCTGGCGCCACAACTACTTTGATAATGATTGATGCTTCCTATATATAGTAGGTATATCACATACGAAAAACCTTACTGGTTCATGTATATGTAGATTGTTACGGTATGACTACGCAATACATGACTAAGTATTGTTTATGCGAACGTTCAATGGCAATATTATTTAGATGGTTATTAGCACTTACGATTTTAACTACCGGTTCTTCCATACATTTTTAACACTTCGATTTTTGGTTTTTCTGTATAATTATTTATAAGATTTATTTATTTTTGTTTAACCTTTTCCGTCAGTACGTAACTTAAACGACCATAACTCACCCAATATATAAAGTTTACTCAAATTCGACATCACCGATAAAAAGAGTGTTAAATTCGCAAGCCCTCTTTCCGCTTCCAGTGCAAGTTTAATTTAATTTTTTTAAGTTTATCAAAGGCGAAAAACAATCCCGAAAATTGAATTTTGTTGAGAATTTTTTTTAAACACATTTAGAGTGAATGATCTGACTTTTGGATTATTATTGGGTTCACTAGATGTCAACATAAACATTGGCCATTATTGCACAAAACATTTTACTGCGTTTATGTGAAAGGGCGAAGGTTTAAAAAAAAAACACTGTTTGTTGTAAGTAAACAATCGCCATGTCTTCACCGTTCTATAACTCCTTTTAGTTTATTATTTTCAATAATGAGCCTTGTAATCGACCAAGAAAAATTTTTTTTAACCGAATCAAAATTGGTTGGTTTACGTTTCAAGATGCGTAGATGATCTACAATTTGAATTAAAAAAGAGGATAAAGTTTATGTTGGAAATTAGTTATCGAACCCATAGGGGATTGAGGTTATACTCTGTATGCGATTGGCATTACTTTCCCACACAACCAAGTTTGAAAATAATAGGAAAAATAAATAAAATATAATATACGTAGTATAATAGGATCAATGTAGAACTGTAAGAACCAATAAATAAAAAATGTAGAAATCTTTAATATATGATATAGTTATAAAGTCGTGTATAGAAAATTAATAATAATAGTGGATACAAACAACATTACTTATGAAAAGTAATTGGAATTTTCGGTTGGATTTTACCGACCCAAAAAATATTGTTTTGTTTCGAAGATATATTTGCAGAGTTCATTCCAATACTTTGCTTTGGGAGATTGTTGAGGGTTTGTTGATATTTCATGGCACTGAATGAATCTTTTTCTGTGAATATAGCAATGAATGTGTACAGTGAGATTGTCATCTTTGCTTTTGACTTTATCACTGATTTTTAGACTTTATCATTGAATGGAAATTCCTGTTACCCAAACAACTTCTCATGGCTCAGAATTCACTCCACAGTTATACGGAGGGTACATCCTTTGTGGGTATACGTACATGCACCGACAACGCACTGGCATAAAATTAAAACTGCCTGAAGCAACAAGGACGCACGCTAGTAGGTACTTTTTCAAATCGGTCTGACTACATGCAAGTTGTTGAACATTCTGGAGAAGGAGGTTGTTAATGCCGACATCGGGAAGCTAAAATCTGATGTTGAGACCCACCGTTCTGACATGCCGAGCTACCCCTAACTGACTGAACAGACTAAAAGGCGGGGTGGTTGTTTCCGTAGACGGTCGCAGTTCATCAGAGGAACGTAGCTCTGCTTTTGTGACAGGGTTTCCCATCTCCGGGGCTCGAAGCTCCTTTTTCTGAATTAAATCACAAAGTTTTCATATTGTTCTCGTCGGCATCGAACACGAGTTTGAAGTCAACAACGCTCTTCCTCGTCCGGAGGCCCTCACAAAGCTTGAGTTTAGTAATGATTCTGTTGACAGGCTGTCAACGTGTCCAACAATAGCGAAGCCCGTCATCTCACGTGAGATGAATGGAAGAGTTTATTTCGAGTAGTCTCAATTCTTTACAATGTGTCTGATAAAGTAAGTCGTACACACAAAACATCGTACTAATATGCATGTCAACTTTAACTGATTCCTTGTTTTTTCGGGTTAGCGACATGCTGTGGTGGGCGCCTGAAGATTTTAGAACTCCTACCTAGGATACCTACTCGGCAAATAAAATGAATTCTATTTTCCCAACGAGAATGAAATGACTGGAAAATCCCATTGAACAATTTCAGGCGTGCAACACGATCATATGAGCGGATATTCGTAGTTGTTAGCTTTATATTTAAGTAAAAATGCTTCAAAATTTCAGCACTTTGGGTGCGCAGAAACATTTTAATTATTGAATAATGCCATAACTACGTTGGCTAATAATATGAGATAAAACCAATGTTGTGATTTCTAACAATTTGCATTTTGTTTTCCAATTCGTTGAGTAAATTTTGAAGAAATTCAAGAATTTTTTCAGCGTTGCTTTGTTCAAAAATTTCTAAATGCACTATTGGTTGGCAAACTTTATCCGAGTAACATTCTGCTTAAAAAAAGTAAATTTAACGATTTTTGAGGAGTTTTCAACTTCTTTGTTATGCTCGATTTCATGTATTACTTGCTGGTTCACCCGTGCGTTGCACAGGTTGACTTGCATATACGCAATCCCCCCCCCCCTCGCCCATCACATTTTGGGGCACCCCTATGGATTCAAAAAAGTCCTTACTTAAAAGTACTTACTTAAAACACTTACTTAAAAATTACCTATTTAGACCCTACATACACCCTCCATATTTTAGATTTAAAATATTCTTGATCGGTCACCCAAGAGAACGTTAATCTAATCGAACTTCATTCGTCCGAACATTATATCACCAGTTCGTTCGGTGATGACCAAATTATTCCATTTCACCACCCCCCGCCACACCTTTTTTTTCCTTACCACAATCACCTTCCTATGGTTGAGGCTAGAAGAAATTTTTATAGCCTGTGATTGAGGTTGACGTAATCTAAACATATTCACCCAATCAGATCCCCAGTTTGTTCAGTGATATCAAAGATACCCCTTTCCAAGCCCTCCCCCAAAAACATCCCTATCGGTCGGAATTGAAAATGTCTAACCAGGCGGTGGTTTTTTAGTGTTATCCAAACATATTTAATCAGACAGGTCCTCAGTTTATTCTTTGATGTCCAAGATACCTCATTTCACCCCCCCCCCCTTTCCCACCAAAAAACACCCCCAGATCTAAAAAATATCAAGTGGCCTGTGATTTGAGTTTGTGTAATTCAAATAGTATGCATATATTTTTGTGTGCCATTAAATGGGTAAGTAGTTGTCGATTTCCTTGCAGTCAAGGAGCTCAAATTTCAGAACAATGTAACAAATATATTAAAAAATTTCGCACCTGTTAAACCATGAATGATCTATTGACGTAAATCCTCTTCGAGAAAAGATGAAATGCTTGCAGTTGCAATTAATTGTTAAATGTGAGCTGTATTCATTTTTAAGTGAGAAATATTCGGTCAGTTCACTGTAATGTCCCAAAATCAGAAAATAACACTGTCCGGATCGTATATCCGGAATGTAAACTTCGAAACTCCATAACAATAATTTCAAAAACGGGATCACCTATTAGCGCCCCGTTCCAGTATTTCTTTTGATAAATTAATGTTTACCATCCGTTCTAACTGGGCTCCTAACCTTAACAATTTCGCAGCAATCGCTTTCTCTTACTTCATGAGTAGTGTTCGTTTAATAGTTTATCGAACTCTGGAGCCTTAATGCCATCGTCAATCTGATATTGATTTTGAAACTGTTATGCTCAAGTTGCAAACGTTTGCATATTCACTCATCAAGTAGTCGATAGGCTATGAACTTCAGTAAACTCAATTTCGTTACTACGCAACTTCCCCTTGATTAACATTTCTCTCGGGCGGATTAGTTTGAGGACAACGTTATTAAGGGCTCGGTAAATCTAAATGCAGAGATCCCCTTTGATATAGCACACACGAGCAACTGACAGGTAGGTGTACTGGAAGTCATTTCAACAGCAGACCGTAAATATTCCAAAGAACCAATTAAAAAAACCTTTTACGAGGAATCCCTGAAAATCCTTCGACATTTTGTGTAATTGAAATGAAAACATTTGACTTTTCGTATGTTACAACAATGTTACCGTTTCCGCATGCTTAATAGCAATAGATGATTCAATTTCCACGGAATTCTTCGGAAATCATCCTTCAGATACCTTTCTATTTGAAATAATTCTGGCCGTAAGTTCGTGCGAAAAAGGTGGGTATTTACGAAATTAATTTCTTTTCATTTTCATATGCAGCTCACGGTACAATGGCTATGAAGCTTATAGGGAACTGCGTTGAGGCTAATTCGTACAATCTATGGAAATTCCATTTGGAATAGTTTAGCCCGGGAAAATGATTGAGCACAGAGCCGAAAATGTTCAAAATGCTGTGAAATACGAAAACCGTTAGAAAAATTATCATAAAGATTCATTCATTCTTGTAGCTTCCCTTCCTTTTGTGGTGTGAGAGGAAAATCCTCATCGTAGTTTTCTATCAAGAAACACACGGTATAAGGAGTAGCAAACAAGAAATGATTGCATCAGGTTACATAAAATTATTAGAAAAGAAATCTCTATGTTGATTAACATGAATAAAATTTTTCCTACAAAGGGTTTGAAAGGTGAGACAAATAGAATGCTATTTTAACATGACGATCACCCCAACAGCTGAGCCTTCCAAGAACGCTAATTTCTAAGCAATTTATCCTTCGACGCTGAAATTTGGAACGGAGCCTCTGTGATACAAGTTGAATATGATTTTCACTTGCCGAACGACCCCAACCTGCTGGTTAAGCTCGTAACGCTAGTTTACACCTTATTTATACTACAGAGCTGAAACCCCAACAATAACACTGCTCCTTTCAAGTGTTGGACGTCCCCACGAAGTTCTTATTTCGTCATTCCTCGTGAAACATTAACCTATTTAAAATAAAATGCTCCTATCAAGTGAGTGAGCACCTACTGATCTATATTTTTTATTAATAGACTGGATAACACGTTCATAAACTCTCGCACTAACTAACATTCCTACGAGACCGACCAGAACCTAGCTCCGAACTACCGTGAATATTTGAGTGAATTTAAACCATTTAGTAAAAAGATTAATGTGTGCGCGACTTGTAGTATTTTTTTCCATATTTCATGTCTTCAGGTAGGCCCATGATTTGAATATTAGCAAGACCGCGAGAAGAAAAAACGAAATCATATTAATAACATGTAGAGAGTTAATAACATGTGAAGGCGAGACTACAGATAATTACCTACTTTGAAATAATTGAAATTTCTATTATTATCGGAGTGAAATCCGGAGCGCGAATTTTTTTGCTATTCAACTAATGAATCTCCAATTTCGTAGACATGAAACAAGATCCTTTTTTATTTATTTATTTATTTATTTTTTATTTTTTTTTTTTTATCTGAATCACAAATTTTCTAAATATAGAGTTCAATATTCGGTAGTTTATTTCAAGACCATGTAAAAAATGATGTCTCAACCATCCCTTACCCTTCTTGATCTCTTTATAACCAATCATCAACGCTTCACTAGTGGCAGCCAGTACGCTAATTTTTAGTATGTAACTGAGTACATATTTAGATTCAAGTCTAAAATGAATCGTCTCGCTCATTTTATTCCATAACGCCCAAAATTTCGTGTTTTCCGAATATATAATTTTTAAATGTGTCGAGTTCAAAGTTTATTTTAGCGACAAACCATCATTCTGGTTCACCAAATGAAATAACATCTGGCGGTGTCGAATAATACGCAATGAACGAATGAAAACAAGATGGAGGACATTGTTTTTGTTTCTTCGGTAGCGAAGCTCAGTTCGCGTTTCTTGATATCTCATTACGTTATACATCAAAGACAGTTGCCTTAGATTAATCATGATGCATGTTATTTCAGCTGAACGCCATTATCTGTTAAGGTGTTATCCAGCATTTCGGAGAATCACACTCACACTGGCTGACTTCAATTCAGACCCGTGCATTTGATGATGATGTTCATATGGAGCGCCCCTTCACTCAATTCTATTTTATTAGTGGTAAACGTTGAACACTATGAAAAACTGTAAAATCGGGTAAAGCAGGAGAATGTTGAGAGAGCTCCATATTTTAAAAGTCTTTGAATTCTGTGAATCGTGCTGATTGATAAGTCGGTCACAGAAAAAGCTTTACACAACTCCATTTTTTTTCATACCATCGAAAAACTCTTTATTGATGTTATAATTTTATCCGCAAACCATCTACAGTTTATATAAATGTTAGCGGACCAGTTCAAGGTCTCCGTGCTCAACTTTCTGACTGTTTTCTAGATTGTTGGACAAGCATGCAAACTTTCAAAAAATTGTTCGTAGGGCTTTGTAGCTTTGTGGATGTGTAGCATTACCCATCCAGCGAAGGCATAGGTGATATTGTAGAAGGTTAAATGTACTTCTGTCCTATTACCAACTAAAATTTAGAGAATTAAAATAAAAAATATTGAAAAACCATGATATACTTACGCTTTAGATTTAAGATGAAAATAATTTATGTTGGATTTTACGTTTGAATGAATAAATTATTCAATTTCAACCGTATTAAATTTCAACTTATAGGGCGAACATGACGGAATATAGCTCACTCAGCTGATTAGGCTGGAGCCCGTTATTCCATCTGTGGCTGCAGGGTAAAGGGAGTTATATGCAAAAAGCTGATTGTTGAGAAATCGAAATTGAAAGTTTGCCTGAGTCCCCAAAATCGACTTTTGGATGAAAGCCTGGATTTTTTGGTGGGATTTGTTCTTTAGTACATAGGGAAAGTACTGCAGTATTTTCATATTATTATTCCATATATTACCATAGTTATGCATACTTTCATCAGATAAGGTCGCACTTGACTCCTTTTACGCTATTGGTTTGGATGAAAACTCCTTTTCAACTAAAAAAAACTACGAAGAATAAGTAATTCATAAAGCTAAAACTTTTATTGTTATTAATGTAGCGAACATACCTGAAACAGGAAACTGAAAAATGTAAAATAATGAAAACAGTGTAGATACAAAAAAGGTAGATAAAAATTTGCTTGAATGGTATGTTGAATCTTCCTCATCGCTGGTATCATCGAGGGTGTTCGTGGATGACTGAGACGTCGGAATGTCCCTGTATAATTTATGGTAGACTGGTGATATAAAAGGGAGTAGGTCCACCAAATCCTTCTTTTTCTCTAATGATATTGGGTTTCGTTGTGAGTACTTGTGAGGCACGTCTAGTCTTGTCATCTTTCCCCTCCTTAAAAAACTGAGAGTCTTGAAATTGTCGCCTCCCTCTAATCGAAACCATCGAACTTCATTCCACAGGAATGATTCTTTGTTGGTATTTACAGTACGGAGTTGTAATTGCTTCTTAAGTAAACCAGCAAAGTCAAAAAATTTGGTCCTTCCCATCTCTGTCACGTTAAATGGCATTTTCTTCCCTGTATCTCTAATGAGTATTGCCCAGTCATGAGGATGTTCAATCGGCTGTTCGTACTTCTCCTTCTTCTTCTAGATGAGGCTGTGGGATGTATCACATTCCACGTGCGTATGCCCTGGTATTAAGAATTTGTGATTGATTTGGTCCAGTGACGGAGACTGTTGTAAAGCCACCCAGCACATCGCTGCTACATGACTATTCTTATTCTGACCAGGGCAACAGTCTGAATACATGGTCACAGCTTGACTTCACGTGGTAGCATTTTGGTAAAATACTCCAACAAGCACGAAGCTACTTCGTTAGCTCCTTTACCAGCCATTGGCTCATGCCATAAATAACAGTATGTCTGCCCATCATCACTGTCATAAACAGTCAAGTTGTAGGTCCATAAAGAACGTTTATAGAAAGAGATTGAATTTTTCAAATTGGGAGTGGGCAAGCATTGTTGGAGGTCTAATGTCAAAGTCTTTTTAGAAGGGTCATTTTTTGACAGCAGTTTGTCGTTGGTTTTACTTACATAAGCTTGATCAGCTACACGGTGATGATTTTCTAAGGTTAATTGGATAGAAGGTTTCTCACGATGTCTCCTACTTCAATAGTATCATGTCGCCCTTTTTTTGGAGACTTCAGGAAACCTAGATATTCCTTTTGAAACCTCAACCGAAGTTTTTGACGGATGTTTTGCAAATAATCCCACCTATTTTCCAGACTGCAGCCTTCCAACTGATCCAAATCCGCCACTTCACAGTTAGGCAGACAAGTCAGGAACGTTGCCGGAGTTAGAGGTCTCAATTCGTCAGCTTCTTCTGTGCTACTTTAATTTGCATTGTGAGTTTGTCACACGTTGCACAAGTATCGATTTTGGGTTTCTTAATGCTAAGTTTCAGGCTATGAAATTCATCACAGAAGACTCGATAGGAAACCGTTTTATTTCCTTTTGCTATTGATACACGCACATACTCTTCATACAACGATATTCTCGTATGATGAGGTGCCAAGTACTTCTTCTTTGAATCCCTTCGCGAGTAGTGGCTTTTGTAAGTCGGGATCTCATTCAAGAAATCCGTCACTGTTTGCCATAATTTGGCAGCATTTGGCATTTGGCTGTTTGCATTTGGCATTTGGCACTTTGTATGAGAACCCCTAGAATCAAGCTCTACGAATCCAGACTGCGATGCCTTCTTCTTCTTTACTACGTTCTCTATTAATTTAGGAGTTTCTCCAAATATCTTCATGAAACAAGATTTACACACTTTTAAATGTTTCCTGTCAATATAGACACAATAATGAACTGTAACTTGCTTTGATTGATTAGCCCCAGTTCTTCTCACAGGATCAGAAAATTCCAGAAGGCTGCTAATGTAAGCAAATCTTCTGTCATAATCCCCCATTCCCCAGTATTCTTCAAACAAGTTCATTCTAACGCTATCTGTGACATGTGTACATGGTGTACATGCTATGTGTACATGGTTCTGGTTGGTAATTATTACTGGTAAGTTTGATTTTCTTCCTTACAATCGTGCTTTCCTCATCGCTACTCGACTCCATTTCAACACAAAAATGTGGGTCTTTGAATGAGTCATCTGAGTCAAGTTGGTAATTTAAATAGTTCAAGTTTTCTGTGATGGAAATTGGTGAACATGACCTTGATCTTACCTCGTCCGTATAAAGAACAGTTTCTTCTGGCAGATTCGTCTCTTGTAGAGGCTGGAAATCAACTCCCACCATGCGCAACATTTTCAAAGTCCGAGATGACATTGCACTTGTCACAAATTTACGGAGATGTGTGATCAAACGAATTTATCCAACTCACAAGAGTTATGAATAAACTGGTATAAGGACAAACAGAAAATTAATGATCGAAAGTTGAGATCAGATGGCCTTTAGGTACAGACCCAGCCGATCATACAATAGACAATCAATTTGTTTAGTCAACTGGAGACCACCAAAAGAACAGCAGACAGGAAACAACTGGCGACCAATATTTCCATGCTTGGCAACGGGATTCCCCACTCATGAGCACTTTTTGGCAACGAAGGATTGCCAATAGGAGGGCATTTGCCTAGAGAATGCCCATTTAACCCCTTTTCCCCAATTAGCACTAGCGAAATATAGTGCCAATGGTGTTATGTGCACATGACTCCCTTTGCACTATGGCTAAATATTAGTGCCAATGGTGTTATGTGCACATGACTCACTTTACACTATAGCAACTGAATTTTGTACACATAACGCCAAATAAGCAACTGAATAGCTTCCCGTGTAATAACCGCAGCACTTAGCAGTCTATACCCAATAATAAATTGTCGAGGAGAAATTTTTCTATCTACCAGTCAAATATCTCATTTTTCAAAATTCTGCACTTAACTCCCTTTACCATGCAGCCACAGCCATTTGTCTCTTGATGTTCCAGAGAGGCTCCCAATTAAATTGCAACTTTTAAGGGTAAACAGGAAAGAATTGAGCTCATGCAGCTGGTCAGGACGGCGGAGGATTTCATTCGTCTCCATACATCCCAGAAGGGCTCATTTTTAAACTTCAACTTTCTATGGTGAACAGGATAGAATTTAAGTCACTCAGCTAATTAAGCTCGTACCTGTCATTTTTCATTTGTTCCTCGATGATCCCCAGGGATTCCCTATTACATTTCAACTTTCAAGAGTGAACAGAAAAGGTCTTCTTGCCTTTTTTGAACACAAACACTGGAAACTATGAAGCACTGAACTAAGAAAAAATTTAACAATTTTGAAACCCCTCACTCGAGCAACACACATTCATACACCTTCACACAAAAGAAGGGTGGTTATCCATAATCTGTTGAAAAACTATTACTTATGTTAGACAAAATCACACACAAAGAGTTTTCACGGCACAAAATTATGAACGGAATATATTTCCATCAACACATGATTAAGTAATAACGTAAAGAGGAGGCTGGACCCCGAGCAACCTAAGCCTACCTAGCGCTACTAGCGACCTGATGGTCAACCCGTTCCTGTTCCTAATCGCTATTTACCTGTCACCATGGAAGAAGCCTCTTCTTCCGTGCTATCGTTGTGTTCACCAACTTTCTCTACTTACTTAGTTGTAGTTTTGGAATGCCTACCTATAGATAATATTATTATGAATATTAGTTACACTCAAATATTGTAGTCCTATCACGTTTATCTTATGTTTATTTCTTTGACTGGTTTTAGATTAACTCAATATGCGGGACAACAACGCAATGACTTGCGAACTATGTTCAAAAGCATTTGCAAATCGACGCAATCATTTACAACATTCACGTCTAATCCATAGACCTACCATCACTTTTCATTGTGAAAGTTGTGATTTTGAGACGAAACATTAAAAAAAGAAATGGAGAAATCACATCGTTCTTCACAAGGAGCCAGGACGACCCAAAACAAATGCTCACGTTTGCATTCTATGTGGCCATTTCAACTGTATTGGGTCATTATCAGATCCCCTCACAGCATGGCATCTATTTTTGCCAAACGTGGCTCTAAAAAACGTGGCTCTAAAAAACATGGCAAAATGGCACTTATTTTGGCCAAATATGGCTTTTATTTTGGTCATACATGGCATTTATTCTTCAAAATCCAAACTTGTTTTTTCTTTTTTTTCAATTTTTCCCCCATGACCTTGCAATGATCCTTTCCTTTCCAAGCACTAATGGCTGTAATCCTCGGACATTAGGGACCTTAATCCTCAGAAGGCGATTCCCGGTCGTTGACTTGTGAACTTGCCCACGTGAAAAAACCCTCGTTAGCTTGCCTTTTTAGAAAAATTTTTGAAAAAATACTTGAAACCCCATTTTTTGCGAATTTTTCCAGAAAAAAAAAAATGTTTTTTTCACAAATTTTTAAGAAAATCACGCGAAAAATGGCACAAACGTGGCGTTTTCCCAGAAATTGGCAAAAAATGGCTTTTTACCCAAAAATTGGCCAAACATGGCACTTAAGGATGGCGCCATGGCAAAATGGCACTTAAAGGGCTCTGGTCATTATAAGCAGTCACTTTTCACTTTTACAATAATGTCATAATCAGACAATAAACATAATCTCAATATTGGATGTCCCAAAAGTAAACCCCCTAAACGGTTTTTCCATGAATTTGGTTTGTTATTTTCAGTAATGAACCTTTGTAATTGACTTATTGAAGTTTAACTTGGGGAGTTTTTGGACATCTGTAAGTAAATAAAAATCAGATGAAAAGTCCAAAAGTTTGTTGAACATTCAAATGGGAGAAGAATTGGTTAAATAGGTAGGTAGATTCGGAAAATTTGTATCAATCAATTATTTGCCGAGTGTCACCTCATGCTGAAAAATTTTTGGAACCGAATACTGTGGTTGAACTATAATATTGCATTATCTTATTCCTTTCTTGTATTTGAGCTGATGAACCGTGGAGAAGCGCGATTTTTCCAAAAGTGCTTCATCAGCTTTAACCCGAAAATGGAATATAATATTGCAATTCTGGTTTCACCACCGTATTCAGTTCTAAAAAAATATTAAAAAATACAATCATTACGAAATTCATATGGGGTAATCAAATCGTCATTTACCAATTATGAACCTACCTTCATTGATACGAGATCGGTCGAATAGACCATGAGATGATGACGCTTGATGGATTTAACGTTTGCACATGCGCAGTAAAAACTTTGATTTTTAGTGTGTAATGAACTTAGGCCGCCCCAGAGGTGCAATGGGGGCCTAAATCCACACTCATAGATAGAGAGGGGTGTGACAGTACCATAAGAGATACACCTACAAGCATACTAATAGCACATATGCTACGTTCGGAGCAGATTATTTTCCGATTCCCGGATCATCATCTATCGCCAACCATAGCCTTTCAAGAACGTGAGAATTAACGCCTGGCGCCGAAGCGATGGACATACAGCGCATTCTCTTGGATCTCGCGGGAACTGTCACACTCCCCCCCCTTAAAAAACATACTTGATTGAAGAGCAAGTATGTAAACTAGGTGGAGTTGTTTACTGGTTGAGAACTGATGCTCACTAATAAATAGCTGCATTGGCGATTGAGGATAATAAAAGAGAAATTAAAACAAGATGGATTGTCAATGAATCTTCATTTGAAGTATTCATTTGGTAGTTAACCCCCAATCAAAGATTGGAACAATCGGGAATAATATAACTTGCTCAACCAGGAGACTTACAGTAGGGAGCTGCCCACTTTGGGGACTTACGAAAATGGGAACTATGCCCTGGGGAATTAACTTGCTCAACTTTGGAGACTTACAGTGGAAGGTGCCCACTATGGGGACTTATGAAATAGGGAAGGATGCCCTGGGTTTGGGAACAATGCCCTTGAAAATTAAGTATATTAAATAGAAATAATATAAGGGGAAAAATTGAGAAATTAATAATCAAGAACCAATGAAAGTATTTATGTATCCAAGGGAGTATAATGGGTAGTCCTCCTGGAAACCCGTGCCATGTTCCTTCTGAAACCTTAACGCCCCAAAAATAGTGGATCTGATTACTCGGCGTTAGCCATGCATAATCCTAACCACGCTCTGCTACCATGTAATGAACTTAGGCCGCCCCAGAGTTGCAATGGGGGCCTAAATCCACACTCATAGATATAGAGGGGTGTGACAGTACCATAAGAGATACAACTCGTACTAATAGCATATATGCTACGTTCGGAGAAGATAATTTTCCGGTTCCCGGATCATCATCTATCGCCAACCATAGTCTTTCAAGAACGTGAGAGTTAACGCCTGGCGCCGAAGCGACGGACACACAGCGCATTCTCTTGGATCTCGCGGGAACTGTCACAAGTGATGAAATTGATAGGGCACGATCTTCAAGCCTATCCCACGAATACCAAGAAAATGTCATTAAATACGCACGAAAACAGAAAGATTTAGGTTTGTTACAAGAATTTGGAAACAGATAGACACGTAGCAAAGTTATTCAGAAAGCCTAAAATAACGAGTTTAAATTTTGATTTAGGAGGGAAAAAAAGATTGTCTTCTGAATGTGAAAACAAAGCTTCCTATTACCTACCTTAGTAGACTCAAAAGAAAACATTTAGTTTTTAAACAATCTACGAAACAATAGGTACGTAAGTAGGTACTTGTAATATCACGCTCTACGCTCCAGTAATTTATATCTAGATTGCAAGAGCTTGCACATAATTATTTATACGCTCATTGGTCGCATTACGTAAAACAATAACAACATATAAATACATAGATGTAGCCACCTTCATGCTGAAAGAAAATATTAATATCAAGGACATCTACCTACCTACCCTACCATTCAAAAGGTTACGAAAATATTATAATTGACTCCATTGAAAGAATAAACTCTTTATCAGTGATTTCACGTGTATCCAAGAGGTAGCGCTAGTGGCGGGTCTTAGACAGCTCGGGATCCAGCCTCCTCTGTAACGCAACTGGATTAAATTACGAGTCGGCTAGGTACCTACGAATAAGTACCTACTGGAGAAATCATATTTCCAATATTGCGCATGTGCAACACTAAAGTTGCTTGACACATGTAAAATTCCGATTCTGATGAAATCTTCGGTAATTGTTTGAGTTACCTCATTAATTTGTGCGTTTAATTTTCATTGCGGTAGAGTCAATAGTATCGTGTGAGGATACGAAACCATGATTTCCGATGTTGTCGATTTGATCGTAATTGGTACTTTCAACTAATTCTATACGTCCATGTTACAATAAGTGAGGAAGCTATACTGCCGACCCAACTAGGTAGACGTTTTCCTGTTCTTTTGACATTAGTTCTAATTCTAAATAACCTCGTTTGGTTATTATCCGTTTTGGTTTGGTTCATTTTTTTATTCAATAGAATATGAATCGTGGCGTTTGGAAATCGTGTTACAGCAAACGAGTTACGCCAACCACTCATTGTGTCTAAAACAACTTAAAGAAGGTGCCATTCAAAATGCACGAGCCGACAGGTTTCTTTATTCATGATGATAATGGAGGGACATCGCTTAAGTAGATTCATTATCGCAAAGATGAACTCTTCCGCCCTCTCGATTATCCGCCGATCACCTCTTGAAAATTTCCTTAGAAAGGAGGCTCCCTTTGATCGCGAGAACTTTTGCCTTGAATGGCAAACTCTTCTAAGACACCGTCTACGTTATCGACCCTCGGTGGGAGGGGGTGCGTCGTAATGAAAATGCCGGACACGTCGTGATGAGGATATTACCGGCTTAGGATCCAAAACAACTCCGCCTTGAAAGGGAATTGCCGAGCGCGGCCCTGGACGGGTTCTCTCACCTCAGAAGTTGTAATTTGCCTTGGAGCGACCAGTTCCTTCCAGTTATTATTCAAAAGGGCCGCTTATTTCTGGTGCAAAGGGCACCGGGACTTATAATTTATGGATTTGGACGGTGACGGTTAACTATGACCGCACAGCGCTGGGATGGTTCCTCCCGCTGGAACGCGGATGCCCTCGAACGTCGAGGCTCTTTGGGAGTCAGTCCGGCTGAGGAAACATTAAATCCTCTCTAGAATTTAATTATTCATTCCTTCTGACAACAATGGAGCCAGTGGATTTTCCGAAACTTTGAACTCTTCTTCTTCAATCACTCATCATCACCCAGCATAATTAATACTTCGAGTTCCGGTTTTAGTTTCATATGATCCTTTACAACATCTAGATTAGTTTGTTATCAGTTTACGCAACTTTATATTTTATTGTTCTTGTTGAGATCATAGGTTGAGAAACAAGAGATAATATAGCTCACCCAGCTGATCAGTAATGAGCCCATTATTTCAATAGTCTCTTAATGTCCCAGTGAGTTCCCTATCAAATTTCAACTTCATAGGGTGAAAAGGTTGGGCCATCCTAAGAAATGAAACTTGTCAACATGGTAATTTCAACTGAAAATTAACAGTTTTCAAGTGCTTCATAGATGCCAATAAAATTCAAATAATAAGTACGATAATTTCAATGGAGTAAGAGGTTCGTCCATTGTCAGGATTGAAATGTCAGTTTTGAATGTAAAATTCTCCGGGTTTCTTTTGCATTACCCCTCTCTGAATTTTACTTTCATTTTCACTCTTCAACTCTTAGGTTCAACAACTGCAGCAATGAAATATTTTTGGAAATAAGTAATCACATTCTCTCTTATTTTTGCAAGGGAAAAGTACCAAATGGTACGCAAAGTAAACTGGAAAAATCCGAAAGGGTAGTAATTATACTTGATAATATTTGAGGGTTATAAATAATTGAAGAAGAAACCGCTACAAATTATTACAGAAAGGTTTATTATTTCTGTATTAGATAGCCCTTCTACGCAGATCATTCGTCTATGATAATTATTATTAATCCCCATAAAATATATCTAGTAAATGATCAAAACTTTGCGCACCGTGCCTCCCAAAAGGGTTCACACCATTACAGCTCAGGACCTCAAAATTTTACGGTTTATAGTAGGTGAATGTTAAAAAATGTCAAAATAACAAAACAAAAACTTAGTAAAACGGCTGGTGGAAAAGGAAAGAAACTAGCCTCTGAGGCCCCAACAGCTATTCAGTGATCCTCCGAACCACGTAACTGTTTTTGAGGTGTCCAGAACGAGCTCTATTAAATTTCAGCAACGTTAGTCGATTAGGAAAGAAATCAGCCTCGAAGGTTCCGAAGATGATCAGAATAACACGAGAACTGATAATATCAGATCAATATAAAATTACCAGGTGACTCAGAAAGAGTAACGCTTAAACCACCGAGAAGTTTCAACGACCCTCTGTTTGCGCGCAAATTGACAAGAACCAGAACTTTTTGATCAAACTCTACATACACATATCAAAAAGCGTTCAACTCAAGGAATTTCAAAACAAATTCCCACGAAGGAAATTTTGGAATCAATGCGATAGCTTAATTGTCTTAGATAATTGGCTAAAACGTTCCGACCTTGGTAGACTCGGAATTAATTAACCTTCTCTTGTTGGAATAGAAATAATAATATAATTAAGAGTAATTCCCAAGTGTTTACTAATCAATAATATAATAAATTAATATAATAGAAGTAGGTAATTACCTACCTACCTTCGCTTCACAAGCCTAATATGATACAGAAGTTATAATAAACACGATTTCGGGAAGTCTGAATTCCATTTGAATTATATTATCAGCCCATACAATTCCCATAGTTTTCAGGGGATTTATGATATTTTTTACTGATTACGATTCACTCCCTTGTGGATGTATTTTTCTTGTCGATGTTATAGTAATTTCGGAAAGAAAACGAATGAGCGCATCATGATCTGTGTGGTTTTGTTCCATTCTTTGGGTGGCTACCTATAAATGACTCAAAAATCATAACTGTTTCATAGAAAGATTTCAAGATCTCGTTTTTTGAATATTTTAGCCCTTAGGATCTACCGTTTAGCGTTGATCGAACGCGATGCCAATGTTACTGGCACATCCCTGGCCGATAAATAATTTTTAAGCCAAATTTTTTAATACTTGGTCAAATACTTTTTGAGAAAAGCTTCGGACGGCAGCGTATGGCGGAAGACGTACAACTTACGGCGAACGGACGGATTTTTTTTTTTTTTTTAATTTATTTATTTGATTTTTGGATTCTACACATCTTGAAACGTAAACCAATATATTTTGAGGGGGTTAAAACTTTTTTTTCGTGGTCGATTACATGGGTTCATTATTGAAAATAATACACCAAAAGGAGTTATAGGACGGTGAAGACATTGTTTGGTTACAACAAATAGTATTTTTTATTAAACCTTAGCCCTTTCACATAAACGCAGTAAAATTTATTGTGCAATAATGGCCAACTTTTATGTTGACATCTAGTGAACCCAAACAGATGTGGGTTAGATGTCAGAGTGGTGACATAACAATATGATGGGATTTGTGCATTTAGCAATGAAGGTGCTTTAGATGGAGCTGAACGTTGGACTCTGGTGGCGGAGACCATTTAGAATTGACAGTTTGACTCCCCAACACAATCAGAACGAACAACATCTGATGGGGTGGTAAATGTAGCCCTGCATTACAGGGGTAGCTGCAAATACTGATATGAGAGAACTGCTGACCCCTTGTTGAACTTGACGAGGCCACTAACAACTATCGATTAGGTTACCCTCTTTTGTTGTCGGTCCGCGGAACGGAGCGAACTAGTAAAGATCGTGTTTTGCCCTGACCCAACACAATCGGCATGCTCCCTGCCAATTCCTGTTCTCTCCCCTGGACTCCACATTGTCGAAAATTCCGGGTGTTGTTCCTTTCAAAGAGCGAACTGTAGAAACGGGCGTCAGGATCCACGGCGGGGGCAACGCCTCCCAGTCCCCCCTAAAGCCGCCTGGCGAAAACAAAAGGCTTTTTCACCCTCTGCTATTACGAGTATTATCCTGTCCAGGAAACCCCGGGGACAATTTATGGACTATATAGTTTAGTAGCCTCCAATATTTTTTAATCGATACCCAGGCGCTTGGGTTCGGGCGTCGAATCGGCTCGGGTCAGGAACTGGAACGGAAACTGAGGCAATCAACAGTTTTCTAAAGGTTTATTTCGCACTCAGTTATTACTTTGCTTTGGGTTTCAATCCTCAATATCACCAAGTGAACGTGATGAGGAAGATCGATAGTTTTTCAAGTTGATTTATTGCTTGGATATTCAAGCAATACCAAGTAGAACAGCGGTATATTGGAATTTCAATAGCAAATACTTGCAAATACAACGCTGTTCCTCTTCCTTTAGCATGAAATAAGCGAAGTCTATCTTTGTAAACAATGTGTCTCAGCTTGTACCTACCTCAAACATAGGAGGGTCATGTTGCCTCCAACTCCCTTGCAGTGAGGAGTTTTATTTGATATCTATATAACGTGGAACTCCAACGATTCCTCCATCCAATTCACGTACAACATTGAACTTTACCCCAACTATCTTTACATTTTGCATTATCCACAATTGTCAAGATGCATCCCTTGGCGACGCACAGTGGGGTAGAATGAATATTTAGAGCGAAAAAAGTAACATTTCGAAAGTTGGTGGAATGTGAAATGCAGTTTTCCGATAAAAGTAAATCATAACTATGGCTCAATGAAAAATCTCATACTCTCACTAATAATTAGAGTAATTGACTTAGAGCGACTGAAATTTGCCATCATTTCCTCTTCAGCAAAACAGACAAAACTGGGTAGACGCGACAAATATGTAGGAGATAAATAGGAAGAATGAACTAAACATTGCAACCCACAACTTCGAACTTGAATGAAACGAAGCATAACAAGAGAGAAACAGAAGATAATGAAGAAGATGCAATAGGATGGGTACACCCTAGTGATTATAACACATCGTCATAACCTCCTGATTAGGCCTATGAGGGCGAGTGTACTCGAGCGAAATAAACATCGTCAAATTACGGTATCTCACGGCATCTCATTAATTCCACCTCCACAACCCAAACAAAATAATATAATGGAGACCAGAAACCAACCTATAGATTGGATAACAATTGGTCAGACAGACCCAAAGACTGTTTTCCTGAAACGGAATTTCTGAGACGGAAATATTTTTTCCAACTCACCACCCACATTGTTTCTGCTTCGTTCTTTATTTGTTTATTTTATAATACGGGGTAGCCCAATCAATAAGAGTTATATAAGTGACAATAATGATTAAATGATGAAGAAGAAAAATTTCATGACTTCCATGGCTTACCAAGTACTTCAATAGAGTGCTTGAAGCCAAAAGACAGTTTATTTATTCCCCAAAAGTACAAACAAAATGGCCCAAGCAGGTCAGACCCAGATTTTACCATTGGAAGGTTAAATGTCACTAATCAATGAGTGATGTTTCCATAATTTTCATGCCGTAAAAAAGCCGGTGTATCAATCAGCGTGAACAACGGTCCTTTTCAGACGAACACCGGTAAAACTCAGTTGATGTGACAGCGTTGAGTTTGAATCGAAGCTGAACTAGAGAAAAGAAATGAAAAAATATAAAAAAAAGGTCGGAAGGGGTGAGAGAGAGTGAAAAAGGGGTGTGAGGAGGGGATGTGCCGTCTCCATTTTCCCTATAGTGAACAAAGAGACAAAACTCATGCATTATTCGCTCGCCACCTGCGCGCCCGCAGCTCTAATTCAAAGGCTCTCAACTGATTGAATGGCTTTCACGACTTTTTGCTCGTTTTCAATCGTTCGGCCGGATCATAACCTTTCTTCCTGCGGTCACCGAGCTGGAAGTAAAACTGGATGGGACTCGCAACGGCGGGAACTGTCTTTTGAAAATGGGACATGAAAGTCGACAAATTATTACTCAATGGTTTGCATTTCTGCTGCGATATCGAACGACTCGGCTGGGGCTGGTCTTGTTTTCAACCAAACGAAAAAGTGAGAGGAAATTGTTAGAACATATTTTCTACAGGTGGAACGAAATATGAGGATCCCCTCACCTCTGCCTCATTTTCCTATTGAATTTGTGTCAATTTCAAATATATCTAGATGGTTTCTTATAAACTTCAAACTAATGGGCTTTTTATATAGTAAGCAACATATTACTGATACTTGAAGATTGATACTGATACTGATTATTGCTATTATTGATACTTGTTCTACTACAGCTTACTTCCGTTCGAGTTTATTTATTTCCACTTTCTGTGACACATCCACGGACGAAGGCCTATTGTTACACAATAAGCCATTCTCAAAATTCAGTAGGTACATGACAGACCCGTTTCATAATATTGTATCACATTCCTTATTGTTAATATGTTCATTGTTAAATGTACGAGAAAATGCCCAATTACAATGCGATTATGGAACACAAAAAATTACAGGGTACAAGAAAAATATAAATGAACAAGATACAAGATAAGTACAAAATGTCCAGTCATGCAGCATGATCGTCTTACCAAATTTACGTAAATTATCGCATACTATAATGTTACTCTTTTGAAATTTGAGGTTTTTGATTGCCAAGAAAGTGGTAACTATTAATGTTATGGCAAACAACGTATTATAAATAATAATCTGCCATTCATAAAGAGATTTTGGATATTTAGTTATTCCTATATTTAGTTATATACATTTTTAGCAAGTTTTGATGTTATTTAAGTACATTTTTCAGCATAAATTTTTGAATATTCTATTTTGTAGTTGATGAACTTTATTTCGTATAGAACTTGAGTTCATTTAGATTTTTCAGCAAATATTAATACAATTTAAGTAGGTAATTTTTCAGCATTATTTTGCGTAGGTAGAGTTTTCGTCTGGAATTATATATATATATATATATATATATATATATAGTGGTGAGTTTCTGACTAGTCAAATATGAGAACTTTAGGTTGAGAATTGACCAAGCTAGTCTTTGTGTAGAGTTGTTTATTTTCCTACGACGTTTCGGTCCTGGAGCAGGACCCTATTCATGTAGATAGATAGTTTACAATTTAGTTCATCATAAGGAATAAAGTGATGATTGTATTGAATTTTGTTGAAAGTCAACAGTCTACATTAACACTTTGAAATAGGAAATATGCGTGACAGTTTGAATAACGGTGGATGATGGATCCATTTTCCGTCAACAAATCCTGGTCGTCGAAATCCTCCCATCTTTGCCCTTCTTATAAGAGAGGTAGTGCTGGGCATCTCTATGGAATTTCTCCTAAGAACATCGGGTATTTGAATATATAGGGGACAATATCTGAGAGCAGTACTCCACGCAAAGCCGTACCAATAAAGAGTAGACAATCTTCACCGAATTGCTTCCAAATTTATCCGATGGAACGAGTTTTTAATTCATTATTTTTGATATTCAAGAAAAATAATGAAGCCCCCTCAAAATTTCTTGGCTCACGTTTCAAGGTGTGTAGGATCCAAAACACCTACCCATAATCACCTGCAACATTTTTGGTGCTGTTGAAATAGCTTGATTTTCTATGAAATTTTGCTAATTGGAGTGGAAACTTAATTGTTACGTTTAGGGTCTAATAAGTCCTAGAAGCTCGACTTGAATTTCTATCAGCCCTAAACACTAGAATTTAAGGACTGAAATATTCAAAAATTGAGATCTCAAAAACTTTACAAAATCAGTTGTCATTTAATGTGTAATATCTCAAAGAATCGGATAATACCATCCGGATCGCAGCACGTCCATCCATTTGCATGCCCTAAACGCTAGAACTTTAAAGGAAAAATAATTACCTATCAACACGGGCGCAAATCTAAACCAGTGGAACAAAGTAAAAATTGCCTTATACTCGTAGACTACGTATATTGTAAAGCTGCTATAATTCCAATAGAGTTATCACTTCTCGAATCGACGTTATTATGATATTTTTCACTCACTAATGTACTAGTGTAACGTAGGTAGTTGATTCGTTTTTAAATTGGTGGGAGCCCAAGACAAAAGTCGATGCATTCATAATTGGATTATGTCTAATAGACTTCGTTTAATGCTTATAGACAAGTGGTAGAGACTGTAGTAGAGAAGGGCTCTTCTACAGAAATTATAAACCGTTGAGAAATAATTTGTAGCGTTTCACGTTTGAACTGACCACTGTTGACTGATAAAAACCAAAGAAATAGCCAAAATTCCTAAATCTTATTTGTCTCGCAGAATTTCATTTAGAACAAGTGTTTTGTTGCCATAACACTGGTAGTTAACAATTTATTTGCACTCAAAGTGCATAAAATACGTAACAATGTTACATAATATAATACGGTAATGTACGAGAATTCGTTTATACAATCATGCTGCATAAATGGGAGTTTCTCAATAATCTAACGACTTAGTAGTACAAACTGTTTGAATCATGAATAAATAGTGATAAAATATGTAGGTATTTAATCTCAAAATGTTACATCGATAATACGATTAAGCAATTCCTCTTTTCCCCCTCTCTTCGCCCGTCACCATCTTTTCCCCGAGGGCATATCCAATATATAGCGTTGGACATGTCAAACGCACAGAGAATTCGCAGCCTCTCTTGTTCGGTCAAATACCGAGATGCCTTCGACTCAACGCAGAAATGCCTCGGGATCTTGACGGACATGTCTGGAATATCCGCATTAATGTTCGCGTTATACCGCGCGCAGCCTCCATGGCCTTCACAAGACTCCCACAAAAGTTTTAGCGAATTTCCGTAGAAGACTATTTTATTTCCATGCTTCAAATTTTTCGTCATTGAGATCCGTTTTGAGACATTCTGAAACAAATCCTATTGGGTTTAATGATTTTTCACAAAAATAATTTTGTGATTATGTTAGTGTTTACAAAACAAAATTTCTAATGAAAGTTATATATATTTTACCTTTTATTATGATCTATTTTTCTTTCTCCGCATCACCACTCTGGTAGACCATAAAATTTAAGTAACTAACACTTTTTATTATACAGAATCATTTATGTCCTTTTGTGTGTAGAAAATGGGAGCAGTCTATGATATGATGCTAGGCTTGGATAACAAGCTGGCTTAGATGAAAAGGTCGTGGAGGATGGTTTGGAAAAGATGATTTGAGAATTTCATATCAATTTCATTACGACCTTTCCATTAGTAGCTCATGCGCACGCGCAAATGTGAAATCTTTCTAACAAGCTTGATTTCCACAGTTTTTATTTGATTTTGTTGAAGTTCTCGAAGAATGCGCCAGTTAGGCTATAGATAATCCCCTATCAGTTTCATGGTTTCTAAATCAGTACTTCACTCAGGGCACGCGCAAACGTTTTCATTTCATCAAGCAGCATTTTCTCACGACCTAGTCGTCCGTTCTCGCTTGAATTTGAAGGATAGTTTGGGTAAGAAGATTTGAGCATTCCATATTAATTTTAACATTTTCGAATCATTAGTAGCTCCTGCGCATTAATGAATGTGAAATCCCTATAACAAGTCTAATTTTTACAGTTTTCATCTGCTTCTGTTGAAGTTTTCACGGAAAGTGCAGGGAAGGCAGCAGATTGCCCTCTATCAGTTTCATTGCTTTCAAATCATTACTTCATTCTGCGCAAGTGCAAACGTAAATGAGTATCGGCTATAAATCTTTTATAATTGTGTTCATCCTCTCAGTATCGAAAAAAAAAAAATTTGTTGTTGTTGTTAATTAGACTTTTTTTATTCGGATACCAAGTGCCCTATCGCTATATGCACGTATACCAATATTCGTGTTTGCTCAATTTTCAGAATAATAAGAACGTACAACACTAAACTCATTTTTATATTCCGTCTTAAATATGTATTTTTAAAAACTACATGGAAGAATCAATTCTGGGAATTTGGATTTCGGTACGAAAATATACTTGCCACGGAGACAAACAGTTACCAGGTTAACGACTAATGTTCTGGGTGGCATGGTCGTAAGCTCCTAACACATTTGAATTGCGGAGTGTTGGGTGGTACTCAGTATGAGTAGGAATAATCCCCTCTCTCACCACTTCTTCGGGATATCCTCTCGTCGCCAACTTATCCGCCAAGTTTCTGAGGTGTATTTCTTTTCCTATGTTTTCACTGCAGATACTGGGCTCTTCGTATTCGAATAAAAAATCTAATAAACAACAACATTTTATTTTATTCCGACATTGAGAGAATGAATGCAGTTCCAAAAGGTTTATATTCAATCCTCATTTACGTTTGCACTTGCGCAGAATAAAGTAATGATTACGCTATGGATGGTAGTGATTGATGGCTATGGAACTTATACAGGACAATCTTCTGATTCACCCGCATTGTCCCTGAAAATTTAAAAATAGCAGATCACGACAGTAAGAATTACGCTTGTTATGGGGATTTCACGTTTACACATTCGTAGGAGCTACTAATGATTCGAATATGTTAAAATTGATATGGAACGCTCAAATCTGTGTAAGCAAACTATCCTTAAAATTTGAGCGAGATCGGACGACTTGGTCGTGAGAAATCGTTTGCGCGTGACCAGAGAGAAGTATTGATTTGAAAACAGCAGAACTGATAGGGGATCATCTATAGCCTAATTTGCGCATTCTCTAAACATTTCAACAAAATCAAATGAAAACTATGGGAATCAAGCGTGTTACAAGGATTTTATATTTGCGCGTGCGCAGAAGCTACTAATGAAAAGATCGTGTTGAAATGATTACGAAATGCTCGAATCATCTTTCCCAAACTATCCTCCACTACCTTGTTATCTAGGCCTTGCATCACATCATAGACTGCTCTCATTTTTTACACACATAAGGACATATGATTCTGTATAAGACAACGTGTTAGGTACCTAAATTTTATGGTCTACTTGAATGGTGATGAGGAGAAAGAAAAACTAAAGATTATAATGAAAGGTAACATATATAATAACTTTCATTAGAAGCCTAGTTTTGTAAATACTTATCATAAGTTACCAATTAATGTTTTTTCTTGATTCCTCTATGCCTACAATAGCCTTGAAGACGTTCAATGAATGGACGGAACGTCGGCCTAGATAAACTTCTGATTCATTTAATAACGTTCGAAAAACGAACCAAGAATTTCTAAACTGAGTGGTCAAGACAAAAAATGACATTTACGTATAGAATTCATTAAGAATTCACTTGAAACCAATAGCTTGGTGGAACGAAATACTCTTTCTATTCGGAGTAAGAAGTGAGTAAGAAGGGAAATAAATTAATCTGAGCGGAAAATTGTCTTCAAAGTTCCTGCATCGTTCAGTTGGCCTGAAACGGTGCACGCAGATCGATGATTATTATATGATTTGGGGGTGTTCTGGGCCATTGATTCAATGTTAACTCAGTGGATGAAGGCGGAGACAATGGAAATTTGCATTATGTCGCTCGTTCAAGCGTTTCCTCGGTGATAATCAGTGTCTCTTGAATTAGTGTAGGCAGGGATGCTTGCGTTCAATTTATAAGGACGTGGACGAATGGATTTTCCCGGATGGTTTTGAATAATGACTTATAAAATTATTACTTAATTATTTTGAACGTCATTATATGTTGGAACTTTTTAGATCTACCAAATTACAAACAAATGCAACGAGCTATTCAATTTGTTATTTACGACGATCTGAAGTATATAACTAATGTGATTTTAAAAAAAACGATCCAAGGAATGTAAATTTAAAAAACACGCTGATACATTGTGGAATGGGTTTTACGAGTACATTTATAATTGGCTATATTGGCTATATAATTACACTATTGGCTCCGTAAGTTACATTTTTGTCTTCATTTTTTTTCTCTGGGTTAATTTTGAATCAAGCAGTAGGTAAGCCTGGTTCTTTCCAAATGGTCTCATATCGGGGATTGCTTAACCCATTGAATGCGCCTAACGAGAGTGCCTTGTGAGAGTGAGTAGGCCACCCATGCTACTCACAAGAGAGTCTTGTGAGTGCTTCCCCTCCCTACACAACTTCGTTGAACCCCCCTACCAACCACACTTGCTTCCCCATGGCAACAGGAAGGCTTTTTCTTTTGTATTTTCCGAGGATTTTCCAGCAGAAAACTTCAAAAATCCTCTTTTGGGATTACCTGGAATATAACTAAGCACATTTTGTTTAAAAAAATTGTTCTCATTTTTTGGGCAGCAGTGACAAGCTCACTGCAAATCTGAGACGTGGTCAATGGGTTAAGCCAAGTTAATTGACCACTTTTTGTGTAGCTCAGCAAATTTTATTTGGGGACCGATTCTGTTCCGACGAATGGTTGACCATTTCTGTTGAATGAAAACTGAGGGATTTACTTTTCCCTAGGAACGGCGTCGCGTAAGCGGAAACTAGCGTGACGTATTTTTGGTGTCGAACGAAATTTTAGAATGACCCCAGAGCTAAGACATGCTTACGTGTCTAAAACTATTTGCTATGAGTTCAAGCTGACGATAATTGGTGATAGGTAAAATATATCTTTCTATTAATTATTCATAGAATTTGTAGCTTTTATAATGAAAATGTACTTCGCAAACCAGACGAACTTTATACTTGTTTTACAAGCCATCCCATATACAGGAATTCCAAACGATTCACAGGAGAACTACACAAAGTTTCGGTAGCCGCAATCAATTTGAACTAACCACCTACACCACCTACAATGAATTATTTAAACCCACAACAACTTGTTCAAAGCAAAGCTGGGAAAACGTACTTCATGCTTTCATGAATCTTTTTTTCTTAAGATCCCTGATGATAGTTTTCGGGGAACCTGCCAGCAAAGCATTGAAGAAAGCATTTATTTCAAAACAACTTGAATTATTGATGCGAATCCCTTTTATTCAAGAGGTATTTGCTCGCAGAACAAGTTAATTGATTCAATGGTGCAAAAGTGTGAAGGGTAAGTACATAGTATTATTTTTATCCAGAAACTGTTGAACCGTGGCAAAACATGAAACCAAGCATTACCAGACCTCCAACAGGACAAATATGAACATGTTACTTTCTTCGCTCCTAGATTTCAAAACTATTGCTGCTTAAATAATCGGCACCAAGTTGTCTGTTTCTTGATGAGGAAAGCTGACTCTGTAGCATTCTTTTGGCTACAGCAATGTAGGAACAAAATGAACTCATGTACTATAAGGAATCAAAATTAATTTATCGTTAATAATCGTACAATCCAGTGGAATGAGGTTTATAAAATAATTGCTGGTGCTATGCGTTGAATTAAAAATATTTGTAATTGGGAATCGGAAATTAAAATATAAATATTAAATGATTTGGTTTGAATTCACACCTGTCCGTGATCGAGCAAACTAATATCCGTGCTTTATAAACCGTTGAAAAGTTGAATGGCTAGTTTCTCAAGAGAAATGTTAGCAGGGAGTTCAATCAGAGTGTATAATTGAGTTTGGCTTGTTCCGGTATGCAATGAAAATTGCTTGCCTGATGATGAACTTCACGTTTTAACTTCCTTAGTCTCTGAACGACTTGTTCCCCTAACGATTTTCTGCTCGATCTATAGTTCTGTGCTATTATATAGTTCTGTGACCAAGTAATTTTCGCTCTCCTAGTGATGAGCAAAACCTTATTTCAACATTACCGGTCAGTGAATACGTAGTTCCTGAAACGCTGAAACGCACGACAGCGAAAATTAGTATCTATATCCTAATGAGTACCTTTGCGGATGCTCCTAATGAATGATGACAACTCTCTGTTTATGTCGACCGCAGAACTCTCCAGGCTTAAAGGTTTAGTATAGAAGCCCTGACCTACTCTGAGGTGAAGGCAAGGTAGTACATATTATATGCTATTATATGCATATTGTATTAATGCTATCAGATCTGCTACATAATATGTATCTTATTTTATATACGTCTTGTAATATGTATTATTATGTATCCACCATAATATATTCTAGGCTAGTGTGTTAGAGTTTATTCGCACCGTTCAATACACGACGGATTTAAAAGGTCGAACGGTCCCGCGCCGACCAAATTTCGCTCTTGCGTGGAGAAATCAGACTTCAACGGGTTTGCATGTTTTGTAAGGAATGAGGAAGTCATTGAGAAATGCCGCGAATCCTCATGTTTGTGAGAAGTGGCTCATCAAGATTACCACAAGATTACCAAAACAAACAAAGCTCCTGATGACTTTTTGGAATTATTCAAGTCAATTGACTCTTCTCTGATAGTGGAAGTTAAAAACAAACATCCAGCATCAAGTTAAAATTACGTACATCCAGCATGATCGAATGAGTGAATTTTCTTAACTTACCACCTATCGTAGTAAACTATGTTAAATTTTATTGAACTTGGAGTAATTTGAGTTCAAAGAAATTGTTAATAACCAATTTTATGGAAAACAAACCTGTATTTGCACCAGGAGCCTGCGTTTTTGAAAAAGTCACTCAAATTCAGAGTAATTTATGTTCAATTAAAAGGTGCTATTCTTGTTGGAAATTTAACGCTGAGCAGGCCTTTACCACACATGATGGGTCTGAAATGCCTTCTTAACGGATTTTTTCGCCATTTTTTGTTTACGAGAGGGGGGGGGGGGGGGGGGTTACAAGCCCCTAGTCACGGAGACCACTATTGGAATATTGTGAAAAAAATCCCTATAATCATTTAAGAACCCGTTTTATTGCCTCTTCCCTCACAAAGTGGAGGAGTTTTTTGGGAATTTCCTAAGGAATATCGGCAGGGGTACCCTTTCCGAAGTGTCGTAATCTTAAAGACGCAAACGCTGGGTAATCACAGAGGATTTGCTCTGCTTTTTCGACCTCTTCGCAGCAGGGGCGACAATCTGCTTGTGGTTTTTCCCATCTTGTTGAGATGGTATCCCAGAGAACAATGGGCAGTGAAGAGATCGACAATGATGCGAAGGTCTTTACGCCACAGTGACAGAAGAGCTGTAGCTCTTTTTCTTGCGATGGTTATTAGGGGCTTGGCTTGCCTCTGCATAGGAGCTCTTTTGCTATCTTCCCATTCATTTACCTGTAGAGTAATAAAGCTCTTGGTGATCTCCAAAAGGGGTTCCGGGCCAACAGCGTAAGACTCCGAGCCCTGTTTAGCGAGGCGGTCGGCTTCCTCGTCCTCACCTATCCCCTCATGACCAGGCACCTAGAGCAATGGAAGTTTGTTGCCATGGGCGGCAGTCACAGGTCAGCATGTAATTGAAAAGGCAGATTTTTCTACAGTTTTTTTAAAATCATTGTACAATTTAATTTTCCGTACTAGAGACACTACACGTGTGGCATGCGTGCGGCCCCAAGTCCAGGGGCAACCGTGGCCTCCCTGCTTGTGCTGCGATCATGCAGGATGGGGTGGGATTAAGCGGTAGGCGTAGAGTCCTCTTCTCTTTTGCCGGGCCAGCGACCATTCTTGGCCTTTAAGGGCTGTGCCCAAACTGGTCCTGCGGGTGAGTGGGTCCGCAGGCTTTCAACTTTTCCGGCGTCTCACTGAGCTGGGAAGCTGGTCTAGCCTGCCACCCATTTGAGGATGGTGTCACAGGGATAGTAGGTTTCACGCCCTTGTAAATCTCCCCTTTCCCTAGCCAGGGTGGCGGTGGCTAGAAAGATATAGCCTTGTTGGGGTGCATGTCCCCCTTCAAAGTAAAGTTCCTAGGCCTCAAACGGGGAACGAGTTAACAGGCCCATCGGTCTATACGTTTTCCTCCGAGAAACTGTACAATTTACACCAGTTGGCGACCTGAAAAAAATTGTGTTACTACTCATAATTGATTTTTAACGATTTTTCAACTATCAAAAAACGTGTTTTTTGGGAGTATACAGTGAATAAATAAGGTCAAAAAACTGACATGTAACACGTTTTTCAGTAACGGAAAAATATCAAAAAATCAACTATAACAGAGATGCTGTTGGCCTTATTCGACGCAGAAATAGTCCAAAAAATAGCACTATTTTTCACAATTCGCCAAGTGGTGTAATTCGTACAAAATTTTTTTAAAACTGTAAAAAAGTCGTCAAAAAATTGATTAAAAAAACCATGTTTTTGGCAGTTTTAAGGCAAAAGGCATGTTAAGGAGGCGTTTCAGACCGACCACGTGTGGTACCTTAGGCTTGTTCAGCGTTAAATTTCCAACAAGAATAACACCATTAATGTTCACATAAGTTTCCCTGGAATTTTAGTGATTTTTCGAAAATGCAGGTACCGTAACTTAAAAATCACACGTCTTCGTGAAACACGGGCTTCGGATTCAGCACTCTCGAAAACCGCCTCGACCAGTAAAAGAGGACAACTTTTTTTTTCTTTTCTTGCAGTTTAATTATCAAACACCTAAATTATTATGTCACTTCTCAAGTAACGGAAAGAACCACACCTGGTCCTCAGTGCCCAAAAAGAAGAAAATCACCCTTGTGCGTGATTTTCATCATACATTTGGAGGTGATGAGTATGCTAGGCGAGTAGGGCGAGAGGTGGAGAAGGAATATCACAGGGTCATTGCCCGATGTATTGTACTCGAGCAAAGAAAAAAACAAGACTTCCAGAATTTGTACATGCCGTGCCCGAGTGGAGAGTTGATACGAATGAGTAACATTGGTTGAGAACCCCATGAGTACCTATAGGGTATGTTAGAGCAGGAAAAGGCTTCTTACTTTCGTCCGTAGCACAGCTCTGGAGCGAAGTGAGAAGGGTCACCTTTGAGGCTCCCCGTTCTAGCGCTTCTCATCCTCCTGGAGACCCCAAAGTCGCAGAGTTTGATGACGCCAGCAGAGCAGACGAGAACGTTCCTAGCGCAAATATCTCGATGAATGATCTCCTTCCTGTGCAGATACTCCACTGCCGTCACGACCTGTATACATTTTAAACTTTTAAGTTTCGAAACGATTATTTAACAGGAGCATTTTCTGTCGGTATTTCTATTTAGTGCAGTGAGGTCTGATCTATGGTTTGTGGTATCTTTCAAATAGTGAAAGAAAATGCCGTTCAAAAACAAATTTTCTGCTCGAATTTATCGCCTTTATTAATTCTGAACGACAGTTGTGTGATGCTGGTCTTGTAACATATGAATTAAAAATTTGCGAATTGAATGTAATATTTACGAACGCGCTAACTGACGCGTTTTTAACAAGCTCAACTTTATTAGTTTTTACCTGATTTCGATTAATCATCTTGGTTTGTGGAAAATAAGGTAGAGGTGGGCCCCAATGAATATTATTGTTACTCGAAAAAAAGTATCTGCTATGTATGTACAAATCTATGTCCTGATTCTTCGTACATTTCATAGCGCAAAAGTAGGTAACCCTCCTCATATATATGTATGTACCAACAGATTCATGATTAAATTCAAAAGTTCAACATCTCCCTTATGTTTCAAAATGTATGCCGTCCCCAAAAAAAAAGGTTAGAACTATATTTATGTTGGAAGAGACCAATCTCACCATGTGCGGATCAACTAGTCCCAACTTTGGAATTTAGGCTAGGTAAATTTATGAAGTTGTTAGTAAACTTCGAATTTTGTAGTTGGAAAAAAAATCTCCTCCGAATTTTCGTAAATATAAAAAAGACTCCTAGTTGAAGAACAATTTGTGGATCTATTGCACATTTGGCAATACTAGGATAGATTATATTTAGAAAATGAGGAAGAATCATATTGGGTTGTTGGGTGCGACTTCATTTGAACATCTTGTTACACCTTACTGACAGTGAATTATTATTAGGATGAAATGGCACATTTAAGATGAAATTTAAAGTATCAGAGTAATATTGCAGTAGTATCACAGTAATATTGGTCCTCGATCGGAAAAAAAAAAAAAACACTGCGTTGATACTGGTAAGGTTCTACTTTCAAATTTCTCGAGTCGTGATCGATCAACTACGAGTATTTATTAGATGTGGTCTTGTTTACCTTAGTACGGTCATGTTTGCAATGTCCCATCCAACCCTCCTTACAACCTTTGACGTTTATAAACTCCAAAAAAGGAAGAAAGAACTTACAATAATCTGGAGGATCTAGAAGAAACGAAAGATGACGATGGAGGCCGTAGCGGGAGGAAAGGAGATTCAATGAACCAGACTTCTAAAGCCGACTTTATATAGGAAGTAAAATTAATCATGAAAGTTGAAAATGAATTTCAGTAGACGGTATGAAAAGGGGAATGATCGACGGAGCGGGGGGACGAAGAGGACTGAAATGAATTCCTTCCTTTTTCGCCTTTGCCCGATATTTTCCGATCCTTTAAGCTTGAAAATAGGGAGAAAAGAAGAAGAATGAAGGGGGTAGGATGTTCAGATGAGGTTGAGAGAGAGAGATTTTGCTTTTCCTACAAATAATAATTAGGCAAGCTACGGGCAACTCTTGATTAACCGTCCGCTTTTTGTACAGCAGCCTGGCTAGACGGAATGGAATGTCAATATTTTCATCTTTTGTTCCGTGTTAAATGTAATAAGCTGGTAGAGTTTAAAGAAGGAAAAGATAATAATTTCTGTAATTATATATTTGTATATTCCTACCATTTGTTCTTGTCGACAAATCTTTCCTTCCGCGTACCACTCATTTATATGTATAGGTAGCGTGACAGTGAAGAGAGAGGAAGTTATTGAAGAATGTCGTTTATTTCCATAAAAATAATGAGTGATCATGTAAAAATGCTGTGAATTTTGAAAAATTCCACTAACGTAATCGTATAAGCCAACTATTGTAGATTATTGTATTATATTTAAGATAAAATGCTTTGAAATTTTAGCACGTTAATTGCACGAAATTTTAACCATCAATTTTAAGGCAATCAACTTTTTATATATAATATTTGAGGTTCAAATCATTTTGTGATTTTGGGCCTACGGCATTTTTTTTCTTCTTTTTCAAGTTTTTATCGATTTTCTTAGCACACATTGAAACAGCAGTATAAAAATCTTTTTAATACTAAAACTTTTAATATTGCTCAAATAACGTTTATTAACTATAAAATAGAACATTAAAAAATGTATGTGCAAAATTATGCTGAAAAAATGTACTTAAATTTCATTGAAATGTGCAGAATAATCGGGAAAACTGCAAGAAATTAAAAATCGAAAATCTGTTTTTGAATCGCAGAGTATCATTTATAATGAGTTTTTTTTTTTGTCATGAAATCGGTAGTACCATTTTCTTTTCCCTCAATTCCTTAAGTTTAAAAACAATGTAACATAATATACCACGATAATTGATGAAAATTTGCTCATACGATCATGCTGCATGACTGGAACTTTTTTTCTAATAATACTGGACCGAATTATATGAAATTTGGCTGAAAAATCATACATTTGCCAGATATGTGCCATTAACAGCTACATCAATGTTAGAGCTTACAATCGAGATCTCGGTGAGGGGAAATTATGACGCCGCATACCCACCCGTTTCATCACAGTTAGGGGTATTCGCACTTTTTGGTGGAAAAAATTCCGAAACCAGGAAAATCGACACTAATGAATATTACGGTTCTTTTACACTAACTGATAGCGGAAACTAATAGAAATAAGATAAATAGAGAAAAAAAAAATTATTTTGAGGCCTAATCGTTTGATTGATGATGTTAGCTAAAAATAATAATAAGGTGATTTTGGTCTAATGGATGGTACCATTGTGGGGCAGAATGTTCACTTCTGCTCCCGTGTCAATGAGAAATTCAGTGCCATTTAGTTTGCACTTGAAAAAGAGCCTTTTATACTCAGTAGACTGCCGGCGTATAGGCTCAGATACGCTGGCAGTTATTCGTTTTCCGAATTCTCTGTGTCGGAGGTTGGAATGGTACTTTCCTGTACCGACTGCTGAGTAATTTCGGTAGAAACCCGGGTTTTAGGCTGGCTTATAGTCGCAGCCTTTTTGCTAGTTTTGGAAGCAGTGTTTGTCTTCCAAGTGCAGTATTCTGGGTCTGCACATTTTCGAGTTCGTTACCGAAACGTGCGTGGTTTCGACAGACGTAGGCCGTCGGTTTGTGAGGCTTACTCTCCACTGGTTGAGGTTTGAACTCAGCTTGTTTCGGGAGGGCCTTTTTGAAACCAGTATTTATGGGTTTCGGAGTAGATTCAACTCCTCGTATGTTCAGAGAAGTATTCTCTGCCCTGTACGCGTGTAGCGTATCAGCTAGGTCGAGCCGGGAGGCCGTGGTAGGCTGAGCTGCGACCATACCTCGTGCTTCGATGGGAAGAGTCTCAATCCACTTTTGAGTGATTAGAGCTTCCGAAAAGTACCCAACAGCTTTCGAGTACATCTCGTGGTACTTGGTGCTGGGTTTTTTGGCGAGAGATGCGGGGTCCTCGAGTGCGAGGAGCCTGTCCTGTAAGGACAACCCATATTCTCGTTGGAGGCGTTGTTTGGCCTCTTCGTAGGGAGCGTGGGGTGCCGTGAGGTAAGCTGAGTCGATAGCTTCCCTCATTTCTTCTGGTACCCACTTGTATATAGCTGAGAAGCATTCGTTTTGCGTTCTCATGTGTTTTCTCACGCAGTATTGATCGAATTCGGCGAGTGCACGATCAATATTCTTCTTTTGGAAGACTGGTTTTTGATAATCTCCCATCTCCTCTAAAAGTGCTTGAAAACCACCTTGTGTAGAGGGATGTTGCGTGAGATGTGGGGCGTAGAGGCCCGGCGGGGGTCGTACGCCCGCAGTGGTTCCCTGAAATCCACTAGCTTCATAAGAGGGAACGAAATGCTCCGTATTGAGCCTGTTCAAAGGCGGGGTCACCATTTGTAGTGGATTTATATAGGTTTGACTTGACGTAGGCAGACCAAGTCGGACATTTATATCCCGGTTATGCGGGTTGGTTTCTAGGCCACCCCCGCGAGGAATGCGGGCGGAGCCGCCAAGGTCAACTGATTTCGCGGGCTGAAAGGGTGGATAGTCCGTGTCGCAGCCGCGCGGAGCGCTAGGCTCGTGTACCAAGTAATTTTGAACCAACTATGTTTCATCATTGACCGCTAGATAGTGTTAAGCTTACAAAACGGTAGGGGTATGACGCCGCATACCCACCCGCACAGTTTTTCGACTTTTTGGTGGAAAAAATTCCGAAACCAGGAAAATCGACACTAATGAATATTACGGTTCTTTTACACTAACTGATAGCGGAAACTAATAGAAATAAGATAAATAGAGAAAAAAAATTATTTTGAGGCCTAATCGTTTGATTGATGATGTTAGCTAAAAATAATAATAAGGTGATTTTGGTCTAATGGATGGTACCTAATTTTGCATTAATTTTATTAAAACTCACGAAATATTCAATTTCACGTTACATTCAGAAACTAGGAAGGTATAAATGACCGACCGTATTTCACTCGGGTTTTATGTTTCACGGCCATTTTTATATAAAAACTCACTGTTTCAATCCATGCAAATTGCTACCGAAAATTGAAGAAAATCAATATTTGCAGAGGTTAGCGGAATGAACGGATTGAAAACTCTGATTCTGCATTAAATTATTTTACGAATGCTCTTAGTTTCGAGACTTGAAAAACCGGTACTCATATTTTTTTACATGAACAACTTTATACCACCGGTTTTTAATATCTATTTTCTGATAAGAAGAGATAGAAATTAAGAATTAATAATCAAAATTTGAGAATATTATTTGTTAAAACCTCTGGGAGAATCATTCCAATCCAAACCAAGATAATCAGAAGAAGAGGAAAAATTAAATATTAATTTTCAGAAGAATAATGCGTAGAGCGTGTAGAATTCTTCGTACTTCGAGGTGTCGTCGTCGAGAGCGGAGAGTAGAATGAAATTCGGAGGGCTCCTAGCGGGGTATTTATAGGGAGGTGGCCGCCTCCTGCCGCCTCCTGGTTGGTCCGCTTAATTTCATTAATTCGACTGTGTAATCTCATTGGCTCGCACATTGTTTTCTCAGTATCTGTGAGTATGATAGCTGAGCTGGTCTTTCGGGGTGGTTTCCCCACGTCCGTCGCTGCGACGGGGTCCCCGGGGGTGGCTGACGACCTTGAGTTTTTCTGTTTGAGATTTCTCATTCAAGGCGACTTGTTTCGAGATGCTTGTCGCATCTCTCTCGCCCAGTAAATGTTTAGGGAGGTCGCCTTGTGTGTTATTAGTTAATATTTCACCGAAGGAAAAACCGGTACTCATATTTTTTTACATGAACAACTTTATACCACCGGTTTTTAATATCTATTTTCTGATAAGAAGAGATAGAAATTAAGGTTCCGCACTGTAGTTTTCTACGAGTATTTGGTGCGTTCAACTGTGGGCACAGAGATCCCCAGAGAAGGTTATTCCAAGTAAATATCATCGATTTGAAACGTTTATCTACCACCCTGGATACTGAAGACGTTTTTTCGGAATCTTTTCTTTTCTTAGGTACCTTTTTCCACCTGAAATACATCAGTAAAAACAATGTTTGCTGCCGCGGTTTTGCCAATTCACGGCACTGCATCATTAGCTCGTGTTAGGAAAGCTAAGTTGTGTTATTTAATTGTATTGATTTATCTTCAGTAGGCGTCTACACCTATGCAGGCACATTAGATACGTACATAATGATTGGTTTACTAATATAGACAGGTGTTCTGCGTAGAGGAGCTATACAATACAAAAATAATAAACCCCCGTGTAATAATTTGCAGCGTTATAGCGTTAAACAACAAAAGCTCGTTTTGCTACACGGGTTTTTCGAGCGCTAAGTAGAACGCGACTGAAATGTGTCATACCGGGACATGTTCATGTTCTGAGAGCATGCCCATTTATTACTCAACCCTGCTCTGACATCGATCTAAAATATTAAATCCGATCGTGCACTCGATCTTGGCAACTCTCAGCTATCCTGGTCTGATGAAATATTAGCGGACCAGACACCAGACGATCCGGTCATTACGTGTCGGCCAATCCCTCATCGCTTCGCGGAGCCGTCGGACCCGATCGAGCGTCGGCGGAGACCCTCAAGTTTTCAAAACGGGAAACTTTGAAAGCTTTATAAGCAGAGGTAGTGAAAAGCTCGAAGAGGGGAACTTGCGAGAAATAGAATTATTGTGCTGCGGGAGTGAGAATGACAGCGGGACATTGTCGATGCTGGTAATGGCCAAGTTGGGGAAAAAATCAGGTCGAGCGGTGAATCTCCCCACTCCACCTCATCGTTTTTCTCATACCCGTTTTTTGCACTCACCGTCACTGTCCCATGAGACGACACCGAACTCATAATATTGATAATGGCTCACCAACGCTCGAGCATCCCGGTACCTCCGTGTATTATTTCCTTCTTCTCACTTTTCCAACGATTCTTCTTTCAAGAAACCGAGATTTCATATGACCGAAAAACGAATCACGAGTTTTCATTTTATTTTTTCATCTAAAATATTCCATTTGTGGTTGTAGGTAGATGAGATGCTGGTAAATGAAATTCGATGCGAAAAGAAAGTAAAAAGGGTGGTTCACCAATTTACACGGACTTACTTTTCACACTAAAAAAGTAGAAAAAATAAATAAAAATACCTAATCTTCCCCTAATTCAAAAATTCTTCACCGTGCCATAGTACTGGATAAACCACTAAAATGGGTCTAAGATCTCTAACTTGGGACGCCATATTTCATTAGTGATAGCCCCCCTCACCCTAACCCTCTCTCTCAGTTGATTTGTAGCGATTTTTTGCAAAAAATGAAGCTACAGTAACGGCTCCGAATATTTTCAATTGAAAATTTTAGAACATTTTCTTCTTCAAAATGTGTTTTTTGGCATTCTGAAACCATCTCTAATTTATAAAACTTTTATTTACATTTATAAAAATATGTATGAGTGTCTGTGTGTGTGTGCGTGTGTGTATCATGTCAAAAAATTAAGCTATCAAGAAGGAAGGATCAAATCGTCAGCGAGCACTTTTTGATTACGTTATACTGCTCAAATTTCAAAAATGTCCTTCAAAAATCACCAAAATTAGCTGAAAACGCCAAAAAAGGTAAATTTATACTTTTCAGTAGAAATTTGGTTTAAAAAAGTCTATCAACAATGAAATGGAACGTTCAAAAATGTATGTGCATATTATGCAGAATAATGTTGGTACTTTAATTTCGTTATTATGTGCTGAAAAATTGATAGAAACTGGACAAAAGCTAAAGATTCGAAATCTCTATTTCATCACCAGAATATTATTTCGAGGAACTTTTTAAGATCTAATAGAATTTAAGATAAATATAATACGATAGTTTATGAAAATTCGATCATATGATCGTGCTGCATGATTGTTATTTTTTACTTCACTTTTAAATGGGCTGAGTGGTAGGTTTTTTCCCCTACGATGAATTTAACAGTAACATTCAGTTATTGAATTTCAAGTTTATTTAGAATTTTAGTGAGTTTCAAAAATCTGGTTAAAATTAGCTATATTAAGAATTTTTACGCTAAACTACTAAAATTGAAATCTTTTTAAATTTGCAAAGAATGCTACTTATGACTAAACTCTTGAAATTTCTAATTCATTCAAAATTCAAAATGGATATAATTTTTTGTAGCTAACTCGAATTTCAAAACTAACCCGCAATTTAAAATAACTAAATATGTAGAGATTGAACCGTTAAAAATATACTCAGTTTTAGTCAATTCAAAAGTGGTTGGTGGCAGGCTATGATTCATGCGATTTGACGTAGGTTCGAGTCAGCTATCAAAATTGAGGTTCTTGTTGGAAACTACTACCTAAGCTACTTAACCTATCCCACTTAGGATAAATCACCAATATGCTAGATTTTTAAGATGGCGAAACAAGCTTGCAAACGTGGGTAAACTAATCTTTACCTCCCTACCTGTATATGCGTATGCTAAGCTAACGCTTAATGCCTTACAGGATTATTGGTGAAATTTTATTAAATTTTGTATTTATTATTCTAGTTGATATCCTACATTTGACCAAGATCCCGCCACCACTGACCGTGTCTAAATACTTTCTCAAGGCTTCTTGCAGGTTCAGTAACCAAACATGTATGAAAATATGCCTCTCTTACACTTTCTCTCTTACATTTTCTCTAGTGGATGGAGACGTTGCTTTTGGAAAATTAGAAACTAGTAAGAGCAACATCAGTTCAATTATTGCAGATAAGATATTTCGAAATAGTCCGGAAAGTAGGACTAATCTGAAACAGGAAATAGTCTGAAAAGTTGGGGCGAAACTTTTCGGATCATTTCGAAATATCTTAATCTGCAATAATTGAACTGATATTGCCCTTACTAGTTTTTAATATTTCAGAAGCATCGTACACCTTAGTTTTACGTCAATGTTACAAGAAATAGTGTTTGGGAAGCTTCAGGCATCGTTCGTAGATCTTTGATAATTCTTACGGAGATTTCTTGAACATTTTCATCTTTCAATAGAGAAAAAAAGTATACCCATGATTCACTTTGTTTCTTCAGCTATTGTTTTGCAAGGTCTTTGAAGTCCTCCCACGCCGCTAGCAACAACTAATGATTCTTGTTGATTGAAATACATCATCTTTTCCGCTTCTCCATTTCCTTAATCTTTGTCTTCTGTGAAATACAAATGAGTATAATGCGCAAGATCAATCTACGTAATAATCTTTTCGTTTCATCCTAAAAAATCTAATAATTTTGCTAAAAGCAATTTCGCCTGGCGTGTTTCAACGGACCGTCAAAAGGCTCTTCTAAATACCTGGAAAATGCCCTTCAACGGACTTTTTTATAACTCGACGTAAAGAGAAACGCTGTAGGCAGAGAGGAGGGGGGAGGGGAAGAAAAGAGGGTCGATTTTATTCGAAATAACAGACATTTTCGTGCTTAGCTGTCGCTCACCCCTTCTCTTATACCTCTTTCTTCAAGTCTCTCTTTTTCCGAAACTGATTCAATTTAACACAATCGTGCGACTTCGCTCCAGTTCCGAAGGTTCCTTTCTTTTATTTTACTTCACCTTCAGGTTGCCTTAGGTAAGGTTAAAAGGTAATACAAGGAATGAGGTGGAACGCAGTGCGATGAAGACGGTGCGTGGTGGGGGGGGGGGGGGGGGGGGGGGGGCAGAAATGAAATCTAAATTCCTAGCGAGTTGTCCTTCTATCTTTGGGCCCTTTTTCTGTACCTCAGGGCCGTCTCCGTCCTCGGAGCCGGCTAATGGAGCGTGGTGGCTTACCTGAACGAATATTCTAAGCACTTCATTCTCCTTGAATAAAGTTCTTCCTTTCGGAGAAATGGGGGTTTTTTCCGCGGGTTTCCCCTTCGCCGAGGAAGACAAGGTTCTTGATGCCTCAAGGAGTCATCCTTGGCTATAATGGCGAGTAAATTTAAAACAACGAACGAATTTTGACTTACAGGATAGTTCTAGGAAAGGGAGGTTCTGGTGTTGAGAGGTGATGGCTAACAAAACCGTTGAGCGTTAAGATGCTATCTATTTTATTGAACCCTTTCAGATTTTCTGTCCTGATATTGGTGATAATGTAGATGGGATGGTTGTGGTGAACACGAGTGATCTACCACAAACTTCAAACATTTTATACAAAATTAAGAGCTTTAGCACTCCAAGAATTTTGGTAAAACTATAAATGTATTTAGCTATGGTATATATTCGTTAGTTAATTATCAAAACCAAAATGAAATAATATTATGGAGAATATCAATAGAAATCTCCCCAGCGGGTGAGAGAAAAGAACATGCTGAATATGTTTTTTTAAATATATAATTGAATTTTTGGGAAAAACAAATCGTAACAAAAAATGTATTGGATTAGCTCATCCTGAAAGATGATTTTACCTCGCAATTCAACAATATTCATCAATACATTTCGTTTCAAAGAATTATTTTTCCTACAAATTAAAATAAACATGCTGATATGCAACATAGGGATATAATTCTTGTCTATGTAAGCGCGTACAGTACGTTAGCCCAATGGCATTGGCCATCTAAGGTATAATATTGGGCATATATAGGGGTATAATGGGGTTGATATGAGATTAAAGCTAACCCGTTCAAACTTTGAAAACTTCATCAAAATCGGTCCATTAGTATAGGGAGTTGTCCTCGGTCAAAAAAAAAAAAACAGTATTTTGAATGCACAATTATTGTTATTCTAACAATCGCCATAAAATTCATTGAGCATCATTCTCGACTAGTACTTTCCGAGTTTGAGCTAAGTAGGACCAATAATTCACGAGAATCGACTAACAGGAAAATTTCTTTTGCGCTTGGGGACACGTTAATTGATCCGACGGCAATGAAAGTTATCGGGCCCATTAATGGACAGAATAGGTCTAATAGTCTCAGGGTGTTGCCAGCGTGAACCAATGACATGGGAAGCTCGAGGTAGAGCGCAGCACTTGATCAGTGACCTACTTTTTTCTCATTTTAGGACGTCCCTCAGAAGCTAGGTCATACTGGCAAGGCTTCTTACTTAAAAAGGACGACCTATTGTAATTGACCATGGGGGTAGAGGACAACTCGAGCATGGGGGAAAAAAAACCCCACATGATAATCCGTTTCAGACCATTCTAAGACCGAATCCGTGAAAAACGATATGTGTGTGTGTGTGTGTGTGTGTGTGTGGGTGTGTGTGTGTGTGTGTGTGTGTGTGTGTGTGTGTGTGTATGTGTGTGTGTGTGTGTGTGTGTGGGTGTGTGCAGGCCTCAATTCTCAATCGGTTTTCCGAGATAATAACGTGATGGACCTGGTTCTTTCACTTAAAATAGATTTTTTGGTTGCTGTATGATTGAGGTCTCTAATGTTGTTGACGATGACTTCTGTGGATGACAGTGTGGTTGTTCATGTACTGTAGGTATCTACCTACCATTTTCTGTTTATACTTCCGTTTCTATTGTCGGTATGTATTACGTTATTATTATTATTGATTTATCAATAATATAATTTTCATTTTTGAAAAGGATTGTTGAGGTTGGTGATGCGGGGGAAGAATTGTAGAGCAAAAAGGGGAGACGCAAGGTGCCGACAACGGTAAAATCATGTCATCTACCATTTCTTTAGGGCACTGCTTGGCCCCCTAGCGCTCCTAGCGGTACACCTTGTTAGTTCAGAGCACCATTGTAATGGTTCATGCGTGACAGATATTATGCAAGCAATTGTAATTCAATCCATAAGACATCTTCCTGGAACATGTACCCAAATATTTGCCAGGATTGAACGAAATCAGAACAAAACCAAAAATATGCTAGGAGAGTGGGGATAGAAGGTTGTTATTTAGAAGACATATTTTGCCATATAATTAATAGTTAACAATTTCCTTGCACGCAAAAAACTCAAATTTCAAAACAATTTAACAGTACCCATACAATACGGTAATTTATGAAAATTCGCTCATACGATCGTGCTGCATGACTGGAACTTTTTTTGTTTGATGCCGAGTGGCGACAAGTGCGTTTCCTAACGTGCTATTATTATAATTCAAATAATTATTGATGCCAGATTCGTTACCTACCTCTACGAAGATTTTAAGCGCTTCAACCTCCTCAAACTGGGTCATTCTGCTGGAAATGACCTTTTCTAAGCTTCCTCCTTCTGCGTATTCCATGGCGATTGTGAGAATTTCCAGAGTTTCCCAGTGATCTATGTACCTGTGATGAGCCACACAAATTTAAATGCTAAAAGTCACTACATTTATATGCGAAAGAAAAAATACACATTGCAAGCAGTTGAGTTCATACTAGTGAGTAACAGAAATGGAAGAGCTTAAAATGATGTATAAAATCAAGGAAGAAGCATAATTGTGTACATACATTTGTGAATGTTCTATTATATAGTCGATAAACTTTATTTGAGCAATATTCTGCCAAAAGATATAAATTTAATGATTTTTAGCCATTTTTAGTGATTTTTTTAGTACATTTTTTGAAATTTGGCCAATGTGCTTAAAATGTGCTGGCCAAAGAACTCAACCTTTCGTTTGAAAAGCTTGATTTTTTTGGCCCAAGAACGGCATTTTTATCTAAATCCTAAGGAGAGTTATAGTTGTCGATATATCTATATTTCAGAATGCCTCAAAACGGATTTCAATGAAGACATTTTTCAAAAATTCTTATTTTAAATTTTTCCGAACCGTTGCAACCGCTTCTCTTTTTTTTAACGAAAATTCGCTAAAAAAATAAGTATTACATTGCTTCCAAAAGCAATTAATGGTAAGTTCGAAATAGTGACACAATCTGAAATTGAATCTGAATTAAATGTAACTACAAAATTGAATTGGACTGTTATCAGCCAGTAATTGATCGGCGACTCAGACGTGATTATATATTCCTGTGGTACTTACCTATACAGGTTAGTTGGTTTCCTTTTCTGTATGGAAAGTATTATTTATTTTTTTTAAAAATCGCTACATTTACCTAAATAGCGTGAGAGTTTGAATTCATTACAGTACAGCAAATCATTACAAAGAAACCCGAAGTTTTATTTCAGTTATATTAAGTGTTCTCCTAATATGGCGGAATAAATGGTACTAAACGACCGCGCTGCGTTGGGATTCTCATTACGCTAAGCAAACCAACCCATTGGAAGCTCGCCAAAAAGCTCCTCCCTAGGTTACCCTTTAAATCTGGCCTAATGTCAAAGTGGATGCCTCCCCATTCGGGATACTAAGACAAGTTAATGTTCAAACCGAAACGATATATTTGAACTCTACTGTTTCCCTTCTTGTTAACAATATTATATTTTATTGTATTAGTACATATGGGTATTGTTCGCTTCTGCGCGACTGCTTTAAAAGCCGTTTGGTCGCATGAGTTCGCACAACAATGTCAGTGTTTTGCGGTAGATAAGTGGTAGAGTCTTAGAGCTGGCTTTCTTCACCGGGATGGGAGAGCTCCTTAACAGCCCATTTGTTTCAATACGAAGGAATGTGTTTCTATACATTACGCATCTTAATGAAGGTAATTAACACTTAAGTGATCGTTAGGGTGGGTAGTTTAAAGACGGCTACGTAAGAGGAAGGTACGGAACCCGCCAAGCTATAGGTGGAATTAACCACGAAAAGGAGTTCATTGTACCACATCAACCAAGGAAGTGGCTTCAAAATGCTTTGATAGCTGAAAAAGAGGTGGGTAGTATTACGGCTTGGTGTCTGACACGGAGTGGGTAGCATAAAACCTTTCAAGGGTAGGCTGTATAAAAACCTACGATGAGGGCGGAGACATCAAGACATTGCCAAAGAGAGAGAAAGTATGAAGCCATAGACTGAAAATAATATAGACACAACAGTAATAGTACAGTACACAACAGTAGTATCTAGACAGATGTTGTACCTATGTACAACCCTCACAACGCAAGATTTTTCATGCTGTGGTCTGCGACGGGGAACATTATGAACTGTACGAAGCAAACCGATTCAACTCGTTCAAGTTGAAGTAAGTGGGGAAGTCTACCCATCTTTACGGACTTTTTTAAGTAGAATTTACTCTTAAATAACCATAGAAAGAAGATAGAGGTGAAATGAAATGAAATGAAATGTATTTCCTTCCTCTTGATACATAAAATTTATATCGAGTATAGATAACAATTTCCAATTATATATAAATTGAAAAAATACATAATAAATAAAATTAATACCTACATGGTGTTTAAAAATAAATCAGTTCTTTGTCCACTTATTGAAGGACAAAGTATGCCTAAAAGCTAAGCTTGTGCTGGCATGCATGAGCCAAATTCAGCAATCCGATTTAGAACTATTTAATATTACTCATGAAAAGGATAAAAAAAACATTCTTGTTTGTTTTGATTTTGTTTCAAGCTCTTCTATTGTAACCCAATAATCCACTTTATATTATTTGAGCGCATACTTGGGGTATCTTACTTCATTAGTATACAATATCAAATTATCCATTGTTAGAGCATATTCTTTTAGAGCGTTGTTCTACTTGTACAAAGGGTAAAGATTTACATTGATAAATAAAGGATGAATAACATCAAATAAACAATTAAAAACGACAATCATGTGATATTTAGGGCTGCGTGAAAAGAAAGAACATTTTATTTTAGGGAGTTCCATTCTATATGGTTTTCCTCTTAAATACCTAATATTTTCTTTAAAATCACATTTATTCTTTAATATGTATTTCCCCAAATTAAAGGTATAGAGCTGGTCTCTTGGGTGTGGCGCAAATAGAAACGCAGGTTGGTGAGGTGATGCCGGGTGAGTCACGGTGATTTTTTTGTGGACCGCAGATAACACAGAGACCGCGAAAAAAAAAAAAAAAAAAAAAAACTCGTGATGTGTCTCACCTCACCCTCGAGTTACGCAGATTTCGTTTGGTGATCAACTTAAGGAGCGGTTCGATACTGAGATAAAGGATGGAAAAGTTATTAGGGCTGTGCGGAATACAAGAGATCTGGTATGAGGGTGGAAGTTAGGCGGCTCCTTCCTTTATATGTTTTTATTTCTTCACAACTAGTTTTGCCTATAAGAGGCCTCTTTAGGTTTATTAGGGTAGAACATGATCCATACAACGCTGCATTTCGTCAAATTTTGCAGAAGACTTTTAGTCAGCTTGAGTTCTGACTAGATTAAATCTTCTCCAAAATTTGACGGAATACAGCGTTGTATGGATCACGTTGTAAGATAAAATAAAAGTTTAGTCAGGTAGAGTACTGACTTAGTCAGCTAGAGTACTGAGTAAATTAAATCTGCTGAGAAATTTGACAAAATACAGCGTTGTATGGATCATGTTCTACCCTAATTCACCTCAAGAGGCCTCTTATAGACGAAACTAGTTGTGAAGAAATAAAAATATATAAAAGAAGAAGCCGCCTAACTCCCACCCTCATACCAGTACTCTCGTGGAAAATGATGGCTACCATCATGAATACTTAGGATAGAAGAGTTTGTAAGATACGACCCACCCTTATTACCTACATGAGGACCAAATTAAAAACTGAAAAATGGGAAGAACTCGGAATCGAGGCAGATAAACTGTGGAAAGTATTAAAACATTTTTTTAGTATAAATGAGTATGATATGTTAAAATGAGTAGATAAATTTGGGTTTTAGAAGTGTTTGTAGTTAACTTTACTATTTTCCGCTCAAAATAAATTCTCCATGCCAAAGTGCGATTCCCGAAGAATTGAAATGGTCTCGAAATTGTTCATGTACATTTCCTTTTTCTACTAGTATGTACCTATTACTTGTTGATGACTTCGTGTGTGATGAAGTCAACGACAACATGTTGGCATCATTAGAATTGATTCCCATTTCAGAAATTCACATAACTTCTGACAGTGCGTCGTCCAGATCTCGAAATGCGATCACGGAAGTGAGTCACCAACTGAACCTGCGTTTCAATTTCCCATTATTTCTGTAAAAATCTATATAAAGAACCTCCCAAATGATTTTTTAAAATTATTTCTGTTTTTCCTTTGGTATTAACTGTATGGTGATGATTATCAATAAGGGTAATACTTACTTGATAATGTGCGGATGGCAGAGAGATCTGAGAAGCTCAGCTTCCTTCCTGGTAACCAGGACTTCTTCTTCGCTCTGGTTGGCCACAATTACTTCCTTCAGGACCACCATCACTTCACCAGGACCCTTTGCTTTGTATATGGTCCCGTATCCGCCTTGATTAACCATATTGAGCTTTTTGAACTTTTCCATTCTATTAACCTGTTCACCACAATAACAATTGATTTTAGCTTTGTTGATTTTAAAATTTCACATCGTGTAAATTGAATCTGTTTGCTTCTTTGACTGAAACCACTATTAATTGTGTACTGTTATTATAACCATTGCAATTCATCCATTTATTTTCATTCCATTTCAGGTTGGTCTTAAATCTCTGAATATATCTAGATCGGTTACTTCGAATAATAAACCTGTGATAGATTCAAGACTCGTAGATTTGAAAAGATCTACAAAATCTACGAAATCCCGTAGGAAGTAAAAAAAATAAAATAAAATAAAATAAAATAAAAAATAAAATAAATATATATATATATATATATATATATATATATATATTGGTAAGTAATGCATGCATTAAAGGGACATTCCAATGAATGAATTGTAAATAATTTTGATGAGAATTAAAATGAGAGAAAGAAAAAAAAGTATCTTGATTTTCGGTAAAACCACCCCCTCCCCTCCCCTCCAATTAACCCCTTCACGGACAGTTAATTTGAAACGTCCTAGGTTGCATAACTGGACTAAAATTTGGATCGAACGAACAATAAAAACAGTCACGGAAATCTGAAGAATATAGTTAAATATTATGATTTATTAGTATTACCCCTTTTATTCACCCCTTCTCTTGATGAAATTTGAAAATCCTGACATACTTTCCAAAATTATTCAGAATTCATTATTGAACCAAATAAGAATCACGAAAATCGGTTAAGATTTGTAGCTTGGGCAGCGCTTGAAAAAATCTGTAATTATCCTCTCCACTCCCCTCCCCTTCCACATCTCGACAGCAAATCTGAAATTCCCAAGTTTCGTTGCACAACTAGACTAAAATTGAAATCGAACCAAATAAGAAATACGAAAACCGTTCGGGAATTGTATACTGGGTCGCGTCGACGAAATTAGCCTACAGTCTCCCTTTTTCATCTTGAAATTCAAAATTTCCGAGGTTTTTTGCACAAGAAGACTAAAAGTAGGATCGAACAAAGGAAGAATTTCGAATATCAGTTAAGAATTGTGGCCAGGGCAGCGTCGAACAAATTTCTCAAACACACACACACATACACAGGCATACATCTATGGGTTTTTCACGGATTTTTCTCATGTTTGTGTTGTCCCCTACCTCCATGGGTCAATTCCAATTGGTCGTCGCTCAATTGGACAACCTAAAAAGGTAAAATTAATAAATCCAGCAGCAAGTTATGACTGTACGAGCAAACCCCCTTGTTTTTATTTCCACAAAAGCTACACCTAAATACTCCTAAAATGCACATTTTATACACTTAAATGCAAGACAAATATATTATTCAAATTTTTGTATAAAATTATGCTGAAAAATGTACTTAAAATCTATCTAACTAGAAAAATCAAAAACCTCAATTGGAATAGGAGATTATTATTTAGAATTCGTTTTTTGTCATTAAATTAATAGTCGAGAATTTCCTTGCACTCAAAAAGCTCGAATTTCAAAACAATTTAACATTATACAATATGATAATTTACGAAAATTTGCTCATACGATCATGTTGCATGACTGAAACTTTTGTTTCAAACAAAATGACTCATTCAATGACTTCAAATTCTATTCGAGGCTAAAAAGTTAAATTACTACTTCCAACACGATAAAAAATCGAATGTCGTCCACCACAAGGGTTGGGTGTGAATTCCAATATTTTTTAAGGCTTGTACAATATCAATTTTTAATTGCTACCAGCCTACATACCCCATTTTCTTTCTTTTCAGGGATGGTATTTCATCCAATCCGTTCGAGTTATTCATGAGTGCGATATACCCTAACCTCCGATACTCAATATCACTCCAGACACAAGCTTCATATCAAATTGAGTTTTCCTTGGATTTTTTTTTTTTTTTTTTTTTTTTTTTTTTTGTGATCGAATGTAAATATATTAACGTTATCAAGAACACTCGTGCAATAGATCAATTAACGCCACAAACCATGCAATCTCCCCTGGGAAATTAAACTCCCGGGATGTGCCGTCAGATCTGGCTTATCGCGGAAATGTTATTGGAAAAAAGTGCCTCCACACCATCATTCAAACAAATTTTCACATCCATTAAAAATAGCCATGTCAAGTTGGAAAATGTTTTCTGTTGGATATGTACTTTTAACTGATAAATTGGTATTAATCGGTATCGACCTGGGAAAAAAGTTTCGCTTACCGATGAGACGAGGAAAGTTGACTGCAACAACTTTATTCGATGTGTAGTTTCCTGACTGACGTTCCTATATATACAGATAACGACTTGATCTGGACGTTGAGAACTCAGGGGCTTGAACCCCGGGTTTAATTCTGACGATTATTTTTGTTTACTGTAATACAAGCCAGGACAGGACATCTGCGTCTATCAAATAAACTTGGGTTCGTTTTTAATCTTTATCGTCGACACCGTGAACACAACTCGGCCTGCTCTTCTGCTGTACCTGGTGTCCCATGTTAACATACTCTCACTCCGCTTAGTCTACAGGCGGAACTCAATCCTTATTGTGAAAACAATCATGCACATGAGATTGATTTATTATTTTCTAAACAAACCTTTATAATCGAGCAAGAAACTCCCTCACCAGGTTTCAAATTTTTTTATTTTCGTTTTAAAATGCAGAAAATCTAAATCACGCCAATAATTTAGAACTTTTTTTTCAAAATGCCAATTTTTATGAAACTATACTAATTTATGAATTTAAAAAATCACTAAACTTTGAACCCTAGTCGGTCTTGGAATCTCGGAATCACTTACAAACAACGTTAAAGAGTGATATAAAGGTTGAATAAAAAAAAAAAAAAAGGATGAGTTTTAAAAAATTGGTTTTTAAGGTTCAATCAGCCTTTCAAAGTTCAGAAACCTTTGAAATGAGATGGAAATAGAAAAATAGTAGATTTTACTTCACGTAATTCAATGTTACCTTCCGAATCGCTTTATACGTTTGTCTTGAGCCAAATGTGTTTGAATTTGATGAATTTCAATCATCGAGAACCATCAAGCTACAACAATGCTGCAAATTATTTCGCAATAGTTTATTATTACTGAATGAGATAACCCCTTCTACACAGAACACTTAAAGTTGTTATGTCTACTCGAAATCATTATTAACACCTGGTCGATTTTCATTTGTTTTATTATTTTCAATTTTGAAATGAATAGATTTACTTGGTAATTGCTAATTGGGACTCGATCCCGATTAATTATTTTGCCTAATCTTACTTAAAGTTATTTTTTGCTCGAAAAGTAGTTGATAGATTAGGTACGTACAGATCGCCCACCAGTTACGAAACGCGATGGCAAGGGGAGGGGGGGGGGGATTAACAATATGCGAAGTATTATATGCCAATGGGATTTGAGTTTTTCCGATACGCTGGCGGGTTGTTAAGTACTATGTCCAGTCTATCTCTTTATGGGGCTAAGAGTTGAACGATGAAATGTGAACCTACTTGAGGCTTTTGAGATGGGGCTGATCAGATCGATGTTGACAATCTCCTAAACCCCCTCCGTAATGAGTACATTCTTCAGCACAACTCCCAGGTGAATGAGCTATTAGTGACGGTGAAGAGGCGAAAAATTGCGTACTCTCATGATACGCTTCGGCTCAAGTACGGTTTTTCCAGAACGCAATGAGGTGAGTGGACATAAAGGAGTTGGAAGAAAGTAATATCATGGCCAAGATATAAGAAGCCCGGCAGGAGTCGACTGTGCATTGGATTTTTTTAATCTGATTCAGGTTTGCGAGAGATATGCAGAGAAGATCGCCATCCGGAACTACAAGAACAATATATACAAACGAATTTTATATAATGTGAATGATAACCGTTTTTACTGCATACTATATAACATAAATGAATAATAACGATAATTTTTTCTTTGCATTTATTATTTACAAAGTTGTGTTGCATGTTGTTTCAGGTGTCGTGGATGAGGAAGCGGGACCTCCACATCCTGACGTCCAATATCTTTACGTACACAGGAGACGCAAGGTTCAGCGTCATCCACCCCGACCCCGGTGACGACTGGAACCTCAGGATCGAGTACGTCCAGAAACGGGACTCGGGGATTTACGAGTGCCAAGTCAACACCGAGCCCAAAATCAACCTCGCCATTTTTCTCCACGTTGAAGGTGAGCGTCGCCCCCACCCCTTCCACAATACAACCATCCTCCTTATATACATATATAAATACATAGCGTGCCTTGCGCCGACAGTAGATGAAGTTTAACCCTTTCGTTCATCCAATCCTCTAACCCCTTAAATTTAATTTAAATAAAAGTGCGTTACTTTGTGGTGACTTGGTGGTATTGCCTAGAGATGTTCTGAAAGCAAAGGACGAACCAATCCTACGAATGAGGTTGTTATTGTTGCATCATCAAGTATGTAGCTTGTATTAATGGTCTAACTCATCAGGCTCGTAATAGTTGGCAAAATAGAACTTGGACAATCAATTATTGCTGATAGAACTCTAATGTTTTGCAGTGAAAACATAGAAACTCGTGTAAACGATATCAATGACTGTCAAGATAAGTAAGAACTAGGTATCTTGTCAAGACAAATTGTCGATACGCAATCGATAATGGAAGTAGAAATAGAAAATGATTAGGCTGAGGAGTCCCAAAAACTCAACGAATTGACAACGTTAAAACTATTTCTACTAATCAACCAGTAACACCATACTTCTTATCTGAATATCCCAAATAAGTACTGATCATAAATTAGTAATCGTAATACCTCGATACTGAAATTAGTTTCTATTACATTGATTCCTTCATAAAGAATTTCTTCATCAAATGAACGATCGCGTTAGATCCAAAAATTTTCTTTATGATATACCAACGTTTCGTAACATTATAAAACAATTCCTGAACCTGAATATTTTGCATATTACTGTGTCATTCTAGAGAATATTTGGACGCAGTTAGAAAAACATTATGTAAACGTCAAGCATTTCATCAATCTTTATGAGCTGGAAGCAGATAACTTTATTGGTACAAAAAATTCATTAAAAACTTGTAATAATTTCAAATACGCAAAAATAAGGCAATATATTTTTATAATCGTAAATATCATGTGTTGATATATAACTTTTCTCAATATAATAGTATAATTTCAAAAATTTTATTCATATAATGAAGTAAAAGTTGGAATGAATTTGCTCAAATTTTGGCTTCAAGTTATAATATATATTTCTCGAAAAATCGAAAAAAGTAGCATGAAATCACAAAAAAAAACTAAAACTGTTTATCATTGCAGGATATTATTTAAATAAATAATGAGGTATTTTCCATAAGTTGAGAGTTAGAAACAGCAGTGTTGAAATCTGAAAACATAGTGTTATAAAATGATGAAGGGAAATGAAAAGGTTTGAAAAAGTTTTATGTGTTGATTGTTGATTGTGTTCCATTTTCGGTACCAAAATCAATATAGTATCATTAGAATACAGTCATGATTTTTTTCAGTGAGCAATTATTTCAGTTTTTATAGATAAAACAACAGGTCACCCATAGGTTGAAAAATTACGGAAGGCAGATGAAAAGTAAAAAGCTAAACAACTTGCAAGTAATTCATCTTTCATCATTGTGCTCTATTAATGACGTAATCAACAAATCTTTCAGAAGATGGTGTTAATATTCATTAATTTCACAACGTAAAAGTTTTGTAAATTGTGGGACAATATTGAAGAACATAAATTATTGAAACAAATAGGATGTGGATAACATCGGTAACTAAATATTATGAGCCTTGAGACCATATTCGGCGCAAAACCGTTTGATTTAATGCAACAATAACGATCATCATGCTTACATAATCAACAAACTGATCTGGTTGGTACTTTTTGAAGCCAAATTAATTCAAATACCTAACGCTGTTAAAAAAAATTAAAGTTTAACGAAAAAATTTATTTTTCTTACTCAAGTCTTTTGCTGTAGCCGTTTAGAATTATCGATAGACTAGTTCCTTCAGTCCATATTAGTACGAGGGTTCAAGGACAGTCGAGTCTTAACTGTCTCGTTTAGACATATCCATGGTATGTGTCCGAGATCCCTTGAAAATTCGAAAGAGTATAGGTGGTTTGATGGTAGGTAGTCGTGGAAATTTTATTAAAGAGAAGTTTTGGCTGTCAGTTTGGTTATGAGATAGGAGTTTGCAATATTTACCCGCTTTCATAGCAAGTTATGAGTTCATGTTCTTGTTCATGATTTGATTCTGAGATGTATTACCCAGGAAAGTTGCCTGAAGCTCTTATTTTCAATTCACCAAGAAAACAATCTAAAAATTTATTTTGCAATAGTCGTTACGGTGGAGGAGGTAGAGGAGGATGGAAGTGAATATGAAAAAATCGAACGTTCAAATGACATAACTGTGCGGGGAAACGTATCCCGACCAAGAGAGAATAGAAAAGTAATAATAGTGGATATGTATGTTTGAATCCCGACTCCGTTTCCAATCTAAGCCTGCATAAACCGGGAGATGAAAACATGCATCCCAGTAATTGAAGCTTCGTATAAATTGATGGATTAAATCTAACCAATTAAGTGATTGAATAGCAAAATTATTCCCCTACACCAACTCATGTTTACTAACTTTGAGAGCGGATGTTGGAACTTTGTTTATATTGGCAAGCTGAACAATAACACAGGTTTACAAAAGAAAAGTCATTTTCCGTGACGGAGCTCTCATAATCAAATCTAAGGGTCCTTGATGTGCTAAACACAAATCCAAAGCCCGTTTTTTCCATCTCATTAGGGTTTTGAGATATTGCCAAGGCATCGTTTCCTATAGCTTTAAATCTCCTGAATTGAGTGAGACTAACAGCCGGTCGCTAAGATTACGTTGAGGAGGTGGGGCATTTTAAAGCCCAAAAAACCTGGTTTTTCGTGTTATCTGTGGCTCAAAACCCTAGGGAAAAACACGAAAAATCACGTTTTTTGGGCTTAAAAGTGCTCTAGCTCCGTAACCTTCAACCATAGCGACCTGCAGTTGGGTTCATTCAATTCAAGAGGTCAAAAACAATAGAAAATAGCGCCTAATACATCAACTGGAAACATTGGACGAATTGGGCCAAAATCCAACTAATTTTGACAATATCAAGAACGTGATGGAATGAGATGGAAACAAACTGATTTCGGATTCATGATCAGCACAGCCAAGAACCCCTGGATTTGATAATGAGATCTCCGTAACGGAACATGACTTTTCTTTTCTAAACCAGTGAAATCAAATTCTTACCTGGGAGAACAATACAAATTAAACTGAAAACGTTAACCAGGTATTGAAGAAGTCCATTCCCTTGAAATTTTCAGTCACAAGAACACGCTGTCCAAACTTGATTCTCAACATTATAAACAGCTATAGGGCCGGTTTCACCAACGATTCCTAACCATGGTTAAAGTAGATCATCGTTTTACTGAACCTAAATGTTGATTTAAAACAAACGGGTTTTCACCAATTTAATCAGTGATTACAATGTTATCAGTAAAAATCGATTTACAGCGTTTCTATGAAACGTCGATTTAAACTTTAAACGTTGATTTAGGCAATATCAAGGAGGCATTTTCCCGTAAAATGAGATTGATAACGAGATAATCAAAAATTAGCTGTTACCACACTGAAATTTTCAATGCTTCTATCTTTATCTAATCCTTTCTGATTGCATAATGTTTTACAAACTAGTAGGCGTAGTTCTTTACTGCCACATCATTTCAAATGACTAGTGCAGCGTTGATAATATATGGGGTTTTCAAGAATTCTGAATTCGCGGTCAAAACGCGAAATTTTGAACCTGTGTAATACTCCATTCATAGACAATTTTTATTCACCTCAATTTGGAATTTCGAGAGTTTGTCTCCATACAATTAGTGGTCGGTTTGATGGATTTTATAGCTGTAGCGGCTGCAGATTCCAAAGCAATTTTAACTCAAAACGCGCAGGAAACAGGTTAGAATTTTCTCATAATATATTGTGTGGCTCAGTTCTTGTGCGAGTAGGAAAACGTTGGAAATAGCAAGGAAAATGCAGTAAAACAGATAGGAAAACGGAGCAAAAAAAGAATTTCGGTCATGTAAACAGAGATGTTGAAAAGAACTAGGTACCTACCTAGTTAATCGTTGATTGGAACGCTAACCACCCGAATTCAACTGGTTGGTTTAAATCGTTGATTCAGCGCGTTTGATCATTGATTTATCTGACCAGAGATGGTGAAACCGAATATCATTGTTTACCAACTGAAATCTTCGGTTTAATGAGTGAACGTTGATTAAAAACGTTGGTGAAACCGGTCATTATTTGATAGCGTGATGTATGAGGTAATAGCGTATGATTAGAGATCATTATTTGAAAAAAATTCTACGTTCCGCCTGACCTGGAAAAAGCATGTAGCTCCAGTAATTGAGAAAAGTGATGGATACGTGGCTTTAATTGTTGATAGAAGTGTAACGACGCTTTAGACCACCTCTTCGGTCCATGCACCACTAATGGCCTACAAATAGATCAATAGTCCTGTTCAGCTAGGTTTGGGTCATTAGTAGAATATATAAAAATATTTATGTGCGCACCTGTCTTGGAACCATCACTTAAGTTTGGCCGATTATATTGTCGGATTTCGACCGTTGAAGCCTTGCGGTTCAAAAGCATACATTTTATTCATTATTATTGTTTCCAGTGGCCTTATTTATGCACCAAGTGATTTTCATTGTTTTCAATCTCTTGGTTGAATTTGAAGTGGCACACTGGTTTTGTTAATCAATACATAACACACCTGATCGTGGTTCCTGTTGAGTGTATAACCACTAGAGTTGTAAAAAGGTATTCATAACAGCAAATACAATCAGTCCTCGAAATATCGTTTCGTTTCCTCCCTCCAGGCTGTTCCCATCCGGAACAAAACAAAAACGACATTTACGAGTCAACTTCCGGAAAGGAACGGAATTTAAAATTCCACAAAGTAACGTTTCGAACCGGAACAAAATCTGCTGGAACGACATTTTTGTTCCAAATAATATCGTTCCTCTCTGAAACGAAAAAATTTCGCTATCGTGTTTTTCGTTCCGCTTACCGTTTTGTTACATTCGGTGGCTGTACACGATTCAACATCTTGTTTGAATTCAACCCACGTGATTTATGGGTGAAAAATGGTCAAAAATGAGGTTTTTCGATTTTTTTCTGCATATTGTCTTGTGGGGTGTCGTCCCATTCCTATTTATGCAGATTTCCTATTAATCTTGGGATACCAAGTTTTTTGGTGTATAGGAGACGACAAAACAGCAAAACGACAAAATATCAAGGTATTCGCCTTGGGCGTATAGGCTCAGTTTAAGACTGAATTTCGTGGTATAGGCGGAAAGGGAGGCCCGAAACGGGTGTGTAGGCTAAGTTTAAGACTGAATATTGAGGCGCTACGGATTTTGAAGATCTATTTATATAGATGTGATTGAATTAATAGTAACTCTCTGTAATGATGATAGAGTTATGGATGAAAACAAAAAGAAAATTAATGAATATGGGCAATTTGATAAGAGATATTCTTGTTGTATGTAGTAAAGTTATGTTCAAACTACAAATAATGAATTAATGAATATTGAATTCAAAATGAAAACATATAACTACAAACCAAATTAATTTTATTTTATAGGAATAATGATTTTAGACTGAAATGTTTAATATGGACTGAAGAATTAGTCTACACTCTGCAGCGATTCGTTTTGAAATTGTTGATAGCTTCGTTGCAAACAAAATAAAGAAGCTGATTTTTGAAATCGTTTCTTTCCACCAAGTAGATTTGTTAAGTTTTAAATCGCTCACCTTGCAAGCTGAACACACCACTAGTCTTATCCACTAGCAAACTCATCTAGCTGTGTATATTTCGATAGTTCTATCATAGACGCCTGTAGTTAATTTAGATAGGTACTTACTAACCTACTCAACAAGATTGATTAGAAGTCTCACTTTCTCTCATCAACACACTCTACAATTCGTCCGTACATCTGCATCATTGCATTACATACCTAAAGGGTGTTCCAAAATTGACCCCCCCCCCCCCCCCCAACTTTCTTCTTCAATTTTTGAGATACCGAAGTGAAACTTGGAGAGTGTTTTTCGGATGCCTGATACTAAGTTCAGAACAAATAAAAATCAGGAAAAAAAATTTAAAAGTTTTCCGACTACCCAAATGTGAATCAGGTATTTGATAGATATTTCGAGTAACAGTTCCCCATTTTTTACCGAGTCACATCTCATTTTAAAGATTTTTTGGTGCTAAACACGAGAGTGAAACCAGAATTGCAATATCTTATTCCGTTCTAGGATTGGAGCTTATGAACCACAAAGAAGCAAATTTTTTTCTAAAGGTTAGTAGTTTTAGAAAAAATCGCGCATCCTCTTGGTGTTTAAACTCCAATCCGAGAACGAACTAAGGTACTGCAAGTTCGGTTTCAATATCGTGTTCATCAGTAAAAAAATCTTGAAAATGATGTGTCCCTCGTCAAAAAATGAAAAACCTTCTTTCGAAGTACCACATTTACTTTTTGGACTGAGAACTGCCCTTTTTGGATTTTTTTCTTCCTGATTCCTATTTGCTCAAAACTTAGTATCAGGCACCCACAAACTCTCTCCATGTTTCATTTCAACATATCAAAAATTGAGTAAAAAAGTTTGGGGGAAGGGAGGGGGATTACTTTCAGGACACCCTGTATATTAGGATGGTTCTAACCGAAATCCTCAAGGACTAATTCTGATATGAACTGAAACGTTTAGTTTGCGTTCATTTTCAGTTTCCAACATCAGAACGTTCAAATATTGTACTTCCAGCGTGAGGCTAATCCACTATTCCAACATGTACTAAATTTCCATAAGTTCTATAGGTTTTATTAATTTATTTTGTTTGTAAACCACTTAAATAGGTATTTTTACGGTATGTATTTTATAGCTTCCGGAGCTTCCGCAAGTATTATGACGGGCAAGAATCGGACACCATAATTTAATTTGTACCTAGTAACTTCAGTACTTGTCCCTAAGTCTCTCCGAGTAACCAACTAAATTAAAACAATGTACAATTTTTACATGCACAATTTCAGGGAGAAAACCTACAATTTTTTTCTTCAATTAATCGTTCTTTTTAACACAGAATGTGCCATAGCATCTCCAACCGAAAACGAAACGTTTTGCGTTAACGAAAATGTGTTACATTCATGGTTTGCATTTTTGAGTAACGAAAACGTGTTGCAACAATTTACTGATGATTCCCGCTTACAACCGAGTCGTTGCTAGGAAATGGTTTTCTGTTATATTTCAACAATATGCCTATTATATTTAAACGTTTCAAATGGGCGAACAGTAGATAATTTAACTCATTCAGCTGATCGAGACGGAGCCCATCAGTTCACTCTTTTCTATATATCCCAGAGAGGTTACATACTAAATTTCAATTTTCTTCGGTGATTAGCTCACTCACAACAAATTAATTATGCGCGTCTCATCAAAACAGAACGTGTTTTAGCCTTCTCCAAACGCAGACGAAACGTTTTGTGTGAACGAAAATGTGTTACGTTTTTGCGTAACGAAAATGTGTTGCAACAATTTACTGGTGATTTTCGCTTACAACCAAGTCGTTGCTAAAGAAATGGGATTCGTTATTTTTCATCCCACAAAAATCGTTGACCATTCGTTCGAAAGCTCTCGATTTATCCAACCATATTATGTTAACTACTGCGAAGTTCGTGGCCAACAAGCTGAGTTATGACTATGGTTTTATGAATATCTTGTTTACACACAGGTGAATAATTGAAAGCTTGTGACAAGGGGGGGGGGGGGGTGTAAAATATACATTTTTTGTGTGAGGGCTCAAATGAAAGCTTATGACGAGGAGGTTTCAAATATGGCGCTCGTTATAAATAAATAAAACAACTTGACATCCAGGGATAAGATACACCAAAAAATCTGAGTCATTCTTATATGCGGGATTTGCGGATGTGAAACGCGTGGGCTAAAACACATTCTACTCGTATGTTTCAATTACTTCATTCGAAATATGTAAATAGGGGGGTAACCGGGGGTCCGAAACTAGTTAGGTACTGGACAAAAGTTTATGAAATCTGGGTCAAAACATACATCGGCCTTTTAATTAATTTATCTTCGGTAGGCATCTACTTTTATGCAGATATACTGTAAAAGAGCGTTTAATAATTCTAGACTATATTAAGGATGGTACTCCTCCTAAAGATGTATGGCGAAAGGTACGTGGAATGAAGGGTATCCCACCACTCCACCCAGTATTCCATCTATCACCACACCTCAAGGTGATGTGGCTTGAGAACCCAAGCACGTTGCTGATACACTGGCTTCTCATTATGCCCAAGTGTCCAGTAATACATACCCGGATGACTTTAGGCGACACAAGGCAGATGTTGAAATGGCACCTCTCCCCCAGCTCACACCGTCGTCCAGTCCGTCAATTGACATATCATTCGCAATGGGTGAATTAGAGAGAGCAATGAATAAATCAAATAGGACTGCTCCTGGGAAAGATATGAACCATTTTGAAATGCTGGTCAATCTTCCACAGGAGGGAAAACGCACTCTCTTGATTCTGTACAATTCTATCTATGCCTCAGGTAAACCAAGTGGAGGGAGGCTGTCATTGTCCCTCTGCATAAAGCAGAGCAGTTGTGACGCAGACAGTTTAAACCCCCCCCCCCCCCCTACACACCCTCCCATTATTTGCCGCATGAGCAAGATCCTAGAAGTTATGGTCAATTATCGCCTGGTGTGGTTTCTTGACAGCCTTGCTTATAACATCCCAGAGGAGTTTGGTCCCTTACTATATGTGGATGATCTATCAATTCTCCTCCGAGGCGATGATCAGAGGAATGTGTATGACACATCGCAACGTGCTATTGACACCATCCATCAAATGGCACAGATGCAAGGTTTTAGTTTTTCACCTGAAAAAACTACTTCCATCCATTTTTGCAGAAAATACAAAGCGCATGATGAGTATGCACGCACAATTGGTGGAGTTGCAATACCTTTCTCCACTCACCCACGTTTCCTCGTTCTCATATTTGACCGCCAGCTACTGTGGATCCAGCATATTGAGTACTTGCGCCATGTTGCCATGCGCTGTATACAGTTGCTCAAGGCCCTTTCCAACTACAGTTGGGGAGCCCAGCAGGATGTCCTCTTGAGGATTTTTCATGCAGTGGTGCGATCCCAAATTGATTATGGGTCTGCAGTTTAAGGCTCAGCCAGAAAGTCCTTAATGCGTAAGCCGGAACCTATATTAAACAAGGGCCTTCGTTTGGCCACTGGGACATTCCTTACTACCCGGACGGCCTCCCTTCAGGTGCTTGGGCATAGTCAGCCACTCAAAATTCGGTAAAGTCTGCTAGCACTTCGCTATGCAGAACGATTGCGCTATTTTCCAGGGCACCCCCTGCATGAAGTGGTCACCTTACCCTCCCTAGATATGACATATTTCAGGCTCCAATCACGAACTCGCCCATTGGGTATTAGCGTTCATGAGCTCACTAGCTGAGATAGCATAGAGGGAGACCCTTTGGTTCCATATGAGGTGCTCCATACCCCTCCCTGTACCTTGTCTGGGATGTGTGTTGACCTTCGTATGGAATCGGGGTCAAGGGCAATACACCCCCACACAACCTCAGAGGCTGGACACACTCTTATATTCACATGGCTCAAAGACACTGATGGTGTTGCCCTTGTTCTATGGAGCCCCAACTTCCAAGTTACTAAACGCCTACCACCAGTGGCATCTGTGTTCACAGCAGTGCAGCTGTGGGCTGTTCGACACTGCCAATTATTGGGGGTTGGAAATTATGTGATTTTTAGCGATTCACTAACTCCCATCGAGGCGATTAGGGACTCATATGCTGATGATCCCCTGATACAAAGCCTACGTGGATCGCTACACCAAGCCACGACATTGGGCTTAACCATAACTTTTGTGTGGGTACCGAGCCATGTGGGTATTTATGGCAATGAGTGTGCAGATGCCCTTGCAAGGAGAGTCATTGGTGTTGCTCCACTGATATGTTGCCTATACGCATACAGGATCAAATCTCCTACATGCAACATAGCCAATTCCATCAGGCATGAGATATGGCAGGGTGAGGTCACTGGTCTGCGTTGTGTCCTTCGGGCCTTGAGTCCGGTTGGCCCTTTCGAAACCCTACTTCCAAGGAGAGATCGAATAGTGGTCAACCGGGTTGCCACTGGCCATACCCGTTTTAATCACAGACACCTGCTTAGTGCACAAGCTCGAGATGTTGTGTGTGGGAGGTGTGGGGGTTAACTGTCCACGCGCCACTTTCTGGAGGACTGCCCGGCCCTTGTGGGACCTCCGGGTCCAGGATCAACCTCCTTAGTGAGTTGATGTTTTATCCAGACCAGACAAGGCCCGATCCCTGTTGTTGTACCTGAGAGCCGCTGAGCTCTACTACGAATTGTGAGTTCTGATCTGTGATACATTTATATACATCTAATCGTAGTTTTATTTCACTTTGCTGATTGTGTATAGTAGCATGTATATAGTTATTAGTATATTTTACATCTATTCTTAGTTGTATTAATTTTTTTTTTATCCTCTTTGGGGGCTAAACAGTCGTCATCACTGTACCCCACATTTTTTTCCCTTCCGAGTTGCCAGTGGAGTCCATGATGGCACTCCTTTTTAGTCAAGGAAGGCATCATGGCTCCCCTTAGAGTCGTGCCATTTCCAGTGTCCCCTTAATTACCTTGCTCAATGCCGCTAATGATCCTTCTGGTTGAGATGCGGCTTAAATAAATATACATAAATATATATATTATTATTATAGACAGGTGTTTTACGTAGAAGGGCAATACATAAATAATAATCGTTTGTGTAATAATTTGCTGCGTTTGTTAATACCCTAAATATATTCCATAATACAGTTCGTAAACCAAAACTTATTACATATTCGACTATAAAATTTATAATTCACCCACCATTCTGTATTCATATATATTTATATACATAAAACTTTATAAAAATCATGCAACGCATTTTGTTTGTTGATGGCATTGCCTTCAACGTTATTGTGTTGAGAGGAAATATTTTAAAATTAGGCATTACCTCGGTACGATACTCTGACTTGATTATCTATGAATTCTTAATCTAATTATGTTCGACGTTTATTGTTCAAACTTTTGATCAATCATGGCAGAACTATTGATCGACCTCCATTAATTATATTCAATTAATAAACTAAATTAATTATTTCTGATTGTACAATGTCCCTAATGAGTTCCTCCTCCGTGATTCAACGTCAGGCGGAGAACGGTCGAACTCTCCCGCGAACCTCACTCTATCACTAGGCAAACTTCACTCACGATCCCTTCAATCCACCATTGAAGATACCTCCTCTTTCTCTTCGCACCGCTCGCTTTCACCTCGCACAACTACCCCTTTCCCTCAAACAACTACTCCTTACCACGCAAAACTACCTCTTTCCCTCCCGCAACCACCCTTTCCTCCTCGCATGAACACCACAACCCTTCAATAACCTTCCCCCTCCACTTTGATGACCACCCCTCCTGAGAACTTCCCCTCCCCATCAACCATCGAGAGGAAGGTAATGAAACGGCGAATGTTGGACCCCTCCCGTTATATGAAGTGGCCAACATAATGGAGCTGTTAACGGACCGAAGCTTTTCCCCGCTTTTCCCATAAATATTTTTGAGGGCTTTTCCCAACCCTCCTCTTTTCATCTGAACTGTAAACGGCTTTTTAAGGGAGGAGCGGTCCCTGTTAATTTTTCCCTATTAAACCGAACCTCCCCCCCCCCCCCCCCCCACTACAACACTCATTCCCCTTTACCACGATAACCAGCCTTTCCTGGGCTTACTAGTCGTTGAAGACATATTTTACAGGCCATAACAATAAATTATTCGCTAGTAAAATAAGTAATGGCCGAGCACGAACCATCCGTTGCAGCAGAATCAAATATCGTGTCTAATAACCACGAACTTTTCCAATGGGGGATATTCAGAACTGTCGACCGTTTCAGCTCTAATAATTGTCTTCCAAGGTTGCAGAGGCCCCATAGTTTTATGGATGCACCAAATTGTTGTGAGAAGGCTTTAAACTACTTTTCAAGCCATCCCACTTTTCAAGTCATACCACTGGTAAGGGTGCATTGGTGTTTATCTATGTAAAACCTTGAAGTGCCACAGTTTTCAACAATAGTTTAGTCTCGAAGATTGTCAACAACTTTTTTTCTGATTGTGCCTGCCTGATGTACAGTTCAATTTTGGCAAATAACCGTCCTAAGTGTTTTTCCTCTAACCTTCTAGATGTCACATGTACTGTAGATGTCAGTGATGATTTACGGAAATAAACGTTCTCATTTGTGCAGAATGCACATACTCTTACATAATCAGTACCTGCCTACTTAATGGTTTTTCTTCTTCAGGAATCTTGAATGTGAGTCTAAAGCAGTTCCTCTTTAAAAATATGTAAATCAATGAAATCTCAATTTGTTCGAAACTATAGCTTCGGCATCGTCATATACTACGTGTTGAATTTCAATCTCAATTAAATGCAGATTAATGATTAACGACGTTTAAATAGAAACACGAAAAATGCTACGTTGCTCAAGCACATTCCTTGTAACCTTTCCATAGCCAAAAATCTAATCTTTCTAAATTTATATTGTTGGGTGCTTTCGGCCAAGCACCCGGTAACGTTAGTTTCAGTCATGCGCCTAACAGTGTCTCGAGTTGGAATCAAACCATCCATTACACGATTGATTTATTCTCGCTACCAATGACTCAGCGATATGCCCTTAACTTGAAACATTACAACTTAGCCATTTCTATCCCGTCGAAAATTACCTTGTTGTTTCATATGCTCTCATTATAGATAACCCTGGCGTTTATGTCATACATTTTTGGGTCATTTTAATTTTCGTTCCGAAAAAAAAAAAAAAAAATCTAGCCTATCTATAATTTTTCTAATGCTTCTTACAAACTTGTACATCCAATCTTTGTAAAGGAGTCGTTACTTGCTCATTTTCTACCCCACAAAAATCCTTCATCGCATGTTTATTACACGTCACACATCACCCAAGACGGCCAACATCCTGCTCTATCAGTTTCCATCTGAGAAGTACTCGTACTTATCCAAACTAAATCGGTTCAAGTATTCTGTTTGATTACCTAGTGTGACGAGGTAGCTGAATTCTCGCCTGTTCACTGTAGAAAGTAGAAATTTGATAGAGAGCCACATGGGGCATTAAGAGGGAACTGAAATGACGTGCTTCATCGTGGTCAGCTGAATGAGTCAAATTCTCTCCTTTCACCCAAGAAAGTTTAAATTCAATAGAGAGCCCATCTGGGATTTCTAGAGACGAATGATATGACGAGCACCATTCTGATCAGCTAAGAAAGCTGAAATCTCTCTTGTTCACCCTAGGAAGTTGAAATGTTATAGTAAGTCGTTAAGGAACATTGAGGGACGAATAAAATGACTGTTGGAGACTAATCAGCTTAGTGAGCCAAATTCTGTCCCGCACACCTTAGAACGTTTAAATTTAATAAGGAACCTCTTTGCGGAATATCTAGGGACAAAAGTAATGTTGAACTACGTCCTGATCGTTTGATTGAGCTAGATTGTCTCCTATTCACGGAAAAGAGTTGAAATAGATCTTATTTTAGAGTCTTATAATAGTCATAAAAGTCTTATAATAGAGACGAATGAAATCATGGACTCCATCCTGATCGGCTGAATGAACCAACTTCTCTCCTATTCACCCTATGATGTTGAAATTTATTAGTAACTCTCTAGATGAATGAAAAGAAGGACTCCTCTTCCTTTTTACCCTAGTCAGTGTCCCATTTGCGGTACTACAAGGCATATCTTCCTTGTCAAATTGTTTTGTTGTCTTTTTTCCTGCAATTTTTTCATGCCGTATTGAATATTTTAATGTTTTGCTACATATAGTTTCAATATTCAAACGTAACCAAAACTATACAACGTCAACACTCTCATATGGAAAATAGTAACCCACACAGTGGGTATAACGCAGTGAATTCCCTTGGAAAGGTGGGAGGTTTAACATAAGTATCAATGGGGAGTTCGCATGGTTATTTTCTATTCGCTCACCAGAAAAATCTAAGCAAGAGTTTTCCAAAGAGGTGCCATACGATGGGTGTCTGATCGGTAACACGGCTATTGAAATCTATTAGCACAATGACGTCACGGCCCCTTCTCGCCTGGGGGGAATCCTCAGCTCCCTTGCACTACTAATTCACGCGTGATCTTCCTACCCGTTTAATGGCCATACTAAACGGTCTTTTGAGTTGAAAATTGGAACTAGGGGGTTGATTGATTGATTTTAGGTCTAAATTGTGAAATTCCAACACGTGAAAGTTCCCCACTATTTTGTTTCACAAAATTAAGATTTCCTCCAATCCCGCGGTTTTTAATATCCTGTACAAATGTGATACAGAACATGGAATTACTAAACATAAATCTTTTCAATTCACATTCCTCGAGTTTTCATCCCCATCTATGAATATTTGGGAAAACGGTGAGTTAAGCCCATGATGATTACTTAAACTTCCTAATCAATAGTCTCTGTTTCTCTTCAATTATTTCACCTTTGTGATCACTATAAATTTATGTCAGTTATGAACATCATTATTATGATCGTGATTTCGAAAAAACGATGACTGAATCATGGCATAATGTTTCATTTAAAAAATGAAAAAACTCGGCCCTTCGGGCCTCGCAAGGGGCTCCGCCCTTTGACCCCCCGGATGTTATTACTTTGAGCATGACTGCTAAAATGTAAAAAACATGGAATCATGTTTTAGCTCCTCGCTCTCACTTTATTATAGAAATTATCACTACGATTGAGCTCTTGTGAGATGATGATCTCCTAGTAGAAACTCGCGAGTAAACATTCACTATATTATAGAAATGATCACGACGATTGAGCTCTTGTGAGATGATGATCTCCTAATAGAAACTCGCGAGTAAACATTCACTTTATTATAGGAAGAGGCTAAAGAGGCTACATACGAAATTACAGCTTCCTATAGTGTAAAGTATAGAAATTACCTATTAAAATGATTTAACCACCGCTTCACAAATCAAACCGTTCTCGCAATATTCGGATCACCTGCTATGAATCACATAATCGAAACACCAGCTCAATGAAATCATCAGAAATTAACAAGCGGTTGCAATCATGTTCACAATATCAATAATTGAGAATGATCACCTGTGTGTAAACAATTATTGTTCATTTTCATAACTCAGCCTGTTGGCCACGCACTTCGCAGTAGTTAATATAGTATGTTTGGATAAATCGAGAGCTTTCAAACGAATGGTCAACGAATTTTGTGGGATGAAAAACGACGAAGTATCATATCCCTAGCAACGACTAGGTTGTAAGCGGAAATCATCACAATTATTGGCGCTACTTTCATCTCACTTTATAGTCTCACTTTTCAGCGGGGGATCCATCGCTAAAACATGATTCCATGTTAAAATGATCGGAAAGGCCCCTTAATTTTGCTCAATGGCTTGAGATAATTTTCATCTTAATACAACGTTCCCAAAGTGATTCTAAATGTAGTATTTCAATGTTAGTAGCAGGCCGAACCCCTTCATTTCCTACTTGACGTAAATTTCCTGGATATCAAATGATTCACAAATTGCATAAGCACGCAGGAAATATGATGCTAAATAAAGCATATAATATAGATACACTTGACCATGGCGCTTGAAGTTTTACTTCATAACCTGGAATTTGTTCTCTCGTATTCATTCTACCTCGACAAAACTACCACAACATTCATATCGTTGAAATTAATTATATTCACACATCCTACCAACAAAACTACCACAACATTCATATCGTTGAAACTAATTATTCACACATCATTTCTAAGTGCTAGGAAATTATTAAGCCTATGCCAATACGTAATACCTGCTAAGCACCTAATTATCTCTATAACCAAATTTAGAAAACCTCACTGTTGAAACTGGTTGAAGTGAGCAAATTATTCCAGAATATCACCTATATTACGAGTATTATTATTATTATAAAAAATCACAAATTGCATGTATCGATTCTGATCCATCGAGTATCATTGAATATTTCGTGCCATGTTGTAGGTAAATTTACATATCACAATCTTTTTTCCCCTCCTTGCTGAAAAACCCGCGAGAGCGGTGGAGTTTCTCCGATAGAATATTGAAATGTGATTGCTTATAACTCTCTGGAGACAATAAGTATATCTTATCCCTAAATTCACCCAAGGGAGACATGTGCGAAAATGTATATACGACATGAAAGAAAAATATGGGAAGATGGAAATATTTGTTCATATTCAGACATGCCAAGGAACGTTATATTAGGGGCGAGGGGATCGTTTGAAAATAATAGTCCACTACCTTAATTGGTGGACACTAGGGTTTATAAAAAATAAATGAAGGATTATTGAGAAGTTGAACGAACATTTGGTAATAGTTTTTTCGAATTCCTCAAATACATTTCGCACTTGGTTACTGGTGACATTTATACTCTTTCAAACTGTCATGATACAAATCCCAGTTACTAGATTCAATCTAGATATCATGGTACTTTTTAAGTTCGTACAATTTTATATTTTCTGAGCGATACCAAAATAACTAAAAAAACGTAGCACAAACTCTATATCGGTTTATTATCGCCTGTACCGATAACTTTTCACATTTCTTCGCCAATCCAGTTAACTCCCTTCAGCTATGATTGTAATGTGATGTCTCTAAAAGTTATTTCAAATAATTCCATGACCAAAGGACTCACAGTTTACTTATTTGATTAGAGTGGATTGGCTGGATGCCTATGTTACGTAACAAACTCACGCACCTATTCAATTAGGAATTAACTTTGCCCTTAAGCACTTTCAAAATTTCGAAGATGATCATTCCTCCATTCAAACATTCTTACAAATAATAACGTACTAAGATTATTACAAATCGACTAATCTTCCATTTAACAAGAAACTTACACTTACCTTCCATTTTATGCAATTCATAAATTTGTAAAAGTCATTTCATAAATTTCACTGTTGAATACAAGTTGTGTCGAAATATGATGCACGCATATCTTCGAGACAACGCTTTGTAATTTGACTGTAAACCACGATTCGCATTTGGACCCTAAATTTTATCTCAGAGTTGAGTGAAATGAAATCTGAAAGTTTGTGAAAATCGTCCGCTCATTTCTTATTTCAACATGGACATGTTATTGGACCAGTCAAAATGTCACATACCCATAAAATGTAAGGCGCTTCCTATGGTTGAACAGAAATTACGTTTGGTAACTATGTTAGTTGTCCCAGAATAATATTCGCACTTTGCAACTCGTCGTTCAAATTATTTGCACGTGATCAAACTGATTTGGTGTAAAAATACTGAGGCAAGCCAGGAACACGCCAGCTGACTTCCCTAAGTTCCTCCTAATCACGTTTAGAAAGACTACTTCAGGATGCTGTGTACGAAATTTCATCGATGTAGGATTAACTGGGGAGAAGTTAGCTTCATTGCCCACATAGCTGATCTGACTCCCCTGACTTCGCTGACTCCTTCTGACTTCATTGACTTCTCCCTAATCACTTCCAGTGATCACCAAGAGGCTGTGTACCAAATTTCAGCGCTCGGATGAACAAAAAGAGTTTTTTGGGGGGTGAAATGCTTTACGCACTGGCAGCAAGGGTAGGCTTTCTCGTCCCTTGTGTCAGGTTCACCACATAGAGGCATACGGACTAAAATACCCATCTCCTCTCTTCTTATAGAGAACTGTCCCGGGTCTACTTTTTTGTATTCCTTCGGGACAGCTCCATTGATAGCCTGTCATTCTGCCTTTCATCCTATTCTGTTTCCCATTCTCTATTCGTATCTTTTGGTTTCAGGACTGCAATCATATATCCCACCACAGCGTTCCAAGGGGAGGAGTAAACTTTATTTCTTACTCAGCTGATTTGACTCTCCAGGCTTCCTCCTGATTCCAGCAGTCAACAAAGGAATTTTTAGCGTTCTGGGATATACAGAGGAGAGTTAGTTTTATTGATCAAACGCTAATCTGGCTTCATCGACTTTCTCCAAATCACTCCAGTTGTGTCCAAAAAGTTTGAACCGAATTTCAACGCTCTTGGGTGAACAGGAGAGAGGTTAGCTTTGGTGCTCACACAGCAGATCTGACTTCATCGACATCCTCCCAGTCTTTTCAAGTAGCCACCAAGAGGCGAGTACTGAATGTCAGGATGACATTAAACTAGGGTGAATGAGCGTGAAGATCAAAAAGACGTCATTAAAACAAGTCTTGACTGTTGGAACATTTGGCGAAACATCATACTGATCATTGATGAATGATAAGCTGTGATTGGATTTTTCCCATGAAGTTAATAAATTATATTTATCACGGCCTCAGACTTTCTCTTTTTTTGCTAATGTAATAAAATCGCAATATTGAATTCATTTCAAATTTATACTATTCCCGATCGAACTACTAGTCTGGTAAGAATCATTACCGTTAAATTTTAAACTGAAGGCGAAAGAAGGGAAGAGTCTATTTGTGATTTTGGCTTGCTCGCCTAAGAAGCAGATGATGCATTTGAATTTTTTGGATCACAGCCGGTGGTTATAGGGAAAGCTAATCAGTTTGAATTGAACGGATAACACGACTGACGGGTCAGTCTGTCAGTAACTGGTGAATGATGTTCATCTGAGAAACAGATTGAAAATCTAGTATTCAATTTCTTCGAAACTTTGCGTTTATTTCAACTTCACGATTTATTTTATTTTAATTTCTTTACTCAGAAAATACTTTATTACATTTTCTCTCCATTTTCATAATTAGTTATTAATTAGTATTAAAAATAAATGAAAATATATTTTTCTCGACTTCCATCAAATGACTCGCAAGAATTTGATTAAATTCTTGAATGTATTCTCTCTCACGAATTTCCAACACTGTTATCTAGCCCCCTTGTTATTACTTTTCATACATTGTTTCGTTTATTCTTACTTTATATTCAAACTTGTCGTACCTAATAATAATTATTACATTACAAAAATTACTACCGTTGCATATAGTGTTTGACTGGACCCGCCTCTAAAACTATTTCGGGAAGCTTCGGAAGTAGTTTATCACGATTTTCATATTTTTCATTCACCTATATTGTTTACATCAGAATTAAATACATGTTGGAATAATTAGTGTGATTACTTAGACTGCATCTCATTCCTTTCGCAATAAGCGAATAGCATTGACAAAATCTATTATGGGATAATAGATAACAGATTATAAATATAACCACATTTCTTCGTAAACAAGCCATATACTTATCCTTATTTGAAACAAATGTGTTCTTTGCTATTGCTGCTTTTTGCACGTGAGGAAAAATTGTGTTCAGGGCCCAATGTACTCATTCGTCTTGAAACTATCCCTATACATTTGATGAGATGAGTGAAAATGCCAAGATGATTGAGTGGGCTTGGCCAACTAGTTGTTAGTTTTGGATCCCCTGAAAACGAGATTCCTTTATCTGCGTTTATGCTCAAAAATTTTCAAAAGCTGAAGGTGGTTTAGGAAACATTTTCATAAATACGTCAATACTACATTTTTAGAACTTCATTGTACCTACCACCAACATTTCCCTATTTTCAATTGGCACACGTCTTAAAAAGTAACGGAAATGCAGTAAAAATCTCTTGAACATTTTCCTCGTGCTGATGAAACCGTTAATGTAAATCCCTTACTACTAGGCCTTAACGGACGTACTATTCCTCACTACATAGGCATAGCTACAAGAAACTTTCTATCATTTTAGAATCCTGTGGTTAAATGACCAGGTTTATTTTATATTTTCAAATTAAAATAGATTCTATCAAGTTTGAAAACAGTCACACTCTACTACAATGAGTTTTTGAAGTTTTGCGCTCCGGTGACACAAAGAACCCCTCTCACCAGGGAAGAACCCCTCAGAGTCCAGGAGCCAAGGCCGAAAACGGGTTGTGGTTTCAGGAGAAGATTTGAGATTAGATTTTGAAAATTTAATCCGTTCTGAGTGAGAAAATCTTTGTTTGCTATCTCAAAATTGGTAGAATCTAAAATGGCGGACTCATAAAGATGGCACATTTACCCATTTTAAAGTTTATCGCTAATAATTTCCAAACGATACGTCCTACAGAAATTTTTATACGAAGCATAGTTGTGGAGCATAAAAAACAAAACGTTTCAATCCCAATACTCTGAGTTATCGCTTAAAATAAGCGAGTTACAAACAATCGAAAATCGAGCTAAATTTGGCCAGTCCTCTCTTCCCCACGTCAAGACTTTTGCTCTTAAAAATCACCTAGTGGCGTTAATATTAGTCTGATTTCAGTCTGCCAAAGCTAATTAAACTCAGAATAAATATTTTCTAAAGTTCATAATGAGCATATTGTAGCTGAGACTTTTCCCCGTTGACATACAGCCGAAGGTATGAATTGTATGTAATTTTACACAAATTTCGAAAAAACGGCCTTTTACTTTGTAGTTTATTGGGAAACGTTCTGAGCAAAAACCTGCTAGATAAAGACTTTGGAGAGTATTCAACCCTGAATCGAATAAGGTTTAGCAAACCTGGATCAGACCAATATTGAAGCCGCTAGGTGATTTTGAAGGGCGAACGTCTCGACGGGGGGCTTCACAGATGTAAGCCTCAACCAACCAACAATTACGTTACTTGTAGTTCCTCTCTGTACAACTCTCTACATTTTAAGCATGACTAGGGCCTCACCAATGTTGGAGGCAGAAACGTTGCTACAATGAACAAATCATAAAAGTGGCGATCCACTGTCATTCCTGAAAGGAAAACACCTACACAACTTCATTCAACTATGCTGCCATAAGGCGAAAAATAAAAATTGACAACATCAATATTTATAGGATTTAATCAGGATATGAAACCAAACCTTCAATAACATAGGTACCTGGTACTAAAAGTAACAGAAACATCGTTTATACCTACGAACGAGTAGGAAACGAATACCGTAAGAAAGTACCGGTATCAGATACGTTGACTACAAAATACATCAATTCCTCAAAACAGATACATACTGTAAACATAATCTAGACTCACACCATGTGTTCACTTCTCAGATAGGTAAGTGATGTTGTCAGCATGCAAGGTAGAACATGAAAAAATATTCCGTATCCCTTCAATACCAAGTCTCACCTAATTTATCTCCCCAGTCTACAAAATTACGCCATTTGCTTGAGACAGCATTAGATGTAATGAATGCCTATCAACTGTACATATTTTTCTAATGCATATTTTCATTTCATTGACCTATGTTTTATTTTGAGTTTTGTTTATTTTTTGTTGACTGATTAAACTGTGATATTAATCTCTTATTTCTCTATAATTAATTTCTCCAACTTTTAATTTATTTCAATATTTAGGTTATCATATGCTTTTGAAGTTTTCGGTTAGGTTGTACATATTGTCTCCACTGTTTGTCAATATAATTTAATTTTGTTTGAGTTCACTCTTTTCATTGCCTTGAGAGATGCTACTAAAATATCGATTGGAATTCTATAGACTATGTGTCGTAATATTGTACAGTAATTGTATTAGTTTTCTCATACTTGATAGAAATCTCTCGAGCTCACCTGGTGATCACCTTCACAAATCCTACGAATTCGGATTCCTATGAAATCCGATCAGCGATTGTCCCTTCATACGGTTTTCTTTTTCCAATTTCGAAACAATTTAAAAACTCATTTCTCATCTAAAATATGCATGCGGGTTTTATGGATAATTACTCCATTTACAGCTTTCAGCAAAATGTACATATATTGCCTAGCAATATCGATTTGTTCATTTGCAACGTTTTTCGAGTCAACGTTTCCGAAAAATAATAAGTTATTGCATGTGTAATTATGACTTTTTCGACCCTAAAGTTATATTCAACAATTTCATTTTGTTCATTTACATATCTGTACAGAATAATCTCATTATTTGATGAATAATTCGTCCTTGTTCTGTGGCAGAAATTTTAAATCCCTTGCTGTATCACCACGAAACTAACTTTCGTTGGTGGTTTATGCGTTTCATTAATAATTATATTTTCCCTTTTGATGTACCTTCGTGCTCTTAATTATTGTGTTTCTGACAGAAAATTAAATCTTCCTGTAGAACTATCCTCATTTGAGCTCCGTAATGAGACTGCGGTGATTCATCTAGTATCTTCCTTTTGGGGCTAATGAAGTCCGCGAAACTCTTATTTAAAAGTGTTTCTTCGTCAACATCCAGCGCAGAATTGTTATCATCGCAAACTTTGCGGGTGAGAGAAAGAGGATATGAGTCAATATATGGCTCGAAAAAATAAACGCTGCAAAATTATTTCTCAGAAATTTAAATAATTCGCACTTCTGTGTAGACCACTGATTGATATGGAACATCAATTTCAAGATACCTAAACTAAATAGACGTAGGCACAGACGACGAAAAATAACATTGCCACATTGGTACAGTTTACGAGTCTGATAATGGAGCTCCGAAATGGAGAAGCTCGAGATTGAGCGCAGCACGTAAACAATGACCTCACCGGTTTGCTGTTATTTTTTGCCTATAAGGGCAGTCGTGTTTCGGGTGTCGGGACACAAGTTGTTTCGGCGATTTTTTGTAGAAAATAAAGCTATTGCAATGGCTCCAAAAAATTTAAAATCAAAATTTTCGAAAATTTCCTTCAGCGAAATCCGTTTTGAGGCATTCTGAATCGAATCCTAGAGTTTAACGCTTTTATATGTACATATATGTATGTGTCATTCCAGACGATAACTCTCCTTGGGATTGAGATAAAAACTCCATTCTTGCGCCAAAAAATCAAGATTTCTAAACGAAAGGCTGAGTTCGCTGGCCAACACTTTTTGAGCAAAATAAATTGGTCAAATTCCAAGAATGTAGTAAAAAAAATCACTAAAACCGGCTTAAAATCGTTAAATTTATATTTTTTAGCAAAATTTGTAGTCAGCAGAGTTACCCAACACAGAATTAGAACACTATTAAATTGATGCATAAATAGTGCAGAAATATCAAATATCTGTTTTGAATCGTAGGATATTATTTAGTACGAGTTTATTTGCCATACAGTCGGTGGTAAACGATTTTTTGCTCTGGAAATGCTCAAATGTCAAAATGTTACATGATATAATACTGCAATCTACAAAAATTCTCCCCTACGATCATGCTGCATGACTGGAACTTTTTTGTTTTGTCGATTTTTTGTTTGTATGTGTGTTTCTTTATTATTATACTTTTTTTACTAACATAGTTCTCAATTTTGACCAGTATTGATGAAATTGATGGTGACGGGAAGGAATTGTAGAGCGAAAAGGGGTGACGCAAGGTATCAACATGGGGAAAGACATGTCAACCACCATGTTCATTAAATCCTTCGCTCCCTAGCGCTCCTAGCGGCGGGTACTACGGTACTCAGTTATCTACGAAAGGAAATACATGCGGCGATATGCATAGACCTAGGCACCCTCCAGAAGAAATTAGTTTTAATTAAATGAACCCCATCTGCTCTTCATTTGGTAGTCCGTTTGCAGGTAACAACAGTGTTATTATGAACATGATTTCATGACAAGACAATTCTAAGAGATTATATCAGCTAGTTCGATCGTCGCAGTTCACCAGCCTTTTCCAAGCTTTTCAATAAAAAATACTGGACCAAAGATTCCGAAATTTGGCCGAAATTCCTGGTCCAAAACATTTGCCGGGGATGTACCTAAAATTATCAGTATCACTTTCGATCCAGGTTACAAATTTTTCGAAGGTTTTTAAAACTGAATGGTACACATTTTTTAAAATCAGTCCCCGGATAATTCTTCAGATAAGTGGGTAATTTTTTATTTTGTTCGATTTCATTAGAACCGAGCTTAATAAATTGAATGAAATTATCTGGTGCACTGTTCTACTAACCGTTTGTGCTAGTCTGTGGCCTTAGTGTTGATAAAATAAAATTATTAACACGACTGTGAACCGCGAAGATACTATGCAATGCCGAAATAGGCTGAACTTCTCCTCATTCAGCTCAATGTTATTCGGTGTATTAATTCATACGCCCGTGTGATTATAACAAGACTTTACAAAAAAAGGCCTTTCTGTCCTTAATGTGCTTTTTTTATTATCTCCAACGTTTTTCCCCAGGAACTGGGGCTTCTTCAGGAAGACTAAATTCGAAATATCAAATTCAAAATTTGTAAAATAAATATACTTATTGTTGTGATGAAAAATCGAATTCAGAAACTCAGTAAAAGAAAATCAGATTTGAAATTTTAAATTTTAAATTTGATTTTCTTAAACTAAATTTCTGAATTCAATCTTTTATTACAACGATAAGTATATTTATTTTACGAATGGTGAATTTGATATTTCGTATTTAGGCTCCCTATCATGGATCTAGGTACCCCCCCAGAGGTGCTATGGGGGACTAAATCCTCGATAAAAAGGTAGAGGAGGTAAACAGCATCCCGTCAGAGAGATACCACTCCTACTAATAACTTTTAATGAGACATGTTCGGAGTAGATTGGTTTTCCAGGGATCTGGATCGCCCATCCAACGCCAAACTCAGCTTCTAGAAAACACGTGAAAAGGCAGCGACGCCCGTTGTTCACCAACGGGACGACGACAGCGCTATCTCTGAAGCCCTGACGGGACCTCGATGACGGTAACTCTGTTAGGCTCCTCCCCTTAGAGACATACTTGATTGAAGATCAAGTGTGTTAACTAGGTAAAATAGTTACTAGCTGAGAACTGATGCTCATTCATTCATAAATAGCTGCATTGGCGATTGAGGATGGGAAAAGAGAAATTAATGCGGGATGGATTGTCAATGAATCTTCATAAGAAGACTTCATTAGGTGATTCAAAGATTGGAACAATCGGGACAAAACGGTGGCTCAACTATGGAGACTTATACCTTAAGGAAAATAAAATTTAATGGTGGCTCAACTATGGAGACTTATACTTTAAGAAAAATAAAATATATATAAATTAATATGCCCAACATTGGGGTCTTAAATTGTGCTCTAACCTGGTAATTGACCTAGGAGGCAATACTCAGGTGGCTAATTCATAAAATTGAAAATATGAAAGGGGAAAAAGAGAAAAATTATAAGTAAAAAACCAATGAAATTATTTATATATCAAAGGGTGATAATGGGAATTCATTCTGGAACCCCGGGCCATGTTTCTTCTGAAACATTAACGCCCCAAAAATAGTGGATTGGACTGCTAGGCGTCAGCCGTGCCTAATCCAAACCACGCTCTGCTACCATATCATGGATCTAGGTACCCCCCCAGAGGTGCAATGGGGGCCCAAATCCTCGATAAAAAGGTAGAGGAGGTAAACAGCATCCCGTCAGAGAGATACCACTCCTACTAATAGCTTTTAATGAGCCATGTTCGGAGTAGATTGGTTTTTCAGGGATCTGGATCTCCCATCCAACGCCAAACTCAGCTTCTAGAAGACACGAGCAAAGCCAGCGACGCCCGTTGTACACCAACGGGACGACGACAGCGCTATCTCTGAAGCCCTGACGGGACCTCAATGACGGTAACTCTGTTACATCCCTGAAGAAGACCCAGTTCCTGGGTAGAAACGGTGGAGATAATAAAAACCACTTAAAGGACAGAAAGGCCTTTTTTGTAAAGTCTTGTTACAATTTGAACTGTCAAAACCTTATGTGTGATTACGCACACACACACTCACACACAGAAGAAATATCATAGAATGCAAACGTTTGACCTCTCAAACACTCGAGCTGAATTAGGAAACCAACAGTGTGTGTGTGTGTGTGTGTGTGTGTGTGTGTGTGTGTGTGTGTGTGTGTGTGTGTGTGTGTGTGTGTGTGTGTGTGTGTGTGTGTGTGTGTGTGTGTGTGTGTGGGTGTGTGTGTGTGTGTGTGTTTCACGTCGTCCGGGTGGCTACATTAGCCACCTCGGTGAGGTGTTCAACGAGTAGTCGCGGGACAGTAGACACCCTTTGCCGTGCCTGTCGGTGTAAAAATGAGAATCTTTATCGTGTGGCGCAGCAATGTCCTCGTACTCACAGTGGCCGCATTTTACGGCATGCTGTGGCCAAGCAGATAGCAGGTGCTTTGTCATCTAACGGTTGGGATGTCGAAAGGGAAAGACTATGTCACATGCCGAGTGACCCGGGTAAGAAGCCAGATATCGTTACGATCGAGCCCGATGGGTCTGCCATAATCCTGGATGTCCAGGTTGTCAGTGGCAGCGTGTACATGGAGCAGACCTGGCGGGCTAAGATAAGTAAATATGATAACAATGATCTGCGACAAGCGATATCTGAGCTAAAAGGAGTGGCACCTAATAACATCAAGGTCATGGCCGCGACCGTGTCATGGCGCGGGAAAACCGCCACAGAGTTACTCGAGTTGGGTATCTCGGCAGGAGTGCTCCTTGGTATCACCACTCGCGTCCTTAGGGGCTCTTACCTCAACTGGTGGTCATTTTATAGGGACACTTCCTTCCATCGCAGTCTTCTTCCTCCTCCTCCTCCTGCGGTTTCCTTCATCCCAAGAGTCGGCGTTGGGTAAACTTGGGCGTCCTCCCACTTTATTTTACTTATTTATTTTTTTAATTTAATGGTGTGCTCCCTCCACCTTTGAGGGGAGACTTGTGAAAAAAAAAGTGTGTGTGGGTGTGTGTGTGTGTTTGTGCTGCGCAGGAGGGCTATGTAATGCACAAATTATAATCGTTTGTGTAATGATTTTCAGCTGTTTATATCTTATTAATAGGTTAATAGAAGGTAGTAGTACTTCAAGGAGTAAAATAGTCCATATACTCGTACCTATATTTCTAATAGCTTTACGTAAAAACAGTTAAGCAATAAAAAAGTATCCTTCAATGAAAATTACGTATAATTAACGTTCAAATTAGATGGAATGATTCATTGACTGCTAGGTAGTTTCCTATACCGAAGAGGTGAGAGCCCAACACAGTCCAGCTTACCCACGACAGACTGGGTGGCGGATCTGATAAAACGTAATATACATTTTAACCCATTCTAGCCTCCGACCGGGCAGTAATAAATTGAGAGGCATATAATGATACTGTCACGTTTTATCTGTAGATTTGCCCAATATCACTTGATTTACGGCAGCAGCCGCGATATTTCTCGGGGCGGGTTTTCGAGGTGAGGACGGGGCCGTACGGCGGAAGGAATACGAAGGAAGTGGGGTATTCCGCACGCGCCTTCCACCACGTTTCGGCGGACTTTTTGAGGTAAAGGCGAGAGAAAACGACGGGGTTTTGGTTGCCTCTATCTCGAAAGCCCGTGATTCTAATAAAACCGCGCAGTGCCGGTAAAATGAAGTCCAAATGGGCGTTTCGTGGGCCATATTAAATGTTGACTGCTGAAGCTCGCTGGGGGCCTTCAACATAGTCGGCAGAGTTAAGCTGTTGAGAAACAGAACCTTTCATTTTCAGGAAATGAAGAAATTTGTCTTCGGGTGATATGATAACTAAGCAGAATGTGAAATAATCTTAATTTAATTTAGTGTTCATTCATACCAAATAGTGTTTATATATATATATATGTATATATATATATATATATGCAATTGAGAGACGGGCAATGTGCTGACCCCTTGACCGGATAATCTTGAAAAGCATAGGGAGTAGTGAAGGTGGTACTGGGCGTGGCAATCCCATATAATTTACATTTGGGTCTTCCACAAAGGCAGTTCTCGGGAAGTTTCTCAAAGGACAAGTTCCTTGTGCTTTAATATAATTCTCTATGTTACTAGGTCTATGCGATAGTCCCAGCAAGACCTCTGAGAAGATGTCTCGTATAATCGGGGTTTGCGACAGAATCGAAAAAAATTCCTCTGATGATGGAGTTTAGATTTTGAATACCTACTTAGTACCTTGCATACATGAAGTGACCAAAAATGGTCCCTCTCTAGCCCATAAGTTCCATGTAATGGAACTATTCTGCGGCGAAGCAGTGCAGAAGGATATCCACGTACTCTTCTGCTGGCTGTTGGGGAGTTCAGATATGTTTGCAGGTGGTCTATTTCAGATTTTATATGAAAAAGCCTATGTCAGAATATTTTGGAGGGGCTGCTCTTCTAAGGACTTTTCCCGTTATCTTTCCGCCAGGCCACCCGCCTTCCCCAACTAATCTGAATTTTTACTAACAGATTGACAGCTCGATGTTATGTGTTTTTGAGATGCGAGCGTAGCGAGCATCCAGACCACTGATCTAAGCGAACAACTGACCTGTGTAAAATCCCTCCAAGAGTAGTTGTAGACGAGCTTACACTAGTTTTGAGTAGTCACACAGATCAGTGAAATGGATTCCTCAAGTAGTCATACATCTTATACGTATCATCAGGTAGTAAATTCCTTAATAAAAATTCAGATTTTTTGGGAACGGCAGGCGGCCCGGGGGCCTTCAAAGTTTGCTGACACATAACCTACTAGATCCATAATTTTAGAATGCCTCAAAATATATTTCTGTACAGGAAATTTTGGCAAATTTTCATTATAAATTTTTTGAAGCGAAGTTTCTTTTCTTTGCGAATTCGTTAAAATTATTTAATTTACTGACACTTTTTGTGTTACTCTATTAAAATTATTTCATTTACTGACACTTGATTTGGGACGGTGACAACAGCAGGACCGTTGAATGAGTGAACAGAGTGGCGTTGAGTAGTTACGGACCGAAAACAGATTAATGAATAGATTTCCCCTCTCGCATTCACCCTAAAATCCAAGATCGGTCAGAAAATACGATTTATTGAATCGTATTTTCGCGTTTGTCGCCCGAATCGCGAGAAAACGACCGCCAGTCAGCCCAGGGCCGCGTTGAGGTGGTCGTAAGCCGCGGCAGATAGAGCGGCTGGTGACAACCCCCGATACCGTGAGTTACCCGACGGACGTATCTCATAGCGGGCCCGCCGCCTCCGCTGAAAACGCTGGATTTTCGGGCGCGGCGCGGCGATCCTGACCTCTGCCTGCTCCCGCGGACGGAAGGGAAGCCGCCCCGGTGAATCGATCGTGGCCTCCTCGCCGTTACCACCCTCGACCCCCCCGTTACCGCCCCCTGCCGGCATTGCCACTCACCCCGTTGCCGCTCCCGACCTCCGTTACCGCCCTCCCCTCGATGACCGGTAAACAGCGGTAATTCGTCTGCCCTCCCCGCCAGGATATCCCGTGGGAACCCCCACATGCTCCTACCATCCCTTGTCGCTACATTCAATTCGTTTTTATCTTATATTAATACATTTTTATAATTCAAGATGTAATGGATTTTTAGAAGCTTTGCGTTGTACTTTTTTTTTCAAATATAGAACGAAGTTTGAAATAATAATTTGTAAGGGAGAAAAACCGGCATCTCAGTGAAAACCCAAGGAAATGGAATACGAATTAAATTATTGGCCTCCACAACTCCATTTCTGTTATTTTAATAGGGTATATGGGAACAGAAAGTAATATTAGGTAAATGGGAAGATTTTCAAGTCAATTCTCCAGAACGTAATTCATAACAATGGTATTGGCTAATTACAATATATTCATTATTCACTACTAATTCATGATAACGGATGATGAAGATTTTAGAATATGATTTTGCTGTGACCAATTAGATCGAAACTGACTGGAAATTGGACAGGATTGAAGCTCAATGATAGTTTCAAACTTCTTAAAACGCTTCTGATGAACAAGAAATTTTTATGGGGAGTGATATAATTCATTGAAAAATGTACATATTTACACGATACGGGAGCGCCCACTTGGCTGAGTGAACCCTGCAAATATCTTCTATCCCTTATTTAAAACAAACTAAAACGAACTAAACAACTCGCGACGGAGCTGTGAGAACTAATTTCGAAACAAAAGTTAGTGAAGAACGCTGTCTGTTTCCATGAAAAAATAAAGACAATGCTAAATCGATTCCAACAGTTAGGTCATCATCAATAACATATAGGTAATATCTTCAATAATAGTGACAATAATATACAACATGTATAAAGCACCACCGGTGTACACAAAACCGGTCTGCCAAACTGAAGGTGCAAGAATCAACTTTAGAGCTCATTTCTGATCAAAAATTCTTTAGAGATTTTTTTTTTTTTTTTTTTTTTTTTTTTTTTTTTTTTCAAGCGAATTTTTGTAAAAAAGGAAGCAATGGCTTAGAAAATTTCAAAATCGAAATTTTTGAAAAATGTCTACATTGACATTCGTTTTGAGGCGTTTTGAAACGATTCGTGAAGTTTGAGATTTTTCATATATATATATATATATATATATATATATATACGATAACTCTCCTTAGGATTGAAATAAAAATACCGTTCTTGCGCCAAAAAATCAAGCATTCCAAACGAAAGGATGAGATCGTTGGCCAACAATTTTAGAGCACATTAAATTGGTAAAATTTAGAAAAATACAATTTCAAAATCACTAAAAATGGCTAAAAATAACTAAAAGTCGTCCAATTTATATTTTTTAGCAGAATTTCAGTTAAGAATAAATTTTCAACGAATGAATAGGACATTCAAACATTTTGTCTCAAAATTATGTTGAAAAACGTACTTGAATTTCATTAATATTTGGTTAAAAAAAACTATAAAAACTGCAAAAAAATCTAACAATCCAAAATCTCCTTTGACTTGCCGAATATAATTTAGAAAGAGTTTTTTGCCATAAAATTGGTTTTTAACAATTTCTTTCATCTGAAATTGTTCAAATTTCAATACAATATAACAAATTATAATATGATAGATAGTTCATGAAAATTCGGTCACACAATCATGCTGCATGACTGGAACTTTTTTTCAACACTTAGTTTTTGAGTAATTCAGTTTAGAAGATTCTTTTCGTGTTTTCGACCTTTTATCACTAAAACGATCATGACTTCCTAAATTTGCTGTGTAAATTCAAATTTGAGGTTACCATTAAAAAGAACAATTAATTTTCTATCGAATAAATGGGTTAACTCTTTCAAGAATTAAAGTTTGGGAAATGAAAAAAACCCTGAAAACCAAATTCTACCTAATTTGGAAAACCTAAAGTTTTTTCAATGAGGAATTGAGGTATGAGAACCAATATTTATTCAAGATGCGAGAATGGGAAAAAAAAAAAAATATATATATATATATATATATATATATATATATATATATATATATATGTAAAGAACTGCGTCAATCATGAAATTGTTTCTTTCCGACATGGACGCCGCCTCAGTTTAGAAACCAAGCCCAACGAGATAACACGATGGACAACTGGTAAACTGGATGGTAAAAACTTGAAATATTCTCTTCTGAGAACTTGAATATTCTACATACTGTGATTTTATCGAGGAAACCCAGAATAGGGGCATAAATTGTTGTTTCTTTTGTTCTTACAGGTTTGTGAATCATTTTATAAACAATGGTCATTCGTACAATGGTGTACGAATTGCTTTTAAAATGTAATGCAATAAAACTTTTGTTTTTACAGAGAAACGCAATATCGTTTTTGTTTCATACCCAAGAAGGATTATACTCATTATAAAACAACAATTAAAGCCCTTATTCCGTTTTTCCTCGACAACATCACAAATGTAGAATATTAAAGTTCTCGGCATGAAATATTTCTAGTTTTTCCCATCTAGTTTACCAGCTGTCCATCGTGATATCTCGTTGGTCTAGGTTTCTATAATGAGGCGGCGTCCATGTCGGAAAGAAACAATTTCATGATTCACGCAGTTCTTTACATAGTTATATTTATATTTAAAAAAAAAGAAAAGAGAAATCGTTTGAGATTGCCTCAAAACGGATTTTCAAGGAGAAAATTTAGGAAAACATTTCTTTTAAAAAATGTTGGGTCCGTTGCAGTTTTTTTTTTTTTTTTTTTTTTTTTTTTTTTTTTTTTTTTTTTTTTTTTTTTTTTTTTAAACGAAAATTGGCTTCAATATCATCATAGGTTTTCAGGGCTGACGGTACCCCTCTTCATCTGTGCTGATCCGGAGGTGAGGACCTTCCCAACGGAGTCATTTTGCTTTTTATCCACTGGAGTCTAAACAGATTCTGACCTTCTTGTCATATTGCACCATTTTGGAAAACCTTCGTTGTGATCATGCAACCGATAGGATTGGAGAAAACGGATGACTCGATTGTTGACTAGTATACGTTTTGCTGAGTCATAACAAATTGAAAATACTGTAAATTTAACTGTGGATAACACTTTTCCAGGGACACAGCTGTTGACAGAGTTGAGTGTTTACCATTTTCCTTCACAAGTTATTCACTTCTAGCACACAAAAAATCGTATAGCAAACACAAACAGATACAAAACAACAGCACCTAACTTTCAATAGGTTGCGACATGAATTCGACTTAAATTAGGTAGGTACTTGTTGAAGATCTGTTACACGCTCTGAAAATGCCATGACGACATGTTTACAACGAAACAGGTCATTCGCCCGTCCCTTTCCGCCAAACCAAAATGTCGAAACGTGCTGGGACCCGTGAGAAGTCATTGAAACCCCAAACTTCCTCATCCAAGATTTATTCATCTTGTTCGCCTTGTGAATTTGCGGTCGGTCCGATTAGAAACCCACTCAGGGCGGTAACTGGGTCGAGAGTCGATCCAAATATGCGAAAATCGTCTCGAGCGCCTGTTCCTCCCTCCCGGAGAGTAACTTGTTATAATAATAGTGAAGCCGGACTGTTTCCCAAACTGCTGAACGGCACGAGATAACATTTGTCTAGGGTTGAAATGGTAATCGCGGTTCGGATTCGCTAATCACGATTAAGTTATTGCGGGCGTGGGGAGGTGTGGAGTGGGTTGAATGTTGGCGCATTGTGTTAATAAAATAGCGCCGCTCGGAATTTGGCGGAGTTTATGATCCCAGCAGCTGACAGTAATGTTCGCTAATCACGAACTATGCTGTGGCATATGAACACGAATGCAACCCTTTCTATTCACAAGAATAATAGCACTCAGAAATTCAACCTTCATTGTGTGACAGGGGTGATGGACTGGGGTAGTAACCCATAACCCTTCCAAGGGTTGAGGCGATTTGCTTGCAACCAGGGTTGCCGAGTGGTTGTGGGAAAGAAATACAATGAGTCTTTTTTTCTTTCCTATTTCCTTCAATGCGCATTCGAATGTGGACTGAACATGAGCCAAAGGGTAACACGAACAATGCTATTATCGTTGTTTTTATTTATTTATTTAGATTGGTACGGACAAGCCCAATCACAAAATAGTAGTATTTAAGTAAATATGTACCTATAGACGTAGAGCGGTACAGAATATGATAGAACATACGAGGGAATACCCAGAAAATAAGGTTACAACTGCTGTTTAAAATCTAAAAATTCAAACATTTTACAATTTATACACATTACAATGACAAATAATTGTTATACAATTACAAATGCATACAACAAAATTTACAGGGTATCTTCAAAAATATGTACTTATTCTTTTACGCAATCTCCTTCTAGTTCAAGACACTTCTTCATCCTGGGCACCAGCTTTTTATACCCTCATCGTATACGCATTGCTCCACCTCAGAAAGCCACTTCTCACTGTCTCATTCACCCCCTCGTCGTTGGAAAAACGTTTCCCACCCAAGAATTCCTTCAGTTTGGTAAAGAGATTATAATCTGAGGGCGCTATGCGCGGGGTCACAATATCCCATCCAAAGGACACAAGCAGGTGCTAGGTCACAGTGTGGGTTCTGGCGTTGTCGTGAATGTGGGACACACCACGAGTCAGCATTCCCCTTTCAATTCATTCTAAACTTATTCAGGGTCTCACAGTATCCGTCAGCATCGATGGTAGTCCCTTTGGCCATGAAATCCACCAACAACATCTCTTTCCTGTCCCAAAAAACAGATGCCATGATCCTCCGCTCTGAAAACTGAACTTTGAATTAGTTTGCTGTTGAGGAGTGAGTATGGTGCAGTTGTTCGGACTGCCTTTTTGTCTCTGGGATATAGAGACATACCCAAGTTTCGTCCCCAGTCACAATCGAGTCAAGAAATGCTTCACTCTCCATTTCATAACAATGAAGAAATTCGCGTGCAGCCAAAAAGCGACTCTGGCGATGGTCCAGAGTCAACAATATTGGAACGCATCATGCACATAACTTCCTGTAATCCAGTTTTTCCAAGATAATTTCACCCAATAGGCTTCGCGAGATGCGTGGAAACATTTCATGAAGGTTGTCAATGGTCACCTGATGATCAGTGCGAATTTTTTCATCCACTTGCTGCAGAAGCTCTTCTCAAATGAGAGACGGCTCCCCACTCCTTTCTTTGTCGTGAGTGTCGGTACGACCCACAGTGTTTCAAACCCGGGGGTTTTGGTGGGAAAAAAAGTCCGAAATCACGAAAATCGAAAGTAATGCATATTGCGGTTCTATTACCCTATCTAATAGCGTAAACTAATAGAAATAAGATAAATAGAGAAAGAAAATAATTTTGAGGCCTAATCGTTTCATCGATGAAGTTATCTAAAAATAATTAAAGATTATTTTGGTCCAATAGATGGTTATTTTGTACTAATTTCTCTAAACCTCACAGAATATTCAATAACAAATAATATTCACAAACTAGGAAGGTATTAAGACCGTTCTTTACTCGACTTTCGTGTTTCAAGGCCAGTTTTAAATAAAACCACTCTGCTTCAAATTATGCATATTGCTTCCGTAAATTGGGGAAAATCAACATTTTCAGTGTTTTGCTTAATGAACGGGTTAAACACTCAAATTCGGCATTAAATTCTGTGGGGAATGCTTCTAGTTTCGAAACTTGACGAACTGGTTCTCATACTTTTTGAAACTGACAACTTTATACCACTGGTTTTCAGTATCCAATTTTAAAAATTAAGGTTCAAAATTTGAGAATATTATTTCTTAAAACATTCAAGAGAAGCATCCCAGTCCAAGTCAAGATGATCAGAAGAAGGGGAAAAATTAAATAATACATTTCTGAGGAATAATGTCCTAAGAGGTTCCGCACAGTAGTTTTCTATTTGGTGCGTTCATATCTGGGCAAAGAGTTACTCAGGGAGGATTATTATAATTAAATATCATCGATTTGAGAACCATACCTACACCCTGGATGCTGAAGACGTTTTTTTCGAAAACTTTCATTTTGACTTTTTTCCACCTGAAACACGTTACCTCGTCAAAACACTGTGCGACTTTCTTAAAACAGCCTTACCCACTTGAAAATATGCTGACGTGACATTACCTCAAGTCCATAAGTTTCCACAAGCTGACGATGGGTTTCGGAGGCAGATTCGCGACGCAAAGTGAGGAACTTGATGACTCACCGAATCCCACATCGGCGGTAGATGGAGCGAGCAGCACCTTCATAGGTTGACGGAATCGGTTGCTGCGATGACATTTTGCTAGGGAATGGCACGAGCCTGGTCTTAATTTTTACTGTTGGAAACCCCCCTACACGTAAGTATGCCAACCTTAACAACAAAAAATCCCATTCACCTTCCAGGGGACTTGGAACCTTATTTTCAGGATAACCCTCGTAGAATATAGAATAGGATGGTGAATTTAATATGGTAAGATATTTTAAATAAAGCGAAAATATACAGTGAATAGGTAGAGATAAATTAATAAGTACCTACATATAGGCAATGGGGCTAATGTTAATTGATCAGGACATGCTTTTTAATTGATACGGTACTACGAAGAAAAAAAATCAATGTTAGGAGAATTCGAAACAATAGTATTAGCTTCTCTAGGGGTTCGACAAAAGGTTGGTAAAGGTAATTTGTAAGGTTCACGGGGACGCGGAACAATAAACTGCTTCTTCGCGGATCTGGAATTGAACTGAGTAATGACGAAGCAGATCATTGACAGGAGCTCGGGACTGTCAATTTGCCTGTTTCGCAGCTTATGGAGGAAGGTCATGTCTGCATCAGACCTCGATTGAACTCACCTCGCATGTCGCCATCAGTTCAAGGTGGTCTATCCTGTCAAAAGGTACGCGAAGTTTGTAGACGATCGCAAAAACTTGTGCTGAACTATTTCCAACTGTGGTGAATAGCATTTATAATGGGGTGCCTACACAATCTGTAGTCCAGGATAGGAAGGATGAGGGACTTACACAAGAGTACCAAAGCAGATATTCTCGTGTGCCGCTTGAAAAGTCCCAATGCTCTCATAGCTCTGCTGAACGCGGAATCAATATGTGGTGGAGAGGAAAGCTTGGTGTCAAGAATACTCCTCAAATCCTCAACATTACACAACCTATCGAGAGAAATGCCTTCGAGTGAGTAATTATGGGATATTGGCTTGCGGTTTCGAGTTGAGTAGACCACCGAGCATTTACATGGGTTCAGCAAAAGATTATTGGCGATACACCTTTCACATAATCGAAATAGTATCGCTATGTGGTTGGGAACATCATAGTTAAAATATTTTCTCAGCTATTAGCTACATTCATGGTTTCAAACAAGGAAACAACAACAGCAGCTATGCATGTTGGATTCAGATGATTACTAGTAAACAATAAATGAATGAATGAAAGACATATTACTTAAATGATACGGAAAAAGACATATTAATGAAATTATTATATTTTATCATGCAAACAACTATTGCCTATCAGTCTGTCTACCGGGAGGTATTATTTTTTTCAGATTATTTATCAATTTCTACCTCGTCTTTAATTATCCTGTTTTAATTTATTGTTATTTTATTTATATTTTTAATTATAATATATTATATTTACTTGATTTTTTAAATTGTTTATTTTTTTCAATTTATTTTATTTTTTATTTATTTTTATTTTTTTCAGACCAAAACTCAATTTGGTAAAATGTAACTGAACCTACTCTACCACTTTGAATTTTATACCTTACCAAACCGAATTGATCGGACCACCTCTCCAACAACTTTTTCTTTCGCCCGTACTGGTACATTTCCTTGTGGGATAGTAAACAGTGAGAAGCACCAGATGTCCCACAGGTCGTTCCGTAAGCGTGTATTTTCGCACTTCCAAAGAACTCATTATTCATTATTCACTTCAGCCTCGGAGCACATATGGATCGACTTTCGGCCCAGTTCGGCCTTAGAATGTTTCTAATTCAAGCAAACCACGAATCCACGAGGCAAACAAGATGAATAAATCTCAGAAGGGGAAGTTTAGGGCCGCGATGATTTCTCACAGCTGTGACTCTGTAGACCTTGCGCTCCTCATAAATGAAAACGGCCGAGCCGCTGTAGGTGGATTCAATCTCGGTTTTATTTTTCATCCCTACCTTCGTTTTTTCCAGCACTTCCATTTCAACTCGTTTTTCCTCGATTTTTATCTGTTTAAAACTCGTTGTTTCAGATCGGGCCTGCGGACAGGAAAGATAAATAGTGTGTTTGAGGCAGGGGGACAAAAAGTTGTTTCTGCCGTTGAGTGCTCAGGGATATGTGTCGGCCGATTTAATCTTCTACCACTCATTGAATGGGTTCTCGTCCGTGTTGAACAAGCAATAATAATTTACAGCGAGAGTGCAGCTTTCTGTTGCCAAGTGTATATAGGATCCGAAATCAGAAAGTGCTTAGTTAGCAGCATAATTGCTATTAGCATAAATCCATTTTGTTTTCAAAACAAACTGTACAGTGGAACTGTTACAGATTTGAAAATCAAAACATTAATCTCAAAGTTTAACTTCTTTCAACCAACTATAATTCCGCGCATGCGCAGTAGCACCATCTTGAAACATATCAAATCACCTTCCGAGTTCGAACAAAATCAAACCGATAGATCGTTAGACATCGACGTTATAAGAAATTCACACGTTTGTTCATGCACAAACTCTTGTATATATCTTATGGGAATAAAGTTTATACGGGACCATCTAGGAGCTAACCCACACAATCTCTGAAAATATCACCAAAATCAGACTAAAACATTATATCATTTTTGAGGTCACAAGGAATTGGCTCAGACACACCGACAGACATCAGGCAGACGGACACAGAACCAAAATAGGTCAGAGAGTTCGGAAACGCAAATACAACATAAACATTTTGGTTTTGAAAAGGAGAGCAATAACTTCTTCGACTTCCCTACCTCCCTACCTTACGATGTGACCTAACCCAGTTCATCTGATGAATTCGCTACTGCTCTGCATGATTCATTGGATGCTAAAAAACTTCGAAAGTGCTCCGAATCCCTCACTCTCTCCCTGTGGGTAGAATGGGCTTCAGAGGGCATAGGGTCCCTGGACTACTGACATCTTGGCTACATTAACAACCGCGGTTTGGTGTTCTAGAGATAGTTTTGGGAAAGTAGAAACCCTTTGCCGCGACTGTTAGGGAAAAACTGAGAACCTGTGTCATGTAGTGCAGTAGTGTCCACAGACTCATGGCAGCAGCGTCTTTTGTCATGATGCAGTTGCAAAGCACATAGCTGGTGTTTTGTCATCCACCAGCTAGTATCACATGCTGAGTTACATATTGTTCCTCTAAGCCTGATGGGTGTGCCATGATTCTGGATGTTTAGGTTGTTGGTCGATTGTGGATATGGTGCAGATCTGGCGAGCTAAAAGCAATTAAAATGATGGAAAAGATCTGCAGCAAGTAATATCTGAGCAAAACGAAGTGGTGGCAATAATAATTTACAGCGAGAGTGCAGCTTTCTGGTGCCAAGTGTATAAAGGATCCGAAATCAGAAAGTGCTTAGTTAGCAGCCTAATTGCTATTAGCATAAATCAATTTTATTTTCAAAACAAACTGTACCGTGGAACTGGTACAGATTTAAAAATCAGTACAATTATCTCAAAATTCCACTTGTTTCAACCAAATATAGTTCCACGCATGCTCAGGAGCACCTTCTTGAAATATTTAGCTAACCACCTTTTGAGTTCGAACTAAATCGAAACGATAGATCGTTAGACATCGACGTTATATGACATGATGGGAATAAAGTTTATACTGGACCAACTAGGAGCTAACCCTCACAATCTATGATAATATCACCAAAAACAGACTAAAACTTAATATCATTTTGGACGTCACCAGGAATTGGCTCAGACACAGACAGACATCAGGTAGACAGACACAGAACCAAAATCGACTAAAGAGTTCGGAAACTCTAAAACAAAATGAACATTTTGATTTTGGATTAGAGGGCAATAAGTTTTTCGACTTCCCTACCCTACGGTCTGAGAAAGCCAAAAATCTTCCGCCCAGGTGGACAGTGTAGCTTCCTCACTATTGTAACGTGGAAGTATATCAGTAGAAGAACAAATTACGAGTCAAAATGATTGAATGCACAATATATTTGTAATACATGTGTTTGCATGTGCACACCCTACCAACAATCCAACTCTCGAGTGTTCCCTGCCACAAACCTGGTGAGCCAGTTGGCATCAGGAATTGCTTACGCAGCACTGGGTGCTCCACAAAAACTCCACTTCTGCTAGACCTCATGTTTTTTTTTATGCCCGACGCTAGAATAAAGCCCCATAAATGCTACTCATCCACAACCTGCTAAGTGTTAAGCCGTTAGGCAGTATATTTCTACTATCAGTTTCATTGTTCCTAAATTAATATTATGATGGCTCCTTCACGAACGTAAATTCCATAAAGCACCATTTTCTCACACACTAGTCGTCTGGTATCGCTCAAAGTTGGAGGATAGTTGGGAAAAAGATTATTTATATTCTATACCGAATTCAAATTGATTATATCATTAGAAGTTACTGCTCATTCGCCCATTTGAAATCCTTCTATCTAGCTTAATTTTACGTTAATTTCCGATTTTGATTAAATATGTAGGGAATGTGTGGGTTACATCTATCAGTTTCAGTGATCTCAACTTTGTACCTCACTCTGCGCATGCTCAAACATACGTTACTTCCAGCAATAATTTCTTATACTTATAATTGAAAGGTTTGACTTTTTACGCCACATCTTGATTTACTATTTCTTCCAACCATAGGTACCCGCTATGAAATATTTTAAGACTATTTAAATTTACGAATTCACGTTACAGATCCGAGGAAGCAGTGTGCCACACTCAACTTGGCAGTCTTTTTTTTTTACTGGTGCTATACTGTTACTATGATCTTAATTGCTACTGCAAGAAAGAAGAACCTAGTATAAAATCAATTAGTTCCAACTCGTAATGAATTACTACGGTCAGCCATTATTTTGCTATAATGATTCGTGCATAAACTCTTTTAAAAAGAAAAATCGTTGTACACATCGGTGGAATTCATTCAAGGAGTACTTACCTACCCCTGACTATGATAACTCTCCTGAATAATTTGATGACATGATTCATTATGACGAAATGTACACATTTCAAATCACTTACTTATCTCGCTACAACCTCAGCAAAGCCGGAGGCCTTTTTAAGTCGCACCCTCTCCACATCAACACAGCACACACACTTCTTTTTATATCACTTTTCCTTTTTTTTACAGTAGAAACGGTAAAATAAAAATGCTAATTCCCAGCAGTGCTCTTTATACACCCTCTCTCGCGTGGAGGGGAGTCCTAGTTTAGTACGTGACTGCAAAAGAGAGTGAAAAAAGATTCCAGAGAGGTCGGCCTCCAAGAACTTAACATATATTCATACTTTACCCCTAAGGTTTCCTTATGGGATCCTCGCTCCTCTTATTTTGAAAATCTTTATAGTTCCGAGTCATTTTTCCCCCTTCTCTCTAGCTTTTGAGAACGACGTGATTATCCTAACCAGCTTGCACTCTTTCCACCTTTCGAGTTTCCCTTTCTGGAGAAGAATATTTCTTCTTTTTCTAAAAGATTAACGGAGACCGGAGAATGTGAACCATCGAGAGTCTGCGAATCTAGAACGGAGGAGTCAGGTTTTCTCGTATCTTTTTCAAGCTCCTAATGATGACAACCTTTTAGCTGAGTTTTAGCTCTGACTCGACGCGACGTGTTTGTGCTCTCAGGAGACCTAAAAAGAACGTACCGACTTGTTGACATCAAGTTCCCCTTTTTCCGTCTCCCTCTCACCCCCTCTTTCTCTCTATCCCTAACTCCTTTCAACCCCCCTCCTTTACTCTTTTCCACTCTCTTTTCGTGCGTTTTTCAAGAGTCTCTCTCCCCTCCACTTCTCCCATTCTTCTTTTCATCATGCTGACTACTTCCGCCGTCTGAAAGCTCTCGATTATGAACGGGGCTTTTTCTAGGCCGATCAATCCATTACATCAGTATCATCGATGAGCGATCTCACCAATCTCTTCAATTCATTTTTTGCTACCAAGTCAGGTAGCAGAAACATCGTTTTCACTTTTTTAAGGCGAAAAACTTGTTTGATCCAAAATCAACATTTCTTCTCAAAGTTTACGCATTCGGTCACTTGATGGTTACGGTTCAGTGTTTTCTTTTACATATGTCTGTGAGTTCGCATGTTCTTGTTACATCCACAAATTCACCCCAAAATTTATACTTGTCAACTTCTTTCCAATGACTTCAGCCTCTTCTGGTAAGTTAGGAAACCCAACATGTAGGGTATACGCGGCTCTAGTAACCAGAATCTAAGAAGCCTGAGTTTCAGCGTTAGGCTTCTCTAAGATGAAGATGAATTGGAGCTAGTACAAAGTACATATGTCATAAATTTCATCTCTGATCTCCGTTAGAATGTAAAGAACGGCATCTTTGTCCAACCGAAACCTAAATATAAATACGCTCTCGTCCAATTTTATTTCATTGGTTTACTGTATACGGTCTTCTTTCCCATTCAACGAATTCTGCTACGATAGAATCATCGACGTCGCTGTTATTTGAAGACAAATCCAAAAATATATCCATTGGAAGGTACACAAATAAATGCGACCTAACTTGAGATTTAAAAAAAAATGTATGAACGAATCAACTTGATTGAGGTTAGAAAGCTCTAGAAATATCATTAACATCCATAACCAGTTATAATTGTTATCCTCTCGTCCGGGGACCACATAAATTAAAACTCCAAATAGGATTTAACTTGGGATGGATAAACACCCCAATTGTGTAATCTGGAGGACAACGCTATCCCTCAGATTAATCCCCCTCATCCATTGTATAAATGAGATTGATAAACCGGCCATTAGAGTAACTAAGCCAGTTATTCGATTAGTTACCACTAGTAACTATCAACTAATTTAGTTAGACAGTTTAGTTACTACTCGTAACTAATTAGATTTTATTCGTTATTCGCGCAAATAATAACTAATCCAATTCGTTTTTAGTCGTTATTTCCGCGAATAATAACTAATAACTAATCTTGGCTCCGGATATACCTGTAAGTGGCGGAAACATTGTTTTCATTCTCGGAAGATGACAAAGCTGTAACAAGAATATATGATCGAATTTCTTCATTTTTGGTTTTTCTTATAAAAGCCCAAAAATAGTAAATAGTAGATTTTCCGGGTTGAAACGCATGCAAACACTAATCATTATAGTCGTTTTACATAAAAACTAGCACATTTTGTGCAAAGACAATATCCCTCTACATTTGGAATGGTTGCGATTTCAACGGAAAAAAAAGTCCAGTCATGCAGCATGACCCCATGAGCGAATTTTGAAGAAATCTTCGATTATTTCGATTTTTGACTGATTTTTCAACTTTGAAATTTATGATAACTTAATAAATATTCTTATAGGATATTTTACGCTGATTCCGAATATACCACATGTTAGTATGCTGAAAAAGTTATTTGGCACAACAAATCGCAAAAAACAGGCTATTTTGAAATTTTTGACTACATTTTTGAAAATTTCAACCCGAAGATGTAATTCGATCATGCTGGCCGACGAACTTGAACTTTCGTTTTGTGTCCTTAACATTTTAAAATTTGTTTGAAGTTTCTAGCACAATTCTACGGACAGTTATCGTCTGGAATGACACATACATACATACATACTAACATTCATACATATATAAATACATACATACATTATAAAATGCGTTAAACTTCGGAATATGATTCAGAATAGCCTGAAACGGATTTCTGCATAAATGTTTTTCAAAAATTCACATTCTACAAATTTTGAGGCGAGAGCAATAGCTTAATTTTCTTCAAAAATTCGCTAAAAAGGAGTTATTTATCTATTTGTTTTTATTCGCGCGAACAATGATTGTAAACTAATTAGTTACTGGTAACAACTAACTTTCGTATTACTAAATAAGTTATTGGTCTCATTGCTTGTTACTAACGAGTAAATTAGTTTTTAGTTTCACGTGCGTGTATCTAATAATTAAACACCAATTATCTATTAGCTGTTATAATTTCAACTAATTTTTCCAAAATTAATCATTAGTTTCATTGCGTGTTACTGATAACTAAATTAGTTATTAGTTTCCTCTGTGTGTAACGGATAACTAAACACCAACTATCTATTAGTTATTATTTCAACTGATTTCTCCAAAATTATCTATTAGTTGAAGGAACGTCACTAAAAAATAATTCAGCTGAACTTAGTCATAACTAATAAATTGAAATTTCTGTTTTCATTTACAAAGCTACATACACCGACAAATTAGCTTATCAAATTTAGTTATGGGTAGTAACTAATAACTAACAGTTATTAGCTACAGCCTCATTTGAACTAAAAAATTACTTAAATAATGCACCACTCAGGACCTCGTATTCTATTTCCATGAATACAACGAATTTACCAATCAATGCAACATATAAATGAAGAGGTCGCTTGGTTGTGATTTGATATTCGAGGAACATGTTCCATTCCCTAACGGTATGGGATCATACGATTTACTCTAGTGTTTTTATGCCGATTTTTAGAAAGATGGCTTGATACCTATCTACACGCATTTAAACAATACTGCGACAAAATACCCCTTCCACTCCACGGCCAAATGACAAAAGTGCAAAGAAAACCAGAAAACGGTTCAAAGCTATTACTACAAATGTGTCAATGAGGCAAGCTCTGTACTAGAGATATGTATCGTCGTGAAAAAATCAATTATTTGAATCGATTCGGAATCGGACCTAATGAATTATTACTCTGCATAGAACTATGAATCAATCATCAAAATCATAATCAATAATCCTAATTAAAATTACAACTTGAAGGTACTGTTATAGACATTTCAAATAACCCAAATCGGATAACGAATTTTGATTTTTCATGACTAATCAACCCAACCCATCTTATTCAATGGAACATCTATATGAAATAATCTTAATATATAAAATTCTCGTGTCACAGTTTTTGTTGCCATACTCCTCCGAAACGGCTTGACCGATTTTGATGAAATTTTTTGTGCTTATCCGGTATCTATGAGAATCGGCCAGCATCTATTTTTCATCCCCCTAAATGTTAGGGGTAGTCCACCCCTAAATTTTTTTAATTTTATTTTTGACCGATTTTGATGAAATTTTTTGTGCTTATCCGGTATCTATGAGAATCGGCCAACATCTATTTTTCATCCCCCTAAATGTTAGGGGTAGTCCACCCCTACATTTTTTTAATTTTATTTGACCGATTTTGATGGAATTTTTTGTGCTTATCCGGTATCTATGAGAATCGGCCAACATCTATTTTTCATCCCCCTAAATGTTAGGGGTAGTCCACCCCTAAATTTTTTTATTTTTATTTTTGACCGATTTTGATGAAATTTTTTGTGCTTATCCGGTATCTATGAGAATCGGCCAACATCTATTTTTCATCCCCCTAAATGTTAGGGGTAGTCCACTCCTAAATTTTTTAATTTTATTTTTGACCGATTGTGATGAAATTTTTTGTGCTTATCCGGTATCTATGAGAATCGGCCAACATCTATTTTTCATCCCCCTAAATGTTAGGGGTAGTCCACCCCTAAATTTTTTAAATATTTTTTAGACAAAATTTTTAATTTCTATTTTAATTAACGTCTGCCAAGTTGGGTGGGCAGTATAACTTCCTCAAGCGAGCGAAGCGAGCATCATCCCCCACAGAAGTTAAACCTACCCTTAGAGATCTACCGTTTGCGAGCGAAGCGAGCAACATCCCCTACATGTTTCAATTGTAATACATTCCATGTATACAGCCACACTTCCCGATATTCCCTATATGCCACACTTTGCGAGCGAAGCGAGCAATTTAATGGGGGGTCCGGGGGGCTTGCCCCCCGGCTGGACGTGGAGGCGAGCGGAGCGAGCCGGAGCGGCTAGTTACATATAAAATTAAAATTTTGAATCGAATTGGTTAACACTAAATATTTTTATGGGCATTGTAAAAAAAAAAACATACAAGTAGCTTCAAAATGTATCTTTCTATGAACAAAAATGTATGTAATGATCGTTAATTTTATTTGATTACTTTATAACTATCTGATAATATAGTCATAGTTTATGGTGTTCCATGGGTTTTAATTAATAACCCACTTAGACTAGAGATCTATGTATATGAGTACAAATAAAATAATTAAGCGTGAAAACATAAATAATTAGTCTTTGTGTTATAATTTGCATAGTTTATGTTTACAAAACTAGTAGGGGTTGAAAACAAAACCTAACCACTTTTCATCAATTTTCTAAAAAATCTGTTAAACAAAATTATGGTTGATTTTTTAAAATATTTTTGTGAATGAATCGATCCCCGAGTATATCGGATACTTAGAATCGATTTAGGAAATACTTTTTTCCTTCAAATTTTTATTTATAATAGAAATCAAGTATTTATTCCCATCTCTACTGTGTAACACATTGAGTTGCAATAAATTGAGCAAAAGCTGTTCTCTACCTCTCCCGTTTTATTGTACCTAACTGACTACACCGCATGTCGTATTTAGACCAGAACGCTTCCTTAACCCGAATTGCAAGTTTTTCGAAATTGAAACAGAATAGTCACATTTAAACATTTTACATTAAAGAATAAATACCTATTGCAGCTTTGGCGAGGACGCACAGTGGACGCACAGGAACGCAGTTTTATGAGCCCAAAATTAAAAATCGTCCGTTATATGTTCAAATTTGGTACTCTTGGTTGTTCTCGGGTGTAGAAACAGAATCTGAATTCGATTTGTTAAAATTATGGTAATGCGTGGAGCGCAAGGCATTTCTAAAAGAGCTTATAGTTAAAAATGTCGTATTAATATACCTAATATTTGGTACCTATTCAGAGAGGTTTTTTGGAAAGGAATGTTAAATGAAAGGATATAAATTTAACTTCGTGTAAATAAAACTTTCCTTCAATTTAAAACAAAAATTAGAGAAAAACTTTATATAAATAATATCTATATAACGAAAAACAGTCTAAAGTAAATAATCAAGAAAAATGTAAATAGGTAATGTAACACGAAATGACTCAAATTGCGCACTTTTCTTTTTTTGCGGAGCTGGAACACTCAACGAATGATTTTGCAGGCCTACCGGCCGGAATAGATGGTTGAGGTAGGTAAGGGAAAGTAATTTTCCCAGTTAACCAGGTCGCATACGTTTTACGGAACTTTCGTTCGTCACGGTAGCATTTAAGCCATTTGACTTGAAACTGGGAGCACAAATTTGAAATTGATTTCAGAACATTACATTTGTTGAACATTACATTGGTTTTATTTTTAATGAAATCAAACACCCCCTAGGATTTGGCCGTAACTGTGTTTTCTTCATGCCAAACGCTGAAGATCTGCTCTCGAGGACAGCCTCTTTGTAAAACTGAAATGGATAAAACTAAACTTAGAGCAGTTTAGAGCACTTAACTTCGGATTCAAATTTTACTATACATATGAACGAGCGGATGTACGTCTATTTCCTACTCAATACAGGTCAATATCGTCTTTGGCAGCCCAAAGATATCGAACATGACATTATTTACCTTATAATACAACATTTATTAATGCTATTAAAATTAGTAAAATCTCATAAATAATTTTAATAACGGATTTTTCTTACCTATCTTAGATATATCCATCGCTGGAAAATGGTATTTCTTCACCCAATCTTGACAAACGACTGAATACTAATAAAAAAGTGAGCGCGCCGACATTCATTATCTCGCGTGAATTCACACCTTTTACTCTTGTTTATTCGAATCAGTCAATACTTTATCTTTATAAGATACAAAAACGGCTTTCGCCCAGCGTTGTGTAAGTACGAAGGTTGTCTTTCAAGTAGTCAGTCATCGTTTTTAAGCATTTTATTTGTTTCCCTATTTGGGCTCATAAAACTGCGTTTTTGCCCACTGTGGGAAGTTGGGAACAATTAATATACGGTTAATGTACGAATATTGAATTTGTATACCTGAAGCATATAATATATAGAAACAAAGAAATGGGTACACAACAAATACATTATTCAGGATATCACAAACATATATTCGAGATCGAAAATTTCTCTAAATCGAGCGTGGCTAAAAGTTATTGGCTGAGATTACACACCTCAAATTGTCCAAGAAATGATGCTTCTATCGAAAAACACAGAATAACGAGTCCGTTAGTTTATAATAACTTTAAATTGTAATAATTTCATATTGAATTAAAATTAATGTGCTAAAATTTCAAAACAATATTAGGTAGGTATACAATATAACGCGATAATTTTTGAAAATTCACTCATATGATCATGCTGCGTGACGGGAACTTTTTCATTTTTACCCACTCCTGTATTGTTTGAGTTATATAAAATTACCGACAGAAATATAAATCTAATATAATGATTTACAATTCAGAACTTCAATAGATGCAATTCGATGTTGCACAATAGTACGACTTTATTATACCTACTGCACAATTCAAATTTCCATTACCGATACAAAGTAAAAATTTGAAATTTCATTCATTGTCATCTAAATTTTGGCGTTCTTTAAAAAAATCAGTTTTCTTGGTGGGAATGCCCTGATTTTATATTCACCTTACGTAGAGGTATAAAATGAAGACTTTACTGGTATCCACCTACAATCAGCAATATAATTTTCATCGACCGGCTCTGCTCACCCAAGCCGTAGTCTTGGATTCCCCTTAACACGACTTAGCTACCAAGTTAGTATGTAGATAAATGCTGTAACAAATAATACATAAAATATATTAGCATTCATATTATACTTATATATTCATTCTTATTTTGAAATAAACTGTAGCAGTGACAGTTCCCGTCTCATCCTAGAGAGGAGCTTACGCTGCTGCGTCGGGTCGAACTACTAATTTTTTCGCGTTTGTGGTGAGGCAGTTTGGGAGACACCGAACTCATTCAATCGGATAGGGTTATTCCCTGAAAGCTGCAAATATAAGCGAGCAAAAGGGGCTGTCACACTAATTTATGTTTATTTGATGTGCGGATTTAGGCGATGGATCCCAGCCCATACGCCCTAAACCCGTGTCACATATCTTATAATTTCTGAGTAGTTGGTTGACCGCATGAGTGAAATTATGAAAAGAGGTGGACACGCGTGTAAGAGGTTAGGAGTGGTGTTATCATTAATCAATAAACGACGATACGGCCATTCTTGACATCATCATTTTCCAATCTTGCAGTTTATAAGTGGTACAGTGTACACATGTGTAACAAATTAGATCCCATACTATGTATAAGTTAAGTTAAGTTCAGGACGCCTTTGTTCATGCGTTCAAGCGTCATTTTTGATGAGAATAACTAGGTGCATGAAGCTTGGATATGTAAACTCGCAACACCGGCCAATAACTCAGATCTTCTCAAGAACCTCCAGAAAGATCAACGACTCCTGAAACACCCACCATATTTGGATCTCAAGAGGAGTGCTTAAATCTTCCAACGTTTCTTTATTTGGACAGTTCAAATTATTACAAAAATTTACAAAAAAAGGCCTTTCTCTGCTTAAATTGGGTTTTATCCTTAAGCAATTTTTTATCCTTAAATTTTTTTGTCCTTTAAAAAGAAAATTAAGGACAAAAAGGCATTTTCTATATAATTGTTGTAATGTTTTCTTAAATCTTGCAACGTGAAAAAGACGTAACGAGATTTAGCATTTCTCAACTACTGGGGCAGAATCCTCAATGTGGGGAAATTTCAGGGGTCTTTTCCGGGGCTCTCTCTTTCCTTGAGTTCTTAGAAAGAACTATTTTAGAATTAATATCACAATTAAGCAGTATCTTACAGATATAAACAACGACCTAACGTAATTAAAACGCAACGTGATGCTGAAAGAGTCATTAGAAATTTCTCACAGGTCATTCTGTTCGCAATGGAGGATTACGCTGTTGGGCATTAACACAGGTCGAAGATTTGTTTTCAAACGATACGAATGATCGTTGTAGCGCACATCCAAAACATGATAACGAAAAACGGTCTTATACTCACATTTCTATATTATGGACCAATGAGAACTTAGATAAACCGAGTTTGTTCATAGTAGACGTCCCAAGCTTCTCTCCTCACCTATTACGTTCCCCCAGAGTCTGCCTATGCACCCACAAGCTCATATTCGACTTGGTAGGTGTTCTGGGGCGGCCTGGCACCACTCAGTACCCAAATGAAACTGCTGTTTTAGATAGGTAATCATTTCTCAACCAATATTTGAATACAGAACCCATCGCTATGACTATTAATTATACAGACCAAATTACACAGAATAATCAAATCAAAGTCACTTTCTGAGAACGAGCACAAAATTCTCAAAATTATATAAGTTTAACTTGACTTTATACATTAACATGGCTTCCCTTATAAAATTAGCGCAGCGGAAAGTTGAACATTTTCTATGCATAGCGTGAATACAATCAGTTTGATGTCAAATTTTGATGTTTAAATACATCTCTGAAAACTTGGGTACATCTAGCACTGCAGCAACAAACAAAAACGCTTCATTGTACTTGAAGGATTATTATTTCCATACTAGACATCCCTTCTTAGTAGATTACTGGTCTAAAAAATACTGCCTGGAAAGTATGTCATTCCCATGCTCCACTTCTACCCAAGGAAGTCAAACATCAGCATGGATAGTTCTCTGTAAGAATTCAAGGAAAGAGAGAGCCCCGGGGAAGACCATTGAAGTTTCTCCACCTTGAGAAATCTTCCCCAGTAATTAAGAAATGCTAAATATTATTTGTAAGTATTTATAGTTATAATGATGGCCATAATGGGATTCATTTCCAACAACCGAATATCTTTAAGATCACGCCAGAAGAGTTCTTCGAAAGGATGTTTGTTTTATTTAACCATACTATGCGGACTGGTGGGGTTTTGGCTGGCTTTGCTTCTGGCATTGTTTTCTATTGTACTAGAAGGGAGGTGTTCATGTTCCAGAGAACTACAGAGTTCTGTTCTTTATTAACTGTTTGGCCAAGCTTCTCTCACGGCTTTTGTTGTTGCATCTGGTGGCTTTTGTCTTCAAGAAGCAGGTACTGACCGAGAGTCAGGCGGGTTTTCGAAGAGGATATAGGACCATAGACACAATTTTCTCCTTGGATAACCAGGCCCACCTTCAGACATCAAGGAGACCCAAGTGGAAGCTGTTCGCATTTTTTGTCGATTTCAAGGCAGCTTTTGATGGGGCTCATAGGGATCAACTTTATCTGAAGCTCTGCTGTTTAGGTGTTGGTAATGGACATACGTGTCACCAAGGCGCTATATGATCGCTGTACAGCATCTGTTTGGGGCATAGAGGGACTATCGGGGCCTTTCGAGGTGGAGTTCGTCAGAGCTGCCTACTTAGTCCCCTGCTATTTACGCTTTACATTAATGATATGTTTTCTTGCTTGCAGTATGGCGTTACAGTGGATGGAGTGGTGATAAATGCCTTATAGACGCAAATGATGTTGTGCTGATGGCGGAACCTGCTGGGGAGGTTCAATGCAACATTGACTTGTTGGAGAAGGGTTTTGATGAGCCTATCAATCCAAGGACATGGTTTTCAGGAAGGGTGGGAGATTGGCAGCGCATAAGAGATGGACATTTAAATGCGAAAGTATTGAAACTGTGAACACCTATGAATATTTTGGAGTTACCCTGTCTCGTCAGTTTTCTTTTGGGGTCCACCTAAATGACAGATCTGAAGCTGGGAAGTTGGCCATGAATAATATATATCGCCCTATTCTGGGTTTGATGAACGTGCCTCTCTGGGACATGTCGTACGAAGCAATCTATATTGTGTTATGCGGCTCAGGTGCAGGGAGTCACCCAGAGCATGTGTTGACTTTCTTTACTATTCTCGTACTTCCAAGGTACACGCCGGATTATTTTGTGTACATTGAGACTGGCTTGGATCCACTCTACTTGTACAACCTGAGGCTAAGTTGTACTTACGTTGTGAGGGCTCTGGGGCTCACACAGAACAGATATATCCACGGTTACTAGCAGATGTGATCTTGAGGAGGGGCACTCCCCTCCTGTGTGCCGAACTTCACTGGCTGACAGCAAGAGAGGTTTGCACTCTACAGCGTCTGCCTATGGACCTGGTACGGTGGCGTGGAGAGTTATACAAGTGAGTGGCAGGTGAGTGTACAATTTACGTGGAAAGCTGGTATGAAGGCCAGAGCCTTGGCTTCTTCCACTCGGATATACATATTGCTGGGCCTAAATGTGGAACCATGCAGCCTCCTCGAAAGGAAACTGAAACGCCCATTGTAGGTCACTCGATGGGCACAGTTTCTCAGGGGGCTCTTTTCAGCCTCAACTGTTGGCAGTTTGACTCCCCAGACGACCCAGATTCCCAATGTACACTATGCAACACGAATGAGCATGAGGATCTTTTCCATTCTATTGCGACTTGTCCAGTGCAGAAAGAGTTTAGGTTTCTGCATCTGGGGCAGGCGGAATTCGGTGTTGACATTATAATACGACAGGTGGTAATTTAAGAAAATTCGCTCGTACGATCATGCTGCATGACTGAAACTATTTACTTTTGGTATTAGAAACCATCATGCAATATATTTGTCCGGTAAATATATTCTTATTATTAAACGAGCAAACAACAGGATAAACAGCTGGAGTATAGCCGCTTTGCTCATCGAAGTTGATTTGACGATATTTTTGAACTTCAACTCAGTCCCTCACCAAGTGAGAACAGTAGGCTCTATAGAAATAACCAATAACCAACTCCTTTTTCCTATTGTTTTGGCATTACCGGTTCTAAGAAATATAATCCTCATGATGTACCTTTTTGTACTGGTTAAACGTAATGCCGAGATTTCAGGCCGGTCTCCGGCAGATATTTGATTTTTTAGCCAAAGTCCGTAAAATTTGGTGGAACAGTCAGCAAGCAGTTTTGGTCAGCAGTTTGAAAGAGAAACTGCTGACGAAAAACGGTCGGATTTTATTTATTTATTTTTATTAAATTGATGTACCTTATGACGTACCAACACCAACAAATTTCGAGGCGGGGTTTAATATTTTTCTCTTCATCGATTCTTGGAACATTAATAAGATTAATATACAAAAAGCTAGCTCGCTCTTAATGGTTCAATGTTTTCAAGAAATTCACCCCTTGTGATTAGGGTTCAATTCTATATTATTATCAGTTACAAACAGTATAAAAATGAGGTTTGTTCCCCATATCCAACTTTTTTCGTACGCTTCGTGATATCTACGCTCTAACAAGAAGTGTCAACGTCATATAGGCACTTCTCCCTATATTTTACTCCCAGACACCTACATCTACGGACTCCGGAATTATTTCCGACTGGAAGGCGGAAAAACATCTATCGTTCAATTTCATGTTTCCCATCATTCTATCGGAATTCCTTCATTTTCCGCTCACTCCGAAGGGCCAAAGATCGGGAACGATGCGAGCTATCAGTTCTCATCCTTTCGCTCACTCGCGCTGAGAGCCGGAGCTCTAGAGACAACTCTACTACTTGATAAATGACACTGAACGACCCCACCTCCCTCCTTACCCCTCCTCACAACACTCTCCTCCTCTCTCTACTGTATCTCTCTTTCTATCTTTCTCTCACTCCCTCTTTACCTAACTCTCTCCCTCTCTCTCTCTCCCTCTCTCATCTCTCTCTACTCCCCCAAAGCTATCGCTCTTTCTTAGTTTTTTCGCTTTCTCTCCAACCAAACGACAGAACTTTCGCCCTGCGAACACCCAAGAAACACCATTATTTGTTCGGATACGCCCTTCGAGCGGTGGTGACAGGCAGATAAGAGCTGACGGCCGCATTTTCACTTCGGAATGAGATCCCGAAATAAAAAAACTTCCTTTTTTCCTGCGTGTTTCTTTGTGCTTTGGCGGAGTAGAAAATGATTAAAAACAAAACCCAAGATAAAAGATGAAAGGTTTCGGTAAAAGTAGGGCTGATATCACTAGCGTAGAGAGTCAATATTTGTATTTCTCGCACCTGAGCCACCAGCATTAAAATACTGCGGGATATTGCAATATCCCTAGACATACACCATCTCGACATAATCCCTTTATGTGTTTAGCAGACCTGCTTACTCAGCGCGCTTATTGGGTTTCAGAATTTCTAATTAAAACAATAGACAATTAGACATTGTAAACATTAAACCCACCATTTTAATAGCTCCCGGAATTATTCAATTATTTAAGTTTACGACTTTTCGAGGCAAAAAAATACATTTTCACTTTAGTTGCAAGCCATTTTTAGCGCGTTTCAAAAACGTCTGCCATGTTCGGTGGGCAGTATAGCTTCCACACATACTCTAACATGGATGTATAGAATTAGTTTAAGAACAAAGTACGGGTCGAAATTATGATAAATTGACGTTATAATAAATTAAAGTTAACGCATGCGCACAGACTACTATTGAACGCCTAGGAGCTAAACCGCACAATTCTTGAAAATGTCATAAAAATCGGTCCATTAGTCTTGGAGTTTTGTCTGTATCGATCAATTTTAGTTTTGCGCATGCGCTATAGTTATTATTCTACTTAGTCAACGGAGAATTTCCCTGAGACATATACGGAAACTCTCTGAGTTTGAATGAAATAGGACCAATAGATTATAAAAAAATCGACGTTATAATAAATTAACGTTTGCGCATGAGCAAAAACAGCTATTTATGCGACGGCAATGAAAGTTATAGGGGACCGCTTAGAAACTATCCCGCACAACCAATGAAAATTTCATCAAAATCGTTCCATTAGACTCGAAATTTTGTCTGTGTCAATCAACATTAGTTTCGCGCATGAGCAATGGTTATTACTATACCAATCACGATATAATATAGGGCCATTATTCTAGGACATATACCCAATTGCCTACCGAGTTTGAACGAAATCGGACCAACAGATGATAAGAAATTGACGTTATGGGAAATTCACGTTAGCGCCTACGTACAGGATATTGTTGGTTCGACGGTATTGAAAATGATAGGGGACCGTCTAGGAGCTAGCCCGCACAATCCCTGACCATTTCATCGGAATCGGACTGAAACTAGGTATAGGTTTGGGCTTGACAAGGATTTACCACAGACAGACAGACAGACGGACACGGAACCAGAATTGATCAGCAAGCTCTGAAACGCGAAAAATCGAGTGAAAATTTTGATTTTGGAGGACAAACATTTTTTCGACTTCAATTACGAACACAATGCTTCCCTACCTTCGGTAATGAGGAAGCAAAAATTTGCTATGGTACGCACTTTGTCCATTTATGTACGTATGTTTGCATGTATATCCTCGATAAATCGCTTAAACTCGAGAACGGCTGGACCAACTTTGACGGGATGTGTCGCCAAACGATCAGCTAGTCATTCAAAATAAAGTGGTTGCAAAAATCGTCATTGATAATAAGCTGTGCTGATTTTGTGATTCAAAAATCTCTATTTTTTTGCTATTTACCCTAAGATTAAATTTGAAACCGAACCTCTGTGAGACATGTAGGATAGGATTGTAAGTTGCCGCGCCACCCCAATCAGCTGAAATAACGTTTATGCTTATGCAATTTATCCTACGAAGCTGACATTCGGAACTGAACCTGTGTGGGACAGGTAGAATAGGATTTCAAGTTACCGCACCACCAGAATTAGCTGAGCGATAATATTAAATATACTAATTATAATATTAAGATCTGTATAATTATTTTAATAATAATAACATCGATCCGTTCAAGCGTTGGTCGTCCCCTCCAAAATCGTTATTTCGCCAAACCTTGTGCAACACTAATCTACTAAAAAGAAAATGCGCTCACTACGTGAGTAATGATCTATATTTTTTGTGATTCTATTATAATTTTCACGTGGAATACGTTTTTACGTAGACCTTCTTGCTTGAAATTTTCATTTAAGAACAGCACGAGATGACATGTAACCGTTGACTTGTGATATTCGAAGCTAATTTCGTTGCTATTCAACCTATGAAGCTAAAATTTGAAATGAAGGTGAAAAACGTATCTACGCTCATCACTCTTTAGCCTTCAGGCGCAAGGTGTTTATATTTCTCCGGAAAATTCTAACAATTTTGCATAATTTTGATGAACATATTCAATTTTACTAAAATACTGTACTGTTTACTGTTAATACTGTAGTATTTTATTTCTTAAAGTAATAGCCACAACATTTTTCAAAATTTCAAAACAGAATTATTTTGCTTGAATTCATAAATACAGTACCTGGTACAGTAATGCTAGTTCCCATTTCAAGTATATTCCTTATTGAAAAGAAATAAAATTGAGGTAAAATTATTTATTTGTAGAGGCATCCCGGCGGTACAAAATTTAACATCATGGAGCCTCAGGATTCTCCAAACACATCCTTCATAAAAATATTCAGAACACTAATGATTATAATAGATTACAATTTATCTGTTTGTATAGAAGTTTTTTTCAAGTAGTATACATCTATGAGTGCATTATAATCACTGCATAAAATAATAACGTACTTATTACGTATTTTCACGATATATATTTAGAAATAATTGATAAATGTACAAAATGTTTAGTCCGTATTTCTTGTATAATATCCTTAATGTTTTAGTGAAAATACTTCATGTCCTTAATTCAGAATAGTGACCGTACTTCAATAAGAGACATTTGTATTCGTCATCATGTCTTCAATGGATTTCATTTAAAGAGGAAGTCAACCAAATATTTGAGTAACATTTTATTAATAATTTATTCATCTTTACTTATTTGATTCATTTTTTATTATTATATTTTATTTATTCATTTAATTATTTTTTAACCACTCCGTCGTTAGGGAAGTGTTAATTCGTAAGTTTTCATCCCAAGAAGTTTGTTAGTAAGTCCCCAATTTACTTCGAAACCACACACTGAAAAATTCACCCTTCCCCCACTCCCCAGTCCATAAAACAATTGGTAGATTAGGCATGTAAACAACAATCATATGTTTCCTTGGACTTTTATTTGTCATACTTATTATAGGTAATCGGAAAAATAAGGTCATGAGCAAATTCGTTTGCTACCGTACCAAACTACGAAATACTTTTTCTCTATTTTATGAAATTTTCAGGAAATATTATCTTTATCTGCTTAAAGTCAACGGGCCATTGAATATAAGCGTATGCAAGCATTAGTATCACGAAATAGTTTTTTTTTTTTTTTTTCACGATATAATTTTTCCTGATTCGCTCCAAACCGGTGAATTGCTGGATTGTAACCTCAAAATGATCGGTTATGAATTTTATCAAGAACAGCTCAACTACAGCCGCTGAGCATTTGCAAACGTAGAGTTTACCGTTAAACCATAAAGGCACGTATCTTTTGACTAGTTACGACTCAATTTCCAATATTTATGTTATAAAATCGATAAATCCAACATCGTTACAATAAATAAAGACAACCCAAAATAATACGTTTTTTTACATCATTAATTTTTTGTAATTGTTTATTCATTTATTTTGTTTTTACGAAAGATTCTGATGAGAGCCTTCAAGTTGAAGTTGATTAAAATAGGTCTTGGGAAATATTATACTCCTATTTCATGTATATCATCCCACCTGAAAAGGTTCACTATTTTTCAGATGCAACTTCGTCACTTGTTTTTTTCTCCTGTGTTTTACGTGATATTGTTGTTTGTATTATTACTTGATTGACTTCTGACCCCTGTACATATCGATTGGATGAACAATGTATGCATGAACCATGTGGTTGAATGACATGAAGCTAATTATTCATTCTTCTCATTAAATAGTTGACTTTATGGTTGGCTGGCATGATCAACTTGCAAAACGTGGCCGGTTTTCGCTTAAACCCCGTCTAACGCTGTAAATTACTTGCTTCTCCATCAACAATTTACTTGTCAAGCATGTATGAAAAGGTGTAATTAATTTGTGGAGTCGTTTTGGGTTTCAGAAAGATACCATGAGATATGGATGGGAATAATATTCCTGAAGAATGAATCGATTATGAGTTTTCCCTACTATTCACTCATCAGAAAATAACGATGATACTTTAAGGAGACAGTAAAGTCGCTTTCAGTTGATGATGCAGAAAACCACTTCTATATTATGATATATAATGTTATTTTAAGATCCTAACTCGGAGGTTTTACTGATTGTTTTGGCTAGAAGCAGAGTGGAAACTGATAGAGGAGGTGCTGTTAGGAAAAAGGAAGGTAGGTTGGAGGACGGGTTAGACGATTGAGAGAGAAGCCTTTCCAGTTCCTGGGCAATAGCGGAGAAACGCTATGCTCAAAGCCTATGTCATTACCATCATGTTCCATGGTTGGACCCCAGCTCCGAACTGGTAGTCAGGATCTGCGAAGTAAGAGAGCATTTCAACAGGGAGAGTAGAATCCCCCCCCCCCCTCCCCCCTTCGAAATAATCTAACTGGGTTAAGCAACTGCATCGAAGAGGGGGAACAAGAATGCAAAGAAGACATTTGCAGCTGGTGGAATGAAGAAAACTCACTTCACGTTAATATTGTTGCCACGAGTATAAATTACGTCATTTATTTGAAAAACACAACACTTGACGATGCCCGTAACTACCTCTATCAATTCTTGCTATCTTCATTGAAGCTGTCGTCCAGATGTGAGGCCCAAATAGATTGGGGTAGAGCCGTCTTCTATATGTAGTTGGTCAGCAAGTAATAACTGAAATCGTGGCCTTCTAGAGGAGCGTCAAAGATAAGGGTGTTGAAGGGATTGTACACGGCTTATGGTGAAAGGGATGGCAGTCCAAAAAAGATGTTGCACCTCACGCCGGCTTCCGTCTTCTTGATAAAAGTTTGAGTAAGCACCATCGTTTTTTAAGCATATTGAACCACGCTTGGGCCAAGTGGAATAGATAACAAACGCAGTGATCATCGGAGAACCGAGCTCTGTCAAGAGCGACTGCTTATCGCCAGCATGACTGAGCTGGTTACAGTTGATTGAATAGTCCAGTTAGATTGCGCCTTCCGGCTCGACCTTCCACCCAGTCCCGCTGTCCTCTTCTTGTTCCCCCGCTACCTCCTTCCACGAGCTACCGAAGTAATACGGTAGTTGCATTGAAGCTGGTAAGCTGGAGCATTACCCTGACCTATCCGATCTTGGGATCATATTCTCTCCCATTTCCCAGTCAACACACTTCTCTATTGTTTTGAAAGAGCCAGGGATTCTGGATGGCGAACTCATTTACAAGATATTACTGAATGAGTAAAATTCCTCGATGATCCTCAACGGCCTTACCGTATTTACGAGATTTCCCTCACGCTGCTTCCGCAGCAACGACTTTACAATAGCGGGTGGAATAGAAAGGGGCGTGGGAGTTGATCACATGATTGTCCATGGAAGTTGCCGGCTCCATATCCCACACCCCATGTACCTTTATGTCAGCGTTGGTCCATCACTATTCTCTTGCATTACCAGCTCTACTACCACCCTCCTCCCCCTTCATGCGAGTTTGTTCATTCCTGCTTCCTGCTCTCTTAGCAGGGCATTGTTTGATTTATGCACGAATCATCGGCTCTCTATAGGTGTAGATCTTTGCTTCTATTACCTGAACAAATAACCTAGAGAGAAACGATAGCTATTATAGTCTTCATCCGATCGCGTGGGCGGCAAACTACCGCCCGTGATTTATATTACTCGTAAAAACATCGTTGACGCCTGAGAGAGCTTTATGATATAGCTATATTCTCCAGGAACACCCTTCTCCGTGGGCAGTCATCGGACTCTTATTCGTGTGTTACATTGGGATACCTCAATACCTGTTCAAAGTTCGCGACTACCTAGCATACCTTCGACTTACATACACATTGTCACATTACAGATCTACAGAATAGTAAAGAAAAATTACCCTTCTTTATTATTGGTTTTTGGTGGCACATCTCCCCAACTCCGTAATACCCAAGTTTTACACTTTATTTAACACACTTTCAGTTTGATTGTCATGCTCAATTTTATGTGTTCTTAGGCGTGAAGTAGTTAGTTCAACTGTAAAACGTGTCTATAATGGAGTTGGAGACATCTGCGAGTGCTACCATCCTATTCAGCGTGCAAAAATACGTACCGACCGACCCAAAACTCGTATTTTTGGATAAATATAAAATTTGGAAAATTTTTTATACTTTGATTGTTCACCTCTTTATTACGCAATAAATCGCCTTAAAAAATATGGATTTGGCATTAGCAATTTCGGAAATTGACCATTCTTTCCTACGGTGTTCTTAATTTTGATTTTATAAGTCAGAAAACTCGAGAAAATAAATCTTTAAAATTTAATAGCACAAGAACAAAGGGTTTAAAAAATATCTAATAGGAAGTTTCGATCAGATATTAACCCTAAAATCGACCCCTGAAGTTTGTATTTTAGGTGGGGGACACACTGAATCAATCCGGTTAGACGTCCGGAAAGCCGACAAACCTCATTTACCAATTCAGTGATTTTATAAAGAAAATCCATGATAACCATGTGAACTGAATTTGCTGAAAGACGTTCTGATGTAACTTTAAGCTTCTAATAATTTGACGGTTTGATCCCGTAGAGTGTGGTGTGGAATTCGGAGAATAGGAAATTCTGTTATCAGCTTCAAACCTGGGATTTCTTGTGAGTGGCAATTAATTGGCATTAATTCCCACTGGTAATTGATTGAACTGGTCCTCATTGTTAGACTGGAGAGTGAGAGCGATTAAATGGGACGAGAGCCAATCAAGAGCCCTCAGCCACAAAGAGGCTAAAAGTTTCAGTCATCAAGCATGATCTTATGAACCAATCTTCTTAAATGACCTATCATATCATAATATGTTAGATTGTATTGGAATTTGAGCAATTTGAGTGCAAAGAAATTGTTAAAAACCAATTTTAGGGCGAAAAACGCATGCTAAATAAATATTTGAAATTCAAAAAAAGTAGAATTTTTGGATTGTTTGCAATTTTTATAGATTTTTAGCAATTATTAATGCAACTCAAGTACATTTAAGCGAACTTTTGTAAAGAAAAAAAAAAAAAAATGGCTCAAAAATTATTAAAATGAAAATTTTTGAAAAATTTTCTTTATTGAAATCCGTTTTGAGGCATTCTGAAACGATTCCTGAAGTTTACGCTTTTTCGTGAGTTTATACATGTACATATGTGTCATTCCAGGCGAAAGCTCTCCTTAGGATTGAAATAAACCTCCCGTTCTTGCGCCAATAAATCGAACTTTCCAAACAAAAGGATGAGTTCGTTGGCCAGCAAATTTTGAGCACATTAAACTGGTCAAAGTTTGAAAAATATAATGAAAAAATCACCAAAAATTGCCAAAAACGGCCAACAGTTGTTAAATTTATTCAATAATCAGAATTTTAGTCTAAAAAAAGTTATCAACAATTAACTGGAATATTAAAATTTTTTTGCAGAAAATCATGCTGAAAAACGTACTGAAATTTTATTGATGATTGCTGGAAAAATGCATAAAAAGTTCCAGCCATGCAGCATGTTCGTATGAGCAAATTTCCGTAAATTATCGTATTGTATAATGTTAAATTGTTTTGAAATTTGAGCTTTTTGAGTGCAAGGAAAATTTAACTATTATTTTTTGACAAAAATCGTATTCTTAATAATACTCTCATGTGCTAAAGTGGTTTAGAATTTATCGTTTTTTTTCCCCCCAGTTTTATCGATTCTTAGCGAATTGTAATGAATTTTAAGTACATTTTCCAGCACAATTTATATTTTTAATTTGTGAATGTTCTATTTTATAGTTAATAAACCTTATTCGAGCAATAAAATATGACTATAAAATACTTATATTTCTAAAAAAAAAAAAAAAACATTTAAATTAACGATTTTTAGCCGTTTTTGCCATTTTTGTTGATTTGTTTAGTTCGGTTTTTGAGATGTTACCAATTTAATCTGCTCAAAACGTACTGGACAACAAACTCATCCTTTCGTTTGGAAAGCTTGATTTTTTAGCGAAAGAAAAGAATTTTCCTCTCAATTCTAAGGAGAGTTATCGTCTGGAATGACACACACGCACATATATCTTATTATTAGAATGAAACTTTTTCTATTTGTCCACGCTATGCACCGTCACACGACTGAGGGGGAGTCTGCGAGTGGGGGAATCTTCTTGAGTGAGTCCGAACCACGGGCTGGTGGGTGGGAGGGGTGTGGGGTCAGTTCGTTGGGGTTAGGCAATGACCCGCAAGACTGAGCAGTCTTGAAGGCAAGGGTGCTTTGTGCCCCTTGTACTTATACATCACACCCCAAGCGAGCGAAGCGAGTGTTCCTTATTTATGTCTATATCTTGTTTTAAAAATTGTTAGTGGACAACTTTTTTTTTTTTTTTTTTTTTTTTTTTTTTTTTTTTTTTTGTAGGCGAAAGAGGATGTTATCAAAAGGCAACCATGAGCAATGAAGTATTTCCATTGTTTCAGACCAGAGTTCTCAGTTCAAGAGGCAACTGGATTATTAAACGGTTATGAGTCACTCAGAACAAGTAAAATATTTACAGAGCAGTATACTCCTCCCTGCAGTGTACTCAAAGAATCAGGGGATGTGGATGAAAGACGAACCTTCGAAAATTTGCCTCGCTGCCAGCTCATAGCTCTTGCAGATGTAGTGTATGGCAACGGAAGGGTTGAAGAGAATTTTGATTTTACCTCACCATCTGTTGAGGATTCATCTAACATCGATGATATACAGGGTGTCCCGCATAAGGTGGTCAATACTTCAGGGCGTGATTCTAGAGCTCATTTCTGATCAAAAGTTTCATAGATTTTTTTTTTAAAGCTTAGTTTTCGAGTAATTTAATTTTAAAGGTTTTACTAGTGTTTTCAACCTTGAGTCACTAAAACAGCAATAACTACAATAATTAAATGAGTAAGTTTAAATTTGAGGATACCGTTGGAAAGAGCGTTAAATTTCCTTCCTAAAAAATGCAAAATCAAAATTTTTTAGTCTCGATTCATTTGGTGAAAACACTGCTTGAACATGGAATTTCCACTAGTATAAGAAATTCCAATTTTTTAAACTGGCTGAGAGTGCCCCATTTCCGTACTGATTTCACATACCTCATCCGAAAAACTGGCCCAAGATCTCAGTTTTCTAATGGTATATCAATTTTTATTTTACTTTACTGATTACAGGAGAAAATTATGTTTGTATGTTGAAAAACATGGTTTTTGTTTATTATTTTCAATAATATAATTGTTTTCTTTTAAGTACTTAATAGTGATTTATTTTTTATATAACCATGAGTAATAGCTGCGACTCCACAGAGGGACACAATTTTTTTGAATTTAAGCCTCTGTGGGTATAAGTGTATATTGTATTGGTTTTTTTTATGTTTTTAAATTTATTTATTTATTGATGAGTATATTTCCTTTTGTTTATTTTCTTGTTGTGCCACAAAAAGAATCTTGAAACTTGATTGACTTGGATTGATTTCTACTGGTAATTGATTAAACCGGTCGTCATTGTTAGAGCTGGACAGTGGGCGAGCGATTAGATGGGACGAGGGCCAATCAAGAGCGCTCAGCCGCAAAGAAGCTAAAAAGAGACATTCCGTTTAAGTGTGGGAGTGGGAGTGGGAGGGAGGGGGGCAATATGCGGCCGAATCGGTGGCTAGCAAACGTGCTCGAGAATTAGGCGGGATCCTGCGCTAAATGCATTGCCCCCCATAAATAGGGTTCAGCAATAACGGTCTGGGGTAATGGCCCCGCTAAACGTCCTTGGGGCGCCCTGGAACGATTAGGAATTCAGTCCGATTAGATCGGCAGTTATTTGGTAGGAGGGAGGAGACGATGTGGCAGTTAGGCGGGGAGGGGGCGCTGAAATGGATAAAGGTAGTTCGGGGAGTGGAGGAGAGATGGCGGTAATGCCGCCCCCCCTTTAACCATCCGTCTGTTGTACATCAACCCCCTGGACGTCCATGGAAGGGAGGAGGGGGGGTGGAGAGGGAATCTCCTCTGGACGCCCTCCCCCTCACCGCCCCTCCACCAACGGAATGAAATTTCATCAAGATCCATCTTTATTACGGCTCCCGAGGCGGTAAGCGGCGCGAAGGGAGAGAGGGGACTCACTCTGGACGAATCGGCGGGTGGTTGATGGAAAGGCGAGTTGAGTCTGCTGAAATTATTTGTTGTCAGAGAGAATCCCTTCGGCGGAGGGAGAGGTTGGAATGGATTCCGTCCGAGGTGGGAGCGGGGAGGGGGTAAGAGTTATAGTGAAGAGGAGTTACGGAGGGGTTATAGTGCGGTAGGAGGAGGGGAAGGGGGCTACCAAGGAGCGCCAAAGGTTAAGCTCAGCTTGCGCGCTGTAATGATTCATCCATCCTGGGGCTTAGCGCTTCAGCGCCGTCCGGGTGATGGACGGCCAGAAGACGTTTTTGGGAAGCCAGACCCTCACACTTCTTTCTTCGCATGAAGGTGTTTCCAAACATTGCGTTATATAAATCCTACAGTCCCATACGAATTTGACATTTACCAGATTACCAAATGCTGCTTACTAATTTACATTGGCAAAACGGTACTTTTCCGTTATACCCCCCCCCCCCCCCTCGATGTTTCTTGGCATTCCTTCTTATTAAAAATTACATATTAGATACTTTTTAGAAATTGGTGACAATTTCAAGCTGTGGGAAGGAATTACATTATTTAAAAAAAAAAAAAAAAAAAGAAGAAGAAGGAAAAAAGAATTAACGTGTTTTCAGAAGTGGCCGATGTCGGTGAGGATTTGTTGAAACAAATTGCCACCACATGAATTGACAAAAGTAGAATGCACATGAATACGCACAAATAGATCAGAATGCTGTGTGTATGTAAGTGGTCTGGATGCTCGCAAGCTCGCATCTCGAAATTACATAACATCAAGTAGTCAATCCCTTAGTAAAAATACTGATTAGTTGGACATGTATGAATGATGTGTATACTTTAGAGGTATGGATGCTCGCAAGCAGGCATCTCAAAAATACATAACATAATGTAAGTAAGAAGTAATGCCTAGAAACATCGGGCGGGCGAGTTGAAGACTAATTGGCTGGGGGGGGGGGGGGGGGAGTATAACGGAAAATTACCGGCAAAACTTGTGACAATCTTAGTTATTGTCATGATTAAACAAGGTATTTTGCCCTTCGAGCCTCGCAAGGGGCTCCCCCGGACCCCCCGGTTGCTTTCCGCCTTGAGCCTTCAGCTAAGATTGCTAAAACGTGGAACATGCTTTCTTCCCGCTAATTCGTAAATGTAGATAAATTTAAAACTACGGCATAAATGTTTTCTGATCGAAATTAGAACAGATTACCTAGGTAGGTAATTTTCTGTTATGGTGCGCGTCCACAATTACTATAACCAAGATTAACTTCTCTACCAAGTGACAACAAAACAAGCGGCATTGTTTACTATGTCCCTTTAAAACATAAATAAATGTAAAACTACGACATGAATAGAAGAACAAGTACGAAAGAAATGCTTGATCAATTGGAGAACAATTTTTGTCGGGTGAAAACTACAGAAGTTTCATATCCCCAGCAACGGCTTGGTTGTACGTAAAAATGAAAAGGAAAAATTTCGTGACACATCCGCGTAACGTTTTTCGCTAGTTAGTCCAAGGCTAAAGCATGTTCCATGCTACAAAAACAGTAAAACTAGACTGAAAATGGATTAGAATGCCGCCATCCGCACCTTTCTATCTCATTCCGTTCCTGAGATATGATTTAGGTACTTAAAAGAATTTTGTGTTGGTGGGGGGGGGGGGGGGACAACGTTGTTTGCCACAAAAACCCTCTCTCCTCCTTTTTAAAACAATCATTTTCAACTTTTTAAACTTATTTTCGGATTCAAAGTTAAATTTCCTTTCCGCATAGTTCACATTCGTAATGAATAACGAACTTCTAAGGACTGCAATTGCAGTTCAAACATTGAGAATTGAAAAAAAAAATTAAGTTTCTGAAAGTACTTGTGAGAACGTTAACTGCATTAACAAAAAACATGCTGGAAGCTGTCTAATTTCAGGAAAACTTACCAATTTAACCAGCTTTCTAATGACAAGGTCAGTCTGCGTCATCAATGATTTCATAGAGAAATTCAAGTTTGAATGCAAAAAACAGAAGGCAAGTACAAAAATACGGTGTCCAGAACAGGCGTTGTCGTGATTTCTCAAGTGAGGCAAGAGAAGTCAAAGGTCTCATAGTATCGTCCTTGCTGGTAAATAAAATCTCACGAATGTTCAAGTCCATAGAATTTTATTCACATTAACATGTTTAGTTCTCTTTGTCGTGGCAGCGTTAACTTGTGAGAAGTACGTGGACGTAATTTAGGTGTACGTGACGTGCCACAACAGCCGCCCTCGTCATCGGATTTTTCTGGTGTAAAAGTTTTATTTCTACTTCCCTATGTACTGCTACTTTCATTTCAGTTTTACTGACTTTAAAGAAGACTAAATTCTGTTTGCGATTTATTTACGTATCTACCTACTACTATGTTCGTACATTCACTTAGTGATTTTTTTTTTTTTTTCCTGGAATTCTGTAAAACGACCTCAGGCTTACAACGAAGATTTCATTTAACCGTGATATCTTCAAAATCGTTTATCTGAATCATATCACTTCAACACCAAACACAGGACAATTGAGAATCCCTTTATTAATTTTCTGGTAGATATTCGTATTTTCGTAGCTGCCTACTATTTTTTCAAACTTGAATTTTTCCATCAAACCGATAAGGGATCGAAAGTTTACAGTGCCATAAAAAGGCTACTGAAATTTCCAAGTTTTTTTTTTTTTTTTTTTTTTTAAATTTGACAGCTTCTTCTTCGACAGTTTTTCGTAAATGGAAATAACGTACGAGTATTTTCAGAAACTTGATTTTTTTTCTCAGTTTTCAATGTTTGAAATGCAATTGTGGTCCTTAGGAGTTCGTTTTTGATTATAAATGTTTACCAGCCCTATAGAAAATTCAACATTCATTCCGAAAATATGGTCCAAAGTTGAAAAAATTATTTTTAAAGTAGAGCAACGGTTTTACGCCAAAAAACGTGGTTTTCTATTTATTTAAAAATAATAATAATAAATCATTTTTTGAGAACCGGATTCAGATGAAGATGGAAAGGTGCGTGTTTTTTTTTTTTTTTTTTTTTTTTTTTTTTTTTTTTTTTTTTTTTTAAATATATTTATTGAGGTTACGGGCTTTGAATACCATACGCAATTTAATCACTTGGAAATTTTTTTACCAATTCCTTCAAATGTCGCTCCCAGAAAGGTATAAAGGAAAGATTTTCAGACTAATCTGATGTAAATACAATTAAATTTTAGATAAGAAGGTACCGCATGGGGTGTCGGTAGGTGAGAGTAGTGAATGGGTTATAAACGCTTATATAGATATAAACAGGTTGGCCGCCAGTTAGCGTTAGGAGCTCACTCAGCTGATTGGGTTGGTTCGGCGAGTTAAAATCCTATCCGACTTGGCTCACAGGGGCTCCATTCCAAATTTAAGCTTCCCGAGATAAATAGCGTGGAATTTGGATTTTTTGAATCATGAAATCAGCTCACGCTGCTGATTATCAATGACGGTTTTTGCAATCTCTTTATTCGGAATGACTAGCTGATCATTCTACAACCCATCCCGTCAAATGTGGTCCAGCCGATTTCATGTTAAAGCGCTATTACGAGGATACACATACGTACATAAAACATGCATACATAAACGGACAAAGTAAATAAAATACGTTCCGATTTTTTTCTTTCTATTTTAAGAAAATGTGCGATTCTATTTAACCCTTAAAAAGGTTTAGTTTGGTATACTAGATCACAGAAATACTATAGAAAATTGGTTACAATTAATTGCAAAATTTGAGGGTTCTTCCGCCCTCCAACCACTGTCTGTCGTGGGTACGAAGTATTGGCACTCCAGGGTTAATTCGAACCATTTTTGGCAGTCCGAAAAACGCTTTTAGTTGAGTTCACCTTTCATGCCCCCGTTCGAATAAAGGAGCTAGCCCACACGAAAAAAACGAGAGAGAAAAAAAATCACATTCTGGCGCAGTACCACCCGGGTAATCTCGGCTATGGTCCTGAGTTATGCGGAAAATCCGTGAGAGGGCGATGTTGCTCTTTCCACAGTCGTTGAAGTGAATACGACGGCACTTAGTCGAGATTTAGATATCCTCACCTTAATATCCGTTGTAGCTTAATACCCACTTAGTCTAAGCCGGAGTCGCCCCATAATTCTCGCTGATTGCATCCCGCGTTTTCTCTCTTCGTTCCCGATTTCCACATCATTTTCCACCTTTTTCTCCCGACCCGGGGGTTTTTATTATGACATCACCTGGAGCTTGTGGTGCACTCGTATCTGCCTAATGTTTCCTTTGGCTGAGCTGACGAGGTGAAATTCCTTTTCTGAGGATGGTTCAAATATCTAGTTTTATACGTAAACACCGCAGAATGATTATTTCTGTATTAGATAGCCTTTATACGCTGATCGCTAATAAATATTTATTAAACGTAATTGCTTAACAAAAACACATATCGATAAAACAATAAATGAAATTTAATGATGTTAAATAATGATATTATTTAAAATAAATAAAAAATTAATTTCACTGAACCCTTTACGCAACGAGAGATCTAAGGACAATGCTACATCAGAGTCTTAAATATATTACGAAGGCGCATGCACCTACCAACTGAAATGGTTTGGATAAAATGAACGCTTTGTAAATTATCAATCAAAGGTTTATTATTCCTGTTTTAAATGCCATTCTATGCAAATCATCGGTCTACATAATAAAGCCGGTCACATATCAGGCGGTCATCGTTCTACATATTAAGAAGCTCTATAAATGATATATCATCGGAACTTGGCGCTTCGTGCCTTCCAGGAGTTCATACCATATCAACCCCAGGACCCTACAAGTTTACGTTTTTATGGTATATGTCAAAAAATAGAAAAAATGCTGAAAAAACGGCATGTCGAACAAGACACAATTACCTTCACATTTCCCTAAGCAGATCAGAGCACCTTCTGACTTTGGGATTACATTCCAAATGTTCCAATAGAGCTCTATTTCAGGTTTCAATGCCATAAATCGATTAACAAACGAATTATGCTTAGAGGTCCTACAGCTGATCAGAGAGCCTCTTAACTTTTTAATTTTATTCTAGATGTTCCAGAAGAACTCTTTTTCAGGTTCCGACTCCGTGATTTGATTGAGAAATTGGTTAGGCTAAGTGGTAACGCAGCTGATCAGACCCCTCCTGACTTTGTCATTATATTCTAGATGTTCCAAAAGAGCTCTTTTCCAGGTTTTGACTCCATGAGTTGATTGAGAAAGAAAGTGGGCTCAGTGAACAATTATATTATTGTAAGACTATTACGGAAATATTTATTCAAATCCGAATTTAAGCTATTAATTCTACCAAATTCAGACGGACACCCACAAAATGGAATTTATCTGAATACGTAAATCATAAGTGGATTCTTTTTCGGAGCTTTTTTTTTCAAACTATTTGACTGAATGGAATGGAATTAGACTCATGGAACCTGGACCCGTAATTACGTACCTACATCTGCACTGAAATCCTCATCGATGGTCCTGAATCTTGGGATTTCTAATTTTTTAAGAACGTAGATGGTTTATGATGTTTGCGTTACTGATAGACCGCATTTCATACCGTGGGATGAGACATCCGTCTTGATGCACGCTAATCCGTTCGCTCTTCTAAAGGAACTTGAGAGTGAATGAAAACAAATCCCGTATGAACAAAGGAAAAATTCCCAAATATAATACCGCAATCGAACCAGCTAACTACTACAAAATTATTATGTCAAGAAATTCATCGTAACTTTCTGTACCTCAGATGAAACAATGAAACGTATTTATGGGTTTATAATATCTTATTAATTATCATTCAGTTTAGGTGCTTTCTGTATAAAAAGACAATAATGACAATGACCTTCTTAAATTCATCTGCTCTATATACTTATAGACCTGCACACAAGAGCTATCTATGAATAAGAGCGATGTAGTACAAAATTAGTCAACCATTATGTAATCAATTGTAGCACTTCATTGGTTTTAACTAAGTAATTATCAATGGCGAACGTAGTGAGCATTTTTCACGGTGTGAGCGTGCGCGTATATGTGTGTTCCGCGCTACAGGCCACAATTTTGGGGATATCAACATTATATTAAGTATTTAGACTCCAGGGTTAGCTGAATAGTTTAGTGGCGTTCCGTGGTAAGAAAATTGTCGTCAGCGACGACGATCGTCTTCAAATCAACCAAAAATCGAGTTTGGTGTCGTTTTCAATAGTTTTCGCCACACATAGTCGACTGAAACCTCCAAAAGAGGTTTAAAAGTTTGTTTTCCATGACGATAGTACAACGTCTTCATCGTCTTAACTGACGTCAGACATTTTCAAATCACCTAAAATTGAGTTTGACAGCAAAAATTTGTACAGTACCTCAAACTTCGTTAGGCACTGTTGAGCTGACCCATACTAGTTATTCTCACTTCCCGAAAATTATCATAATGTTTCTGCCAGCAGCCAACATGGTAAATTTTCATGGAATGAGATATGTATGTTATACTCTTGCTGCAAAATACCATAGCTATTTTCTAAATATATACGATCCTTGCTTGGAGACCTTGATGTTATTTATCTGCGGCGCATCGAATTATAAAAAGGATCCATAAAACAAAGAGGAAAACAGCTGCTAGCTTAACTCTCCCGTAAACGAAAGTAGTTTAGCTTATGGCGCGCCAAAAGCGAAAAGGCTCATTTACAGTAAAATGTTTATCGAGTTGAAAAAACTAAATCTTTTTCCACTTGGAACAAAGTACGATGTGCAATCCATGACTCTTATTTCGAGAGCCAAGTTCTACCGAGAGATTGTCTGGTTTCCTATCCAGTTTCACCAGCTGAGATTTGGTGTCTTGCCAAGTCAGTGTTGCCTCAATCACTCCAAGATTTACAACTTTAAGTTCCTTTGTCTCAGGTGTCTCGACGAGACACAAACCATTTCAGGATCTATGCTTCGAAAACTATCTGGAGAAGGAATAATTTCTTCGCGCTTGTTGTTCCAAATAACATCATTGCATCATTGTTCGTTACACTGAATCGGATTTGGTTTTTACGTAAATGAGAAAGGAGTAGCGTAATAGTTATATACAAAATTTAAAATAAGACAATATAAGTGTAAATGATACGACGATTTCATAGGAGCTAGTTATGGTGGGAAGTTTCATTGATTCTCGTCTGAAAAGGAATTTTACGTAACCACGTTATTTGTTGTGTTGATCTCCCAAAATGGAGTAGAGAATATGTTTTTGGCAAGGTAAAGAAGAATTTCAATAATTTATTATAACCAACTTAAGATAAAATCCGCTAAAAGCCATCGTAACCTAATTTTTGCATGTCTTATTATTTGTTAAGCCCTACAGTAGCATACCTATGTAATTTTAAACATCGATCTTTCCGAATTAACTCGTTCATCACGTATATCAGCTATTTTGGTCACGTATCTATATATTGATCCTGGCTCTACCTTTCTATCGGTAAGTTCATTTTCATGGGAAGAAAAAGGGGAAAATCGACTCGTTTTTTACTTTTTATTGGACCATCTTGAAACATTGAAACCGTCTTGAATTTCGGTTTTGTCTCTAAGGGGGTCAGTGTGCCAACTAATCCATGCAAGGGATTAGTCTAATGCTATATGGAACATTCAACTAATAACATGAGTACATAAATAATAATATAAACCACACAAGGAAATAATATTTATGGCATTAACCATAAATAAGTTATGTACCTATCTCTCAAATATTTCACATTAAAACGAGATTTCAACTTCGTTGTGACATAATAGCTCACTGGTACCTAACCAGCTCCAGGTCCTAACTGGTTCTTTTGGCATTAGTGATTCTTCATTATTTCTACACTAAATTAGTGTTGAAAAAAGAATGTAACTCTCTCATGACTTTCGTTTCATTTGAGAAAAACTGAGATATCAGGCAACGTAATTGGTATGATATTATTAATTATTATCAATTATGACGAGAATTTTAGGGAAACAAATGTGGGTCTATCTTCACAAATTGGTTTGATAACATAACATATTATATGGGTTTTCACATGAATAAAGTAATAAGAAACACTAATTTCATTGTGGAACCAGTGAGTATCAATATTCATGGATGTTTCTATTGGCTGGCTTTCGTGAGTAGGTACAAAAATTATTATAGAAAAATACTGGGGAAGTTTGACTCCCTTAGTTTTCATAGCAGTTCTTAGTTCGCCAATTTGTGGAATCCTCTCATTTTATCACTACATCTCATTATCCCTAAGCCATTGTAGTGTCAAGGAAAGCTCATTTATTACGCAAAGTTATAAACTAATATTGCTAGGTAACCAAAATGAACTAATAATGTGAAAAGAAGGCAGTAGGTACTTGTAAGCAGTAGGTAGTAGACGATGCATAGACCTCTGATCAACTGATGGGCCCCTAAGGCTGATGATTTCTATCGTATTCAATCTCTGAAGCCGACATTATGAGATGATAAATATGATTGGCTCATTCTCACCCAGCTGAGTGAGCTAAATTGTCTCCTGTTCATCCTAGGAAATTGAGATAGGGAGACTCTCTGGGACACTAAGAGACGATTGAAATCATTGGATCTTTCCCAATCAGCTGAATAAGCTGAATTCTCATCTGTTGCCCCTAGGACGTTGAAATTTAGTAGTGATGCTCTCTGGGACACTAAGAGACGATTGCAATTATTGGCTCTTTCCTAATCAGCCGAGTAAGCTAAAGTCTCTCCTCTTTATCCTAAGAAGTTGCGATTTGATAGGGAGACTCCCTGATGCACTAGGATATGATTGAAATGATTGGCTCTTTCCTAATCAGCTGAGTTAGCTAAAATCTCTCCTGTTCATCCTAGGAAGTTGAGATTTGATAGGAAGACTCCCTGGGACATTAAGAGACGATTGAAATGATTGGCTCATTCCTAATCAGCTGAATAAGCTAACTCTCTCATGTTCATCCTAGAAAGTTGAAATTAGATACGGAGACTCTCTGGGATACTAAGATACGATTAATTTCAGTGCATCTTTTTTTATCAGCTATCTGAGCTAGTTTAATTGAGACATTTTGACATGGATATTTATCACCTGTCATAGGTCATTTCGCATCTGCAGCCTGTATTTTGTCACCTGTGATGGTTCATTTCCCATCTGTCATTTGAAATATGTATTGAAAATTAAACAGACTATACCATGGTATCCATGCCACGATTTTTTTCCGTGTTAGTGGTAACAATTTACGTGTTCATATACAGAGTATCTCATATTTTTTTCTTTCTTCGATCCGGAAAACTGCGGTAGCACAAACCTCAATGTAATGATGGAATACAAACGCTCGAGATTCTGAATGGCAAATAACTGCGTTCGTCGAGGAAACCAAATTAAAATTATAACACCAGTGAAACCGGAATGAAATTGGGTGGGGAATAATTGCTACAAATCCCGCAGGGGTTTAACTTGAAAACGGTAAACTTGGGTGTCTTGTTTTTCACGGGGGAATATAAAATGATTCATCGCAGCTTCTGACGTAATCCTTTTCAAATAATGAACGAATTCTGTCTTTATTATTCGTACGAGTAATTAAATTAAGGAAGGAATTAAATATCTTATTTACGGGTTAAAAGATTCTGGGAAGTTTAACGGTAAATACGATGGAATTATATGAAGTTTACGAGACATGTATATACGTGATGAATGAGATTTTATTGTTTCTTACTGAAATGGTGCGTAATAATGATGAGAAGTTAGTTTTATGCCACGTAGAAATGAAAATAAGTGTACGATCCAAATCTTCCTTATGTATGAAATTATATGAATCTGTGGGTGCACAGCGGCAAACGTTACATCTTGTTTTAATACTGTCAAGAATGAACCTTTGTAATGGACCAAGAAAGAACATTTTTAACCCCCCTCAAATTTTTTTGGATCACGTTCCAAGAAGCGTAGAATCCGAAAATTGAATAATAAAAAATAAAAAACTGTCGTTTGCTGTCCTAAGCTTTTCTCCAAAACTACGGGACCAAACTTTATGGAATCGGCTGAAAAACCATACATTGGCCATGCATAGTTCCGAAGGAATTCTCACTTCACGAAATCAAGTTTGTAATAACTTTCGTCGCCTGAAGATGGACATGTGAAGGGCAGGTGAGTTGTCATTTTAAGTCACTAATTTTCAGTTGGCAGGTCAGGTCTTATTGGAAACTAAAGGGCTAATAAAGTTTAGATGATCTATTTAATTAAAGTATGGTCTCTTCAAAAGACGACTACATGTATGCAGTTACATTTAAATCTTTGTGATAATTTATAGCCTTTTCGGAAGTGGTTCTCAGAAGTGGTGTGCATTCTGTATCACAATTATGAAGTCGGTTATTGCTGAGGGTGTATTGCCATAGCATGTCACCCTATTTGTTCTGTGGATCTCTTCTTTAGAATATCCTCGGTTAAATCACTTAAAAGGTTTGGCTGTTGGCATGATATGGTGAGAAGGGTTGGAGAGCACAGGCTTCAAACTAAATAGAAGGGTGGGTCACAACTTCAGCAGAGATTGTTATTTTCTGTGTTATTTACTGTGTGGCTGTATTATTTTCCATTATGAAGACCTAAACTAACTAACTATCTCTGCATTCCAGGCAGATAATTATTATTGCTTACAAGGTCCCAGGAGGGTCCTTTTTCCCCTCCGCCACACCGAAAGTGCGGCTTATTCTGCGGGACATCCCCTCGATTCTGAACTAAAAGTTCTGGAGCCAATCTCCCTCTCCCATTCATCTGAGAATCCCGAGGGAGGTCTTCTATACCGATCCAGTCTTCTATTGGGCGAACGTCCCAAAGATTCTGAATCTTTCGGTTTCCTATGCTAGGCACTAGGGAGACCGTTTATTCGTCCTCTCCGCACAGTCTCCACCCTGGTTCACCTTTTAAGCTCACATGCCCCTGGAAGATAGAATGTCTCTATGTACATTAAGCATGGTTCAAGTCCCATCCTGCTAAGTTAAGTAATCAGAGCAGGATAGAGGTTATTATGTTCATTTAATTCTAGAAATAAAATAACATAGAGATAGGGGATTGTTCCTGCTGGAAGAGCTGGTTGTTGCAGTAGTTTGCGGAGCATGGAATCTTACTAAACAGCCTACGGAATCTGACATTAGCAGAATTATTCGACTATTCTTATCTCAAACTGCTAAGCTATGTAATCCGAGAAGACTGAAAATACTGAACTAAACTTCATCTCATTTTATAGACAAAGCAGTTTACAGGTTGGGTGTATGATCCTTCTGGATGGCCCTGGTTGTTGCAATAGTTTATTGGCGAGCTATGTTAGGAAGGGTTCATCGCCAATCAACGCATCATGGCCAACTAACTGAATAACAAGCTGAATTCCCTCATTTGGGTTACTTCCCCATTCCGAAAACACCAACTCAGTAACTCAGAAGGCTGAGCATACCTTTACCTCCTTTTAGGCATACATAATACAGAGACAGTAGATCTGATCCTCCTGGAAGAGCTCTGGCTGTCGCAGAAAGTTGCTTGGCAAGCTATGTTGAGAAGAGTTGCTGGTTATGGTCATCTTACTAAATAGCAGGCTGGGTCGTAACGTTAGCTGAGTTCACAATGGGTTGTGTAATTATCCGATTGTGGAGACACCAACTCAACAACTCCCAGTAGTTGCCTTTCCGACAGATGGAATGTGTATATAAATATCTAATCCAGGTCGTTTATGTCTTTACCTGATCACATAAGTAATCAGATAAAGCTGATAATACCTCTTCATACCTGATCACAGGTTTTAGAGATAAAATAATATGGAGATTAGGGACATGATCCTGCTGAACATTTGAAATTAATGCATTACACTTCCATTGTTGGAAATCCAAACTGTAGCCAGGCGTTGACTTTATTTTTTATAGACCGTAGGTAATATAGAAAGCGATACCAGGTTCTTCAGAACAATTGTTCATCACCACTAAATGGAATGTCTGATCATTAGAGGTTCCCCATCCTTATGAATACAAAATATGGTTGAAAAATGTATGGGTTCAGATTATACAAATGGTGTACACTTCACCATCATTATACATTTTTTGATATGATGTACTCATATTGAGTAAATTCGTGTTCGACTGTCTTCGATAGATAATTCTTTTTTCAAGAGAAAATCATTCAAATACCAGTTCGAAAACCCATAAGAAATGTTCATGTAACGCATGTTGACCCGGACAATTCGGAATAAAATGTGCGAACTATATTGGGAGTGAACAATTATAAGTTCAACTTTCTATCACTTCGACTATCAAAAATAAAATCATATATGCCTACTCCATACCTATGTATAATTTCTCCGAAACATTTCAAATGAAGATACTGATTGCTCTAGTATCGCCAGCAGGCGAAGATATAGATTTGAGAGTTCGAACAGACACTATATTCTCGACATAGGCAAATGAGGTATGGAAATATTCATTAACATTCCTAGAAGACGTATAAGCCATTACAGGTAGTTCCAATCACGCAGGAAGGCGTCAAACTTCTGAAGGGTCTCGGTTTTGTGATGCCATATGGTAACGTCGGGTGGTAATGGGATACAAGAACATTGAGGTCTGAGCTAAAGCGTCGGGCGTACGTTTGACACAGGTGGAATGAAAATGAGCGATGGGTTCCCTTTACTTTTGACATACGAGTAGTGAAACTCGCGAGGAAAACAGGAATGAGAAAATACTCGTAACTGCTTTTGCCATTTTATCTTTTGACGTGCTGGATGATTAAAGACGATCCCTCCTAACAAAAACCATTAAAATTATGTAAAACCTACAAGTACATTTTTCTCGATGACAGCTAATGTCATTGAAGAAAAGATAATTCAACTTAATTAATCTTTCACACAAACTAAATCACTCGCAACGACGTTGAGTAAACCCATTTCAATGAAAAACGGAAGTGAAAAGATAACGTTGTCTAATTTCATAAAAATAATGAGTCATAATATTAGATCGAATGTTAGTTAGGTCATAATCAGTACCTAGCAGACAGTAACACTGGTAACAGAATATTTAGTGGAATTAGGCCCTGTATCTAGAAACGGGTAAAACTAGAGGCAGCAGCCCTGGGAGGTTTACTTGAGGCAACGGGTATCTACGAAGCGTAACTTAAACACAGAGCAGGGTTAGGAATAGCTTCCCCTGGTATTAGCAACCAGTGTTAACTTCTCCAGATGAAATTTTCGTAATCGGCAGGCCAAAAAACTAATTGTGAGGGTGGCAACGCTCGCAGTATTGGTATTATTGGTAGTACGCACCGTCGCGACGTTAGCGTCACTCAAACCTGTGTCTCGGTTGACTGTTCGTTTTGGTATGTCAGCTTTCAAGATGAAGTTATTCATATTATTAGGTGTGTTCCAAGCACCCGTCTGAGCTCATGAACTCATATGGGTTCCACGAGTTCACGAAACTTTTAGGTTCAAGAACCCGTCGGTGGGAACACTATAGTTCACCTGAAACTCAATGCACCAACCAATACTAGCGTCGTCTTTAATAACATGAAAACCTCGTCATCAAAATCCTTTGAGTATTCTGAAGAAAATGCCAAAAAATTTCAAAAAAAAAACGGTATTTTCAACTATTTTTGAAGGTTATTTACTGATTGCCACCCTCAGAGTATTTTCCCAGGTATGAAGGGTACGGGATACCATTCCTACCCAGAAGAAGAGTGACTGTTGAAAAATTCATCAAAATTCTTCGAACCATTATTGAGAAAAGGCAACAAAAAAAAAAGTGCTAAACACGACGTTTTTTCTAGTAAGTTAGGGTGAGCCAAGCGCGTACGAGAAAAAAATTAGTTTGATTTTGCCAGCCAATTACCAACTATCCTTGAACGAATGTTTTATATCTATGTGTAGACAGCTGATAAAAGAAAACTGGCTGTTGTAATAATTATTAGATGAAGCAAATTGAAAAAGAGATGTGAAAAGTGATAACACAACAAGCATCAAGCACGCTAATGACAAGGCATTAAGCGTGAATGTTTGCGGTGAAATGAATTCTAGGAAGGTTCAGAAAGGTTTCCTTCAGTTCGAGTTCTGAACCCTATTCCCGAGCAGGTCTGAAGAGTTCTTGAACTCACTGAACTCAGTTCATGAACCCGACGCGGTGGTAACACCTAAGCGAGTGTTGAGTTCCTGAACTCAAAACGCTTGGAACACGATTCACGTGCGCATAAGGTTCTGCGCCGAACCAGTTCCGAAAAGTTCATGAACTCGCGGTGCTTGGTACACAGCTAATATTAGCCAGTATTGTCGAGGAATGGATCACAATATAACCATGACAACATAACCACTGCTGGATAACTTCGAAACAACCACTATTATCGTCATGGAATTTTCTATTCTGATCATGTAATAGATTACATGCGAAATATGCGAAAGCGATCGGATTTTGCATACTGCGACATCTTCCTTTTGTCCAACAGTTCTAGCCAATCACAGAGCTTACCTCAGCAAACAGCAGAGGTACCCACGCAGTCACAGCTGGGGAAGGGGTACCCAGGGTTTCAGAGATAACCTCTGTTCTAGTTACGCGTTTTAACAAAATTTCGCAGGGGCAACCCCCGCCACCAGTTCTAGATACCCGGCCATAGACTCCGTTCATCTATAACACCCGTTTTAGATCATTTCCGTACGAAATGGAGCTATTGCAATGGCTCAAAAAAATGAAAATAAAAATTTTTGAAATTTTTTTCCAAGGAAATCCGTTTTGAGCTATTCTGAAAGGATACTGAGTGCTGGTTATGTCTAGGTAGTGAATATAATTGGAGGTTGGGTTGACCAAACTAGACGTGAGTGGTTTTCTTTATGTTTTATTCATCATAATCCACAACGTTTCTACCCAGGGGCTGGGTCCTAATCATGTGGTGATAACCTAAAAAGAACAAGAAGTAGGTATAATCTAAAAAGAACAAGAAATAGGTATAATATAAATGGTAGAAGTGTGTGATCAAAATGGGAAAATCTTAGTAGTTTTACTTATCATCTAATGGCTTAGATTTTACATACCTATAAACTGGGTTTCGTATTGGGGAAGAAAACCAGGGTCAGGAGGAGCTATTTCTAGAGAGTAGGTTTACCGAGTATCGAAGAGCCCAGGACAAAACTGCAAACCGCGAGGGCAAAATATTGGTTGGATTGATGGGAGACAATAACATGTTTACTTTGAATGGCAGATCATGTGGGGATCAGAACGGCTTGTTCACTCTGGTGTCACACATCGGGAAAAGCTGTATTGACACGGTGTGGGGAAATTTGGAATGCATAAACGAGTTTTTGGATTTGAAAGTCGACGATATTGGTTCGTTGTCAGACCATTTACCATGTCTGGTCGACGTTGAATGGAGTGGTAACATGGACATTCGGAAAGGTGCGTGTTACTTTTGACAGCGAGCGTCCGTGCGATATTTGCAACATACCAGGAGCAACAGATAGCTTTCGCCATTTCTTTCAGCAATGCGCAGTTTTTGAAACAGAAAGAGAACGGTGGCTTAATGAAAAATCCCTTAACGATGGACAGGCCCTATACTGGTTCGACGTGAAACTGGAACACGACTGGAAGAAGCTGTATTCTTTTCTATATATAGCCATCAGGCAAAGAGCAATTATTGTAAATGAAGGGTTCCTTTTCTGACGGCTCGAAAATGGCAATTTTCTTTTTAACTGGATGTTACAATTTATTTTTTGAGAATACTTATATAGGGTACAGTTGTATTTATATATCCTACCATTCGAATTAAGTTTGTATACATATTCCTATCTACTGAAACTACATCAACTCTTGTAATATCTTCGGATTTATACAATAAAACATTTCATTCATTCATTCATTCATTCAACTGGGTTTTTTCAAATTACATACCACTGGCTTTTTTTTCTAGGCCAGTTGTATGTCATTTGAAGTTTGCCAAAGTGTTAGATGTTCTTACATTTAACCCAGCCCCTGGGTAGGAACGTTGTGGATTATGATGAATAAAACATAAAGAAAACCACTCAAGTCTAGTTTGGTCAACCCAACCTCCAATTATATATATATATATATATATATATATATATATATATATATATATATTTATATATATATATATTTATATATATATATATATTTGTGTGTGTGTGTGTGTGTGTGTGTGTGTGTGTGTGTGTGTGTGTGTGTGTGTGTGTGTTTGGGTTGCTGGGGTAGGGTAACTGTTGGTGTTTTTATCTCTTCGGAGCTCCTTCATATCCCTACCCAAGTCATGGTCATACGTCCCCGTCGTGCAACCCGGGCACCTTCTGGTTTAGCGGATGGGGCAGAATGACCCGCTGGCGCTTAGGGGGGAGGCTCATGTCATTGGGTCTCCCGACCCTTAATCACCGTCTCCCTCGTTATGGATAATAATGAAATAGAGCCTCATAACCCCCCCGGGCCCATTGGCTCGCGGGGTTCTAGGGGAGGCGCTCGGGGGCGCCCCAGGCAGGGGCGTCGGCCATCCTCTCCCTCTTCTTCATCCTCGTCTTCCTATCCCTCATCCTCTTCCACGACCCCTGTAAATGTCCACCAGTGTGCCCACTGTGAGAGAGCCTTCAGCACCAAGCGTGGCCTCAGTGCCCACGTCTGGCAGAAGCATCCTGTACAGGCCAACGCTGCAATAGATATAGAGCGAGAGCGGCCCAGGTATGCTTCTGAGGATTTGCGGCGAATGGCAGCAGAGGAGGCAGAGGCTGTGCGTAATGGGGTACGAAACATAAATGTTTTCTTGCAAGCACGTTTTCCCATGCGCACGCTTTCTGCCATTCAATCTCTTCGCCTGAGGCCCCACTATAAGCAGCTTGTCCAGGATGCAATCCTGGCAAATAGCCGTGGGGCCTCTCCCGCATCTCCGACAGGCGTGGGACAACAGCCCGCCATTCAGCAATCCTCCCCCGGGACCTCCGGTCTTCTTGAAGACTTGAAGACTGAAGTATTGAGGCTCGGGGAGCAGGTAGGCAACATTGTTGGTTATGAGAGTGCCTACCTGCAGGGTCTGGCGAGGCGGGCTGTTGAGGGGCCAAATAGCTTGGAGGACGAGGTCGCGGCCTATGTGCAGAGGATCTTCCCGCAGGTTGAGGAAGCGACCGTGGCGAGGCACCAGGGAGGAGTTCCTCCTAATGTGGTGCCTCGTGGAGGTCGCAGAGCAGCTAAGCAAGCGAGAAGGCGGGAATACCAGCGTGTCCAGAGACTGTGGAGGAAGCATCCGGCTCGTGCAGCTGCGGAGGTACTGGAGGGAGCTGGGGATGAACAAGTCATGCCCCCTCTCCAGGAGTTTGTGGATTACTGGGAGCCACTTATGAGTGCTCCCAGCCACAACCCTGGTGAGCCAGTGGTACCCCCAGCTTCCACCAGGGATTCCTTGCGCAGCATCATGTGCACACCGGTGCTTTATGACGAGGCACATAAGTGCCGTGTCAAAAACTCCACTTCTGCTGGACCCGATGGTGTTTCCGCCCGACGCTGGAATAAAGCTCCAAAAAATGTCAGGCTGCTCATCCTCAACCTGTTACTTCTATCGGGAAGGGCCCCGAAAGCGTTGACCCGTGCCCGAACCATCTTCATCCCAAAGAAAGGAGGAAGTGGGCCTGGAGGCTACCGTCCGATTTCAATATCATCGGTAGTTTTCCGCCACTTTCAAAAGATTCTGGCATCTCGCTTCCAAGTGGCTGGTGTCATAGGTGACGTCCAGAGAGCATTTCGGCCAGCGGATGGCACAGCGGAGAATCTAACAATTCTCCAAACTGTCATTTCGCTGGCCCGTACCAAGAAACGGCAGCTCCATCTTGCCGCTCTGGACGTCGCTAAGGCCTTTGACACAGTTAGCCACTCTGCCCTGACCGATTGTCTTCGTGGTGTCGGGGCACCTGCTCGTTTGATTGAGTATGTTGCCTGCCTGTACCACGAAGGCGTGACGGTCTTCGAGGCACGAGGTGAGATGTCAGGGGATGTTGTTATTGGGCGCAGGGTACGCCAGGGGGATCCTCTGTCGCCACTCCTCTTTAACCTGGTCGTGGATACGGCCTTGGGTAAGCTGCCAGCTGAAATAGGGTTTGATCTCGCCCCTGGGGTGCGAGTAGGTGCATTGGCTTTTGCTGATGATGTCATCCTACTCGCAGAAACCCGTGAGGGCTTGCAGATCTCCCTCAACGCATTTGCTGAGCAGCTAGCCAGGTGTGGTTTGGTGGTAAACCCAGCTAAGTGTGGGTCGGTCTCCTTGGTCCCGTCCGGTCGCCAGCATAAGGTGAAGGTGGTGGATGAGGAGTGTTTTGTCTTAGGACAAACTTCCATCCCTGCCCGATCCGTGTTGGAGGTTTGGCGGTACCTTGGAGTCGACTTCATGGGTGTTGCAACCATTGCCGCAAGCCGTGTGGACCTTAGTGGAGCATTAGCTCGTGTCACTAAGGCTCCATTGAAGCCACAGCAGAAGCTGCGCCTCCTTCGCACGTACTTACTGCCAAAGCTAACCTATGGGTTAGTCTTTGGCAGGCTTACTGCGGGGAGGCTGCTTGAGTTAGATCGTGAAGTTCGCTCTGCTGTGCGCTCTTGGCTAGGCTTTCCACCTGGTGTCCCAAGTGCTTACATCCACGCACCGGTCAAGGCCGGTGGGCTCGGTATTGTCTCTCTTTCTGCCAGCATCCCATCTTTACGCCGCCAGCGCCTGCTTGCCCTCAGGGGCTCGAGCTGGGAGGTCCCCCGCACTGCTGCTGACCTGGACTTTGTCCGGCAGCAGTTGTTGTGGTGCGATCGAGCAACACCAACTGCTCCAAAACCCAGCTCATCTGCTGAGTTTGCTGCTGTGCTACATGAATCAGTAGATGGTGAAGAACTCCGACAGTGCACTGAATACCCTATTTCTTCCCAGTGGGTGGAATGGGCTTCAGAGGGCATTGGGGCCCATGACTATCGCCATTTTCACGCCGTCCGGGTGGCTACGTTAGCCACCTCGGTGACATGTTCGAGGAGTAGTCGCGGGACAGTTGACACCCTTTGCCGTGCCTGTCGGGGTAAAAATGAGAATCTATATCATGTGGTGCAGCAGTGTCCTCGTACTCACGGTGGCCGCATTTTACGTCACGATGCGGTTGCCAAGCAGATAGCAGGTGCTTTGTCATCTAGCGGTTGGGATGTCGAAAGGGAGAGACTATACCACATGCCGAGTGACCGGGGCAAGAAGCCAGATATCGTCGCGATCAAGCCCGATGGGTCTGCCATAATCCTGGATGTCCAGGTTGTCAGTGGCAGCGTGGACATGGAGCAGACCTGGCGGGCTAAGAAAAGTAAATATGATAGAAATGATCTGCGCCATGCGATATCTGAGCTAAAAGGAGTGGCACCTAATAACATCAAGGTCATTGCCGCGACCGTGTCATGGCGCGGGGTGTGGTGCGGGAAAAGCGCCACGGAGTTACTCGAGTTGGGCATCTCGGCAGGAGTACTCCGTGGTATCACCACCCGCGTCCTGAGGGGTTCTTACTTGAACTGGTGGTCATTTTATAGGGGCACATCCTTTCATCCCATTCTTCCTCCTCGTCCTACAACTTCCCTTATCCCTAGAGCCGGCGTCGGGTAAACCTGGGCGTCCTCCCCACTTTTTTATTTTATTTGTTTATTTTTAAATTTAATGGCGTGCCCCCTCCGTCTTTGAGGGGAGGTTTCTTAAAAATAAAAATAAAAAAAATAAAAAAAAAAAAAAAAAAAAAAAATGTGTGTACATGTGCGTGCGTGTACGTGCGCGCGTGTGTGTGTGTGCGCGCTTGCGGCTAGTATTTTTTAAAAATCGGGATTTCAAAACCTTTTGAAATATTGATTGTGCAGTTTTGTTTGTCCATCGTAGATATCATTCGGAAGTATAGAATGAAACCTCTCATTCTGCTGAAAACCTCAGTGGCTGCTGGTTTATCCTTACGGTCTCTCTAAGGGCTAGAAATTTGGCATGGGAAAACAGGTTAACACGAATGAATGAGAACTAGCATTGTAAACCTACTAAAAATCGTTTTATATTCTACATCTATGGAATCAGCTGACATAATTTCAATGGAGTTACCGTTCCAAGGGATCAACCGTAATATAACTTCTTTAATATTTGAACTGTGGATTTCATGCAATCAATTTTCATTTGGTGGGTGCCTATGAGTTTGTGTCAATTCACGGCAGGTGTCCTCGTCATCCAATCATATTATGATAATCTCCGGTTGGCATTATAGTCCAGTGACCTGCGTAGAATGGATACCTATATATCACGTTCTTCCCCAATGATGTCATTTACTTTTATATACACCGCTGTTTTGGTTACTTCAATCATCTGATGCTCTCGAAACTGCACCTTTTTGAAATGTTCTCTGCATGATCTTCCAAATGATGGAATAGTTTGAAATAGAATGAAATAGTTTAAGTTGCTCATTTCGTTGTTTTCCGGGCGGTAGTTCAAGGTTAAAGTATGTTAGTTGCTGAAAGTGTGGGCCAGCCTTTTAGTGACACCTCTGTACCTGTTAATTGGCAGAATCGAAGACAAATATTCCGTTTCCTAAAGAGAAAAAAACAAGGTTTAGTACTGTTCTACAGCAACTAAAATGGAAGAAATTAAACAAAATCATTGGAATCGGTTGATGGCCGGCCACCACTAGTACGTATGTCATTTCAGTGATTCAGAGCACTATTGATTCATGAGTAGCCTGGCTCACGAGTAGTCGAATATGTAGCATACTAAGGTAGTTAGACAGGAGAGTAGGTGTGGTATTGTGTTGGGTCACCGGTCGGCCCGTCCTGCGGTGGACAGGCAATAATACTGTTACCGCCCTTATCTCTTGGAGGTCTCCCCCGTCCTACTACCTATTCAATTACCCCCTCTTCGATCACTGACGTGATTATTGTTGCTCCACGGATCGTATCCTGTAACATAATTCGTAGATTAAGGTCGGAAATCGACATAGTCTGTTTCCGTGTTCAATTAACCAACACGCCACTTGGTGATGCTAAATGGGCTGACGATTTCTGTATGGTTGGTAGTTCGCTATTTGCCCCAACGAATCAGCAATTTAATTAAATGATGACGATATACCGTCATGGAATGCATGCATTATAGCTCAAAAATCCAATCGCACAGGCCATGCACGAATCGGTCGTTGCGTTCGTAGAAACAAAGGGGTTATTTATGTACGATGTACAAATTTGTTCCCGAGTTTAATTAATGCCGAAGTCTCTGATTCCTCATAGGTCTTCTGAAATTATAATCATCCATGTTATTTTACTACAACAAGTATTTATATTTTAACAAAAGAGCTGTGATTAGATCGAGAAACTTCAGAAAGGATGAAACAAATGAATTGGATATACCAACGTACTTTTACGAAGTAAACAAACACACTCGTGTTTTGTCTCTTTCCTTTTTGGCTAGTAGGTACCTATTTTTTAAATTAACAAATTAATTAGTTACTAATTTGTTATCAGAAAAACAGGAACGCTTCATTAATTAAATTAAAAAAACGCTGCAAATTATTTCACAAAGGTTTATTATTTTTTCAATTGAGTATGATCGTAGTTTTAGTTGGCTTGCGTACGTCATAAGGCCCGTCCAGACTCCTCGGCGTGTCCCATTTCGAGTTGCCACAACCTATACTTCTATAATTATATACGCATGTTTATATTTCTCGATTTGAGCTCCTATCTATTCAAATAGTTATTGCCTTGAAAATATCATTATCTAACCACGTACGAAAAGTCGAGAGGATATGTTATTAAATATGCGTAGGAAAAGCATTGGTATTAACACACAAATATGACCTAGAAAAACACATATATTCATGCCTCGAAGGAACTCCGTACCCACCACAAGGTGGTGCGGCGCGGCGCCTCCTCTCACTCCACCCCCCGCTCACCCCCCTCACCACCCACCGTGACCCCCTGCCAAGCGTGCCAGGCGTGCGTGCGTGCGTAAGTCTAACAAAGCCTTGAAATGACACTTTTTCGCCCGTTTTTGGCCCATAGCATCTATGCGAGTAAAGCGATCGGGATAATTGAACGTTAGGACCAACTAGACCCCAAATGGAGTCTATGTGCGAAAGGACGGGTTTTTTAAGTCAATTTTTAGGCCTTTTATGGCCCGGACGGCGAACGGCGGACGGCGGACGGCGGACGGACATTTCAAATTTGGATTCTACGCACCTTGAAACGTAAAGTGACAAAGTTTGAGGGGGGGTTATAAAAATTGTTTGCTATACGATCACATAGGCTTATTATTGGAAATAATAAACCAAAATGACATAATATGCTTGCCCAAAAATGACTTGGTATAGCTACTTAATCATGAAAAATTTTACGAAATTTGTGTTATTCTACAAACAACACAATTAATATAATTCATCATTTTATAATTCCTTTTTATGGATTGTGTGGTGGACGGGTGATATCTATAAAATCGGTAAAAATGATGGCAATGCTTGGAGGAAGTGTTTCGTAAGGTAGAAAACTAGGGTTTTTTTTTAGGGTACCCCACTACCCTTTCACTCTCGCGTTCTCCCGAAAGAGCGCTCTCGTGTGGGTCATGTGCGCATGGCCTATACCTAGTTATACTTATAAATGGGAGTTATAGAATTTGTTTAGGTTTGTAGCTCTGATATCACTGTACAATATAAATATCGATCTATTGACTAGGTAATGTAAAATAGCATAATTTAGAGTCACAAAGCACAAAGGTCACATTCATAGAACCAATAAATTTGACAATTTTTTGTGCACACAATTGATCAATTAGGAAAATCTTTCTAATTTTCATGATTAATGACTGAAATTGTGTTCATGTGAAGCCATTTTCAACCTTTTAGATATCATTCAATCGAATGGAATTCTAATGGAATGGAACTTCTGAATACATGGAAAAATACCTGGATGTTTTGTCCGCCCTCCCCCTCTCCCACCACCATTTTACCGTCTTCTCACACCTGGTAAACGCTTTTACATTGTACTTTCTGAACAGTTGCATCTATTGCTTTCAGGTCATTGGAAAAAATAATAATGAAAAATTGGAATCGATCTAATAAGTTGACGTCTTCATCATCAACTTCCGCTTTATCCATTCAATTCCGTTTCTGCAACTTCGTTGTGAAACTTTCAGTTGGATCTCAAGCCGGTTGAATCACTTTCCTGGAACTCTTCAAACTTTTGAGAACAAACCATTGAGAAGTCTGGTTCCAGAATAACCATTACCGACACCATTAACTATTACGTATTTTGCTCGTTTTGCCCTGTAAGTACCCGCATTAATTTCACAACAGAACTGTACTTAAAAGAGTTCCAGTTAGGCGGCATGATAGTATGAGCGAATTCTTGTAAATTACTATTTAATATCAGGAACTGTCCGAAGAGAAATGATAGGAAAACAAAACGTTCCACAAACAAAAGCAAGAAAATGAACGAATAGAACTGAAACGATGAAAAAGACTTTTACCTAAATTAATTTCTGAGAATAATTAAGAGACCTACACGCATTGACGGTAAATTCACAAGTGTTTTATTTTAGAAGAAAAACATATGAAATAATTATTTTGGGAAGAAACCAGGGAAAATATAAATCAATATTGTTTGGGATTCAAATAAATCTTTATCCTTCAATCTTGAAGCCATTTCCACAATTACCATATTGTATATAAGTACTGTTAAATTCTTTTGAAATTTGAGCTTTTTGCGTGCAAGGAAATTGTTAATAATTAATTGTATGGCAAAAAACGTATTCTAAATAGCAATCTGCTATTCATGAAAAGGTTTTGGATTTTAACCTTTTTCTCAGTTTTTATCGATTTTTTAGCAAATATTATTAAAATTTAAGTACATTTTCTGCATAATTTGTGCATACTTACATTTTTCAATGTTTTATATTATAGTTAATAAACTTTATTTTAGCATTATTAAACTAAAAATATAGCTTTATCTATTTTTAGCCGTTTTTAGCCATAATTAGTGACTTTTATGGTACATGTTTTGGGATTTGACCAATTTAATGTGCTCAAAATGTGCTGGTCAACGGAATCATCCTTTTGTTTGGAAAGCTTGATTTTTTGGCGCAAGAACGAAATTTTTATCTCAATTCTAAGGAGAGTTATCGTCTGGAATGACACATAAATATGTGTATATATATATATATATATATATATATATATATATATATATATATATGTGTGTGTGTGTGTGTGTGTGTGTGTGTGTGTGTGTGTGTGTGTGTGTGTGTGTGTGTGTGTGTGTGTGTGTGTGTGTGTGTGTGTGTGTGTTCTCTATTCTCCCTAGAATTGAGATAAAAATTTCGTTCTTGCGCCAAAAAATCAAGCTTTCCAAACAAAAGGTCGACTCTGTTGGCCAACCCTTTTTGAACAAATTAAAATGGTCAAATTCCAAAAAAGGGCTGAAAAAATCACTAAAAATAGCAAAAAACGGCAAAAAATTATTAAATTCATATTTTTTAGTAGCATATTGTTCAAATTAAGTTTATTAACTATAAAATAGGACAATAAAAAAATGCATGTACAAAATTATGCTGAAAAATGTACTTGAACTTAATTAAAATTTGCTTTAAAAAAATCTATAAAAACTGCAATAAAGTTAGAAATCCAAAATCTCTTTTTGAATAGCAGATGATTATTTAGGACGAGTATTTGCTACAAAATTGGTAGTTAACCAATTCTTTTCACTTAAAGTCCTCAATTTTGAACACGATGTAACATGATATAGTACGATAATTTACGAAAATTAGCTCATACGATCATGCTGCATGACTGGAACGTTTTATCATTTAATAATGATTAACAGGACGTTTCCATTTGTTTTCGTCACGTCGCGAGTGTCTCACGGTGGGGTTTTCTATTGATTTTCACGTACAACCAATGCGTTACTAGGGTAACTCCCTTAGTTTTCATAGCAGGAAAATCGTTAGCCACTTTTTGGAAATCTCTCATTTTATCACATCATCTCATAATTCCTAAGCCTCTGCAGTGTCAAGGAAAGCTGATTTATTACGCTCAGTTATAAACTAATATTGCTAAGTAACCATAATGAACTAATAATGTGTAAAATTAATCATTATTAAACTAGAGGCCTGTTAGGGCTTGGAAAGCCCTAATCTAGTAACAAACAGTAGTACCAAACAGGAACTCAGCACATTATAGTAACGATATAAGTCCTATTTGCTTCGTTTGTGTGAATCGGAATTATATATAAAGACCGTTTGGAATTATATATAAAGTCCGCTAAGTTCTTCAGTTTCAATTTCTTCGTTCAGAAATAACTCTCCTAGATGTTAGTAACTACACTACGTTTCTTACCCACCATGAATTGATGGCAACTGTTGTTACCGCCACAGCCTAATAAACAACTTTCGTTGATAAGGACCGCCTAGAACACGATCAAGGCGGGTATAGAGACGAACGGTGACACTTTTGCAACAAACTTGGGGCCGTGCTGATTCGAATGAGCAGTCTAACACTGAAATCGGACCGCGAAGTTCTTCACAATTTCAAAGACCGTTCGGAATTATATAAAAAGATGACCTGACTGTAGAACCGTAGGTCTACCGTCTTTTTTTTTTTTTTTTTTTTTTTTTTTTTTTTTTTTTTTTTTTTTTTTTTTTTTTTTTTTTTTTTCTATTGCATCCATCAGTCGAATTTCTCCGATCGGGGTCAGTAAACTTCTCGAACAACAAATGCAAAATCCACTTCCTCACCGATTCGGGTTTTTCTGTGAAACCTGGAACGCGGGAAATCCTCAAGCTGCGAAACAAAACCCCATTAACTCGAGAGCTTTCTCCTTTTCCAAAGGTATGAAACAGGCGGAGCGGCTTAGCCGAGAGCTAACTCAATCAGCGTTAAACTTTGATGGAAAACCAATCGCATCTCTCAAGGCAATCCTGTACATAAACTAATAGCACTTTAGTGTCGTCAAATTAGAGACTCAATGGAGCTTACTAGATCACGAACGGGTCCCTTTTTCAGACCCAGTGGGTTCACCTTGAACTCCACTATAGCGTTTCCACGTTCAATAATTTCTTCTGCATGTTGTACTCGCTAATTATCTTTCAGGTGGAGTTCTTCATTTGCTGAATCAGTAGCACGAATTTTGCAGAATGATTAATCTTAATTCCAATCGTTTATACAGTGGTCTGAATCAGTTAAAAATTGTGCCTCTTTGTAACTTTATATTTTGTTATTATATCTACGAGGGGCAACAAATCAACCTCGACTTCCTTGAAAAATCTATTTCCAATTTTTAGTCGAAATCATAAAAGTAAAAAACTTCTTTGACTGCACCTTGAAAATGGGTAACAATATAGTGATTCTCTGTAGGGTGTTTGGTGAATTTTACAAAGGACTTGATGATATTTGAATAAACAGTGATTCCGCATATCATAGATAAATTTGTTTCAGTATACACTTTATTGTCTTGCGAATTTTCTACCAGCTATCATGTTGTATCCACATTCTAATAGAAAATCTAACATTGTTTCCAAAAGTGTCCTCATTTCTTATTATAAGGTGAATCGTAGGGGAGTTATGGCTTATGGAGTTATGGGTTTTGAAATCCTAAAGTATGAAACAAAAACAAATAATATTAAATGTGAAAACACTCAAAAACAAAGCGTTAGAAAAAAAAATCGAATTGGCACTTTTGTTAGAAATCAGATAAGTGATCGATCTCTAGGTTTGTCAACAAATGAGTTTTCATTCAACACATCATAACATGCATTACCTCCCATTTTAATGTTTTTCCTACAAATTTGAGTAATGAAGATAATTGGAATTCGATACGTGATTCTCATTCTTCGAAGAAACATTTGTATTGCACAACATAGACTATTTATTAAAACATGTTAAATTGTCTTCTTGATTCAGTTTATTATGCTTGAAAGTGCAATTTTAACTTAGACCGAATTACAATGAAGTAATTTCCAATAATCAATTTATTCTCTACTTGAACACGACATCCAGTTAATTTTCAGCAAAACAAAGAAATTCTTAGAATTTAAATAATTCCATGACACTTTCAAATGCACAGAATTAACTAGCCACAGGTAATATATATGTGTAATATAATGAAAATCGTTTTAAAAAAATGTTTTTTCATTAGTCAATTGCCAGTTCAGGTAATACAATTTTCAGTTATATTTTTGTATGGTACGGAGTTTTCGAAACAGCGATTTTAGAAAAGAAAAGAAAATCAATGCAGATGAATATCATCAAATTTCATCCTAAACCAATTATTGCGGTGGTAGTGGACTGCTTTGAAAATAGTTTTTGTTTCACTCATATTGGGAGCCAGATGAGAATTCAAAATCAGTTGACGTCGAAATGAACATGTTTTCAATCAATGTATCTTGAGAATACAAATCAAAATGCAATAATAAATACATGTTAAAAGTACCTGTACTAGCAATCGTTACTAGAAATGACGTGATCAAAACTGGATTCAAAATGAATATGAAAATTAGAATCATTGTTCCTTAGTGACGTACAAATCAGTATTGGTTTCTTGTTGCGTTGATGTAAATGGGTAACTTTCATCTGTTGGAATTTCACACTTTCGACCACAGATTAGGATCCAGCGTTCTTGCTAACCCTCTAGGAGCAATTTTTAGCTCAAAATACCATTTAGTTTGGCCAATTAACGGGGGCCGTGATGCAGTTAGGTAAGAGTGCTGAAGCTTACCCCCAGGCGGACGAGTGCCGTGACGTCATCGCGCAAACGATTTTCATAAGCCATTCTATACTGGTCAAATACCCATCATATGATATACTTTTTTTTTTGGAAAGCTTCCGCTGAGCTCTTTTTATTGAGCAAATAGAGACTAGCAATGAACATTCCCCATTGTTGCGTATAAATATTCTCTGACAAAAACTTAATTTTTCGGACGAATAGATACAATTACAAAAGTTATCACAATAACTTTAATTTCACCTGGGAGAGAATTTCAAATTCATTCTAAACTTTAGCATCGATTTGAAGTGTACATTGGTAAAGATTGAGTTCCTTCCATCAACCGCTGGAAACTGCTGTGAAATTGAGCGTGGAAATGCTATATTTTTTCTTTGTCTGTCATGTGATATCTAGTGCGCTCTTGCATCTAAATAATTGAATGTTTGACTGTATATTTTTTTCTCTCCCTTGTCTTCCCAGAATCCAACCCGGTCCAAATTGGCACAACAGCTCACACCGGCCCGGCTTCACAAGGTTATTCTTCTATCCTTTTCTATCACACACCTCTATTCTATCTCTATTATCTTCTCTCTCTCAACTTTTGTCTGTTACTGTTCATTTTGTTTTATTTGTCCTCAAAAAAAAATCGAACTAGAGCACCCGTTTTTTCCGTATAATTAATTTTCTTCACCGATGAGCACTCTGCCACTTTCAATTTTCATATTTCCGCCTCCCTTTTGACCTGTCCTTCCCAATATAATGTATCATCATGTTCGTTTCGTTTGTATGTCATTTCCTAAATTTTATTTAAGTAATACGAAATCATCTGCACAAACGTCATTCCACCTCATGAAAGCACGAGAGGTCATTAGAATAAAATATTTTCACTTTATTGTATGTATCTAATATTAATTAATGATGTTCTTATTATAATTGTCGTTTTGATTGAATGCATATTTTAATTATTCAAGACAAAAACAGGCAAATTCATCGCTATGTACATTTAATAATTTCGTTGGATTCCCGAACCTATTATTTGTGTTGTCTAAATGGAAATGAGAAACAAAAAAGCTTCAAAAGTATAAATTCTCATTTCAAAGTTACGTATCATATTTGGTTGAGTGCCTGCTCCAATTATTCTCTCATTGTTGTGTGTTAACATAGGTACCGATATAGAGTACAATTTTAACAACAATTTGCTTTTGACATAATTAAGTGTGATATTATGAATGTCTAAACTCTGCTTCCGCTTTGGCATCATTGACAACAAACTAGCATGGAAATAACTGGCTTATAATCGAGTGTGCAATGAGAAACTGCATACATTCGGCCCTGGGTAACGAACAAATTATAAACATCATCCACTCTCTCGTGAACTAAGATCTGCCTTGGTCACTTTCCAAAAAATTGTTCATATCAACATTAGTTGACATGACGTTCCACACTTCCCAAGCCTAATAAAGAATTTTAAATAACTTGGACGTAGGTATCTACATTCTACTAATTTTAGTCAGATCGAAATAATATTTTTCCTGGATCTGAATTTGAGATTAGCAATCTATTATGAATCGACTGAGAGGCGAGGCTTACCTGTTACAGTTCACAACTGATTGACAAGAAGGGGGATCACATCGGGCAAAAAGATGTTGAACGTCTAATCATCAATGTTAACTGCCAAAAAAATGTCAAAATCAGAGGCGCTCATGAGCCAAAAATCATTTAAACCCTTTTTTATCGCCTTTTTACCAACTAGTTCAACATTTTATGCTGAATGGGATATACCAGTTTGGTAGAAAATCCAAGTTTTTCCGGTGGAATCTCTTTCAGAAGCATGCATTACTAGTTTTTATCCAGTTTAAACAGAGTTTTAATCCTCTGCAAAAAGCAGGACGGGGTTCAAGAAAATCAACGTTTGAATATTTGGATCTTGGAAGTAAATTTCATGTAGTAGTGCAAGGGATGGCCACCATCTACATACTAATGTCGAACCTACGGATTTTGGTGTCCAACGTTGGCTAAGCTGAACAAGATTCAATATTAAAAATGGCCAATGTATAAACTTTTTCCCAACTAAATAAGTAGATATAGGGGTATATATTAGTAGGTATTAAATGAGTAGAGCACAAAGTATAAGAAAAATACTTAGTATAGTCTGCTTGTTTTCGACAGGTAGAGTTTTCTACATAGAAGTTTGTCACGGCAACCTATGGACTTTTAGAAATCAGTTGGGTAGCCTTCAGATTTTAAAAATAGATAGACAGGGATGCTCCTGCGACTTATGACGTTAAAACATCCGAACTTGTTTAAGATCCTGGCTGATAATACGGGACTTTTTTGACTTATGATGGCGTAATTGACCATTTTGAAAGTCAAGCTTGCTATAAAAAAAATATAATAATAAAATAATATCGCTCATATTATTTACATTACCCATTGTGGCTATTTGGAGAAGCCAGTCCGGTGTTTTTAGGTAGAATTAGTTGGCTGTTTGGGCCCCACCCTCCTACCTTAGTGTGTGACACCAGAACCATCCGTTGCAGTGTCAAGTTTCTGGCACGGGAACAAGATTGGAGACAACTTCAACCCACCCTAGTGGCAGATTGGGGAACCTGTTTCAGAGTGCCTCCACTCTAATGAGTGGGTATTTGGAGAAGCCAGTCAGGGGCTTATGGGTAGAATTAGTTGGCAGTGTGTGTGTGTGCCCAAATACCCATTGTTTATATAAATATGTTGGGGGTTTGAATCATGTGATGTAGGAAAATTTGCAAGAAAGTACGTAGAGACAATCATCCATCTCATCTGTTACTCCAACCAACTATTTTATGCTCCAAAATGTTGAAGATAACCACAAATAAAGGTTATAAATATGGGTACCACATCTGTCAAGAACAATAGTAACCACCACTACTTGAAATCAACTGAAACTTAGTATTGACGACGAAAAATGAGCCATGAACAATTCGAAACGAATTATTTATTTTTTTATTTTTTATAATTATTTTATTGGTGGGGGGGAGGGGATGCTAGAGAAGGTAGGTAGAAATTTATTAGCTCTGGGGCTCACTCACCGTGCAAAGGTAAATAAATGTTTTTAATGGGGTTGAAAAATCTATCAGCTGAGCTACAGAGGTATTGATCCCGTTGTCTATCATTACGAACGACGCCCAATTTGCGAATTCTGCGAGGGATAGTACCTTTGTTCGTACGTAAAAAGCTGCTGAAAAAGTAGATAATCATTTTTACCTGAACAAACTGCACCTCTTCGTGTGGAAATTCGAAGCCAACTAGTACTTAATCATTTTTACCTGAAAAACAGATGGTTTCCCTCTGTTTATACTAAAGATACTAAAGAACCTAACATCGTAAAGTGGTTATTATTGATATATATCTTGTCAGAAAAAACTACTGGTTCCTAGGGTGAAGCGATACTGCTAAAGAGGTCTCCAGTGTCTAACAACGTTATTTTGATTGTCTTAAGTTGAGTGTTAGTTAGGGGTCGTGGCGGGCAGCCTGACATTAATCGTCTAATTTATCCAATTTACTCGCTACGACTTCCTTAATACGGTTTGTCACAGTTCATAAAATAATCAACTACACCAAATAAGTCAGAGAACTCAACCCACAATGTAGCTTAAAGACCTAACCTCATGTTAACAACTTTCTGACACTGTACCGTGTTTTACTGAACTAAAATGAGTAATATTGACGGAAAATTAGTTTAATGTTATTTAATATCTTCACATTTGGGCCAACCAATCGAATAGTTTACTTGCTGAGCTGTAATCCTAAATAAAAATTGGAAATAACATTGCTCACTCGCTTTGCAGTAACTAAGTATGTACCCTATTCATCCTAACAGTCATAATTGAATACTTGTACATAATAAGTAAATGCATTTGAACTAGACGCCAAATAAACGTAAAAGAGAGTGAAAAGATGGAACATGATGGAATTTTCGTTTGCGCATGCGCAGAATGAAGTATTGATTTGGCAACAATGAAACTGATAGGGGACCATCTACAACCTAACCCGCGCATTCTCTGACAATTTCATCAAAATCGATATAAACAGTGGAAATTAAGGTCGTTACAAGGATTTCACATAGGCGCATGCGCAGTAGCTATTAATGATACAATCATGTTGAAATTGATATGGGATGATCAAATCGTCATCCCCCAACTATCATAAAAATTTGAGCGAGATCGGACGACTAGGGCGTGAAAAAATGGAGCATAATGGAATTTACGTTTGCGCATGCGCAGAGTGGAGTATTGATTTCGCAACAATGAAACTGATAGGGGACCGTCTACCCCCTAGCCCGCACATTCCCTGAAAATTTCATCCAAATCGGATGAAAACTGTGGAAAATAAGCTTGTCACAAGGATTTGCAGACACACTACAGACACACACACACACAGACCGACAGACACGGAACCAAAGTTGTTCACAGTGGTCTAAAAAGTAAAATGCGAGACTTGATTTTGGAGACCAAAATCTTTTTTTCTCCCGAAAATGAAAACAATGCTTCAGCTACCTTTAGGTAGACTCGGAAGCAAAATGAAGGGCAAATTTAAAATAAAAGCTAACCACCGACTTTTTCCTTTGTTTTATTTAAAACTAGCTTTGTCCGCTATCTTGCTTGCTCATCCCTGTAAAATACAACTCGGGAAATGTGATGTACTTACAGGGTGAGTAAGTGGGATTCTTCGTCATCGCGACTGCCCTCTGTACCTACCGCTCTGTTGATCCCGTAAGCAGACATAATTTTTCACTTAGTTTATTTTTCGAAAAATAAATCTTAGTCTCAGTTTTTGCAGACAGTTTTGATCCAACGAATCCCCAATTTACATTCCAGGTATTCGAATTTTCTATGCAGGTACGATTACTATGCTGAAACAAGAGCTTCAGCGCTTCATTTTTCGAGAACACAATACGCAGGTGTAGTTCCTCAAGTTGTAATCATACCATACCCAGAGATTTCCCGTTCCGAAATCAAGGAACGAAAGGAAGAAGTCAACCATAGAACTGGCACAACTAATAAAAGTGGTTTAAAAACTCACAACCTTAAGTTGAAACTCGGTTTTCCCACAAAAAATGCACCAAGAAGCCGATTACGAACAAGGGTCATATTCGGAATCAACGTTCCCATCAGAATAACAAACTAATGTTGTCCATCTAGAATTGCATTTCATACCACTCTGTGCCGTGTCACTGTTCCCATTTTAGGCGTATTCTTGAAGATTCCCAGAAATTTGGGTCTTTAGTTGACGGGACGCATCTTCGTCGAGTTTTTGGAATCATAAATACGAAACGAAAATGATGCTCTGGTTTTTCGTTTTCACCCCATTTCTGCTACTCTTCAAAAAACGACATTCTTGGCGTTATCAAAGTTTGTTCTAAAATTTTCAAATAGACGCCATAACAGAAAAAATAGAAAAATAATTTTGCAATTCTCTGAAACTTTTTCAGTTTTTGGAATGAATCGCGTCAAGAACTTCTTGGGGTTAGTCGTGGAGGAATGATTTGAGTTTCATCGCTTTTCGATATAGTGTACAATTAAAAGTTACAAACATGAATTATCCCTCCACCTGTTACCTCTTTGTCTAAATTGAAAATTTTTTTTTTTTCATTAAAAATTTATAATCAAATATACTCACTCACTGCTTTGGTTGACATCCAAATTGTCTTAGGACTGAACTAATGAACCCCTCGACGGTGGGAGACATACTGCTTTTCAGATGGGGAGAAAGGATAATGCAAAAAAATCGCATTTATTCGTACACGATCACACACGTTGATCCGTTGTTGACAAGCAATCTTTCTTAAAGGTAAGGGCATTTCTGGAATTGTATACTAGTGTGGTTAATGAATAAACACCAAAAATAGGAAAATTCAAACTTTATTTTTGTCCACCTAAATCGGTCATTCGTACCATTGTGCAGCGCTAGCGGTAATCTACTGAGTTCAGTAAACTTCATCTCTAAGGAAACCTCAGGAACAAGGAGATTTTGAAAAGTTGGATGGAAGGGCTCGAAATCGCAATTTTTAGGTAGTCAACAGTGCTCAGGTTCAAGTGAGTCGGTGTTACTAAGGCAGACAGCGCCACATATCAGTGCACCATTTGCATAATTAGCTATATCAAATGCTCGAGAATTATTTTTGGACGTACATCAAGGAAGAATGCATTCAGAATTATTATACTATATGTTGACATTATCAGAAACTCTTTCAAATCCTACTTGCGAACGTGTGCTTCTGGACTAAGATGTTTCGGTTTCTGTTGCAGACGTCTACCGAAAATATGGTAAATACATAAATATTTTTTTATTTTAGGTGCGTCCCCACTACTAACGTACGAGTAGATTGCAATATTGTTTGAGTACAGCACATTTGTACTGCATTTTCACAGTTTTGATAGTGAATTATGGCTAGCATTAGCAAGGTAATAGAGAGTTCCTAGTAGATCCGTAAAACACAATACGTCGTGCGGTATTGACGATCCGGCGCCTTAACTCTGACGCAATGAGTTACGGTGACGCATCCTTCCGTACAGATACGTTACCTGATCACTATCCGGAAAAAAACGTAATGGTATAAAATAACCTTCTTCCATGGACTCAACCTCCCAGGGATAATTTCCTCCTTCCATGGATTTAGCGTTACAACTAGATCCGTTAAGGACTTGTCGTGACTTTAAGGTGCGGTAAATGTTTTTCGTTACTGCACGCCGTATTGAGACCGACGGATCTCTAGGAACTCTCCATTTTTTCAATTTGTTTTGATCACCGTACATCTATTTATCATGTTTATCTACGTAACACGATTGCATTGCTTTTCGTCAATCCTGCCTTAATATAGATGGGATGAAACAACTTAAATAAGGTACTTTTTTATTGATATGTTGCGTATTAACTATGTTTTTACATTAGATTATAAAGAGTAATCGAGGGTTGTGGTAGTTTAACTACCAATAGTTAACAGCATAACAAACTAACACATAAATGACTCCATGACAACAGGAACACAGCTCACAGCTTCACGCAAGGAGGGACAGCTCAGGATTCACAGCTTTCCCTATACCTCTACACATATTAACCACTCTATTAACCACTGTTCATTAAAAATTATTTCCACAATATTGATTTTCACACGCTCAAAGTGTAGATGAAGTTTAAGGCATTTTAACTTATCAATAATAAAATGTATAGAAGAAAGGTTTTTAGCACACTCTCTTCCAAGTGGGGCTCCAATTTCAACTTTGCTATTGCTATTTTTCGATTATCTATTATCCCATCTGTTTATGAAGCCAGTAATGGATTTCCCTTAGTGTACATGGCATTTGTCGTGATTCTGCCATCACTGAGCGTTATCACCATCGTCTATTCCAATTGTGTAGAAAAGCTCCATAATTCCAGTAATGGGATCGTCAAAAGGGAGTTCATCGGGAACCGGATGAGGTAGAAGATCATATTTAAGTTGTTCATATAGATAGCCGAAAGAAGAATACGACTTTTCGACCTCCGAAACGCATGGCGAAACTTTACGTGGACTAAAAACTATGCCAACAAAAGCCATTGATTTAGAGACTGTAGTCAGAAAATATTTCAATATACTATTGGACTAAACCAAAATTATTTAAAGAAAGTATATTTAATCAGCCGGTCGAACGATTAACAAAGTTTTTGGCTACCGCTGTTGCGGAGGCGGGTTGTTTCTGGTCTGAAAAAACTTCAAATTTCCTAGAAACGTTTACGGTGAACAGAAATATTGGGCTGGCAGGTCTTGCGAATGAGAATATTGCGGAATCAACGCTGTTGAGGAGAAGGAGGTCAAACGATTTTTAGGCCGGGCTCGCATTTCTGAAAGATTATACGCGCCGTTAGATTCAACATGCAATAAATACGTTTCCATCTAGAAGAATGCTTATATGGTCGGTGTGATTATGAGAGCTAGAGCGGACTGCTTGAATCTAAATTACATGCATCATCGATCGGACCGGGTTTTCGATTGTGCTATGTGCGATTTGAATGAGCGGGATGACTTGACCCACACTTAAGCAAAGTGCCCAATTGTGGCAGAGTTCCGGATCAAATACCTCGGTGCATCCCAATTGAGTCGGAAGAGGTTAATCCGTATACTAAACGGTGAAAACTAGATGGGCCTGTTCAACTTCCTAAAGTGTGCTGGCGAATGTAGATGCTTCTTGCTGGAACAATTTAATTATTTCTAAAAAGGGGGCGAAGAAAATGAAATATAAATAGGTAATGGGCTTTGGCTTTGGCGAAATAGGATTTTAGCAATTAGTGAATGGATAATCACACGAAAGTGATGAAAATCGTAGAGATGAACCCGACAAGATGGTCTCGCACCATTGCCTAAGATATATATTTTAAACAATTTGAATAGTTTAGCAGGTGTACGAACAGGATTTCTTCTCTCTTTCTTTCTTTTTCCAAGAACACTTATGTAACGTGGATGCTTTACTTTGTTATTTTTCTCTAACGGTAATTATTTATTTATTGTTTTTGTAAAATTTTAATAATTACCTAATAATTATAATATTTTCTTTTAGCGAATTTTTGAAGAAAATTAAGCTATTGCTCTCGCCTCAAAATTTGTAGAATGTGAATTTTTGAAAAAAAATTTATGCAGAAATCCGTTTCAGGCTATTCTGAATCATATTATGAAGTTTAACGAATTTTTTTATGTATGTATGTATGTATGTATGTATGTATGTATGTATATATGTATATAGGTACATGTTTGGGTTGCTGGGGTAGGGTAACCGTTGGTGTTTTTATCTCTTCGGAGCTCCTTCATATCCCTACCCAAGTCATGGTCATACGTCCCCGTAGTGCAACCCGGGCACCCTCTGGTTTACCAGAGGGTGGCAGAATGACCCTCTGGCGATTAGGGAGGAGGCTCATGTCAATGGGTCTCCCGACCCTTCAAAACGCTTCCCCGTTATGGATAGTACGAACAGACAGCCTCATAACCCCCGCGCGCCCATTGGCCCGCGGGGTTCTAGGGGAGGCGCTCGGTGGCGCCCCAGGCAGGGGCGTCGGCCATCCTCTCCCTCTTCTTCATCCTCATCTTCCTATCCCTCATCCTCTTCCACGACCCCTGTAAATGCCCACCAGTGTGCCCACTGTGAGAGAGCCTTCAGTTCCAAGCGTGGCCTCAGTGCCCACGTCTGGCAGAAGCATCCTGTACAGGCCAACGCTGCAATTGATATAGAGCGAGAGCGGCCCAGGTATGCTTCTGAGGATTTGCGGCGAATGGCAGCAGAGGAGGCAGAGGCTGTGCGTAATGGGGTACGAAATATTAATGTATTCCTTCAAGCACGTTTTCCCATGCGCACGCTTTCTGCCATCCAATCTCTTCGCCTGAGGCCCCACTATAAGCAGCTTGTCCAGGATGCAATCCTGGCAAATAGCAGTGGGGCCTCCCCTGCATCTCCGACAGGCGTGGGACAACAGCCCGCCGTTCAGCAATCCTCCCCCGGGACCTCCGGTCTTCTTGAGGATTTGAAGACCGAAGTGTTGAGGCTCGGGGAGCAGGTAGGCCGTATTGATGGTTACGAGAGTGCCTACCTGCAGGAACTGGCGAGGCGGGCTGTTGAGAGGACTGTTGGCTTGGAAGACGAGGTCGCGGCCTATGTACAGAGGATCTTCCCACAGGTTGGGGATGCGACCGTGGGGGGGCATCAGGGAGGACATCCTCCTGTGTCGGTGCCCCGTGGAGGTCGCAAAGCAGCTAAGCAAGCAAGGAGGCGGGAATACCAGCGGGTCCAGAAGTTGTGGAGGAAGCATCCGGCTCGTGTAGCTGCGGAGGTACTGGAGGGAGCTGGGGATGAACAAGTTTTGCCCCCACTCCAGGAGTTTGTGGAATTTTGGGAGCCACTTTTGAGTGCTCCCAGCCACAACCCTGGTGTGCCGGTGGTACCCCCAGCTTCCACCAGGGATTCCTTACGTGGCATTATGTGCACGCCGGTGCTTCATGACGAGGCACATAAGTGCCGTGTCAAAAACTCCACGTCTGCTGGACCTGATGGTATTTCTGCCCGACGCTGGAATAAAGCCCCAAAAAGTGTCAAGCTGCTTATCCTCAACCTGTTACTTCTATCGGGAAGGCCCCCGAAAGCGTTGACCCGTGCCCGAACCATCTTCATCCCAAAGAAAGGAGGAAGTGGGCCTGGAGGCTACCGTCCGATTTCAATATCATCGGTAGTTTTCCGCCACTTCCAAAAGATTCTGGCATCTCGCTTTCAAGTGGCTGGTGTCATAGGTGACGTCCAGAGAGCATTTCGGCCAGCGGATGGCACAGCGGAGAACCTAACAGTTCTCCAAACTGTCATTTCGCTGGCCCGCATCAAGAAACGGCAGCTCCATCTTGCCGCCCTGGACGTCGCTAAGGCCTTTGACACAGTTAGCCACTTTGCCCTGACCGATTGTCTTCGTGGTGTCGGGGCACCTGCTCGTTTAATTGAGTATGTTGCCTGTCTGTACCACGAAGGCGTGACGGTCCTCGAGGCACATGGTGAGATGTCAGGGGATGTTGTCATTGGGCGCGGGGTACGCCAGGGGGATCCTCTGTCGCCACTCCTCTTCAACCTGGTCGTGGATACAGCCTTGGGTAAGCTGCCAGCTGAAATAGGGTTTGATCTCGCCCCTGGGGTGCGAGTAGGTGCATTGGCTTTTGCTGATGATGTCATCCTACTCGCAGAAACCCGTGAGGGCTTGCAGATCTCCCTCAACGCATTTGCTGAGCAGCTAGCCAGGTGTGGTTTGGTGGTCAACCCAGCTAAGTGTGGGTCGGTCTCCTTGGTCCCGTCTGGTCGCCAGCATCAGGTGAAGGTAGTGGATGAGGAGTGTTTTGTCTTAGGACAAACTTCCATCCCTGCCCGATCCGTGTTGGAGGTCTGGCGGTACCTTGGGGTCGACTTCATGGGTGTGGCCACTATAGCCGCAAGCCGTGTGGACCTTGGTGGAGCATTAGCTCGTGTCACCAAGGCTCCATTGAAGCCACAGCAGAAGCTGCGCCTCCTTCGCACGTACTTACTGCCAAAGCTTACCTATGGGTTAGTCTTTGGCAGGCTTACTGCGGGGAGGCTGCTTGAGTTAGATCGTGAAGTTCGCTCTGCTGTGCGCTCTTGGCTAGGCTTTCCACCTGGTGTCCCAAGTGCTTACATCCACGCACCGGTCAAGGCCGGTGGGCTCGGTATTGTCTCTCTTTCTGCCAGCATCCCATCTTTACGCCGCCAGCGCCTGCTTGCCCTTAGGGGCTCGAGCTGGGAGGTCGCCCGCACTGCTGCTGACCTGGACTTTGTCCGGCAGCAGCTGGTGTGGTGCGATCGAGCAACACCAACTGCTCCAAAACCCAGCTCATCTGCTGAGTTCGCTGCTGCGCTGCATGAGTCAGTAGATGGTAAAGAACTCCGACAGTGCTCTGAATCCCCCATTTCTACCCAGTGGGTGGAATGGGCTTCAGAGGGCATTGGGGCCCGCGACTATCGCCATTTTCACGCCGTTCGGGTGGCTACACTAGCCACCTCGGTGAGGTGTTCGAGGGGTAGTCGCGGGACAGTTGACACCCTTTGCCGTGCCTGTCGGGGTAAAAATGAGAATCTATATCATGTAGTGCAGCAGTGTCCTCGTACTCACGGTGGCCGCATTTTACGTCACGATGCGGTTGCCAAGCAGATAGCAGGTGCTTTATCATCTAGCGGTTGGGATGTTGAAAGGGAGAGACTATACCACATGCCGAGTGACCGGGGCAAGAAGCCAGATATCGTTGCGATCAAGCCCGATGGGTCTGCCATAATCCTGGATGTCCAGGTTGTCAGTGGCAGCGTGGACATGGAGCAGACCTGGCGGGCTAAGAAAAGTAAATATGATAGAAATGATCTGCGCCAAGCGATATCTGAGCTAAAAGGAGTGGCACCTAATAACATCAAGGTCATTGCCGCGACCGTGTCATGGCGCGGGGTGTGGTGCGGGAAAAGCGCCACGGAGTTACTCGAGTTGGGCATCTCGGCAGGAGTACTCCGTGGTATCACCACCCGCGTCCTGAGGGGTTCTTACTTGAACTGGTGGTCTTTTTATAGGGGCACTTCCTTTCATCCCATTCTTCCTCCTCGTCCTGCAACTTCCCTTATCCCTAGAGCCGGCGTCGGGTAAACCTGGGCGTCCTCCCCACTTTTTTATTTTATTTGTTTATTTTTCAATTTAATGGCGTGCCCCCTCCGTCTTTGAGGGGAGGTTTCTAAAAAAAAAAAAAAAAAAAAAAAAAAAAAAAAAAAAAATATGTGTCATTCCAGACGATAACTGTCCGTAGAATTGTGCTAGAAACTTCAAACAAATTTTAAAATGTTAAGGACACAAAACGAAAGTTCAAGTTCGTTGGCCAGCATGATCGGATTACATCTTCGGGTTGAAATTTTCAAAACTGTAGTCAAAAATTTCAAAATAGCCTGTTTTTTGCGATTTGTTGTGCGAAATAATCTTTTCAGCATACTGACATGTGGTATATTCGGAATCAGCGTAAAATTTCCTATAAGAATATGTATCAAGTTTTCAAAAATTTCAAAGTTGAAAAATCAGTCAAAAATCGAAATAATGCAGTTCGCTAGTTGTAAAAATCGGTAATATTTGCATGAAACTTTGTCCAAATTCAAATTGAACTACTCTTATGGAAGTATCCCTGTATAACAAATCCTAGAACCATGCTGTTTAAAAAGTAGGTACCTAGTAGCTGCTTGTTAAAAAAAAAAATGTAATCACAACTCATGAGTTTACTCTGTGAAATATTCCGTCCCCCGATTCTCTCGGTCGCTCGCTTTAATGTTTTAAGCTAAACTGTTTTAGGACTTGATGTAGCTTTGATACTGACTGTGGCTTAGGAAATATCAGCCCAGAAATTATGGAAGTTCTATTTATGTACGTACTAGCACGCAGACCCAAGGCCTCGCTCCGCACGGACGTCAGTAACGTTAATCTCAAGGCCTCCCTCTATCGAAATCTATGAATATTTACCTACATTTGTCTTTAAATCTACAAGATTAGTTTAATAATGATAAAGTATGAGTACCTCCTTATTATTTTTAATGATTTGATTCCATGTTTGTCTATCAAAATCATAAACTAAAATTTCTCTACACGATCAATAGCAATTGAAATGTCGAAGATTTCTTCAAAAATTCGCTCATGGGGTCATGCTGCATGACTGGACTTTTTTTAATTCAATGGACATTGTAATACTGCTTGTTTATGTGGAATAAAACTACCTACTACTATTGTGGGATCTAGTCAGTTATGAGTCAGCTAACTTTGGATCCTCCCCGGCCGCCCGCTGTGTCCAACTTATCTGAATTTCACTAATGGGTTGATTACTTGATGTTATGTTTTTTAGATGTGAGCGTAGCAAGCATCCTGTCCATTGATCTATGTAAAAAACTGATCAGTGTAAATTCTCTCTCAGAGTGGTTCTAGACAAGCTTACATTAGTTTTGACTTACTAGTTACACAGATCTATGTTCTGTCTCAATACTCGCTACGATCGCATCTCGAAAACACATATATTTAGTAGTAAATCGCTTCGTCGATAAAATTCAGAATAGTTGGACACGGCGGGCGTTCGGGGGGCCTGGCGAGACGATCCCTATTGTGAGTCGGTATCATCATTGGTATATGTTACTTATCAAGAATTCATTCAAGAAGTAGCTTCGAATGTGTGTGCAGAGCTGAGAAATTCAAAACAGAGATGGGCGTAATCGTAATCATAATTACGATTAATATTACAATCGTAGGGTATTAATTAGCGTTTTGATTGAAATTAAGATTATAATAATCGCAGAACCAAGAGATATGATTACGATTACGCCCAACTCTGATACAAAATATTTGGGTTATGTGTCGATCAAGCTTTTTATCCGGCAAAGGCTAAAAAAAAACCGTATTGGGTACTGGAGGTTAACAAAAACTGGTGTCGGAGAATGTGTAACTACTGAGTTAAATGCAGGATTGCGTAATTATAACAGCGCGATTTATGACAACTGCAATATGCTTATCGATGATTCGCCACGCTTGTTGCACTCCACATGCACATTGATGAATATTCATTCCACCTCGTACCGGCTCAGCAATATAACTAAATGAAACTCGTAACACTGCGATCATTTGAGGATAATCAAAGTAGCTTAAAAACATGGTTCAACGTACCTCGCAACAACATCCATACTGAAAAAACAAAACTTATATTTACTTGAAACATCCTGTTTTAATTAACCTACCTGCATTTAGTTGAAATTGGAATTTCCGAATGGGAAACTGTTTTCCGACAGCAAGAGCTGTATATCCTAAAGGGTCCCCTCATGATAGTATGGTCGTATAATCGTTTATCACCGAACCGTTTACAATACTGCAATGGATAAAATATGAAATAATTGCAGTATATATCATTTTCTGTATAGTATACAAATTAGAATAGGCACTATGGAAATGAAGTTATACTTCTTCGTGTTTATTCCTCCTTTTGTTAATATATATTAATAACATCGTAAGTGTGTATGTCTGTACACTGATTAGAATCATGGAATTTTGCGTTACTTTTCCGTTTCATGCTTTTTGTTGACGATTGATACCATTTTCTCAATTTTTCTGTCTTTCTTTTTCTTCTGTCCGATTGTTTGTCCGCTTTTTACGGTTACAGGGGTCATTCGAAAACTGATATGAGTGAGAGGAAATGGCTGTATCAGTCCAACTTAAATTATAGGCTATTTGAACATTTAAGCCAAAGGAGGCGTTTTATGGGAGGGGGAGGGGGTGAAATGGGGTATCTTGGACACCCTTGAACGAATTGGGGATCTGATTGGGGGAATATGTTTGGATTATTCCAACTTAAATAACAGGCTATTTGAAAATTTTCAAATTCACCCCATAGGAGGTGTTTTAGTGGAGGAGGGGGGATGGGATGGGGTTCGGGGATTTGGATTGGCTCATTATGTTTGGAATACTCTAACTTGAACCACAAGCTACTTATAATTTTCCAAATCTGACCCATAGGGGGTGTTTTGTGAGAAAAGGGGGGGGGGTGTCATGGACATCAGTAAATAAACTGGAGACGTGATATTTGAAATATGTTTAGGTTACTCCAACTTGAATCGCAGACTAGGTACTTGAAATTAACATGTATCATGTTTTAGCCCTGGGGTCCTAGCAATTTTTGCGCGTCAATTTTGCGAGTCAATTTTTTTCCGCGCATGAAACATATAGTGTTACAGAGATTTCCGCCTACAACCGAGTCGTTGCTGGGGAAATGGTACTTCGTCGTTTTTCATCCCACAAAATTCGTTGACCATTTTTCGAAATATTAAAACTAGTCCAACCATTAGGATCTTGCCGAAAACAGATGTCCGTAGTTGAATTTTACCATACCTAAATTTCAGTTTTTCTAATCCAACCATTAGGATTGGGGGGGGGGGGGGGGGGTGAAATGGGGTTATCTTGGAAATCACTAAATAAACTGAAGCTGATTGGTAAGAAATGCCTGGAATACTCTTACTTGAATTGCAGACTACCTCAAGTTTTCCAATCTAACCCATAGGGGCTGTTTTGGGGGAGGGGGGGAGATGGGGTATCATGGACATAAATGATATTGATATTTTCTAAATGAAAATCTTTCTTGATGAATGATCTTTTGAAAAAGTCGTGCTTCTTCGTAGTTCATCAGCTCTAATCCGAGAAAAGGAATGTAATATCGCGTTTTCGGTTACACCATCGTGTTCATATGTGAAAAATCTTCAAAATGAGGTGTAACTCGGCAAAAAATGGATATTTTTTTTTTTTTTTTTTTTTTTTCAGAGTACCCAATACTCTCTCAACCATTTTCGGTAATCCAAAAACTTTTTGATGTCCTGATTTTTAATTGCTTAAAACTTGTAATCTGGCACCCTAAAAACGCTCTCCAAGTTTTCTTTTGATTTTTAGAAAATCAATGAAAAAGTTAAGGAGAGAGAGAGGAGGGGGTAGTTACTTTTGGGACACCCTGTATGTATACAATTTGGTAATGAGGCTCCGAATCGCGAAGAGCACTATAGACCGATTTGAACTTCAGACGACTCATTCGAATCATTACTGTCCCATAGTTATTGCAAAACTGACATCGTTTATCTCATTGTCCATTTTGAACCTGTTCTAGGCGTTTGTTATCAACGGGAGTGGTTTATTATGTGGTGGCGGTAGCTTCAGTTGCCATCACCGGTCGGTAACTTAATAATACAGTAACTATCGATCAATACAATGATAGCGTTGAATCGCAAATTAGCGTTAACTTCACTCTTGAAATAAATCCATTGCCGAATGATTCACTGCATCGATGTACTGGAACCACGCACATAGACAAGTAGAATCCTGCGACATATTCTACACGTAACAGTTCGTCTCTTCCTATGGCTATCGTTGATTTTATTATGTGGAAGCCCAAATACAATATTTTCAAGAGAAAATGCAAAATGCTGCAAGTACAACTCCCCAACAACAACTCATCCCATCATCGCAGCCCACCTTACGTAAGATCCCATCATCCTTCATCCATCCATCCTGTGTGTACAATTAAGTATATATCCAATATACTCACTGAGTACTATTGGGCTTCCAAGTTCTAAATTGGGGATTTCTAAGTCCCATCAGGCCTTTAGTATCTCTATTATTCTGTTCAGTATGCAGGTTGGAATTAGGAAAGATTCTACCCTCTTAGATCAACTAGATATTTTCTTTTCAGAATGAATTTCCCGTTCTTTAACGTGACGTCAGGTTTAGTTTATACACGTATGAGCAATTCTTGGAAAAGCTGCCAATATTGACGGTGAAAATAAAAACGCTCGTGAGTGCACTATAACGAGGCTAACTCCTCGTATACCTGATGATGCGGAAAAAACGGGAATGAAGCTCTTCTCCAGGATAAACTAAACGTTTTGTTTGAGAAAAATTTCCTGAGAGTAGCCGTGAAAACAAGGCTGGAGGGGTGGAGGTGAAACATAAACCCTGAAAAATGTTCAGCTCATAAACTGAAGAGTCCAAGTTTATGTTTACCCCACTCCTCTCCGTTTCTTTCATTTCGAAAAGAAAACAAAGACGAAAAAAATGGCGGAGTTTCCCCCGCCATCAACATAAACAAGAAATACAAATTAAATGGGTCCATTCCACCCCTCTTACAAGCTTCCCCTAACTCCCCTTTTTTCTCTCATTACGAAACTCTATTCCGAGCGTTTATCACGGACGGTGAAGGTTTCATTCTGTCTGAAACGCTCCGGACGGATTAGTTTTTGTATTCCCTTTTAAAAGTGTTTTCTGGCTGAATGTTTCAGTCATGACGGCGAGGAATTTCGAGTATTCATGAGTTGAGAAACGAGGCGGGAGGTTTCCCGGGAGGAAAAAGGGGCCACTTCCTCCATTTTACAAGACGTGTAACGTATGAGGCTTACGAGAACGACTCGTGGAAGTTAGTATTTTAATTTCACTGCGATGAACTCAGAACACAGTAGCAGTTAACTATTTTTCATGTATTGAACCTGGGCAAAATTAAATGAAATTTTCCTATATTTCATTTCGTGAATAGTTTTTGTATATGAAAGAAAGCTATCACAATGCATTCATTTACAAAAGCTGCTTTATTGAAAATTGTTGTGCAGAGTGACCGTACAAGTAAATTTTCATGTGAAAGCGTGTTATAATAATAACAAGTCTTTGTTTTACCTGAAAACACTCACCGTTTTTTTAAATATATAATTATTATTAATAAAAATTTTCACGAAGGTGTAGGGGGCTCATCATCGGGATTGAAATGAAAAAAGCTCAATTACCTATATAGTGGAAAGGAAGGCCAGTGTTTCTCGACGCCCGCCGGCCCTAGGAATTATTGAAATTAAGAAAGGAAGAGGGAGATGATTAACGCTTCTCAATGTATATAAATCATTCTAGACGATAAATCTCCTTCAAATTGAGGTAAATATTCCGTTTTTGCGCCAATAAATCAAGCTTTCTACATGAAAGGATGAGTTCGTTGGCCAGCACTTGTTGAGCACATTGTATTACTAAAATGTAAAGAAAGTGGTATAAAAACCACTAAAAATTCATATTAAACTGCTTAAAACCGTTTCATTTTTCAGCAGAATTTTAGTCAAAAGAAGTTAGTCAACAATAAACTAGAACATTAAAAAATGAATGTCAGAAATTGATAATGCACCTACTTAAATTTTATTACCTAATAGTTGCCGAAAAATTGACAAAAGTGCGAAAAATCGCTGAAAATCAAAAATTATTTTTGAATCGCAGAATACCATTTATAACAAGTTTTTTGCCATAATATTTGTAGTTAATAATTTCTTTGCGCGCAAAGTGCTCAAATATGAAAGCGATATAACACAATATAATACGATGATTTACGAAAATTCGCCCATATGTAGGTAAGTGAGTTTTTTGTTCATACAACTCTCTTCCATAAGAATCGTTTTTAGTTTAAATTCACACGGTCGTGTGTTGAGCAAGTAAAGAAAAAAAAAAGAAAAAAAAACGTAAAATATGGAATTCGACTTATAACAGATTTTTTTTTTTTTTTTTTTTTTTTTTTTTTTTTTTTTTTTTTGGGACAAATACCGTTTTAAAAATGTATGGAATCACCGCATAATTTTAAAAAACCCCTGCTAAGTTCAATTCCGCTTGAAAATAACTTGAATCTTACCATTCAATTCAAAGTTATTTCCGTGGCGTGGAAATAATTGTTCATCTATTTGTCCTAGTGAATATTGCCTCTTTGTTCAAATAGTGCTTCTTCGATCCTAAGCTAAACGAGAAGAAATAACTCTCCACGACCTTTAACCACATACCGTAAACATATTCAGTCTTCCATGGGGCTTTTCCTTCTATTCCCATTAAGTTGTTTTTTCCATAGAATAATTTAGTTCTGACGATAGGGGCTTATAAATTGCCGTAGATTTTGAAGCGATTATGCTAAAGACGTTGTCTGCCCAAGATAAATTGTTTGATAGATTGCTTACCTCAAAAATCGAATGAGCAGTATTTTGATAGGTATAGTTCAGTACTGGATATGAGGAACTAACCCTACAAAGTTCTCTAGGAGTACAGAATGCAACGTCTAAGAGTAGATAAGACGAATGTCCTCGATACTAATATTTATGGTTGCCAAATAAATGAAATGGGGGCTCATTCATTAATTTTAACTGGCTTGAAATTAATTGCACCAACATCGCGTACTGCATCCGCTGAGAAACAGGTGAGTGTGAGTCGAAGAGATAACAGCGGATTTATGTTCAGCTCGCAACAACATTTCACTACTCATAATGTGGCACGCGTCTGGCGGACACTGCTAGTTTATCAATTCACCCTTGATATTAATATCCAATCCGAAGAGATTTATCAAGAAGAATTCATTGTGAATGGAGGATATTACCCATTTGAAATTCTAAACCAGTATGTGAACGGTAGGGATAGACAATGGAGTTTTGATGGATGAAGAGTGATTTTCCATTTCTTTGGTTGAATGGTATGCAGTTTAGGCGAATAGCGAAGTCCAAAAATCTGACATTATTAAAAGGTAGGTACAACTTGGTTAAAACCTTAATAGTGCATATGTGCAACTTATCGGAATTCGGGTACTGGGTTATTCAATTTCGACGTATCCCCAATTACTGCACCTCGGAGGTTCGAGAAGAAACTTCAACTTCGCGATAGGTCGTAAAGTAAATGAACTCTCGTGTTTGAGACGGAACGGTCTTTTGTTACAAGCAATATTCGGAGAAAATGCCCGAGCGCGTAAAATAATTATGCAACATGACTATCGTATAGGCGGGACCTACTTGAAACTGTGCTGAAAGACTATCTTCCCCACCACGTCAAGCTCTCAAATATCGATATCCTGAGAAATCAGTAAAAATCCTGTTAGTGAATAATATGTTACCAATACTTCGTTCTCAAAGAAATTTCGGAAATAATCTTTGGAAAGATGCTTTCGTCCGATCATGTCCCAAAACCCTTTTAGCCTCCAAGGTAGTCTCTAAGAATTTTGATTAAGGCCAAACTTGATTGGTTTTTCAAAGGCCTCATTCGTGGGACTACATACAACACAGAACGGGAAGATGGCCAATGATATTTTCTTAGGATGGTTTCATTCTTTAGAAGAGATTTTGTGATCTTGTTATGTCAATTGGTAAACTTCTTGATAACAAATTGTACATTAATAATTAGACCGATAAATTTATTTCTGTTATTCAACTACCATGATATCAGCTAACATTAGCTGGCCAATACCTACATTCTATCAATCTACTCATGGAGTTAGAAGTACCCTCAATATTTGTGATTTCCATATCTACATCCCATTCTAGAATGAAAGGATCTGTTGTTGACACAGTTGCTCGTTATCCGTTCAATGAAAAAATTCCCACTTATATAACTGATTTGTCCTGAAGGCACTCTGGTTACACAACTGCTAATGAACGTATTTGCAAAACGTCCTTGTAGACACATCATTATTGATACAAGTGCTGATGGCACTTGGATCAGATGGTATATAAATCAAAGTTTCGGAGAGGTGAATCAGACTCGTTTCCTCCCTCAGTTACTGTTGAAGAAACGAAGATGAAATCTTTCATCTTCCTTGCTACGTTGACCGCTGCTGTTGTAGCCAATGAGATTAGGATTGTGAATCGGTGCCCATTCACTGTGTGGCCAGGTATTTTGGGTAATCCAGGACATGGACAACCCGAAAATGGAGGATTCGTTCTGGGTGCCAACGAGACCAAAGTGATTAACGTACCATGGAACTGGGGCGGAAGAATCTGGCCCAGGACTAAATGCGACGCCAATGGTCACTGTCAAACTGGAGACTGTGGAAACAGACTGCAATGTAACGGTAACGGAGGGACCCCACCAGTGTCTCTGGCTGAAATCACATTTGCTGGCGCAGGAGGTCTCGATTTCTACGATATCAGCTTGGTTGATGGGTACAATCTACCCATCAAGATGGCCCCTATCAGCGGCTTCACCGGAGGTAATGGTCACAATTACGATTGCAGAGCTGCTGGGTGCCACGCTGATTTGAACGCCATCTGCCCACCTGAATTGTCTGTCAAGGACGGGCCATACACTGTTGCCTGCCTGAGCGCTTGCATGAAGTTCGACACTGACCAGTACTGCTGCCGCAACGCTCACGGAGTCCCAGAAAACTGCAAGAGCACTGACTGGCCCCACAACTACCCAGCCATCTTCAAACAAGCCTGTCCAGATGCTTACAGCTACGCTTATGACGACACCACTAGTACCTTCACATGCAGGGGTAACCCAGCCACCAACTACGAAGTAGTGTTCTGCCCCTAAATTGTAAATACGTCATCTATGTAAAATATAACACAGTCGCAATTAGTAATAAAAGTTCTAATTATTTCAATTTCGTGATTTTCTTAATTTTCAATCCGCCGTCTCCCATTCAAGAAAGTTGAAGTGTATTATTAGTTAGTAATGGACAGTCATTATTTAAGATTTTTTAGGTTGAATTCAACAATTATCGTCAACCCATGTAAGCCAAGTTACAATCCTCTTCAAAAACAGCTGATAGCTGATTGTCCAATGTCTCTTATTTTTCTTGGTATTTTTCTTACTTTCTCATCAGGAAAATCCTGTTAACAATCCCAGAGAATGGCAAAAGACTATAAGATGGTTAATCTATACAATCTTATAGTTTAGGTAATGACATAGGTATCTAAAATCAGCGTGGAATGAATTTCGTAGTATTTCATTTTTCTAGTAGGTAAATATTGCGGGATGTTTTTTATATTTATATACATTAATAAAAAATGCTATTGGCATCAATGATTAAAATAGTATGATTATTGTAAAACCTAACCCGTAATCGTATAGTTCCTTTATCACATATTCAAAAATTGATCGAATAAGCTGTTGATATTATGTAGGTACTAACGGAGTGATTGTTACATGAACGTGAAACCCTTTGTAGAGTAAGAATATTTTGACTACAATCAAATTACATTGAAAATAATTATAACAAGTCATTGTATAATATAATAATTACGTTGCTAATAATTATAAGTCACGATGCGCGTATTCTAAAAAAATGAACAATTAAAAAGCTATTACATTTGGTGCTTCAATTGAAAACAATAATTTATAATAAATTAACTGTATTAGTTAGTAGTGATTGTATATTATTAAAGTAGTTTTCTTTGATACGAGGAAGTAGCAAGCAGGAGAGGACTATATACATTTAAATCTGAAAATGAACCGGCTAAAGAACCAGCCTTATGAAATTCTAAATTCGATCGCTCGATTCTCCTAAAATTATGAGAAAGTTGACAAGAATAATTATTTATACACTCACAATAAATATGTTTGGCATTAGATTAAAGTGCATGAACCCCCCTCCCCCACCAAGGATTCTCACTGTCAACTTGTCCACAAATCCACAACTATATATAGTTCTATATACACAACTAACTATAGTTCTGGAATCTTGATTGAAACAACAGCATTACATGCCTTACCGTAAAGTAGCAAAACACAATGATAAGAGGAAAATTATTTATATTATGTGATGATAATGATGGTGGCACATTATGATAGGATGACGTACAGTATGCCCTTATAGATTAGCACCAATTTTGATTAGAAATGATACAAAACTATCCAATTTCGTCCACAAATTTCTGACTTATGTGTTATTATTTGGTTATTTGAATGAAAGCTAGACGATAACGGGTGATTGTTGGTCGTGTTGTTGTGGCGGATCTATCGTCCCGTCTTCACAAAGTCCACCTTTTTAATGGACAGTGCGTCCTAAAATCCGATAATGAAACTCCGTTGTTCCAAACGAGTTTCGAGAAAGAAAATGACTCCAAAGTTTGATCCTCCAGTTCTGCCAAACTCCGTTACATAAGTTGTTGGTGAATGTGACCCTTAGATTTGGACTTTATCCACTTAGATTGATACTCAGAAAATTGTTAGGCCAAAACTTGAATACAATTATACGCATGATCGTACGAGCGAATTTTCTTAAATCACCTATCGCATTATGATACAATAATAATTGCATTGCAATTTCAGCAATTCGAGTACAACAAAATTGTTAAAAACCAATTTTATGTTTAATAAAAATGTATGCTAAATAAAATTCATCGATTCAAAAAATATTTTGGATTTTTAGATTTTTTGCCGTTTTATTGGTTTTTCCGCAAATATTAATGAAATTTGAGTGTTTTTCGGCATAATTTTGTGAAAAAAATGTAAAGACCCATTTAATTGTAGGTAATATTGTTTTGACTAAAATCCTGCTAAAATGTATTAATTTAACGATTTTTGGCAGTTTTTACCCATTTTAAGTGATTTTTTGTGCAAATTTTTTGAAATTCGACTAATATAATGCTCAAAAAGTGCTAGCCAACGAACTCATCCCTTCATATGAAAAGCTTGATTTTTTTTCTCGCAAGAACGGGATTGTAATCTCAATCCTTAGGAAAGTTATCGTCTAGAATGACGTATATTTGACAACGCGCAAACTTCAGGGGCCTATTTTGTAAAGCATCAAGTGACAAGTTACAAGCCAATTTTATGTACAAGTTGTAAAAAATGAGTGTGCAGGCGTTTCATTAAGGTGCAAGTGTAAACTTGTAATGCACTGTGAAAATTAACAAGTGTACAGGCGAATTTGGACAAGTTACAAGTGTTTCCCCCGAATAAACGCTCATTTCGTGGGTATTTTTGAGTTCAACGAGAGATTTAGGAAATTCTCCGAGACACTTGAAAGATTCAAATGGTGCGTGACCCTGTGCAATTTTTCCTGATCGGGTATTGAGGATCTCCCCATCGTTGAAGAACAAAGTGAAATGTAAAGATCATCTTGAAGTTACGGACGACATTCCTAACTCAGCAGCATTAAGACTTGATGAACTGATTAATCATTTCCGCTAATGAAGGAGAAAAATCCGATTACGCTGCCATTAGAATAAGTTGAAATCAAGTACAAATTTTCCCCACTTTTCAGTTTATAATTTCTCCGTCTTTCAATCATCACACCTTGACATGTACGATAAACCGTGTACTTAACACCTTTTTAATATTATGATTCGCTGACAAATCTTCAATTTCGGCATCCCGCTTGACGTTGTTCATTTCGTTTGTCTCCCACACGCCATTTTTATTTTCTGCTACACTTGTAAACTTAGCTTGTACAGGTGTAATTTTTCAACACTTGTACTCTTTGTTTTGGTGAAACACTTGTTCTAGTTTACCGTTCATTACAAGTACCTTTACTTGTTAACTTGTACACTTGTAACCTGTTGTTTTATGAAATAGGCCCCAGTAATCGTTTCAGAGTGCCTCAAAACCGATCTGAATAAAGAACATTTTCATGAATTTTGATGTTAAACATTTCTGAGCCATTGCAATAGCTTCATTTTCCACAAAAATTTGCTAATTATGTTTCTTGAAAAATTATGAAAATTAATTGATAGACAAAAATAATGATATAGGTTGAGAGGAGAAAAATGATGGCCGTTCTTCGTGTGTTTAATCCTATAATCCTCTTTCGCCCGTTAGGGCCTCATCAGGGATTTAAACTTGGAGCTATTATCATACGGGGGGGGGGGGGGGGGGGGTAGGCAACCATATAGTTGCAGTTAAGATACATCGGATTATATAGGCCAGGTGTTTTTGAAGTCATTACTAAAGGGTACATTGTCATGAGAGTATTATTATTATTTTTATTTTTTATTGTTTTTTGGTTCCAGTTGATTACAAGCTTAATGCTTAGTTTCATCCAGAAATATTATATGTACGTAATCATTTAGTTCCCAAGTAGGGTTAGCTGCCATGAGTTCAGTGGTTTGTCAAAGGTATGGGCAGATTTATTGAGATGTTCACTGATCGGTAGTAGCAGTATCACCTGCATTATACGTTGAAGATTATTGAGGAAATTCATGGTGGATAATGATATTATACTTTGGTGAGGGCTTAAAAAGGCGAATCAAGTACATGAACTTGGTAAAAATACCAGAAGGGTGATGGGTGCCCCTAAGCGTTAAGCTCGCAAAAAACTGGACCAACCAATAAAACATTCTCGTATAATATGGAACTTGACTTTGACAATGTACCCTTTAGTAATGACTCCAATTACACCTGGTGGCCTATATAATCCGATGTATCTTAACTGCAGTACTATGATAACCCCCCACCCCCTCTACGATAAAGCTCTAATTTTAAATCCCTGATGAGGCCCTAATGGGCGAAAGCGCAAGGATTGAAGGGTTAGAAGATATTGAATACATGAGGAACAGCCACCATTTTCCTCCCCTCAACCTATTTCGATTCAGCTAACTCACAATAAATATATTAGAAAAAATAAGGAATTGATCGAAATAAAAACACTCAAATGATTTCCTGAATTTTAATTTAATGAAATAAATACAAATGAAATTACGCAACTTTTTTTGTAAACACAAGGATTTTTCATGAGCAGAAGCATAGTTTTTCCCGTCGCATCAAAAGTTGAACAGAACATTTCTAGCGGATTTATGGCGGTATCCAAATAAGACACGATAATATTTACGACAAACAAAATGCTGACGAATGTAATAAATGGAATACTTCGACGTAATCGTTGATAGGTCGCAACTTGGAAAGGAGAAAAGTTTATCACGAAATGAATCAAATCGTTTGAGCTAATTGCTTCAACACTTCTCGAAAGCAGAGTTGGTGGGTTTTTCTCTTCTTTGACCCAAAACACAACGAGCTCAATTTCGCTATTTTCGAAAATGAAACACTAACTTTCCATTTTCGTTATAACAATTTTGAGAGTTAGAACATAGGTAGAAAAATTATAAACCTAACGGGAGAAAAACTGAATCTAGTTGAAAAAGGACTAACCCTAAGTGGGGAAAATGTAGCTGAATTAGAATATGCTACATTATACCAATGAAATAAGTAATAAGTATTGCTCCCGAGTCAATCAAGGATGTGAAAGCTTGTCATTATCATGGGTAGGTATGGATTTTTAAACTAACACATACGCGTGTAATCTCACAGAATAAGTTAAAAGTTAATATACATTAAAACCCTACACCTTATACCTGTTTTTATGTAACTAGATGGATCTCAAATCAAGGAAAATTCGTCAACTAATGACTAGAAATCTGCAGACTCAATGGATAAAAGTACACGGATTAACACTGATATTTGAGGAATAATGACAGTAATGTCGGGTATTACTCCATCACATCAACTACATTGCCCACAACTAATTGCACACGAAAATAATTATGCGTTTCTGAAAATAATAAAAATAAATCTAATCGTAGTTGGATATTTAGCAACGAGGTGCTAGATTTGAAGGAATGATATTTAAATCGTGGATTCGACGTCCAAGTATTTGATTTAAAAAAATAAATGAATAAAGAGATTCAAAAAGTATTTCGCTTTCATTAATGAATCTTCTTGGTTTCAAAAATAAACAGATATTGAAGCTTGCCATCGCTGATGATATTTTATTTCGAGCGCGGATTAGCACATTTACAGCACTTATAGCATTACTCTATCATCCAAAACATTTAATCATAAACGAACCCACCAGTTCCAAAGATGACAGGAAAATAAAACGTCCACAACTATACTAAGGTACTGTACTTAGTGATTTTTATTTAATTCGTAAAAAATTAGTTTCTAACAAGGTTTATAAAAATTAGGGGCAGAAGACAACTTCGTAGTTGGTGGCTGGGTTACCCCTGCATGTGAAGGTACTAGTGGTGTCATCATAAGCGTAGCTGTAAGCATCTGGACAGGCTTGTTTGAAGATGGCTGGGTAGTTGTGGGGCCAGTCAGTGCTCTTGCAGTTTTCTGGGACTCCGTGAGCGTTGCGGCAGCAGTACTGGTCAGTGTCGAACTTCATGCAAGCGCTCAGGCAGGCAACAGTGTATGGCCCGTCCTTGACAGACAATTCAGGTGGGCAGATGGCGTTCAAATCAGCGTGGCACCCAGCAGCTCTGCAATCGTAATTGTGACTATTGCCTCCGGTGAAACCGCTGATAGGGGCCATCTTGATGGGTAGATTGTACCCATCAACCAAGCTGATATCGTAGAAATCGAGACCTCCTGCGCCAGCAAATGTGATTTCAGCCAGAGACACTGGTGGGGTCCCTCCGTTACCGTTACATTGCAGTCTGTTTCCACAGTCTCCAGTTTGACAGTGGCCGTTGGCGTCGCATTTAGTCCTGGGCCAGATTCTTCCACCCCAGTTCCATGGCACGTTAATCACTTTAGTCTCGTTGGCACCAAGAACGAATCCTCCATTTTCAGGCTGTCCATGTCCTGGATTACCCAAAATCCCTGGCCACACAGTGAATGGGCATCGATTCACAATCCTAATCTCATTGGCTACAACAGCAGCGGACAACGTAGCAAGGAAGATAAAAGATTTCATCGTCGTTTCTTCAATACCGATCAGGACTGGGAACGTGTATGATCTACCTGTTCGAAACAAACCAATATATACGATTCGATTTTAATATATTCACATCTGTATCAATAAGTTATATCAATAGGCTCTTCATCAAGCATGTAAATTACCAATTAGAGTTCCCTTTTTGTTCTGGATACAATAAGTATCCATATATTCAATAAATTAGGAATGAACAGCTGTTTCAACAGATGAACCATTACACACATATTTGTAGTATATGTAGATGATAATGCCGAACCTTAGCCAACTGAGAAGTAGAAATAACTCTTAACGGAAAAAAATAAGATGATAAATTAATAATGTATACTTTCTTTAATTACCTAATATTCTGCCATAGCTAATCTCGTATCTATTAAATAGTACTATTATGATTACATATTATATCATTATTAGGATAACCAAGTATTTGTTTCTACTTCTGGCAGCCAATTTCGACCGTTCTATATGAATATCTCTATTTATAGAATTCGCCGTCGAAGGTAACCAAAACCAAAAATAAGTTCCTAAGTAGTTATATAAGTGTATAGAATTGTATATGGGTTTTATTTCTAACATATGCACCACCCCCACAAATCTAGTCAATGTTCTGGTCAGTTTCTAGGATTATCCAGATTGAGTAGGCATCATATTGTCATACGCGTCCTCTCGTCATATCATAAGCTGTATCAACTTCGTGCCTGGCCGTTGCCGAACACATCGTCCCCGTTGGCCTAACACATCATTTGTTCTCAGAGTCCAGGATCAAGACCAATTGGCTTGGGTCAGCGTATCAGTGCAACTTATATTCCAGTAGCCATTTGTTTCCAAAAATCATCGGGTATCTGCGCTTGTCTCCGTGTACCTTTCTGGTCACCGTTCTAGTACCGAGTATGTTCCGATTTACTTTCCCTAATAGTAAGTGATTGGGTGTAATATTTACCATGCCAGGCAGCTTCACTGAGTCGAGTGTTATGGGCTGCCTGGTATATTTGCTATATTCTTAACCAGCAACTATATCCATCATCAACTAAATCTATGGTTGCCTTTTCTTCAAGTTCTACTTAAAATTCCGTTATTGCTGTGCGAACTGTCCTCTTCCATGTAACTTTAAATATGTGTGGTAAAATATAAATCACCACTTGATACCTTTTGTGGAATTCCGAACCACTTCCTCTTCGTCAAATTTTCCAAATGCTACTCCCAAATCATTTTTCGACTTTCTTGAATTCGGCGCTATACTATCTGAATATATGGTGTCTGACATCAGCCTTTGGGCTCTTAATCGCCTACCTAGTGACTACACTACTCCAAATCTTCATTATTAAGCCCAAGTCATAGATTACCTAACGTGTAATGAAGTCTTTCATAATGGAAGAAGTATCAAATTAGCTACAACTTTATCGGGTTTAATTTTTACACTAGAAATACTCGTATATGCAATAGAAGAAGGAAGGGAACTAGGAAGAGTAGGTAGTTGTTAAGGCAACATCGAAATTCGCCTTGGGTTAAGAGAATCTCATTCGGGAACTTCAACATGATCAACGATCAAGATGTACGTACCTATATTATAAACATGTACCTTCCTACCTGTACCTATTACCTACATATGTACGATATTTTACACTTTTTTCCCTTGGCCAATTACGTTTCATTATTGAAGATGTGGATACCTGCTAATACACGACAAAGAAAAAAGATAGCCCTTTCTGTATGCGTATATGTTCTCTGTAATGTGGCACAATCCCTACCCATTTCATCAAAATTGATCTATCAGTATCGGAGCTTTGTCAACAACCAATTTCAAGTTTGGCAGGTGCAATGGTTACCTTTTTCAACAAAATTAGTAGGATGACATTCTGAGACTTGTACCCGAATACCCTCGAACAAAATCGGACTGATGGTAGATCGTGAAGTTTTAGAATCCATTATGAGGTATCAGCGTAATTTAAGTTAGGATGAATCCTACAAACCAACTACCTTTTTTGAAAATCAAGAATATTACAATGCGCGCATGCCATACCACCTTGAAATAGGAATTAAAGGAATTGATTATAGCATTAGTGGTTATGGTCATGGAAGGTTGCATGCGTATTCGGAGCTGTGTTAGGTTTCCTTTGAGCTCCGAATAGTATTTTTCTATTCGTACAACGAATAGACCGCTAACCGTTAGCATTTTTTGCGCATGCGCAATGCTCCATTTCTATTCGGTTCTTCCCACTCGGCTACGACTCAGCGTTGCAAAAACGTCCTGATGGTTCGTCAGTCCATTGCGACTTGTTTCAACTAAAGTCAAATTCTTTTTTCAACCCTCCTTCACTCACTCAACTTTGTGCCATTCCTCAGTCCCCCAATTCTTACGGTTTTTTTTTTTTGTTTTTTTTTTTTTTTTCTCTCTCTTTCTTTTTTCTCTTTAACTGCCCTTAAACTGCTTCTCTCTTGTCCTTTTATCACATTTTCCTATCGCAGCTTCTTCTCTTTGCGAGTCTTCTCCACCCTTCTTTATTCTTCCAAATTTTCCTACTCCCGGGTACTCGTCCTCACATTCCGATTACCATTAAAGTTTTCTTCTTTTTCAAAGGACTTTGTTCGGAAGTAGTATAGGTATTTTATCATTTCCATCTTAATCATTAAATAATTTTTATAGCGGCTTATTTTTCGTTACATCGACATTGGTAATAACGTTTTTTCAGAACATATGATCGTAGTCACGAAATGGAGAAATAAATAATGTGTTCATGGAATTGCTTATGGATTTTTCTCCAGCTACTTCTATTTATTCTATTACTGCATTCACTCCTATGCTATTATATTACTGTTCAATTATAACAAATATGAAAAGCTGTGCAGAAACAAATAAGTCACTCGTCATAAAACCGAGTCTTCACTACCGTCATACTAATTTCAGCACTTGTCTTCTATACAATATATTGACCTAAATCAAGTTCGCGGGATTGACTGGAGCTAAAATATTATGAAGCTGCCACTGCTGCTGTTGCTGCTGTGTGTCATTGGGCTTGAGCTTTTTCTTAAAAATAAAAAAAGCCCCAGGCCCCTTATTATAAGAATACATTTTTTTCCTAATGAAACGTATATACATTTCTGCACTTATTCCTCCTACGTAGGCACAGTGATGCAATTACCTGTGCGGTCGCTGAACCGCATATGGGGGGTAGTAAGCCAAAAATTTACTGGTTTATACGGTTTGCAATTTCTTGGAGGTAGGTGGCGTTGGCTATGACTTTTTTCTTCACATAGCACTTGGCTTTCTATTATTTGAATAGTAGATAGTACTGCCTTGGGTGGTAATTAGAATTTGTCTCCACCCTTAAACGAGTGTTGGTCCTAATCGTCACCTCGGAACAAAGTTTTAGAATTAAAAATATTTTTATTCCTACTTTTTGAATCTGGGCATCTGGACATTTCAACTGGGTGCCCCTAAATATAATTTTACCCTGTATATAATTAATTTACTTCGCGATCTTGAAAAAATGCATTTTGCATAGTCCATCAGTCGTAGTGTCTCATGAATAGCTACCGCCATTTTCATTCTCAACCAATACACATACATTATTCTGTTATGAATGTGTACTTACCGGTGATTGGTTGTTTATACAGTTGTTCACTATTTAATCAAGAATAATTAATACCCACCTGAACACCTGCACAACTACAAACTCGTGTTGATTATTTGACGTGCAGATTTATTCTTAGAAATAGTCCAATTTTGTTGATACAAGTGTGGATAAACTTGAGCCGAGAGGGCACCATATAAATGTATGATGAAAATAGGTTAGATCAATCTTATATCCAATCCCATAAAGTCCTGACTGACCAAGATGAAATTCTTCATCTGCCTTGCTACATTGATCACTGCTGTTGTGGCCAATGATCAAGATCCTCAACCGCTGCCCATTCACTTTGTAGCCAGTGGCCAGGGATTTGGGGTAATCCAGGACATGGACATTCAGGAAAATGGAAGTTTCGTTCTTGGTGTGCTAATGAGACCAAAGTGATTAACGTGCCATGGAACTGGGGTGGAAGAATCTGGCCTAGGACTAAATGCGACGCCAACAGCCACTGCTAGACATGTGACTGTGGGAACATGCTGCAATGTAATGGGAACGGAGGAACACCTCCAGTATCTCTGGCTGAAATCACATTTGCTGGTGCGGGCGGTCTCGATTTTTACGATATCAGCTTGGTCGATGGATACAACCTATCCATCAAGATGGCCCCTATCAGCGGCTTTACTGGAGGTTATGATCACAATTACGATTGCAGAGCTGCTGGGTGTCAAGCAGATTTGAACGCCATCTGTCCACCTGAATTGTCTGTCAAGGACGGCCCATACACAGTTGCCTGCTTGAGTGCTTGCATGAAGGTCGACACTGACCAGTACTACTGCCGCAACGCTCACGGACTCCCAGAAAACTGCAACGCTCACGGACTGGCCACACAACTGCCCAACCATCTTCAAACAGGCCTGTCCACAAGCTTACAGCTATGCTTATGATGACACCACTAGTACCTTTACATGCAGGGGTAATCCAGGCATCAATTACGAAGTTGTCTTCTGTCCTTAATTTGTATTAATACTGTTAAGAACTATTTTTTATAAATATAATTAAATTCATTTGGTCCTGCATTTTTGAGAACGTTTCATCCATTGGCCTTAGTTGGGAACGATGAATTAAAGTGCCTTCAATAACTGGACGAAATAGATTCTGATCAGAATCTCACAAACCATTGACACAGTAACAAAACTGATTTCTGATTGCAATATACCTAAACAAAATATTCTATGTAGGATTTGCCCCATGGCTTTCTTGTATTTAATCTAATTTGACATGGATATGTCTTTGCTCTGGGGGGTCAACCAAAAATTTCCGTGATGCAAAATTTTTGTCACAATTTCAGTGTTTTTCACGTACAACCCAGCAGTTTTCATCGCACATAAATCGTTCGCCACTCGTTGGAAAGCGCTTGATTTATGGACATTTTTGATTCACCTCATGATATTTATTGAGATTATTCAACTACCTTGGTAGATTTGGAATAAAAACACTGAACACCTCGGAATCAAATTCATCAAAAACAGATTCTGTTGGGATGTTTCCAAGACCATGCTTCACATTTTCTGGTTAAAATATCGTTAGTTACTCTCATTCTCGTTAACTACGTCCCAACACTAACTTATACGACTTTGAATACTTACGTACCTTTTTCGTCCAATTTCCGAACCATCTAACTGTTTTTGTTGTTATTACAACAATCATCAATTATTGCTTTTCACGTTAAGGTGGTTCGACCGGGAGGTTTGGCGGAAACGGCACCTTGCGCGGTAATTTTATCGTAACTCCGTAACTACTTCTTTAATCATACTGAAATTTTTTTAATATGTTTAACACATTCATATCATTCTTTATTGAAAATTTCAATCAATTCAAATTCAATGAAAAAATAGGAAAAATCGCCAAATTCAGATTATTGGTTCGGAAGAATAACCATTTTTTGGTACTTCTCTCTTTGAAACCATGAATGCCGTTATAATGAAACTTTTAAACAATTGTAGGAATAACTTTCAAGTGCTATACCTCCGAAGGGATTTGTAAAAAAAAAATTATCAGGTTCATATGGGCGTTCAATTATTTGAATGTCAAAAATAGAACCACGTTTTTGACAATTCCATCACTCGCATTTCCTTCTCATCGGGAAAATTGGCGAATCCCTTCCGAGAAAATGTGCTCAGATAATACTCAAATGAAATTTTAAAAATAGTGTTGAGATACCTTCAGTAATTCCAAAGAAATGTGTACCCGGGAGGCGAAAAACGCAAGTTTATAGGGAACAGTTTTTCTGAAGTCAAATCAACCTGGCATCTAGTAACCTTGCGTTTCCGCTCGACTCAACTAAGGTTTCTTCTCATTGTTTCCAATTCAAATTTCTTCTTGATGTGGTAGTTAGTCTACGTTCCGTTTCAGCTGATTATTTAGCATAATATCCATATTTCGAGATTCTAGTAGGAGAAGGGAAGGTTGTTAAAAAGCTACATTGGAAGGTTGTGTTATGAATTTATTTTTCTTGAACTTGGGGTTTTAAAAGCTTATTTCAGCCAGGTTTTCTTTCGTATTTTTTCTCGTAATCAATCATGCCTCTTTTTAATCCAATTTTTAAAAACTATCCCCTTCCCGTATCCTAATCGTGAGGAAAAGGATGTCACAGGATGACGAGGTCAAGTTTGGTAAGGAGTATTTCTGAACTCACTGATACGAGCGACTCGGGTCATTTTTGTGTCAAGTACTGTAAAGAGAAAGATAAATTAAGACTGTAGAAAGCACAGAAAGCAGCTTTTTTTATTGTTTGTAGGAATATGTTCTGTTAAATGAAACAAAAACGAAAAATCTTTTCTTGTTTTTCTTTCGGACATCCTTGCCACTGAAGCATTGGGGTGAATATTTAAGGAGCAAATAGTGCTGCTTAGCTCAATAGCTTTGAAGCACGCTCAAAAGTTATCTTTGGTCCTAATTTGATGAACTTCATGAGAAACTATTCCGAAAATGATCCCCTTAATCTCTTGAAAATTTCCAAAATAAAATGACTATTGGAAGAGCTTGGCTTGCAAAAGCAATTCAAAGGCACAGGCATATCAACTTTAAATGGTAAAATTTATATTATTTTCTTTTTGTATGCAAATCAAATTTGAAAATATGAGTTTATGAAAATCAAAATTAAACTTGGTCGTATTTATGTATGTACGTAACAATGTTTATCCGTATGTTCTACTTAGTTTGCTGGTGACGCTAATTATAAATTTAGAGTCACTCAATCATATATGACTGAAATGTGTCCAAGTTTTGAGTGACATTTCAGAAGTTAACTGAACTAAAATGTTGTCCACCATTTCTAAAAACATTATTTTTTGCGAATTGGATTATATTTCTACAATTTTGAAATTTTCGTAGAGTATAATATGTCCTAAAGTAGACGTGTCAGTATATTTCCATTGGCATGACAAACGGAATTTTATTCTGTATTATTTTATTCTGCAATAAATTTAGATTACATGATAAGAATTCTTATACCATTGACTCGTACAAAATCAGTGCGAACATGACCAAAAAGTTTCCTTTTGCTTTGTGTTTTTTGCGCAGTAGACCTTATTTCAACTTTTTCGCCCTAGATAAGTGTAATTAGATATTCACTGTACTTTGTTGGTAAGCTGGATTCAGATCCCATATGACCTGGATAAATTCTTTAGTGAAGTTTAGCAAACTGGCTTCAGTTAGAAAAAAGACCAATGGCAGTTAAATTCTTCTGTCGATCCCATTTTATCAACATCAAAAAATAGAATTAACAACTTACCTATTTAGATGTTGATAAATGAAGGATAAGAATGTTTCCAAAAGTTGAACTACTAAATAAATTTTATTGGATTCGTACAAAAATAGGACAAACATAATTCACATAATTAAGGACAGAAAACGACTTCGTAGTTGGTAGCTGGGTTACCCCTGCATGTGAAGGTACTAGTGGTGTCATCATAAGCGTAGCTGTAAGCGTCTGGGCAGGCCTGTTTGAAGATGGCTGGGTAGTTGTGTGGCCAGTCAGTGCTCTTGCAGTTTTCTGGAACTCCGTGAGCGTTGCGGCAGCAGTACTGATCAGTGTCGAATTTCATGCAAGCACTCAGGCAGGCAACTGTGTATGGGCCGTCCTTGACAGACAATTCAGGTGGGCAGATGGCATTCAAATCAGCGTGACATCCAGCAGCTCTGCAATCGTAATTATGACCATTACCTCCGGTGAAGCCGCTGATAGGGGCCATCTTGATGGGTAGGTTGTACCCATCGACCAAGCTGATATCGTAGAAATCGAGACCGCCCGCACCAGCAAAAGTGATTTCAGCCAGAGATACTGGAGGGGTTCCTCCGTTCCCATTACATTGCAGTCTGTTCCCACAGTCTCCTGTCTGGCAGTGGCCGTTGGCGTCGCATTTAGTCCTGGGCCAGATTCTTCCGCCCCAGTTCCATGGAACGTTAATCACTTTGGTCTCGTTGGCACCCAGAACAAATCCTCCGTTTTCAGGTTGTCCATGTCCTGGATTACCCAAAATACCTGGCCACACAGTGAATGGGCAGCGGTTGACAATCCTAATCTCATTGGCCACAACTGCAGCGATCAATGTAGCAAGGCAAATGAAGGATTTCATCTTCGTTTTCGCAGACCTAATAATGACTGGAGATACAACTGACTCAATCTGTTCACAGCTATCCTTTATATACCATGGGATTCTAATTATGTTCACAGCTGTGTCAACAGTCTTGTATCAATATAGTAGATTCGCAATTATGATGTAATCAGTAATAGCGAATGCGAGTTTGATGAAAGCTAAAGATATTTGCTCGATTTACATGAAGAAGAGCTGAAACAACAATCAATTAGCGGATACTAAACCTGTATCGTTCCAAAAATACCATCGCACGCCAGTTGTTATTTATTCAAGAGAGATTTTAGGTGGTTGATGTACTTCTATGTAAATGTGGTCAGGTACTATTTTATATATATATATATATATATATATATATATATATATATATATATATATATATATATATATATATATATATATATATACACTGTATTGGTTATTTTTCTACTGAACTATGTAATATATTAATTAAATTTAATAGAAATTTCACTAATATAAAGAGAAAAGAATGTTCTGATATTTCGATTAAAATCTTTTTTCAAAGACTTGGCGTTCAAGAGCACTGCCCTACCCCCCACCACCGGCCTCCTTATAAACCATAATCGGCCTCCGTATAATGATCAGCCTCCGTATAATGAAACAGGCCTTCGTAATACATAGGACTGATTTTTATAGTTTGGTGGTCTGGATGCTCGCAAGCTCGCATCTCAAAAATAAAAAATATCCTTAATCAATCCTTCTAGCAAAATACAGATTAGTTGGACAAACAGATCAGATTTAGGCCTAAAATCATGTTACCTAGGTCAAATATGAAGAAGAATTGGATCTAGATGGCACTGGTGATGGGGGGATGGACATGCTGTTGAACGTCTAGTTTGTCGAAGTTAGAAGAATAAATAATGGTTTTTTTGAATTCAGGGACCTGGGATAGTATCATGGAAGCGAATAACCACGTAAACATGTATGGCTTCGATACTAATAATCTTGTACGAGTCAATAATTTAGGTTGAGGCCAGGAGGCTGCATGGATCCCAATTCCCATCTATGAGCCCGTTCAGATTGCTGTAATAATCTGTCGTTAGTAGGCTGTGGCATGTTCTTCAGTACCTTCACCCCGAAGCATTCGTTGAATGTGACTGTGGGATCATGTAATCTCGCATGCAGCTTTAAGGGCAGGGGCCGATCTTGGTTCAATGAAGCTCTTTGGTTATTGATCCGCAAATTTAATTGGGTTGCTTTTCCAACACAGAAGATTCACACTCCTACAATTCACACTCCTACAATTGTCAAAGATCAGCGGAGTGTCAGTCACGAATGTGTGTGTACCAGCTGATTTGTAAGCGGTGTGCAGATGATCACAACAGAGGCTTCTATGTTGGAAAAGCAACCCAATTAAATTTGCGGATCAATAACCATAGAGCTTCATTGAACCAAGATCGGCCCCTGCCCTTAAAGCTGCATGCGAGATTACATGATCCCACAGTCACATTCAACGAATGCTTCGGGGTGAAGGTACTGAAGAACATGCCACAGCCTACTAACGACAGATTATTACAGCTATCTGAACGAGCTCATAGATGGGTATTGGGATCCAAGCAGCCTCCTGGCCTCAACCTAAATGATTGACTCGTACAAGATTATTAGTATCGAAGCCATACATGTTTACGTGGTTACTCGCTTCCATGATACTATTCCAGGTCCCTGAATTCAAAAAACCATTATTTATTTTTCTAACTTTGACAAACTAGACTTTAGGGATTCGACCTTTCTGAAACAGACCTATTTGAATAGTTTGAAATCCTCTATAAAAAAAAAGGCCTGTCCACCACTAATTTGGGTTTTTTATTTTCCTCCAATTTTTCTCTCCAGGAACAGGGGCTTTTTCAGGAGGATTCTTAAAAAATTAATTTGGAATAACAAATTTAAAATTGTAAAATCTCTAACAAAATTTTCTTCATGTTTTTATGAGAAACAAACTTAAAATTGTGTTATTTATCAAACTCAAATTTAAAGTTGTTTTGAGACAGGTTTAGAAGCATTTCCTTGAAAAATTCTCTGGCCCTAGAGAGAAATGTTGGAGGAAAATAGAAAACCAAATGGGGAACTTTCATGTTAGAATGTCACACTTTTGACCTCAAATTCAGATTCAGCGCATTTTAAAATCCCCTGGTTGAAATTTTTATAATTGGTTGCAATAAACGAGTACGAAGATCACGCACGGGAAAAGAGGGTTCCAATTTCACCCAGGCAGGCAGTGGCTGTGACGTCATCGTGCAAATGAATTTCAAGAGCTGTTTTACTTGTCAGATACCCGTCATATATAGCACCTTTTTGGAAAGGTCTCACTCAAATCTTATTATTGAGCGAATGAAACATAAACATGATAACCCCCCCTCATTAAGAACAGAAAAGTCTTTCTTTAAAATTTTCTAATTATTAGAATTATCCAAATTAAAAAAAGTTGCTGTTTGAATAGTAGGTATCATAGGTATCAATCATCATAGGCATCAATAGTAGGTATAGTAGTTCTTCATATAATGCTAATGCTTAATATAATATGCTTAATGTTAAAATGTATTAAACAATTAATATGCTCCAGTTCTGTCTTATCGAAAGCTATGTCTGCATACGGAAACCATAATAAGGTGCATTTACCTTTCCCCAATCAACGCGAAATCAAAACGGTGTTATAAGAGGTTCATCAGATTAGAGGGTGGAGATTCGTGTTGCTGGGTAGCCTAGATGGGATTACAACATTGAAGGTGAACCTTTAGCAAGAGGTGGATAGATTGTAAGCTCAGTTATTGTTATACAGGATCTCTCCCTTGTGGGTTCGTGTTTGTAAACGTGTGTACCTACCTGCCTTCTGTTTGTGGTACCTCCCTTCTCTCACTGTCAACGGAATCTCAGACTTGTCAAATTCTGGGGCGTCGAGCTTAGAGCACTTAGGGTGATGACAGCGACTGGGTTCTCGCCAATCAACACCATCCTGTGATACTTGATTCCCTGTTCGTATTACAGAACGAATGATTTCCTCCGAGAGACAAACGTCATTTCTATGTCAGTTCATTCAAACGCCTACCTACCTCACTGCCTCGACGGCACGTCCTAATTAACTAATGCCAATTACCTCGTTCTTACTTTCCCAACGCCCCGAGAAGTTTAAGGGAAGTTACGTAGGCAATTGGCCTGGAAAACGTTCCCTGGAATACCCTCTCTACATACACTTGGGTCCTAACTAGGGTAGTCAATGGTGCAACGCGAATTTTAATGAAACAGTTCTTTCTATTCTACATCAAAATAAGATCGCACTTAATTTGCAAATTAGTTTTGAATTTAAGTCAATTTTGGGTTCCAGCTTAGATTCAATATATTTATGCGTAAATTGCAATTAAAATACATTCTTTGATCTCAACCTGGTTAATAATATCTTTAATTAAGCACTTAACCACATAAAGATCAGGTATATAGGTTAATCGAACTGAAATCAGTTGCATTTCATTCAATTTTGTTAATAACTCTTCAAGAAGTAGTCATTCCAATTGAATTTCAATCTTACGCTGATTTACAACTTTATCGGATCATAACCTGCAAATTTATGAGTCGTTTAATTTGATTGTTACTTTTACGATAACATTTGAAATTTTGAACAAAATTGTACAAGGAACTTCCTCTGTCTACTTTAGAAAAAACCATCTAATTACGTGTACGTTAATTTACTAAGTATGTGGTTTGGGATGCTGAATTTAGATCCATTGTTTAAGGTGTTATGTCCAATAGCAATAACAATTGCAAGACCAAGCTGAGTCCAAATTGAGTATTCTTTACCGTTAAAAACATAGCTTTAAAAACAGAAACAAACTTTAAATAAATGAACAGGCTCTATTAACTTCCAAATGAAAAAACAAGGATAAAGGTACGCGTATTTTTGAAAAAGTTTATGAATAGAATCCCTAGAAAGTGAGCTTACTGGTGTTATGTCAATACTGACTATTTAGTCTTGACCTTTGAATGTCTTCTTCCATCGAGATGTTGAAATATTAAATGTATTTCCACCCTGTCTGTTATGGTATAATCGTACCAACATCTAAATGTTTAAGAGAATTATGAACTACACCAGTTCATGTATTTTTAAGAGTTGGGACATTAAACTTTCATTCAATAATCAGCTGGCATCTATTAGATTTTCTTGGAGTGATTTTGTGTATATGTGGCCGTGCAAGGGAAAAGGGAACTTAATTTGCCAAGGCTTTTTTCTTAGGAGAACAAAAAAACGAAGATTGGGTCAAAAAATGATTTTTTCGTAGGGTGACCCAAAAGCCGCCTAGGGTCCTAAGACCGCCTACCCGTGTTTTGAAGAGCTGTATAGGTACGCTACCTTCATGTGGATAGCTGTAACGTCAAGTTTGTACATCCCTCGTGAGAGGGCACTTGTGTCAGGTGTCGTTATTGTTGATCCAGATTGTGTGATTCACGTAAGTTGAATCAGCTGTTTTTCAATCGAATTTCTGCTCTGAGGAATTGCGCCTGATCCACCTGGTAAACTCTCCTCTCGTTCACACTACGCTCAAGTATATAAAATGGAGAATATAATGTTGTTCTTGTTTTACGATAGAACGGTTTTCTAACTATATTTTTTTCTTGTTCTACGTCATGTAGGATGTGTGCCTAACACCGCCTACTTGGGTGTTCCTAACTCCGCCTACTAGGCGGAAATATGAACACATGCTATTAATCAACTTCCTATCATTAAAAGTTGATGCATACATCGATTCGCCTTTTAGATGTCGTCAAACAAGAATTATAAGAAGCTCTGGAACCCAGAGAATCCTTAGAAAAGCTGTGAAGGCAGTAAAATTAAATAGATTGGATCGCTAAAAGCGATAATACTGAGTGAGAATTTCAAAAAGCTCATGACCAGAATCACCGATTTCGGGTATATTTCAGCAAGATTTGCATCTTTTCACCCAAGCTTTGTGTACTGTTCCCGATTCCGCCTACCAGGCGATTTTAGGAACAGCTGGTAGGTGGAATTGGGAACACATTCTGAGAAAATGAAATTTCCGACTTTTTTATTTTTCATTTTATAACTCCTTCTAGGTCTCCTATAATTGAATGAGAGCTCCAGTAATCAAAGGTGGGGAGTTTCTCGTAATAATAACAACTTTTCAGAAGAGATAAACCATAAAACTTTGATGACATTTGAAAAAACAGTTAAGGTAGGCGGAATATGGGATACTTACCCTAATATTATGTTGGGTCCCAAAACTATCTCTCTTTCCCCAATAATCATCAAAATTTATTTCGGTAATTGGAATTAATTGGAATTTTCTACACTTCTACACAAAACTGCAGTTTTGCAAGTCTGCTGAAAATCTGCAGAAACCTGCTGAAAATTTGCAATTTTCGAGCCCACTTTTTTCAAACTTTGAAAAATCATAAATTTATATTGGAAAATGATAGAAAAAATCCAAATAAACGAGTTTGTTTAGTATAATGTGGAGGAGAATAAAAATATATAAACTCGGATTTTAAATCTGGCAAGCTAAGCTCCCTTTCCCCTTGCACGGCCACATATAGATTTCTGGGAAAATGTAGTCGGTGGAGATGATATTATGAATTTTAATTGGTACAAGGTCTTAATTGGTAATAGACTCGGATCCGTTACAATTAAATGGCGTGTGTTATTGTATTCATATTCCACCCGAGGAGATGTTCAAATTTATGACGTTATGATAATTATTAGCGAGTGACGACTGTGGAATTTTCACACACAAATACAACACGAACAATTTGAGATTCGAGACAAACTTCGGAAGGTATTTCATCAACCATTTACTAATTTCTACTATTAACCTTCATGTCTCGCTGCATATTGAGGTGGAATGACCAGGTAGTTAGCTCTATCATTGCAACACAATTCAAATAAATTGAATCAGTAATTCACCACCAGATGAAATTTTAAGGTTGTCACCAATATATACTAGCTGGTACGTTTTGGTGCATGTTATTATCATGATATATTGAAAAACTATTTTTACTTAATTTACGTACCTACAACCTTGATGCGCACAAACTGTGGTGTCAATTGTAACATAGATTTATTAGTGCATGCAGTTGGTATGTATATTGTAGAATGTTGTCAGATTTGAGTGCGATTTGCAGACGAATAAATAGTGTACAACTGCCAAGTTTATATTGCGAAAAGCGTTACCTACATTTATTTTCAACTCATACATCGATAGTATGTTAAATTTTGTTACGAAATGCTTGTTTTTTATTTGAGCTTAATATTCATAAATATATACCTTTGTTTTACTTAGGGATGTTCTAAAATCAAGATTTCAAGTGAATTATAATCATTAAAGTTTGTTTATTTGTTTTCACAAGGGCTAGATGAAATTCCTGAACAGTTGCGGAATTTTTCTCTATTTTGCCATACAATTATACCATACAGAGTCCGAAATAGCTAAGAAATGGTCAGAAATTGATTAGTCCAAAAAATGTTTCCTGTAGTATTTCTAAAATCTATTTCATGGGTAATCAATAAACTAAATTAATAATGAAATTATTTTCCAATCAGTCAATTTTGTTCTTCACTCTTAGCTAACTGATATTTCAATTCATTAGGTATATTCTCAGTTCAGGCACCTCACTATTGAGAATAAGATCTTATTTAATAAATACAATTAGTGAAACAGCTCATACGAGAAATCAAAGTACGAGTAGGTACAATTGGATGAATAGTTTGCCATTTCAAAAAGTCGAGTTATGAGAAGGGGACCGTCTATTTGTAAAGCAAAACTTAAATTAATAGCATACCTGAGTCGTCCAATGGTAATATTTAAACTGATCCGCTTTGACTCAAGTGTGTATCTTAGTAGTTCAGAAGCATTGTCTTGAAAAATTCTTTTAAAATTATTTATGTATTTGGTAGCGGTTTATTACGTTTAATTGTATCTATTCATAATATTGGAAAGTAATTATAAACATTCATCATGATCATTCAATGTATTTACGTGAGTAGGTATACATTTATCTAAATGTCAAAAAAAGCAACTAATAAGGTGTCTTCCAAACACCATGCTATCTCTACCCATACAATAGTCCAATTTTCCTCATTAGAATAGTATTGTTTATATATTTTTTTAATTTGGAGCATAACTTTTGGTATAGTAAGTTTTATAAGTTTATTGCAATTAACTGGGATAATGCTATAATTTAAGTACGATAAATCACAGGGGTAAATGTGCTAGATTTGTGTATGCCACGAACCGAACATCCTGGAGTCTAACTACAAGTTTATTCGGACTGTCACATTGGTCAGTGTGCCCCAAGTTTAAAATTTTTTAGTTCACAGCTCTTTCATACGCCGTAAAATCGAATCATCGGAACAAAGTTTTTCGTGAAGCATCCATTATTAAGCTGAGCCATCCATTCATTTTCTGGAGTTCATGATAGTAAGTGAATACATCACAATCTTCTTAATTTCCACAACTTTCAAGATTACGTAGTACAACAGGTTTTAGAATTAAAAACTAAAATCTACGATAGAGCTTTCTGTTCAGTCACTTTTGACGTTAGGTCGATTATGCAATTTCACTCTCCCAGTAAACCCACACTGAGCTTACCAAATACGATAGCTTGAGATTAAGAATTCATCATTTATGACCTCCTTATATATTCAAGTAAACACTCGAATATGTAGACATACTAATAAAATAACATATTCAGCGACACCCATTAATTCGAGCGTACCCATAATGAAATCAATGTTACTAAGTAGGTACCTAGTTTAATCAAGTCAATTCTTCGTAGTTAGGAGCAATTGAATCACTCCTAGCCAATTATATTGATTAGCAACTAATGGAGCCATACGTGGAGCTTTTGAACCCCAAGCTGCACTATTCCCTTCTTCATACAAGGTGAAGAATAGAATGCCTAATACTAATGTTCTTGGTATTGATTGCCTTTCTCTGCAGTAATGAGTATCCGGTTACCGAAAAACAATTGGATTTTGAAGTTGCCAAGTATTTTATTATCACCATCATGTGCGTTGAAATCTCGTGAAATAACGAATGGTCTGTTCCTGATTGTTGATCACATATCAAAGCAGAAATTTAGCTTTCGAATCAAGCGATAGATTATTTATCCACAGTCACAGGTAGGCAATCATATCTCAAAAAAGCGGCAGTTTGAAGAAATGCGAGGCGATTCGACCTTTGTTTATTATTCCCAATTTCTCCCTCACAGATTGGTTTCATTGAATTTGATAATTGACGTTACGCATACCGATGGATTTCGCTTCAGAATCAACCAAGCCCTTTCACTTTTGTGGATTAAAAATTAAAGGTCAGCTATGCGTCTCCATTATTTTCGTCAAAGGTTTGATCAATACAAAATCATCGTTTGATCGTACAAAACTCCCACGATTCTCTTCCAGCTTTGATGATATTTTTTATTCGGACCATGCCGTAAATAGTCCTTTATGGAATTTACTGTTCATGAAGCACTCGGGTAACTCAATGATAGAATTTCCCTCATTTGGTAGAGCTCAATAATAACTCAATGATAGAGCTCAATAAGAACTCAATGATAGAGCTACCATATATCCCTACCCAATCAAGGTGATAAGTCCCCGTCGTGGAGCCCGGGCACCCTCTGGGTGAACAGAGGGTGGCAGAATGACACGCTGGCAATAAGGGGGGAGGCTCGCGGCAATGGGTATCCCAATGTTAAGTACGTTTTCACCGTTATGGACCAAAACAATAAAGAGCCTCACCACCGTGTATTCTGTGGGAGTTCTTCGGGGCGCCACCGTCAGGAGCGTCAGCCAACCTCTCCCTCATCTTCGTCCTCATCATAGGTACTATCCTTCCTCCTCCTCACCGGTGTGCTCATTGTCAGTTCCAATCGTGGCCTCAGTGCCTATTCCCGGCAGAAGTATCCCGCAGAGGCCAATGCTGTAATTGATGTAGAGCAAGGGCGACCCAGGTATGGTTTTGAAGATTGGCGGCGAATGGCAACAGAGGAGGGGGAGGTCATGCACAATGAGGAACGTCATATTAATATAATATTTCAAAAACGTTTTCCCATGCCCTTCTGTCATTCAACGTCTTTGCCTGAGGCCCCACTTCAAGCAGCTTGACCCGGATTCGATCCTGAAAAATAGCGATGGGGCCTCTCCCGCATCTCTTACCAGGCCTGAGGCAGCAATGTGCCACTCAGCAACCTCCACCAGGACCTCCAGTCTTCTTGACGACTTGAAGACTGAAGTGTTAGAGCTCGGGAGGAAGGTAGGTCATATTGAAGGTTAGGAGAGTGTCTAGCAGGATCTGTTTAGGTGGCCTGTTAGGGAGCCTGAAGGCTTAAGGGTAAGACCATGTACAGAGGCTCTTCCCACGACCGTGGTAGGGCATCAGGTAGGGATTCCTTCTTTGTTGGTGTCTCGCGGAGGTTGCAGAGTGGCAAAATAAGCACGAACGTGGTCCAGAAGTTGTCAGTCAGTAGATGGTAAAGAACTTCGACAAGCGCTCTGAATCCACCCTTGTCCTTAGGGGCTCTTACCTCAACCGGCAGTCATTTTACAGGGGCACTTCCTTTCATACCTCTCTTCCTCCACCCCCTCCTTTTACAAATTCCTTAAGCCGTAGGTCCGGCGTCATGTCGACCTGGGTGTGCTCCCCACTTGTTTTATTTAGTTAAATAGTGTGCCCCCCTCCACCCTCCGCCTTTGATAAGAGTTTTATATTAAAAAAAAAAGTGTGTGTCATTTCAGAAGATAACTATCTTTAGGATTCAGATTGAAAAAATCCGTTCTTCTTACTCTAAATAATCCCTAATAATGAAAAATCAAAACCGGAAAAATTATATATATGTATAAATTGAGGTTGAGAAATGACCAAGCTAGTCTTATGTGTGGAGTTGTTTATTCTACGACGTTTGCGTCCTGGAGCAGGACGCTATTCATGTAGATAGTTTTCAATTTAGTTCTTCATTAGTAATTAGGAGGTCATTGCATTCAAGTTTGTTGATAGTCAACATTAACAGATAAACACTTAGAACTAGGGAAGTGTGTCTCCTAGTTCTAAAGTTAAAGTGATTTTTAGCTTTTGCAGTTTTTATCGATTTTTCGGCAAATTTTATTGAATATTTAAGTACGTTTTTCTCCATAATTTGGTACTCGCTAAAAGGCTAAACATCAGAAATATTTTCTTTTTTTATATTAGAGTATTATTTAGAACAACTTTTTTGCCATAAAATGTATATTTAATAACTTCATTTCTCGCTCAAAGTGATCCATTTAAAAAAAAAATCTAACACAAACATAACCCGATAATATACAAAAATTCACCCATACGATCATATTGTTTCAGATCATTTTAGATATTGCGCATGCGCAAACGGGAATTTATTTTAACGCACACAACTTCTACTTCCTGGATTCGGGCGAAATTTACTGGGATGAAATGTATACCATTTAGTTATGAATTCAAAGATGCTGGTACTACACCTTGACAGAATTTTTCCCATGGTAGGAGAAGTGGGATTATTTCCTGCAGAATTAAAGCACATTCCAAACTTGAAATGTACTGACTTTGATTATTTGGAAAACAAAGTAAAATTTTGTACATCGGAACTCCTGATTAGTACGGAAGGAACCGAGAATCGGTTATATTGCTATCATTCAGCGTAATGCCTTGATCTGCAAAACACTTCATGGAATCCTGCTTTTAATTAGGCACCAATGCTAAGGAAAAGTGAACTTATGAAGTTTGAAATGAAGTTAATCATTATAGGTCTTGAATTGCAGGCTAAAGTAGGTAGTATACATCATTTAGCAATGAGAGGTACATTACTATAGTTGATTACATTTCAATACTCTGCCGTGTACGGCAGTTCAATTTGTCGTTAACACGAACTGGTAGATGCTTGATAGTGTTGGTTGATAGATACGGTGTATCCGAGAGATCTAAATGAAGGTGTGATGTTGGAAGCGCTCGTCGTGGATGTAAGGCAAGATTCTGGGTCGCACCATCTAAAGTCAAAACCTCATCCGTCACCATTTTCTGCCCCGAGGTGTAAAGAATGAAGAAGTAGAGTGGCTGAGAGGGAGGGAAAGAGAAAATGTTCAGTGTTAGCTTCCTGCTTGCTCCCTGCTCACTTTTCCCGACCTGAGAATTTGATAAGGAAATATCGCCGCAATCCCTCACGAGACGAAAGTGATATGAGAAATTGGTCCCCTCGCCTTCACTCGAAAGTGCCTCAAAACCTTCCGTGCGACCCGAATCAAAAATTCAATAACATAAACGAAATACGAGCTCTTTCCTCTCCCTGCCTCTTCGTTCTCATTTGGGACACCCATCTGTACCTTCGGAATTGCCATGTCGTTCTCCGCATCTTCCGCCTGGGTACCCATCTCAAACTACAATTCCCCAGCTTTTGCCTTGAGATAGCGTTGAACCTCTGTTCAGTTGAGTGGCGAGCCCTAGACCTTTTTGTATCTGCGAATGTTTTCATTCCCTTGTTCTTTTTCATCGTCCTTTATCTATGTCCAGATGAATAAGGTGTTGCGATGCTCATCATATAGAAAATCTGTTTAAAGCCTTTTTCCAGTGCTATGAAAAGACTATAAACAGATTTTCGATATGATGAATGTAGGAACTCCTACGTCAATTTTTCACTCGTAGACTCCATGGGTGTGATGAGATTAATCTGGGACCCATCTCAATCGACTCATAGACCCAAAAACATGAAAACCCATTATCTTCAGAGAAATACTTGTGTGGTTTGAGGTGTTGTCCAAAAATCAGCCATTTGGCACCAATGTGCGTCGCCAGGACAGAAAGCGGTTGACCCAACAGCAGCGATCAATGCCGGGATGAGAAATTTCGTCGTTATTTCTTGAGGCTCAATTAGAATGGAAAACATCACTTATTTATTCCTCAAATTTTCCTGGTATTTCTTGTTATTACCCAGAAGCGGTTCCACTTGTCCAAACAAACGGAATTTAGTGCAAACGAAATTGGAAATCCCCGTGTTTTTCCTTCTCAATTGGAAATAGATAATTAGATATGCACTGAGTTACATCCACGCGTTCAAATTCCAGGCACAGCTGATAAAACACTGCTCAAGAACCTACCGTACCAGCCCAATATAGTGAAAAGAAAATCAACTATTCACCGATATCTTTTCATAGTAGTATAAGGAATTGATATTTATAAGGTTCAGCACTATTGATTGCATTATTTATTGACTCAATATTCCTGTAAATAATTATCGTAAAAGGAAAAAATCCACACTGTCAATCATATACGAATATATCCCCTTATTTAGGTTAGTTCCAGTTTCTGGAGTCGATGGTATTTTTTGATAAATTCTTCTTACTGTTATCTTTTAGTACCATCGATCGTTTGCGGTCGCAGTGAAGACGGACTCAAGTTTCACAAACCTTATCCTTGTTGTTCCACCCATTTTGAGTGAATAAGTACCCGCTGAGCCATAACGTGTGTGGAGCTACTAGTGAACGATTTGAATTCATCCCCATAATAGAAGGCAGTCAGCGGTAAATCCAGGGGCTTAAATCATTTATATGGAGATGCGCTCTTGCCATGAAAGCCTTTTTAGGGGGCTCTGCTATTGTTTAGGGATTTTCATGCAAATTTTATAAGCCGTTTACAATTCGTATGTAGGACCCAGTCATGTCTGTAGAATGTTACTTGATGAAAACCTATTCCAATCAATCAACTGATGAATAAATATGTATCGTATTCAACCACTCGTAGTTGTAGTTTCTGTTGGAAGCATGCAGATTCGATCATCCCTTTCTCTTTCACAACACTATGTTCTTATCATTAAAAGACAATAATTGGTGAAAGATAGTTGTAATTAATCGTAATTTTGATATTAGTTTAAATTAATCTAAAAATCTATCTACCTATTTAAACTACGCCTTTAAAGAATACGAAATTGTATATTAACATTCTTATGGTTGTATATATGTTTATGATAAGGTTTTTTTTTCTTGTACGGAAATGTTGTTTTGTATTTAATATTAGTTTAATATTTTTTAAAAATATATTCCTCCTAAATCAACTCAATATAGGTTACATGTAGGTGCCTACGTAGTTCAGCCAAAGTGGAAGGCTGGAAGGCGAAATTAGTGAGTTTATGGCAGGGAGAAGAACACCGACTTACAGTTTTTATTAGAATTTTTAGTTGAATTGAAACTCGCAGATACAGAACTATTATTACCTATTTGGTATAAAAAGTTGCTTCTATGTATATTACACATTTCCGAAGGCCGGTTAATCCTTTCGTTTGCTGAATCTTCACTATACAGGTTTTATATAGGTACCAACCATCAAAATACGTTGCATTATCAATTCTACAAGGTATCAAATTAACTTGAATCCATTCTGATCCCGCGTCTAAGTACGAAACACATTAATTACTGAAAATATTTCATTTAGGTAATCAGAAACGTCACAATGAGGTTGGTACGTATGTACCAACTAGCAACTCACATCTTTATCCATAATATTAAATCAACAACCTTCATAAAAAAATGCTGTTTTCAATCTTTCATTTATTTTTAAACTTTTGTTATGAGGTATCTATTTTTAAAATTTCCATTCCCTATTTATTACCTACTGTGCAATCCCTACTGTGTAAAATAATGACCTTAGAGCATGATTTTTTATAAAGAATAGATTTTATACTAAGCTATCGCCACGTTCCGCCCTCTGTAGAGGTCCTTAGGATCAAGGCATGCAAATGTTACATACCTAAGCATGAAGCACTCGGTCAAAACGTGAGAAGACCCTAATTAAACCGATCAACAGAAAGGTATGTAGGTATGTTTCGATTTCGCTTTACATTTTAAATATGCAGTTTTATGCAGTTCGTAATCAATTCATTGAACAGAAAAATTGGTCAATACCAAAACGGAAAAATTATCGACTTCAAAAGGGTAGGTAAAATTACAATATGCAGCGTAATGTTGATGAAAGATGTCTCACACGTAAAACTGAACTAAATATAACAATGGACAAGCCTTAACCATAATTCTTCATTTCCTCGTGTGTTCTTGCTTAAATATGCTAACAATGTCGAAACCAACTTCTTGAAGAATGAACTCCCAATCACTGTGGGAATCCTCTTGTTGCAAACCCTTCTAAAAATATATTCACTAACTGGAAATCATATGCCCATTGAATTCATAACTTAATTTGACAAATTGTTTATATTTTGATTTTTTAGGTAGGTAGTGTTTGGCTGGACATATTGTGATTTTTCAATCGAAAACAATTTCGATAACTCGATTTTTTTTTTTTTTTCCACGATTAACCAGCAAGTGAACTCCAGAAAATTGAAGGGATGCTGGGTCATTCCATGTCAATTCAACACACCCAATTTACCTCACCATTTTAGATTTTACTCAAATTTGGTATACTCATAGTAGGTGTTGAGACTAAGAAAAATACCAAGTTTTAAATTTTTATCTCAAACCGTTTCTTAAATATGGCTATGTAAAACTTACAAAATCTCGCCAAAAAACCATGAACGGTTGTTATACTATTCGCTCTAGGAACTGTCCTAATTGAGCTAGAGAGCTGGGTGAGGTTTCATTTTGCAGCTTTTTTTATGCTCTTTCCAGTGATATACAACAGGACATAGGTTCTAATAGAAAAAATTTTGTCAAAATACAAAACAAATTTTGATTTAATTTTTTTCCAAAAAGTACATAATTTAAAATGTTCAAAATATTCCTATAAATACTTAGTACTGTTGTAAACAATGTGACAAAATATAAATATGGGGTGATGATGGGTTCATTGTTAAAAAAAAATATTCCTGACACTAGTTTTCCACTAATTGCCCGGTTTTGACTAAATAATACCAAAGAGGTAGTACCAAAGAGGTAGGCTATTTAATTAAATATATAAAGGTATACTATGTATAAAAGTAAAAAATATCAGAAATATTAATTCAAAATACTATCTTGTAAAAACAAAACCAATAACCATAGATATATTCTAATAAAAATTAAGTTAATCGCCTATTAATTAGTAAAACAAAAATCGTGAACATATCTGTAACAATAAATTTGAAAAAGGTATGAAATAGTCTAAATAGTTATGTAATAATTCTGGTACAAACAGATTAATCAAAATTTACAAACTGATAGTTACTTTTTTATACAATTTAAACTAATAGTAATGGGTAAAACAAAAACATTGAAGGTTCCGGTAACTACAAATTTTAAAAAACTAAGAAAAAAGTGTAATATATCTTTAATAGTCTCATCGTAACATATTAATCAAAATGAACATTCCATTTCCACAGACTTGAGCCAGTCTATACAGGCTGAGCAGTTTGGTTTCAAGTTGAAACAAGCACAGTGTGTCTCCATCAATGCACTATCTGTCTGTGCAATCATTCAGTGACTAGAGCCTATTCTGAGAGGATGTTTAGGGAAACTGCTGTCAACTCAAAACTTAATTTTTCCTCATGTTAGTTTAATCTAGATAGTTGTTTAAACATTATCGTTAGTACTGCACCAATTGTGTTACATTTACTTACCTACTCGTATACCTACTCATCATCATAAATATGTATAATATTATGTAAATTTTGATTAATCTGTTTGTACCAGAATTATTACATAACTATTTAGACTATTTTCATACCTTTTTCAAATTTATTGTTACAGAAATGTTCACGATTTTTGTTTTACTAATTAATAGGCGATTAACTTAATTTTTATTAGAATATATCTATGGTTATTGGTTTTGTTTTTACAAGATAGTATTTTGAATTAATATTTCTGATATTTTTTACTTTTATACATAGTATACCTTTATATATTTAATTAAATAGCCTACCTCTTTGGTAAAAGTACGTATGTTTATTATTTAGTCAAAACCGGGCAATTAGTGGAAAACTAGTGTCAGGAATATTTTTTTTTAACAATGAACCCATCATCACCCCATATTTATATTTTGTCACATTGTTTACAACAGTACTAAGTATTTATAGGAATATTTTGAAAATTTTAAATTATGTACTTTTTGGAAAAAAATTAAATCAAAATTTGTTTTGTATTTTGACAAAATGTTTTCTATTAGAACCTATGTCCTGTTGTATATCACTGGAAAGAGCATAAAAAAAGCTGCAAAATGAAACCTCGCCCAGCTCTCTAGCTCAATTAGGACAGTTCCTAGAGCGAATAGTATAACAACCGTTCATGGTTTTTTGGCGAGATTTTGTAAGTTTTACATAGCCATATTTAAGAAACGGTTTGAGATAAAAATTTAAAACTTGGTATTTTTCTTAGTCTCAACACCTACTATGAGTATACCAAATTTGAGTAAAATCTAAAATGGTGAGGTAAAATTTATATTTAAAGTGTGTTGATTTGGCATGGAATGACCCTGCTCTGAAAAACTAATCTTAATCCCATCAAACGTCAAAGCTTTCAAGTCAGGTAAACAGCAAACGTTTGAGTATCAAAGCGGACTTGTGTTCCTAGGATTTTGTTTTATAGTTGTGGTTGGAATATTCGGACTTCAATATGAAAAGCAGGTATGTATATTTTGTGAGAAGCATAACGTGGAGTTTTGGGGTTTGCAGCTGCTCAAGCTAGCATCTGGGGACCGGAGGATGTTTACGTGAAGAAAGGAAGCACCATCAGTTTGACGTGCTCCGTCAACGTGCATTCGACGCCGCCAGGATCTGTTTTCTGGTACCACGGGCCGAATGTCGTTGATTTCGACTCGCCGCGAGGAGGGATCAGCCTCGAGACGGAAAAAACCGGCACGGGGACCACCAGCAAACTTTTGGTCACCAAAGCCTTTCTACAAGATTCCGGCAACTACACCTGCGTTCCATCCAACGCCAATCCGGCATCAGTTTACGTGCACGTTCTCAACGGTAAGTCTAGATCATTCCGTTTTCTCTGTTTTTCTATTTTTTACTGTACATATATAGGCACGATTCCCATGGATGAGACGTTGTTTGTCCAAGGTGCATTACGTTTGATAAGACCTGATCCTGTGCGCTACGCTCATTAAGCTTCACTCATAGTTTTGTCCAAATGAAATCCACCAGCACGGCAGCTGGGATTACAATGGGGAACACAAAAAAATTGATGTCGAGTAACGATGAAAGTAACAGTGGACTGGGGGGTTCTCGAGGTCGCTGAATCAGAAAATGAAAGCCGTTTTTCCTGATTGGCTCGAATTTTAAAGTTAAAGCCCATATTCCTATTATTCTCAAATTCAGTAATCTGAAAAACCCCAACTAAAAGTTTTGCATCGTAATTCCAAGTTCAACAACCTTAATGTTTTTTGAGGTGCTGAATCCGAATATGAAACCTGATTTCAATTATTTAGGTCCGTATTTAGGCCCAAATCTTGTTAAAGATCCAAGAAAAATTGGGACAAATCTCCAAACACAACGTTTTCCAACACATTAAAAGTTATTTTTCTCTGAAACAAAAAACAATAGAAAACGCATGTTTCATATTCGGATTCAGCACCCCAAAACACATAAAGTAAGGTAGTTAAACCTGGGAATTACGATGCAAAACTTTTAGTTGTAATTTTTCAGATTACTGAACTTCAGAAAAACAGGCATATAGGCTGTAACTTTAAAGTTCGAGCCAATCTGGAAAAACGGCTTTCATTTCCTGATTCAGCGACCTCGACAAGCCCCCAGTCCACTGTTTCTTGCTTTGTTACTCGGCATTACTTTTTTTTCTTTCCCCAGTGTTATTGTATCTCCTGAGATTCAATTTAAGAGCGATAATTTCAATCTTTAGCGTGAAATTTCAATCATTCACGCATAAAACCATGAATGAGGCTCTAAATCAAAGCTAAGAGATTCAATATACTCGTATTTTACGACGTCGCTATTCACCTCTGCACTGACGAATGACTACCCTTAGTCTGTTTGAACTCAACCCTTATGAATCCTGTAAATTTACGCAATGACCCCCTGAGGTCAACACAAATATGTCACAAATAATGCCAATAACTCTAGAGAAAATCTCAATCAGTGAATGTCGTTTATATAATACATATTTGTTGTTTCATACGATCAAGTCACAATTTTAGTTAACAATCATTATTCAAATATATTTTTTCGTATGCATATTGGATATCTTCCTGTGCATTTATATAATTATATTCGATACATTCAACAGCTTTTGGATGTCACTTTTATGTCATAGTAAAATCATCTGAGATTGTTACATGGGGTATCTACATTTTCAACCCTCTTTCAGAGAAATTTATACTTTTAGGCAAAGTAACAAAGTTAAACAATTCCACTTATCGTAAATGATCAAGATTGTTCAAAATTTTGAGTGAATAAGAAAAAAAACTGGTACTTCTGTAACTTTCTTGGATCATTATGAACATTCAACCAATCGAGGTTCACTATCTTGAATTTCTAGAGTGGATCGTACTCAAGTTATTATCCTTACCACTTTCCTATTTATGTGATGTTTCTAATCATTTACTTCTATAAAATTATTTAATGCCTTTCCTCCAAAGATTTGCTTTTTTTTATTATTTACTGATTGTTCTTTTTTGTACATACATAATTTCTAGATAAACAAATGATGCACATGCTTCAATAGGTTCCTTAAATAACTTTTGATTGGAACATCCAATTTGAAAGAAAGGGATCAATAAAACAGTTTCATATAGTTGAGTGATCTATCATACCCGTAAACTTGAATTTTATCACCGAATCGTAATTTGGATTACATATATTATATAATATAATATGTATATAGTAAGGTACCTGCAAGATATTAAACATACGTTTCTGATCGAGAAAATGAAATTTTCTTACCGACCGTACATAAATAACTGTTTGTGTCTATATCACTTATGCAAACACAATTCCTTTATTTTTCATGTAGGTACCTCTTAAGAAGAAAAACTTGTTGTATTGGGAATAGTGATAGAAAAATAGAAAACCTATTCACACGATATTTTAAAACAAAATAGATTACTTATGTAATATATATGTATATTTGTTTCCGTAGAAAATCGAAATTCGTTAAAACTATTTTTAACTAGTCAAAACTAGTTTAACTTTGTCTACGTACACTCTTAGTGTTAGCTCGTTCACAATCATTCTTATAGGGATTTAACACAGATCAGTTTTATTTATTTTTTTAATTTTGTATATATATATATATATGTATAGTTTTGATGAAGTATGAAAACACTCGCGTGTAATATTAATTTAGGGTATTAAGTACAGATGGTTGGAAAATATAGAAAACTCATAGATATGACTTCCAAAATTGAGAGAATATTTTGCCATTTCGACTAGAGCTGACAACGCCGAAACGGCGAAATATTCTCTCAATTTTGTAAGCCATATTTATGTGTTTCCTATATTTTCCAACCATCTGTACTTAATACCTTAAATATATATATATATATATATATATATATATATATATATATATATATATATATATATATATATATATATATATATATACATCAGTGGTCTGGATGCTCTCTTCGCTCGCATCTCAAAATTACATAACATCACGTAGTCAATCCCTTAGTAAAAATTCAAATTACCTAATTGGACATACAGCATTACCTACCCTGTTCTGATAAGTTGAAACTAATTTTTTCGAATTCGGGCTTTCACGGATGGTAGCATATATACCTATATGCTTGATATAATGGTTGTAGAAGGAGAGTGACAGTGTCTGTGTGTGTGTGTGAGAGAGAGAGAGAGAGAGAGAGAGAGAGAGAGAGAGAGAGAGAGAGAGAGAGAGAGAGAGAGAGAGAGAGAGAAGACTTGAGTTCTCGCTTCACGAAGGCTTATGTATTGAAATAATAAGATTTTGCCAAGTATAAAACGATAAATGTTGAAAAAACCATCATTAGGTACTGATTACATTTTATTGCCAACAAGGTATAAATTAGGCTGATTCGGGAAAAAGATTGATCAAGACCCAATATTCTCTCCAACGTATGTATTTATAAATGTAGGAAACACCATTTACCCCTTTGTATTTTGTTGCCAACGAGTTTTAAAATGAGCGAATTTTAGCGTAATTGACTCTGAGAGGTAGGATGAAATAAATGCATTAGCATTTCCTGGAACTCTCATCATGACGACTCCATTACAGTACATGACAGCGCTAACGTGCTAAGTGAACCAGGGTTGCTCTGCAGTTCATTCCAATCACGGTGTAGATGGGATTCATTGAGTTTACTTTAAACTGATCGCATGTAGACTCCTCCGTAAGGACTTGAACTGTCGTAGAGTTCTCTGATTAAAGTTGGGTGAATCCCGCGTGGTGGGCGTTGCCGTAGCTTATCTTGTTCCCAAGATAGGTGCTCTAAAATGATGACTGTGTCCCGCACCGCAAAATCCAGTTCAAATGCTACAGCTAACTTCCAGCCATCAGGGGCTGAGTAACTCCCAGCCAACTCCACCTGCTAATGGTCTAACTACGTTCTTGTCTCGTCTCAACTATCCTCGCAGATCACTTCCCCGCTCTCTGTCCCTGTTGTCAGCAGCGATATATTCGAAGATACTTCCCTCAACTTGTCGCTCGAGTTCGATGGTCGAAATATCACTATGGTACCTTATCGTGCGCAATCCAATCAAAGCTATCTGTTGGCATTTATATGTGACCAAATAAAACTCAAAAATTTTGCTCCACAAAGTTTTTAAATAAAATTTTCCAAACTTGTCTTTCTATTATTTTGTTCTGAGAGTGCACGGTGTTATTCACACCGAACTTATGCGGAATTCATTGTTGGGAATTGAGTCTGTGTATAATTACGGGGTTCTTACACTCCGAGATTCGTTTACCTGTTTTGGATGAGACCCTGAGGATGCAGAAAGCGGGCTTTCCAAATGCACTCACAAAAGGATTCAGAAACGAAAAATAGCGTTGAGTTGAGGTTTATCCAGCTCAGTGGTGCAATATCCTGAGTGACAGCAAGAGGTAAGTTAATTGCGTCTACTGATATCTTCAATTATTATTAATGTAGGCACTGGTAATATAGTAGATCATACGTCGCTAATTTTGTTCGGAGTTTTTAGAAAATTAATCGTAGGATTACGAAGATTTGAATTAATGGCTGCCAATGGACGGATTGGGCTGAGAATATACTAACCATATTGAAAAAAAAACGGCCATGAGAGACGGGAGTGGGTAGCTAAATGACAGGTAGGTGTACCTATTTACTGGATGAAGCCAATCGAATAATATAACAATCAACAGCAAAATATTGTGCTGACTATTTCGATTCGGAAAAAAAACAGTCTTGAGAAACTATTCTGAAAGAACCCAAAATAAAACAAGAGGATTACACCCATCACAGCTGAATGTGCTAGTCGCTCTTAGATTTTATGCGATCTCTACATACCAAGATTGAAGAGCATGTTTCCTATCCATCGTGGTTTGGAATGAGTTGGTGGTAGGTACGTTTCCTTCATCAGGATAGCGCAATCAATTAGCATTCCAAGAAAATTGGTGCCTAAAGCAAAAAACATGTTTGCTTAATGCACTTCCGAAACCACGGCTCACGTCTTCTATTAGTCCAACAGTATACATTTTAGTATCCTCATTTTCAACTGTACATCTCTGTTCTCCAAAACTAGCATTATCTTTGTTTTCTCAGTACCTCACATTTTCCGACCCAATTCTCAACACAACAAGGAACAAGGATAACACCACAGAAAACACAAAAAATATTAACCTTTCAGCACTATTATCGACTTATGCTGAATGCGAGGGTGAATTCCCCAGTCCCTTTCCCATCAAACCAGGAAAATTGCCTCCACAATATGCTGTTGAAAGTATGACAGGTCCCTTGAGTGCACTGTCAAACTCTGGTAATTTGAGTGTACCCAACTCCACTCATCCATGAATCTGCACCAATAAATTAGTGGAGGCTGACCTTGCATTTGGGTGAGATCAAGTGCACACGTTTGTCTATGAGTTCTTCTTAAAGTACCTGCCCGACTCAGTCATGGTGAAAATTGCTTTACCGGGCTGGTGCAATTGATGCTGTTGCTAAGTTCCTACCTCAACCTACCTCAACTCTCTGACTAATCCTAGTTTCAAGTAGGATTCATAGTAGTTACAGTAAATAGTCGGTGTGAACATTCAGCCTAAGCTTACCATTTGATAATCCAAACGATAATTCACAACAACTAGAATCAGTTTGGTTTGTACATGTACTTGTTTGTACCTCAGGTTGAAGGAGTGGGAAGCTGCCAGCAGAAATGTGATCAGACACGTGATAAACATGGAGCTTTTCAACGGGTGGTAAAAAGTGTGGTGAACAGTGGTGTGGGTGGATAATGAGCAAGTTACAACCATATTGCAATCGCTTAATTGCTATTGCTGTATTGCCAATTTGCGTAACATAATTTTTTGGTGGTCGCTTTGATAAGGTAGAACAGAATTTTAAAATAGAAATGATTGGATTCCATCACACTCGAATCTGTGAATGCACAAACACTTCATTAATCCCACAATGGTTCTATCATTGTAATGCAAATACCGAGTTTATCTTTTAGTCCAGAATAATGGTAGGTCCTTCACATGTTTTTCTGTTCAATCATTTTGAATCCAATTTTTTATCGAGTTTCATTCGGCGAAGAAGTTTATTCTGAAATATTACGGATATCTGGATCAAAAGGAACCAGTGATGCATTTTCCGCTCTTGACAGCTTAGTCTCGCTTAGCTACAAGGGTGACTCTCCGTTGCTCCTATGACCGAAACACAATCTGAGTTTAAGTTTATGAAGGACTTATGCAGTTGGAAAGTTTAACCTTCGGCTCCACGTACCTTCCCTCCACCCCTCCATTAGACCTTGTTATTAATTTTAGCGAGTACTATCAAGGCAACTTTCGAAGTGATTACCTTCACAGTTAGGGGCTTAAATTATAGACCAGGGCCCATGCAACCTTGGATAATATCTACGGCTTCATTTACTTGTGCCGAGCGCAAATTAACTCCAATGAACAAACGCTTATGAACGACTTATGCGCTGGTTAAACCACTCGAGTTGAAATATTGTTTTCGAGCTCAAACTTATCCTCAAGATATCTCTTGAAAACAGTTTCTGCTAAACTTCCTGTTGAATACACTTTTAATTACTTTTAAATTTGTATTTTATTTATCTTTAGCATGGTTAAGTTTTTAGGCTGGAGATCAGGGGAAAGGTTCACGTTTTTAAAGATCAAACAACCGATAAATAATTGCTTAAGAAATCATCGCTAATAAGGCATAATAAATTCGTTCATAAATTCTCGTCAAATGAAATTAGTTTTTCGACGAGTAGATGGCGCTATAAGGTGGGGTACGTTTAGGTACCGGTACTAGTAGGTAAACAGTGGGTAAGACATATTAAGAAGGTCCTGCCATTCTTTTCACCCTGGGAAATTGAATCTAGATTAAGAGACGAATTAAGTTGGGCTTTTTCTTGATGAGGGCTGACGATTGAAAAAGGTTTTTTTCTTCCTGGTGATCTCAGTGAGCGAAATTCTCTCCTATCCACCCTAGGAAGTTGAAATTTGATGGAGACTCTCTGGGTCATTAGGGAACGATTGAAATGATGTTACCTTCCCTGATCAGCTGAGTCAACCGAATTCTCTCCTGTAAAATATTTGGAAACAAATAGGATGACTCCCTGTGACATTCAGTGACTATTGAAATGATGGGTTGCTTCGTGATGAACTGAGTGACCTCAATTCTTTCCTTTCCACCCTGGGATGTGGGCATTTGGTGGAGACTCTCCACTGCTGACACCAGAATAAAAGCAGAATATTGAGAGAAAAAACATTTTTTTTCCTTTCATTTTTAACCCCAAAATGAGTTGTGAAAATTTCAAAAGCATTTTTCTTTAAAATTGTATTGGATGACTAAAATCGTTCTTTCCCTCGACCCGTCTTATGAAAAAGTGTTAAACTCTAGGATTCGTTTCAGAATGCCTCCAAACTGATTCCGATTATGAAAATTGTCGAACATTTTTTGGAACCATTAAAATAGCTTCATTTTCTACAAAAATTTGTTAAAACTTGAAAAAATACGAATAAATTGAAAATTTAAATGAATATCAGAAAAGTTGAATTGATAAGTTGAGTACTTGAAGATTGAATAGATAAGTATGAGAAACTCTCAAATGGAATCTCCAGATATTACAAGAAGCGGAGCATCTTATCATCCTTGGAAGACATCATAAATGTACGAATATCTATGATACAGGATCAGTGAGGAGCTAAAACTATTGTTGGCGGGAAAGTGAGAGGATGTCATTATATCTGACTTGTAGCGTCACTCTGTACTACAAAACTATGAAGGAACTAGGAAGTTTTGGTGGTAGGTTTCCTCATGTGTATTCGTGCGTGGGAACTAATCGTACTTGTTTTTTCCACTTCATGAAAACCATTGAGATTTGGATGTGAAAATACAGTGCCCAAAAACATATCCATGACTAAATTACCAAGAATTACCAAGACTTTATTAACGAATTTTTATAATATTTATTTAAAATTCTCGGTAAATTTTCTGTAAAATATGAGTTTTCGGGTTGAATTTATATTATTTTATTATTAACATTTTTTCCCAACACTAAGGAAAATTTAGCATTCCGGTCCTTTGCGGAAATATTTAACCACTTTCTATCAAGGCAGAACTGTTCTACATTTTATAGCTTACAGGAAACTTAAAACTTCAGCTTTCAGTAAACTCATAGGTATTCATTCATAGGATTCGAATTGCCTTCCCACCTCCATTACTCCTACTGTTGCTATAACAGCACGCCTGCCATTGGTGTTCCTATGGCCCACGTGACTTGTATTGCGTAGGCACCAGTTGAATTGGGCACATGTATAAAAGGAACTCCAGCAACAGTGCTGAGTCCATTCTATATCTCGACTAACTTGCGCTCATATTATCCACACCAGACCTGTGTCTTTCCTTACCTCACCTCATCTATATTGGGAGGTAGATGGATATTCTGATTCCGACACAGCCACTGGAATTCGTTGGAATTTTCAGTGGAAGTGTATTTCTACCTTATAATGCAGTGGGGTATTATGAGTCGGATCTTATAGTATTCCTTTATCACAATACTTCTACCTCCCACCTTCAGAACCAAGTTGTAGGACTTATAAATTTGTCGAACCAGGAGTCACAAAATCAGTATTACTAAGGGGGTATCCATGTTATTTTGGCATTCCGCCTCCACCAGCTATTGATTGGCCTCGAGACTCTTAAGTTCCCAGATACGATCCTGTGTTCTAATTCCTCACCTCCCTTCCTCAGTCAGGTGGTCACGAACACCTCTATTCTCCACATCTCCTCTTGTTTCTATATTTTCGTGATTAGTATATGTTCTGTGAGGTCTCTCGAGATTTGAGCCATCAGTTTCATATTTAGGACGACCCGTTGAAGCTATGTTTAATAGGCGAAGACTCGTAAATAAGAGAGACGACTATCGGAATTGATCCAAGAGGGTATGGGACGACCCTAGCATAAGAAAAAAATAACTAAATATAAATCCGTTTCAGACCATTCTAAGACGGAATCCGTAGAAAAACAAGAGAGGTATGTCGGCACTGCCCATGCTATAATTCTCCACCGATTTTCAAGATAATTTCTTTGTTCGATCCGAATCGACAGCAAATCTTGGAAATCTTAGATTTGCCATCGTTGTGCATCGTGTTTTTTTTTTCCTTTTGTTCAATCCCAATTTTTAGCTAGTTGTGTAAAAATCCGTGGATATTTCAGATTTATCATCGGGGAGGGCATTGGAGGGAATAATAACCTATTCTAATAAGCGCTGCCCAAGCTACTATTGTAAACTGATTTTCGCCATTCTTTTTCGCTCAGTCACGATTGTAATGTACTTGTTCAACAAACCATGGAAATTTTGGATTTTCCATCGGGGAGAAGGATGGTGGTGGTAATATTCGATCCTTCTAGGCGCTGACCAAGCGACAATTTTCGAGCGGTTTTCATCTTTTTAGCGCGGAACACGCTTTTACCTAAAGATGAAGAATTTTACAAAATATTGTCAGAAAATATTGTCGCGAAAAAATGAGACTAATGAAGCGGCAGAGCTAAGTCTTTTTCTATTCACCATGTGAAGCTGAAATTTGGAATGGTGGCCCTTGGGACGTATAGTAATGAATCATGTAGTCTAGAGCCCCCCAGATCAGCTGAGTGAGATCCGGAGCTAATTTTCGGTATTCAACCTATGAAACTGAAATTTAGAATGGAGGCCCCTTGGGGTGATTAGGAAAGAATCAAGAAATCTGGAGCCCTGATTGTGAGGTATTGGATTTTTGAAGTTACAGTTTTGAGATTAGAATTTAGTGAACGATTTTTAAGGTGTATTGTTTTTCCCTTTTCAAAGAAGAGGTTACTATTTTTTCTCAGTTTCATGAACTTGAAGTCCCCCCCCCCCCCCTCCCGTCATCTAGAATTGTGTAAGTTGCTTTCTCTTTTACAGTTTTATTTAATAAGATTTTTGATCGTGGTAAATTAGTGAGTTATATTCGCAATTATTGAATATCGTGATGAAACTTTAATTTTTTCTTCTACTTCATTAAACAACAAAAGGTTATTTTTGCTGTTTAGATTATTTCGCATTTTATTTCATGCATGTATGCATTTAAAATTCTGTTCATGCTGAAAAGACGCGTTGAAAGTTGTTTAAAAGCTTGAAGTTATGGAGATCGTGATGGGTGAGGATATCATACTCTCCTGGCATCAAGGAGTGGTTGGACGCACCTGGCGTGCTAAGGGTCAATGCGGCAGGAAGACTGAGCAACAATCAGGCGTGAAATTGAGGCCTGGCCTAGATATATTATTTTTATTCATCCGCCGCCCCCTTCTTCCAACCCCCGCCACCATCTCTCTCAAAACGTCAATTTCGAAAACTCATCAATGAAGTGGAAAAGTGCACTATAAAAAGATATTTAAATTTGGCAGACAATGACAGATCGATCGACCACTGCCGCCATGGAGGACACATCCGCCTTGTAGGCAACCATATTGTAGTTAAAATAACTTTCTTCTCCAATCCTCTAGTCGCATTTACGCTTTCGCTTTACACCATTCTGAATAAATTCCGCTTAACGTGTTTGTGTATCCACTAAAACGTGTTATGATCATTACCAGAAGTGTATACTTATTTGGACAACCCAGGACTGTAACCCATGACCTTGCTGTAGTAAAACAAGCAAGAGCTAGAGCGAGCATATTTGCCTTCCCACGTTATGATTGCTCGAAGCTGTGAACTTTTTTGACCAGTTCTTTTTATAGCATTAAAAACGCAGCAAATTATCACACAAAGTCTGTATTAAATAGCCTTCCTACGAAGAAAAAAATGTTGATAAAGCATGATAGATATGTACATTATCACAATATGTACAGAAGTTAATGCCTAACACGGAGGAATTCATTAATTATTCTATTATCACAGAATGTGTTTTATAGCCTTGGTATGATTTTTAATTATTCATTTCCATTATTTCAGTATTAGTCATTTCATTATTATTTAATTATTCATTATTCATTCAGTCAAAAATTAATTTTGTGTTGCATTTATGTGTTGAGTTTTTGTGTAACGAAAATGTGTAGCAACAATTTACTGATGATTTCCACTTACAACCGTATTGTTGCTAGAGAAATGGTACTTCGTCATTGATTGCTGATACTGCGAAGTGCATGGCCAGCACGCTAAGTTATGAGCATGGTTATATGAAAAATTGTTTACACACAGGTGACCATTCTCAATAATTGATATCGTGAACATGATTGCAACCGCTTGCTAATTTCTGGTAATTCACATTATATGAATGAATGGAAGCTTATGACGAGGAGGAGAGAGTGGGGGGGGGGGTGTGCGTGTGTGTTTGTGTGTGTGTGCTTCCAGAAGATAACTCTCCTTAGGATTGAGATACAAATCGTTCTTTCGCCAACAAAATCAGATCCACGTTCACATCCAGTCGATAACTTGAAAATCAAGATTACCAAACGAAAGGATGAGTTTGTTGGCTAGCATTTATTTAGCTCATTAAATTAGTTACATTTCGGAAAAATGGCTAAAAATGGCTAAAAAAATTAAATTTATGTTTTTAGTGGTATAAAAAAGATATAAAAGAAATGCATGCTTTTTAAAAAGATATAAAAAAGAAATTTTAGTATAAAAAAGTTTATCAACGATGAATTAGAACATTAAAAAAATTGTGCAGAAATTTATGCTGAACAACGAACTTAAATTTCATTAATGTAATTTGCTAAAACAAAATAGATAAAACTATAAAAATTTCTTCTCAATCAATGTCCAGAGTTTTCAAAACAATTTGACAAAAAGTAGTATGAAATTTACGAAAATTTGTTCATACGATCATGCTGCATGACCGGAACTTTATATATATATATATATATATATATATATATATATATATATATATCGCAAGCTGAATTATAATGGTAGGGATTAGTAACAAAGAAACCATGAATCATACGGAATCAAGTTGAGACTTAGGGATATACAAAGCAACAACTTGAAAATGAGGAGTAGGAAACTCATTGCTTAGAAATAATCCGACCTCCCGTGGTATCCTCTAATGTAAGTGATACCACTAGAGCCAAGCGGATTCCGGATATTATTTTCCTCATCGGGCATCATTGGCCTCCCACCGATACGTACGTACCGTTGGCAGCTTATATCTATAATCCCCTTTTTCAATTCGGAGTGGGAAAAAAAAGAATAAATCCCTCCGTTTTATCAAATATTCTGATGGTATTGACTTAATATTGTATTAGGTTGGTTTATTGACTCCTATGGATCGTTGGGCTACACTACAGCACAGCGATTCTAAATGGTCGTTTGCACATTACTTTGCAATAATGCTTACTTACCTTTTCATATCAGAATCATTCACAGTCTTATTGTATGGATATTTTCATATCGATAAACTGGTTTGATGGTCGATTTCCTCCAAATAATTTTCCATTGCTGTATATTTGTATATTAAGTTTGGCTTATTACCTACTCAATAATATTTACACCGCATAAATGTGTATGCATTATTCCATGCTTACATTAGAATAATTCTCACCTTTCATCAGAAATCAAATATATAGATATCAAAATCATCCATTCGTCCGGCTTTCACTACAAAAACCACCCGACTACGACTATGAAATCGTGTTACTAACCAAATCGGTTATCAAATGGCGGTATGCTTGTTCATCTGGGGGACCCTTTGATGCTAATTTCTTTTCTATTCGGCCTAGTGTATGTAACAGTTCCAACGAACCGTTTCTTGAGCCGCTCAATCGCTATCCTCACAGACCTACACCCCAAGGGCGGTATCTCTTTTATCACTATTCAATTGTATTTAATAAATATTCCCTGAACGCAGCACTTGTATGCACTTGTAAGGGAAGGGGCTGTCACATCTCTCCTGTGTTATTTGTTGTGCAGATTTCGGCCCTGGAAGTTCAGCTCCAGGTACCCTTAATCTGTTACGGATGAGGAAATTTGAAAGGAGCTTGTTCAGGTACCTAGAATACATCTGTAATGTACGGATGATGCTGATACTACTGAAACTGATCAGCTGAAGGACCTCTGTGGTAAATTAATTTCTCAAATACACAACCTGCAGTGCTGAACTTTACATTGAAGTAGCCATTGCAGTAGTTTCTTCTCTTTCTTCGAAAATTCACCGATGCTCTAAACAAGATTACGAGCGTTGGTGAAACCAGCCCCAAGTGATTTTGAGGAATGCTAAAATTGTTTCTTTTTTCTAGCAGTAATTTAACTTCATCCCACTAAATACATACTGAGGTCAATATTAGGGAAAGAACCTGGTACTGGGTGATCTCCAATAAATATTTCTGGCCGATACGTAACCCATCTTTGACCTTCCAGCTTGTTGGAAAAGTACCACCACAGCCTAATGTTCATCCCAGAATAGAATCTCCACCAACGTGGAGTTTACAACCTGAAGATCACTGTTATCCGCGGGCTCGCTAGGGCGACGAATAAAAACTGGAAACCCTTCTCCCCGAACCTCGTAAGCCGTGTTCTATATCTGGCACACAAAAAAATCAGGTCATCGAGTCCCCCGGCTAGGGCCATAAGTCTCCCTCTTTCTAATCGGGAATCGGCTATATTTTCCAGAGGGCGGAAGGGAAAGGCTAACGATCTGCGTGCCGAAACTTAATTTCCCAGGAACCGGTTAATTGGTGCAAGATTGAACTCCTTTCCAATCACGCACCCTCCGCCATTGCCAGAGAAATCGCTCCATTCTGTATAGAATGGTGGCGAAATCCCCTCCTATCATCTTCTTTTAACGTTTTCTCACTCATTTTTTTATTTCTACTACGTTTTCCTTCTTTTTACGTTTATTCTATCAACAAAACGTCTAGAAATCGGCAGAGACTAGTTTTGTTATTTGCACTATTAAGATGGCACTATGTTTGGATACAAAATTTGAAATGAAGGCTTCTTGGGGCGACTAGAAACGAATTGTAAAGCCTAGTGCCGCCGGATCAGATGAGTGAGATCCGGAGATAACTTCTTTGCTATTCAACCTATGAAGCTGAAATTTGAAATGGAGGGCTCTAGGGATATCCATAAACGAATCGTTGTGTGAAATCCCCTAGATCAGGTGAGTGAGCTCCGTAGTAAATTTCCCTGCTATTCAACCTATGAAGCAAACATTTGACATTGAGAACCCTTGGAACGTCTTGAAACGAATCATGAAGTATAGAGACCCTCTTTGTAGCTGGTCCTCTGCAGTGCGAAATATGTCTCCTCTTGTCATATTTTAAACCACAAAAAATGCTATCCATTTTTGGATCTGACCTAGTTTGTGTCTCAACCTTACTGAAGTCGAATTTTTATAATTATACATAAAACTATCATAACGGGTGAACGTAAGAATTTATTATCTGACGTTTTTATATACAATATAAAATCATAAGGAGACCTCTCCAAAGTGCTACCAAATCAAAATGATATTGCTGAAGTTTTGACGGCTCTCAACCAGGAGAGTTCGTCTACCCTTCGATGTTTCGGTGGGACGAACGTACTGTTCCCGATTATCTGAAGTTGCGGACCCTGATAGCTACTTATAAAGCATTATGCATGGTAACCGGAGTTGTTAGATTCATTCCATCTAATTTCCGGAGAATTTGAAGATGGAAATCATCAAATGTTAGCTGAGCGAGGTTAAATTATGCGCTGGAAACCGTTCCTCAGTAATTCAACTCACAATGTTCTTTCGGGCCGTTCTAGAATGGACAAAATGCTCCAGATATTCCAGAGGGAACCCTTAATAAACCCTTGTTATATAAATACTTACATTTGTCAATTAGGACTCCTTAATTTTCTATTTTGCCCCCTCGACATCCTGGCACTGGACGTTTCTACCCTGTTCCTGTCCCTGTCCTGCCTAATGGGTGGAGGGGCATAGGACGAGACGGGACTGTGACGGTCTGGGCCAGGCAACGGAAGGGGAAACGCCGCAATCACTTTCGGAGCAAAAAATGCAGCGACCTGGCACCGGAAGTTTCGTCCTGTACCTCCCCCTGTCCTGCCTTGATCTTTATTTCACGTTAAACTTCATCAACGATTGAGGGTTTTTAGGACTCCGATCCTTTTTAGCCGTCAGCGCATGAACTCTGATCGTTGTTTTGCGACTCCTAAAATCTTTCCCTCTGTATTTTGACGATAACCTTTATCAATCTTTCCCGAAGCGATCTTCGATTCGTTTCTCCAAGACATGCAAGATGGCAGGACTATCTCATTTCGACCAAAAATTGACTCTGATCGTTTTTTCCCGTGACCCTTCATATATATATATATATATAGGTATATATATATATATATATATATGTATATATATATATATATATTTTTTTTTTTTTTTTTTTACGAACTCATGCCATAAAATTATTTCCCGTGAATAAAATTTTGAAAATCTGCATTTTTAAAACGTTCTGAGCCACTGCAGTGGCTTCATCTTCTATAAAATTAAATTGTTCCTTCTCCCCCAATAGTTCTCTTGTTAGCCACGTTCTTCGTAAGATCCTCTCTTCGAATTCCTGAGCTTTGGGAAACAAACTTATCAACTTTGCTCCATAGAAATCAATCAAGAAATCAGCTCATAATAAAAATTGCTATTTCATGTTATTTAGGATAAGAGTATTAACTGTTCAGAATTATTTACAAGTAGGTACTTTAAATTAATTATGGTGCTTAATCATCGTAGGAAAAATTCAAACTAAGTGTTGAAAGTTTTCCGTAGTTTGTGAGCTCTGTGAGTTTTTTAAAACTATTATGAATATTTAGTTTTTAACAAATTAATAACTATCATGAGTCGGAGTTGGAGCTTTGAAAATTCACTGATACTGTCTCACTGCTTGGCTGAAACGTTTTCATCACAGAACTATTGTACTAACAATGAAAGAATCTAAAAACTTTCATTCGTTCATCAAGTTGAAAAGATTTCTACTGAATTAATGAAATGATTTTCAGCGGAGTTCATGTATAGCTTCAGACTTGATTCTGGCATCAGATCCATTTATCGTTATTAGGAACTTGAAACCCCTCCATTCTAACTTGGAGCTTCACCAAACAAGCTAGAACTTCTCTAGATTGAAAGTTAGTGTACTAAGATAGTTATGAAAACTTGGACGGTTGTATAATAATATGAGTTCTTCTCTCTCACATCTCAGATGATCTTGCTCCCGGGGTTCCAAAGTTATTTGATATACCTACCTTTCATTATAAACACTAGGTTCGCGAAAGTCGGAATTTAAGCAATAAACTTTTTGGTTGAGTCATTTCGTTCTTTGACAACCATTCGTAGTGGCCCGTTCATAAAGAATGGAATCGAGTTTATTAAATACAGATGGTAAGTATCAAATAGACCGAAACAACCAACAATAAATATTAATTCTGGGCGACGGATCCTATTAGTTATGATTACTACTTCTGAAAATGACTGGGTACAATAAACTATTGAAAGGGATTATTATGATCGTTGGATGTTACCCTGAGGAAGGGGGTACAGTGTTACCCAAAAACACTCGATCAAGGCAGCAAAAAGTAGGCAGGGAAGTGGGCAGCACGCGACTAATATCTCACTTGCGTTACCCCTATCTGCTACGATTCGTCCTGCTGGTGCTACCTCCGCTAGCTGTTTTTGGTGTGAAAGTGAAAGGATATGCTGCTTGAGCCTGTATCTTCGTATTCAGTTGCTTACGGTCGAAATAGAACTGAGAAGTAAAGGCACCATGTAAACCCTCATCAACTCACTGAGAGTTCGAGTAGGTATGTCAATATCTAACTTGCTTGGCCCCTTGATTCTGCCATTGGCCCTGCTTGTGCTCCCTCCGCTGACGGTTTTTGGTGTGGAAGTAACAGTATATGCTGCACGAGCCAATGCTGCTTCTTCATTTTCAAATTTCCACGGTCAAAATGGAACTAGAAAGTATAGGCACCATATAAACACTCATTGCCTTACTGAGGACGCGAGTAAGTGAATTTCTCACTTGCGCTCTCCCTTGCTCCTGCCATTGATCCTGCTAGTGCTCCCTCCCCTCACGGTTTTTGGTGTGGAGGTCAAAAACATGCTGCACGATCCGATGCTGCTTCTTCGTTTTCTGTAACGCATGGTCGAAATCGTGGGAAGTATAGGTAGCTAATAAACATTTAACTTGTCACTGAGAGAGAAACAAAGAAAGACGACAGAGTTGGGGGGGGGGGGGGGGGGGGGGGGGAGCGAAACATGCTTAGTTAATTAAAACTGGAATAAACTGTGGAAGAAGTATTATAGGCATGGACGAAACCCATCGGTCAAGGTAGATCTTGAGACCCCGTGATTTAAAAAACAAATCACCTAACTAATAGGTACCTTACAGGATTTGCTACTACTGTTGACCATACTTGACTAAATAACAATATGTAGGAAATGTTATAATATGATTCATAATCTTATATATATATATACAGTGCACTATATATCTACTATGGTGATTTGATGTAGATATTGTGTAACAACCAATCAAATTTACGTATCAACTCCCTTCTACACTTCCGTGTAGAACTAGCAAAAGCGTCCCACCTCTCTCGATTGTCCAGTATTCTCAATAAGGCTAGCTCCTCCATTACTTTATGCATACATTTACGAGTACCTATATCCTTAAATTCTGTCAAAATTGGATACATGCCACAAAATGAAAAACGGGTGTGATCAAAAATGTCCTTCGGAAATTCTTCAAGGATAATTGGGACTGGATTGAATCATAAGATTCAACCAACTTTTGTTCAAATCCGAGAAAAAAATTGTTAATACTCGTATGAGGCTCTGAGCATAACTTGAATAAAGATGTTTTTTTTTTTTTTTCCTTCTAATTTTTTCTTCTTTAGAGGCAAATGATTTGTAATTATTAGTAAGTCAGTGCTATAATTATATGTAGTTTATCAAACTTTTGGTTTCATCCGCCTATTGGTTTCAAACAGTTACGACCTGAATAACCATAGTTTGCCCAAGAACCCTAGTTTTGACTCTGCGTATTCCGTTGGTGATGAGAATGTATAAAGTAACCTTACGTTGAATCCTTATATGGAATCTGGTGACATCACATGGAATCTGTTCATTTTTATTTCCTTTTATTTTCCTATTGATTAATTGTAATAAATTATACAGATCCTTCGCTTGACGTGGCTTTTAACTAGTTGAATCAGATTACGAAGTTGTTTTTTTTTTTTTTTTTTTTTTTCTCCATTTTTCATCCTCTGGAGTAAATGGATATTTACGAGGTAAAGTCGTTAGCCTCTCGCACAGCCCTCAAATCGAGCCAAAGAGCATGTTTGGAAGCTCCTATTCCTAAGAGATTCTTTCCTTCCTTCCTTCCGTGGATCGCAACCCCTCGCTCCACTAGTGAATTATCTCACTTGATCAATGGGGTTTGCTGTTTACCCGTATTGACATAACGGTTCGAATTTCCTTGGTTACCAACGCTGCCTACCGCTACTCATCTCATTCCAACAAATTTGCATTGTCGCTCCAGTGTTAGTACATGTCTTTCTGACCCTCATGTTAAGTAGAACTAAACGGAGTGTAAACATGGGACCATTCCCACACTCAACGATCTGTCTGCACCTACGAATCCACGAAAGATGTGTACAGAGAAATAAACGTACACCAGGAATCTTGCAAAAGATGCGTACGGTGTCAAGTTTTGGCAGATGGTGGTGCTAAGCTATGATGTCAAAACATTTATTTGGTGGCATGGATGCTCGCAAGCTCGCATCTCTTGAATACATAACATCAAGTAGTCAATCTCTTAGAAAAAATTCAGATTATTTGGACATAGAGGTCAGAATGTGTGTAGTTTGGTGGTGTGGATGCTCGCAAGTCGCATCTCAAAAATACATATTAAGTAGTCAATCTCCTTGTAAAAATTCAGATTATTTGGACATATAGCTCAAAATGATGTGTGTAGTTTGGTGGTGTGGTCGCTCACAAGCTCGCATCTCTTAAATACATAACATCAAGTGGTAAATCCCTTAGTTAAAATTCAGATTAGTTGGACAAATTTACCATCCGCGTACGCATATTTCGCTGTACGCTTTTTTGTGCCACCACACCACCGACACCTCGACAGCTTATCAGTTTTTCACGGTACCTCCGTGATAGATCAGAATAAACAAACTTTCGGTGTTGGGAAAGATCTTGACCGTGACAATAATACCTTGTTAGGGATCGACCGATTCTCAAGATCCCTAACAAGGTAAATAAACTTTCGCCGTAATTGTTACAACAAATGGCTACAAATTGATTTTCCACTTTAAATCGAGTTTAAAACATGCTCTTCGACTGACTTTTTGTGCTGAACAGGTATATTTTTGAAGCATTATAAATATTCTTCGGATGTTTAATAAAAAGAATAAATTGAAAACAAATAGGCACAAAATCCTGAAGAAGAGAAGAGAAATAAACAAAAAAGGAATAGAAGAGGAAAAAGAAGAAGAACAATGGAAGAGAAATAGAAAAATTACCGTAGATCCCTTTTCTGAAACCTGAACTGTCTACGAAAATAGCGAAATACCTAGCCTTCAAACACCTAATACATAAAACACTAAAGACTTTCTCTACGACTGCTGAATATTTCTAAACATATGTTAATAGTTAAACTAGCCTTGGTGAGATTCATTATTGCTACAGTTATTTTGCTAGGATTTCGCTAAAATGGAACTCTCCAATCGCGTTCCAACAAGAATGCACTGTAAATACATGAATTCAGTTAAAATAATCAAAAATCAAAAATGTGTTATTTACTTTCCAACTGAATTTGGAAGTTCAACAAAATGGCCGCAACCAAGATATTTTCTTGACTAAGCTCAACTTCCGTTTCCTACCCTTGAAATGGCGGAGCCAAGAAAGAAGTAAAAGACGAAAAACTCAGACCCCCAGAAACTGCGATGAATTATTCCATCCACCCCAAAAGTATGAAACATCATAATTCTCTCTCCAGGAATGCAATATGAAATACCACGAAACTCTCACCCATAAATTAATATTCCCTCCAACGCTTTCTGAGATCAATCTAAAATAAACCTCAGGGCCACTGTTCCACAATGATGTGCTTCCGAGATTCCGGAAATTCTTAATTAAAGTTTCTTTTTTTCCTTTTCGATTCCCGCAGCACAGTGATTGCATTATCCTGAGACTGGAAGCCTGGAAGGGGTTAGATTAAATTCTAATCAGCTCGACGCGTTTGAAAATCCTAATGATAATGAAATCAGAGGAACGTGACTCCTGTGATTCTATTATTGAGTATGACTTTTCCCTGTTAACTTGAGCTCCTTTTCCATTCTACGGAGCAGCCCCCACGCGAACCTGATTGCTACAATAAATTATTCAATTTCGGCAATGACGAGGGGAAGTCAAAATCACTGGGGTGTAACTATTTATCAGACTTTTCCACTTCTTCAGGGTGGCTTAAATAATATTGACAATGAACATATGTGATATAAGCAAATAATACGGTAAATGAAAAATAATATTTAAACAAATTCCTTAGCAGTTTTTGCGTAAGTAGAACCAACTTTTTGATTAGTAGAGATATGTAAAATATAAGTTAGTGAAAAGTACTTAGAACACTTTTATTTTGTATTATTCAGGAGACGGAAAACATACGTAATTGATCAAAAAACAATTGCTTAAATTGGGATTCGTAATATTCAGTTTCTTAGAGTAAATGGTGGATTTTCCATTTTCAGTGCTTACTCCTACGTGCCGCTTGTTTGCGGAGCATGTTGCGAAAAACACCTCGTGAATCGGTCAGCTGAAGCTTAAGGTGGAGTCCGTTATCGCCTTCGTCCCTTGATGTCCTAGAGAGGCTCCCTATCAAATTTCGTAGTAATTAGACAGACGACATAACATTTACCATGCATTCAGCTGATCAGGAAGGATCCTGTAAGGTCATTCGTCTTTTGTTGTCCCAGAGAGGCTCCCTATCAATTTTTAACGACCTACGGTGAACAGGAGAGATGGTAGCTGACTCAGGTCATCAGGATGGCGTCCCTCACTCTGCTCGGCTCTTGTTGTTCCAAATAGGCTCCATATAAAATATCGACATCCTACGGTGAGTAGGAGAGAATAGAGCACGATTTTGCCATCATTAAGGTTGATATTACGGCTCGTGGTCAGCGGATCCTCACCAAAATCAGCGAAGCACAAGTTACGGCATAGTAATACAACATATATATATATAAATTTGGTCCGAATCCGACATACGGTTCCGGGGGAGTAGTGAGCTCAAAATGTTGTCCATGAATATATATATAGGAATCTGAAAATTAATTACTATTGTAAACGGTTGCTACACCATCTGAAACGCAAAGAAAATGTATCCCCACCTCCAAGTGCCGCCAGACGGCTGTAATACCCCCTTTTCTACGGAAAGTTGGGTAAAATGTATAGCATTAGTGGTTGCCTAGCAGTTGTGGTTGTGTGCGATGATGAAATTAAAATTTACGAGAAATTTGACTCCTATGACGACGAGCATTGTGTTGAATCCCTAAAATGGACGTTAACCCTGTTTGGCCAGATTTCTATGTGCCGAAGCCTCCTTATAAAAGGTCAAAAGAGAAATAATAAACTGGAAAAAGGAAAAGTCGGATATAGAGGGGAATAAGCTAAGCGCATACTTTTGCAAGAGAAGCCTGAGCACCAGAGCCAGAGGTTATATAATGGTTCTCCCACTACGAAGGCTACCCTTTCCTTTGGTCTCCAGCTCATCTCTAACCCGGGCTTTCCCCTGAAGTTCGTGGACGGAAAACGTTTCCAAAACCACAGAGGTAAGAAGATAATAAGGGGGCACACAAGAACGAGAGGTGAAGCCACCTAGCAGAGCTTCCCTCCAGCCATGAGGCCGAACCCTGCAGCTCACGAGTGACAACGAGCAACCACAAGCAGAAATTCGGGAAACTAGAAACTGTGGAAAAACATCTTTAAAGAGTTTTTAATACTACCTGTTGGAGAACGGGTGGAACAATATCTAGAATCAGTCATAACAAGAAGTGATTGGTCATGTTAAGGTTTGAAAACAAATCACTGAATGGATTATATACCAAGTGTGTAGGACATGTCACTTTTGCTGAAAATTTAATTGGAAAAAGTGGGATTTCCTATAGGTGGACATTTTATAAGTATTGTCGAATAATCTGTTTTGACTGCATCTACAGGTGGGGAAATAATCACATTTGGTAAAAAAGGGCTTTCTATGATGAGAAGTTCTGAGTAACCTGAATCCGTCAACAAAAACAATATGGGAAAAAGTGGACATATTCAGCTTTGGTAGGGAGCTCCTCAACTAGTGACCAGATGGAGAAAAGTTCGATTCTAGGAAATCGTACTGGGCCAGGAGGCAGCTCGACTACTGCAGTGCTCCATGAGGAAGACTTTACCACACTGACTTGTACTTATCTCGACATTGAGGGAAAACTTGCCCCACGTATCAGCGATCGGATTGATTAGCCCACCACTCTGCACCATTTGTACTGGTATTGAACTCAACAGTCCATTCATTGATGGCTAGAGTACTAATATAAAACTTTTTTTGAGCCGAGAAGTAACCTTGACCTCTATGTCGAAGATGATAGCCTGTCAGCAATGTAAAAGGCTTGATCCAAAGGCCCTGCATCGCCAGCAGTTATAATTATAAGGAAGATCCTCTAACCATTCCCAGCTGAAGAACGCTAGATAATTTTCGTTTTTGAGCCGCAGTATATTTCTATTGCAGCTAAAAACACTCTTATGAGAAATATAAGGTGAAAATTGACAAATAGATTTCAATGGTTCATTATAATCATATTATACTCGTAGGTGATCAAACAGGATGCATGGCTGAATGAGAGAATTAAAGAATAGACATCAGGCCCTTGATATTATCTGTCGTCCTCTTTGGAAATCCGAACTAGAATATTCCCATAGAAAATCTTTACTGTTGAAATGATGAATTATTGTTTTATTTGATCTAATATTGAGTTTGGAAAACGCTCCAGGTGGTTGAGAAATGTCAAAAACACCACTACTTAAACTATATTCATATTTGAAACGGTACCTACGTAAAATGGAAAATTGCCAATAAAATGTTTTTCCTCCGAATTTCTTCGAATTCACGTATGATTTAAAACACTGGATTGGTAATGTACCCAGTCCTAGAAGGAAATTGCGTCATATATTCCCTTCAATAATATCAATAACTTCAAATAAACTAATTCCACAATACAACCGGTAAAATGTACCGATGGGTTCCCTTTTTACTATTCCAATAGATGTCACATTCCTGCTAATCAGCCCATTACTTACCTGCACAACATCCAATCCATTGTATCTACTTATACCTATACAAGCACATTATGAGATCATGTTTATGGAATTTGACTACCGACATTTGAGCGATACAGATTCATAAACATGACAGGTAAATCCATACACAGAGATGTGAGGTCGAGTTGCTGTACCGGAGGCTAAAGTGGGATATCGACTTGGTTCATCCGGTACTGTTACAAAAGTGGGGTGACCCACACCTGCTACTTCATCACTGCTCTAATGGAACCGTTCCGGCAGTCCTTTCTCAACCGTCAGCGCCTCTATCCGTTCTCGCCCTTCATTCTCACCTTATTGCCGTGAAGCACGAACTTCTCGCTTTTTAAATATTTAAGGATTTACTATTTATTCTCCTCAATCAATATAGTATAAGCGAAAATGTTATGAATGAACCTTCAAAATATGTCTTTCGTTTCAATGTATCATCCAAACCAACTAAACGAATACTAGCCGTTGGTCTGCCAATATTCAGTACTCATAATACAGATAATGTAAAAGTGAGACGATCAACATTACAGTGACGAAATATTGAGTGGATGGTTTTAAATTTAAGGCCTGGAAATGCAAGAAAAAATGTCGAAGAGATTGCATGTACCTACAACAAAAAACTCAAAAATGAAATTGTTGAACATGCCTAAGTTTAGAATACCTCTGAGGTGAAGAATTATTAAAAATCTAAGTAATGCAGCAAGATCATATAATCTTTTTTTTTTTTTTTGTAAATTACCGTATTGTTATATTTATGTTGGAATGTTGTATGTAGAATTGTTTCAAAATATGAGCACCCTGAGTGCAATGAATCTGATAACTATAGTTAAAACTGATAAACACCGCTTGTCCTACATAACATTCCAAAATATTATGGTAGTCAAACAAATATTTTGTATTTTTAGCTTTTTATTGCACTTGTTATCAAATTTTTGAAGAATTATTGATTTTTAGCACATATTATTGAAATTTACGTACTTTTTCAATATAATTCTATGCATACATTTTTTAGATGTCCTACGGCAGTTTTACCTTTTCTGCCACTTTAAGTGGTTTTTGTTAGCAGATCCAAACATACAGGACTGCTCAAAAAGTGCTGTTCAAAGAATTCACATTTTGGGGGGGAGGGGGGGGGGGGGGAGGATGCTTGATTTGTTGGTGAGAGAACGAATTCTTATTACAACTTTAAGGAAAGTTATCGTCTGGAATGACACATAACTGCTTACATACACCCTCTGACTGGCGGTCGCATATTTTACCGTTTTATATGCACTCATATTTTTTTAGCGAATTTTGTAGACTATCGCAATTGCTCGGTAAATATTAAAATGAAAATTTTTGAAAATTTTCTTTCTTCATTAAAATCCGTTTTGAGGCATTCTGAAACGAATCCTAGAGTTCAACGTGTGCATGTGTGTGTGTGTGTATGTGTTAGTCCAGAGGATTGAGTGTTAGTCCAGTCCTTAGGATTGAGATAAAACTACTGTTCTTGAGCCAAAAATCAAGCTTTCCAAACAAAAGGATGAGTTAGGTGGCCATCACATTTTGAACCATTGGATTGGTCAAATTTCAAAAAATGTGCTGAAACAAAATCACTAAAAATGGCTAAAAACGTTAAATTTATATTTGTTCGTACAATATTGCTCAAATTAAGTTCATTAACTGTAAAGTAGAACTTTCAAAAACTTATGTACAAAATTATGCTGAAAAATGTACTTAAAATGCATTAACATTTTGCTAAAAAACAGATCAAAACTGGAAAAAACTGAAAAATCAGAACCTTTGAATAGGAGATTATTTAGATTGATTATTTAGAATTCCTTTTTTGCCATAAAATTAATACTTAACAATTTCCTTGCACTCAAAAAGCTCAAATTTCAATACAATACGATAATTTACGAAAATTCACTCATACGATCACGTTGCATGACCGGCACTTTTTTTTTAAAGTAGGTACATCAAAAAAATGTAGAAGAACTTTGGGATCTTGAAAACAACACCATGTTATTGAAACACCACCATATAAAAAATAGTACACGAACTACAGAACAAGAAGACCTGACACCTGTGAACTGTATCTTTCTATCCATCTACCTACCTATAATGAAAATAATGTAACTGTGTTAAAAAATAAATAAATAAGCATATAAGATATGGTTTTTCAAAAAGTCCTTGACTTATGCAGTTTGAACACACCTTTGAAATTCATTACTTCACTTCACATGTATACTGTTTCAGTGTAATGCTCCAACCACGTTGTTAATTAACTTTTGCAGAGTTTCATTCAGTTCTTTTCAACGTGGAAAGAATTCCAGCATTCGTCCCGCTGAGCTCATCGAGGTTCGTTAACTCGGGGAAGCCGGTTAAACTCTAAACTCGAATCGAGTGCCCGACGAAACTATCCAATTACCGGGTGGTTACTCCTCGTCAAAATGATAATTCTCCGAAATGACCTCATTAGAAGGGCGGAGCATCTTATTTCAAGACCTCCCTTCGGCCAAGAGGACAAACAGAAACAGCCTTAAGGGACGAAGAATAAAACTGGAGTCCCCTTTTCTTTCTCATTCTTCGGGAGAATAGAAGAGGAGGTGGGCGAAGGTGGGAGGAGGAGAGGGGCAGATTCAGATTAATCCCAGCGTTTTCTTTTGGTTTACTTTTGTCTGGGAGGCGAAAAAGATTTTCTCTCTAGGGTTTATATAAACGAACATACAATAGAGAGTGGTGTACAGGACGGCTGAGTCAAGATGGAGAGATGGAGGGGTTGTGGGAGAAGAGGGGAGAGAAAACTGGGAATGATAACGGGAGGGGATGTTTGTTGAGTCGTAAATAGAAAGAAGATTGTGAATTTCTACTCTAGAAGCCAAATATAAATAAGAAGGAAGGGGGGAGACAAAACTTCTTTTTAAACGAATTAACGGCGCGAAGCTCAGTTGAGAGAAAATAAGGATGAGCGCAGCCTCCATTTTGTTCGTAATAGGTATTGTAATAGGTACCTTAGTATTATTCTCCCCGATTGAAACTCCAAACAAAGATTCCTCCTGGAGAAAATATTGGAAAGAATGTAATTCACGTTCTGAACTAATTCGAAAAAGTCTGACTTTGCAAAAATGCGATCGGTCAAAAGAAATATACAGGTTGTCCCCAAAACCCCCCCCCCCCCCCCTGCTAAAATCATTAATAATGGACCAAAAAAATTATTTCTCTTCCAATCTCAATGTCTTTTTGTAAGGATTTCAAAAAATACAAAATTGCGCATTGCACACGTTCGCAAAAGTGCCCATTTGACATAACTTCGTTATTTTGAATGGGGATCCCCATTTTTTATTGCAGATTTGAATTTTACGTGAAATTTCATGAAGAAATGAACCATCACTTGATTTCTTAAATGCTCACAAACGGGCGCAATTCCGCTGTAAAAGTGCGATAAATGTGAAATACTGAGTTTTTGAAGATACTCAATTGCCATATTCAGTACATGATTTTGGAGTATTTTCGTGCTGAACCACGTAATGATGGTCATTTATTGGTATTTGCAACACCAACTTTGGAAAACACCGAAAAACCTACATTTTAGTACGCCTTGTGCTTGGTGGAAATGTGTATAAAAGTGCCATTCCGGTCAGTTTTTCAGTGTAATAAAAAGTTCCAGTCATGCAGCATGATCGTATAAGCGAATATTCGTAAGGTATTGTTCAATATTATGTAACATTGTTTTGGAAATTGAGAACTGATTGAAAATAAATTGTTTATTACCAATTTTATAGCAAAAAACTCATTACAATTACTGATCTGCTACTCAAAAATAGATTTTACATTTTTAACTGTTTTGCAGTTTTTATCGATTTTTTAGCACATTTTAATGATATTTCAGTACGTTTTCCTCAATAATTTTGTACATCAATTTTCGAATGTTCTATATTTTATAGTTGATAAACTTTATTTGAGCAATATTCTGCTAAAACATATAAATTTAAAGATTTTTAGCCGTTTTTTGCTATTTTTAGTGATTTTATAGCACTTTTTTTGAAATGTGACCAATTTAATGTGCTCAAAAATGCTGGCCAACAAACTCGTCCTTTCGTCTAGAAAGCTTGATTTTTTGGCGCAAGAAAGGAATTTTTATCTCAATCCTGAGAAGAGTTATCGTCTGGCAGGACACATACTTACATACCTATATATATATATATATATATATATATATATATATATATATATGAAAAAGAGTTAAACTCTAGGATTTGATTAAGACTGTCTCAAAACGAATTTAATTGAACAAAATTGTCGATACTTTTGATTTTAAATTTCTGGAGACATTGCAATAGCTTCATTTTCTACAAAAATTCGCTAAAATGGGGGTTCCTATTTAAAATGACGAAGTCGATGTCGCACTTGCGTAATGCGCAATTTTGTAATTTTTGAGATCTTTGCAATAAAGCATTGAGATTGAAAAAAATTATTTTTTTGTTCCATTGCTACCGATTTTAGGAGGGGGGTTTGGGTACACCCTGTAGTTATGATCGTGTTAATGAAGTTGCAATGTTCATCGCATACCAGAACTTTCGCGAGACCTGTTTGCTTATTCAATCAGAGATCCTTGAAGTGCGATGACATCATACTGGTGCTTTATGTGTGATTATGATTGCTCCTGTAATCACTCGTACTTTGTGTGACATTGAGATTACTATCTCAAACACTCGAGTGTGTTTTCGGTTATGCTCACAATTACTGGAGCTTGAAGGTATTATGTTCATCAGCTTAAGTTCGTCAGCACTCCATGATTGTTTACCTTTACGATTCTAATAACAAGTCCTTGAAGTGTCAACAATGGAAAATTTAATAACCTCGCCTAAAAATTTTCATTCATTGCTTCCAAGTTTACTGATATGCTGCGGAAGCATATCAAGGATTTAGGTACCACCCCAGAGGTGCAATGGAGTCCTAAATCCTCGAGAAAGAGTGATAGTGTCCCGTCAGAGGGATACCCACTCCTACTAATAGCATTAATGTGCATTGTTTGGAGTAGATCGGTTTTCCAGTTCTTGGATCACCCATCCAACGCCAAACGCAGCCTTTCAAGAACACGGGAACAGGAGTGCGACGCTCGTTGGGAAACAACGGAGCGACGGCAGCGCTTTTTCTGGGATTCTGCCGGGAACTCTGTCACAAGCATTGTTTCCACTTCGGAAATATGACAAAAATTGTTCGCTAAAATCAACATTTCTCCTCCCATTATACATTTTAGACCATTGTGAACAACTTCGATGAGTCTGTTGTTTCTCCGTAAACCAGACAGTGTCCATCAGATGTTTGCTAAATTGTGAGGGAAGAGTGAGATAGGCTATAGGATGGTCCCCGATTAGTTCCATTTCTCACAAATCTATGCTTCACTCTGCGTGCTCATTAGCGTGAAATCCATTAAGCTTGATTCCCTCACCACCTAGTCTTCCGGCCACGTTCGATTTCGGAGTTTTTTAATCGTGACACATCAATATCATCACGAAAGTGTCGTTAATAGCTGCTGCGCATGCACAAACGTGAAATCTTGGTTATAAGTGATAGGTACTCCTTTTAAGATTCCATTCAGTTTCGATGTAATTTTCCGGAAATTTAAGGGTAAAATTGAGGTTAGCCTCGTGACAATTTTATCGATATACGCTAAAATACGCAAAGGTTCATTATTTTCGTACTGGATAACCATTCTACGCACAATACTTGTCTATAATTAATTAACGAAGTCTATTATGCATTATCTAAACGCGAATGCATAGGCGTAGACGCCGAACGAGGAGAAATTAATTATATTAAGTAAAACAACTAGCCTTTACTAGTCCCCCTGTATATAACAAGAGCTGATATATAAGTAGGTATAGTAGTACATGAGGATTTAAATATGTTGACATTTACTGAGGGACCCACCAGCTGAAAATTAATGAGATAAAATAAATCACCGACCTACCTAAAGTATATTTATAAGTGAAAATACTTAAAAACTCGATTTAGTGAAGTTTAAATACCATTGGAATCATATCAGCTGGTACGATCTTTGGTGTTTATAAGGCGATTTTTACTAAGTTCACACCCCAGTATCATTTCTGATAATCTTTTCACCTTCAAAGTTCTTGCCCTTAGGGAGAGCAAACGGAAGCACGTGGATGCACATCGATCCGGGTGGTTTCATTTTATTCCTTGGGGCGTGCAAACGGGAATTAAACTTGCTAAGTGAGTCTTACGGGTTAGTGATTAGAATAAAATGTTCGTGCAACCTCCAAACTAATATAACTCTGTATGACCTTAAATTACTAAATCATGGGAATTAGGAAGACAGAATGAACATTATTCCGGAGTGAAGGATACCGCTTGAGGATAGATATTAGGAACAGCCGGATTCTGTGACAACGTTAGATTGGGATTAGTAAGTGTGGATGTTTGAAGAGAAGAACAAATCAATTGAGGGAACAGGAATGATGACCCAGAATGGGCTGCCACCATATTTAAATATGCTGGTCCCCCTGGTGGGGAACTTCCCTTTCCAGGTTATTGGGCTAGCCTCTCTGCTAGGTTCAGCTCTGCCGGTTCACATCTGTTCATTTGGAGAAACTGCAATAGAGAGTTTTTGCTTTCCATGGTGCCCCTCGCTAGGGATAACACCAGGTGGTTGCTAACCTGAACGCTAAACTCTACGGTCACGAGACCTATCTGCGCGGAGTGTTATCATAACCTGACACATTCATCCCGCTCCCAATAAAACAAATAGAATAAAAATGAGAACTAAGGTTATCATTTGCTTATACCTTATCAAAGATCGTGGGGGCAGCGACGTAGTGAGCTTCGAGTTTGCGGTCCGCCTTCATTTGTTTTCGGAACGAGAGCCAATTTGTGTTAGTTCGTTACATTTTTCGATCGTATGCACAAACGTAAAATCAACCAAGCATCATTTTCTCGAGGGCTATTCGTCCGGTCCCTCTCAAATTCGCAGGTTAGCTGGGAAATTCGTTTTTGGTCATCTCGTACGGTATATTAATTACATATTGCCTGATGTATCTACCACATGAGATTTACTGGACATGAAGCAGAATCTTTTTACTTTAACAATTCTGTGATTAAAATGAAAACTCGTTGTATCCGAAAATGAGTTCACCCGCCCAATATACGGAGTTTATTCATACCGACTGCATAAAAGTAATGTTCAATTCATTGATTTCCGGACGGTTGCCCTCGGTCGGGGCGTTGGAGATGATGTTGGGGGCGGTAATGACAGATTATTTAGCCTCTTTCCAACAACAAACGCCCCCTCGGAACCGTCGACTCCCCCCTCCAAATCGGTTTTCCCTTTAAAACCACGATAAATGGGCCATGTTATGCAAATCTAATCGCCAACTTGATGGCGCAGCTATTAAACAAATCCCCCCCGCCCTCCGGAGCTTAGGGGTGGGGCAACTGCGACTACGAGGGAGAGTTGCGGTCGGGCGTTCTTCCCAACTACGCCCCAACGTATTTTATTCCCGGTTGTCCTAGTTTTCACGGCCTTCAAGTTGAAAGTCACGCATTTTCCGTAAGACTGAGTCTTCATTAGTTTTCTGAAAATTTCGTAGAAAATGGGCAACATTCGAGTATTATAATTTTTCATTTTTCATCCAAGAATCGGATTTTGCGCCCTTGAAAACAACGATTGCAAATATGGAGCTCAAAACTTCAAAAGTTTTGAGCAAATACCTCATGGATAGAATTGAGTTAAAGTTGCAAGTTGACGGCGTTGAACTCCTTCCGCCCCCTTCACCCATGACGCGGGGATGTACTCGTTACCCTATAACGCCATTCAGCTTCACTTAAACTACTGTTTCGGCCACTTACAATCATCCAGCACCCTACACATTGCTCCCTAAAGCTTTAGGAAAGCTCTTGTAATGATCTTCCTGCCAATGAAATAAAATAAAATAGGTGGAATCGCCTGTTGGGTTTATGTGATTCGCCTAACATGGATCATCGTGTCATTTTAAATTACTCGACGATACCATATGTCGCAAAAGGTGTTCGCTAAACGACACTTGAAGCGATGATTTCCATTTTGTAGCGCCATCTCCCGCCCCTTAGTGGAGTAGGTAATGCTGTTAAAATAGATATGAAAGGTTTCATCGCTGCAGCCGACTGGACAGAGCACTAAGCTTCTGAACAGAAGATGTCAGTTTCCAAGCCTGCTGCCTTGAATTTTTTTAGCAAATTTTTGTAGAAAATGAAGCTATTGCAATGGCTAGGAAAATTTAAAAATCAAAATTTTTGAAAAATTTCTTCATTGAAATCCGTTTTGAGGCATTCTGAAACTATTCCTGAAGTTTGCACTTTTTCATATATGTACATGTATGTATACACATATTTATGTGTTATTCCAGACGATAACTCTCCTAAGGGTTGAGATAAAAAATCCGTTCTTGCGCCAAAAAATCAAGCTTTCCAAACGAAAGGATGAGTTCGTTGGCCAGCACTTTTGAGCTAATTAAAATACTCGTAGTTAAATTTCAAAAAATGTGCTGAAAAAATCACTAAAATGGGCTAAAAATTGTTAAATGTATAATTTTTAGCAGAATATAGCTCAAATAAAGTTTATCAAATATGAAATAGAACATAAGAAAATTTATGTACAAAATTATGCAGAAAAATGTACTTAAATTTCATTAAAATTTGCTATACAATCGATAAAAACTTCAAAAAAAGCGAAAAATCCAAAAGCTCTTTTTGAATAGCAGATGACTATTTAGAATACGTTTTTTGCTATACAAATAATGGTTAACTATTATTATTGCGGTATTTTTCCGTTATACCCCCCCCCCCCCCCCCCCCATTCAATTTGTCTTCAACACGCCCGCCTGATGTTTCTAGGCATTCCTTCTTACTTAGATTACATATTTACGTAGAATTGGAGTCAATTTCAAGCTGTGGAAAGAAATTATATTATTAAAAAATAAAATAAATAAGGAAAAGAAGAATTAGGTACCATGTTTTCAGAAGTTGCCGATGTCGGAGAGGATTTGTTGAAACAAATTGGCGTGGTTGTGGTTTGATTGCCTCCATATGAATTCGCACAAATAGATCAGAATGCTGTGTATAGGTTGGTGGTCTGGATGCTCGCAAGCTCGCATCTCAAAATTACATAACATCAAGTAGTCAATCCCTTAGTAAAAATACAGATTAGTTGGACATGTAGGTCAGAATGATGTGTATACTTTGGCGGTCTGGATGCTCGCGAGCTCGCATCTCAAAAATACATAACATGACATAACATGATCTAAGTAAGAAGTAATACCTATAAACATAGGGCGGGCGTGTTGAAGACAAATCAACCTGGGGGGGGGGGGGGGGGGTTATAACGGAAAAGTACCATTATTGCTTCCGAGTCTACCTATAGGTAGAGGTTCCACAGTTTTCATTCGATTTTGATGAAATTGTCAGGGAATGTGCAGGTTAGGATGTAGATGGTCCCGTGCCAATTTCATTGTTCACTATTAATCACTTCCTTCAGCGCGCGCAAACGTAAATTACATCGAGTATCATTTTTTCGTTTCTTAATTGACCAATTATGTCGTTACACGCTACATCTTGATTTACTCTTTTCCGCTATGGAATTTTTCAATATAATTTATAACTTTTCAATGATCTATACATCGGAAACGAGGAAGTTATGTATGTGCCCACTCAACTTGGCAGACTTTTTTCATTTTATTTCATTAATTTATTATTATTATTAAAGTAAAGTAAACAGCCATTCCAGGTTTGAGCTTTTCGTCCGACTTTCTCAGGCATCGCGGACGTCATCAGCTATCCTCCTAATGGAGGACCAGAATTCGTTCTGATGATTTCGCCTAAAGCTACTCATTGTCTCGCCCCCTTGAGTGAAGAGGGGTTCGCCTAACAGAAGCGTGAAAACTACTTGGACGGGAAAACGTTACCTGGGCGGTCACCTATATATATATATATATATATATATATATATATATATATATATATATATATATATATATATATGTATATATATAAAGTTACGAAAAAAAAAAAATTTTCGTCGATCATACTGAACTATATTTTTAAAGGTAATTATGATAGTTTTTTGTTCAACAAATCTGTTTACTAAAAGGATTGGTTTAGGATATTTTGTTCATTTTTGAGATGCAAACTTGTCAGCATCCAGACCACCGAACTATACCTAGATAATATCGTTCAAATGGTCTATATTTTACTAAAAGGATTCATTTAGAATATTTTGTATTTTTGAGATACGAGCTTCGATACACATACACACCATTCTGGCCTATTTCTTATAAGGATTAGAATATTTCCTTCTTCATTTTTATCTATTTCATCAGATACCTGAAGACATTAATGAATATCGGCTTGTTAAATAACGGTAGATATGTACCTATGTAGGTAATTAGCTTCAGAGCTTACTCAATAAATTGCTGAGTGTCATTCAAGAGACCTCGTCGGTTAGTTTTTGATTTTCTCGAATCCTGCGGTGCGTTTGTCTTCCTTTTCTTCAGCATTATGTCCCTCGTGCACTATTCATCTAAATACAAAGCTTCAAATATTTACACTATTCGCGCGCTGCCAACCAAATTAAATAATGGTAATTCTCACTAAAAAAAAAAAAAAAACAGGAATGTCCCGCTCCTAAAAATCACCAATTTTTTTTTTTTTTTTTTTTTTTTTTTTTTAAATTTCCACCTATATAAACCAGGAACCAAAAACATTATTCGAGGCCTTTCCTAACCGTAAAAAGGCTTAATTCAAGCGTACTATCCTCCTCTGTAATACTATGTTAATTGACTGTCAACGAATAGCCAAGGAACTACAGTGATTGTGATGAAAGATTCCTCTTTTCATGTGTGGCAAGTAGTAAAGCGTTCTGAATATCTGACTTCGTCAACTACAACTGAATGGCTCAACCTAACAAAAATCGTTTTGGTATCGTTGGATTTGTAATAATAAGTTCTATCAGCCTGATCCTATTCCAACGTCATTTGACTTGTAAAGTTGTTCTGCATATCAGTTGTTACTTATGAACTTGTTTACCGGGGCAACGTTGTTAAGGAAATCCGAGCTGACGACAAAGAAGAAGGCTGGGAGGAGTTTATTATACAATGTGGAGCTGGAACTTTGCGATAATTGTGCAAAAACCGTCATCAAAATCCTTCAAGCCGTTTGAGCGTGAATCGACCATACACAGACATACTTCTCTGTTTTATATAGGAGGATTCACTTTTTTAAATCATTCATAATCATGATGAGGACTAACTTGGGATTACTTCGTCGTTGGGGAACGTGCCATAAGTATGTCTAAGAAGCTCCATTTCAAACCCAAGCACTATAAGTCGAGAAAGAGAGAAATTGGCTGCAGGGGTACGGATCAGTTGATCATTTGGCCTCGGTAACAAGTTATTGTTTTCTGAGTGTCGCGAAGGGGCTCCATTTCACTACACCAAGTTGATCATGAGAGGAAATGATAAAAAAGACAAAAATAAATTATACCACTGTAACTAAATAAAATAGAAGTAACTAAATCAAATAAAGTTCATCTGGAATGTCCAGTTGGTCGAAATGCACTATAAACCTTCTAAGTGGCTTTAGATGCAGCATCAGGAGATCCTGATCAGATGGAGGCCACTCCTATCCCGTGGTAACAATTTCCTGGATGAATGGAGCTCGGTGCCGCTCCAACAGGGGACAATCGAAGAGCACATGTGGGAACGTCTGCTGTGTCCGACCATCGCGTGAACACAGAGGAGTGGAAATCATACCAAAACGGTGGAGATAGATCGGCAGCGACCATGGCCTGCCAAAATTTGAGTCAGCCTGTAACTATCCGGGATCAATACTTGATGTCAGGATTCGATAGATAGGGAAAACTGTTTTGTGTGTTGACCCCTCGATGACGCGTTCCAGCTAACCTCCCACTCCCTCATACCCGTGTTGAACAAATTTTACCTTAGACATGTTCGAGGGAAATAAGAATCTGAGCTAGCTCTGACCAGCTCAAGTGATGCCTCCTTTTCATACCTGTCTACCACGTTGTTGTCCGCATCACCCACTTGATTCTCAAAGGCAGACCAATAGCACCGAGGTCTGCTATAAGTCGTCTTGCCACTTCAATTAGATGACCATGACAGTCCGAACTCCTGAGACACTCGAGGTACACTTTGCTATCAGTTAACACAGCAAATTCTGTCTGCTCGTAGTTATGGTGGGTGTCCTTTTTCCACTCAAGCGCTTTCGCAGGAGCTAATGCCTCTGCTTGATTATTCGAGCAGCAACCATCCAACTTAAACTTTCCTCGAGCCAACTCCCTGTTCTCATTATACGCCACAAAAGCACATACGACTGACACTGATGTCTCACTACCGTAAGAATTTCGCAACTATAACTACAGTAATTTCCTCTCGTAACGGTAATTTTGTCTCATTTTCGACCGTGTTGTGATATTAAAAACATGTCCCATGTTATATATATATATATAACGTTACGAAAAATCCGTACGTATTTATTTATTAGGATTAATTTGTTATGTATTATTCTTGTTGGTGCGCGAATGTGCACCTGACTTTCTTGAACGTTAATTAACGACAGGAGGTCGGAGAGGCGATCAACTCCCTCGCCTCGGCCTTGAGCCGCTGAGGAGAGGATTACCCACAACAGGCAAAGTTGGCGCGAGTTTGAAGGGATCAGCGCTAAAGTGAACTGAGAAATTGATGCTCAGCTGCTGAGTTACTTACGCTGCGGTAAATCTCCATTGGATCGCATCGTACAGAAATACAGAGTGCGAAAGACTTCCGAATAATGAACCCTATGGCTTACCCACCCTCGGAAAATTGAGTCTGGTAATTATTCAAATCGTAAATGTATTAATGAGGTGAGATGGAAAAAGCGATACTCCGAAGTTCTTCGCTTCGTGAGGTTATTCCTCAAAATAAATTAAATTTCCTCTCTCGAGATGTAGCACTCCAAGGTACTTGGAGCTTCAACTACTAAGATTTATGAACATGATTAAATCATTTTAATAAATCTACAAATTTTGGAGACTACCCAACCGGGGGCCCTTTTTAGGTACCCAGGTACTTGGAAAATGGTTGGATTTGTTCTTATTTTTTCCTTCTTGAAACTTAGTATTAGGTCCCAAAAACGCCCTACAAGTTTCACTTCGATAGGCGTCTCAAAAATTGTGGAAAAAAGTCACTCTTCGAATCATAATTATAAGAGCCTATGTATACCATTTCTAGCCATAATTTAAAACCCAATAAATTTATTATTTTTCCATATTTTCTACAATTCCTGGAAATCAATTGACGCAAATTTCTTCCTCTACAAGTTGTCTGTGCCACAAAAGAAGCTCTGACTAGTAGTTATAGGCGTGAAATGAAAAAAAGTCGTTAAAAAATATGTCACTTATTTATCGTCAACCATGCACACTCCAAAGATGATTAATAAATTTTACTGTTTACACGGAGGAAAAAAATCATGGCATGGATATATCTTTTGGCCACTCAATTCATATTTTCAATCGAATGTACACCTTATACAACATTTTAGTTACAATAATTTATTTATAGATGAGGTACATCAAATAAACAATTAAATCAATAGATATTGTCCTTCGTAACAATGGATGCGTCGCTCTCCTAAGGAGGCTCAGCTAAACATCTGCACCATTCTTGGCCAAACACATATCACTATTTCTGTTTCTCCTAATGAACCCTTGAATTTTTGACTTCTCTTAATACGTTCGTTTTGTCTTAGATACCAACGTAATCGTGATTAAAAGACGCAAAAATCCTAAACAGGCTACATACGAAATTATAGCTTCATACATTGAATATCACATAGATCAATTTTAGGAGCCGCTCAGCTGTTTTGGGCCAAGTGAATCAAGTATAAGTCCTAAAGCGGCTTCATACCAAATTGTAGCTCCATAGAATGAATAGCATAGAAATGGGTTTTGTGAGCCGCTCCGCTGATTCGGATCCTGTACATCGTCAAGTAAAACTCCAAAAGAGGCCACATAGTACATAACAGCTCCATGGAGTGAATTGCTTAGAAATTATCTTTAGAAACCACAGTGTTGATTCGGGCCCTGTAAGTCTTCAAGCACAAGTCCAAAGGCCACTGTCCCTCAGTTTTTCGTCCTTCATTGTCAATGAGCAGCATGGTTTTGTGAGGAAAAGGTGGACAGTGACAAACCTGTTGGAGTTTCAGGATTTTGTGATGGAGAGTTTCCAGGCCGGCTTGCAGGTTGCAGGTTGGACAGACTTTGCCAAAGCGTTCGACAAGCTTTCCCATCGTCATCTGCTGACCTTGGTTGATCGTCGGCTGAGGGTCCGAGTTCGTGGAGCTCTTTCTTCTTCCATCGTGGCTACATCGGGAATACCACAGGGGAGCCATATCGGCCCATTATGTTTCCTTTTGGTGATCAACGGTATTGTGGGTGCTGTGAGTGGCTTAGGTGTCAGCTGTTTGCTCTGTGCGGACGATCTGAAGTTATTTTGTCGGGTGGGCTCTGTATCGGACTACGAAGCTTTGCAAGCCTCAGTTGCCATGCTGGAGTTGTGGTGCGCAGAGAACAACTTGTTCTTGAACCCGAGTAAATGTTCAGTCACGATCTTCTGCCGATCCGTCGATGGTCTATTGTTCGACTACAGTTTGTGTGAAGCTCCGCTCTCACGAACTGGTGTCGTTAAGGATATGGGGATATTGTGTGATGCTTAATTGACCTTTAACAAGCATATTTCGTCAATCGCTGCCACCGCATTCAGGGCCCTGGGCTTCATCAAGCGAAACACCAGGGAGTTCACTCGGATTAAACCCATCATCATCCTGTACAAGACGCTGGTTCTGCCTAGGTTGGAACCACGGTTAGGTCGCCCTTCTACACAGTGCACAAGTACGCATTGGAGAGGGTTCAAAGAAGATTTCTCCGGTACATCGGATTTAAACTCGGCATTCCTTCATCTGAGATAAATTACGAGTCCCTGCTCCAAACATGCGGTCTGCAGACGTTGGAGACCAGGAGGCTGATATCCGACATATCCGTTATGTACAAACTCGTGAATAACGGACTTGATTCGCCGTATCTTCTGTCCAGGATCGCCTTCAGAATTCCCCAGTCGACTCGCTCCACTCTGCACTTTCTGACTCCCTTCTCGACGACGAACTACCTGCTGAACCGGCCACTGTGCAGGCTTCCCCGCACGGCAAACTGCCTGACGAGTCTAAACCCTGACTTGGACTTCTTCTCCAGCCCGTTCTCTAGATTCAAATCGGCAATATGCGCGTCCCAGCCCTAATTAAATTCAATCAAGTGAAATTCAATTCAGCAACACTCAATTCGTTTCAGTTCCACCCTTACTTTATTTGATTTCATGTCATTTACTAATAGATTTTCCCCCTCAGTCTTCGCACCACTCAGAACTTTCAGTGCCTCAAATCGAACAGTTTTTTTTTTTTTTTTTTTTTTCTTTCTTTCTTTTTTTTCTATCTTTTTTTCTTCAGAAGTTTCATTTCTTTTCGTTGGTTTCCGTCAACTTGATTTCTTTGTTTTTTATGTAATAATGTAATCGGGTTCGCCCGTACCAATGTAAATAAATAAATTATTTATTTATTTACATAATTATTATAGCTTCACAGGGTGAATAGCTCAGAAATTGGAATTAGAAGCTACACAGCTGATTCGTGTTCTATGCGTCATCAAGTACAAGTCCTAAGGAGGTTGAAAATACCTACCAAATTGTAGGTTCATAGAGTGAATAGCATAGAAATTAGTTTTATGAGCCGCTCAGCTGATTCGGATCCAATACATCGTCAAGTAAAACTCCCAAGAGGCCACATACTGCATTACAGTTCCATGTAGTGAATTGCTTAGAAATTAGCTTTAGAAGCCATACTGCTGATTCGGGCCCCATGCGTTATCAAGTAAATGTCCTAAGAAGCTTGAATATACCTACCAAATTGAAGCTTAATGGAGTGAATAGCTTACAAATTAGCTTTGCGTGCCAATCAGCTGGTTCGGGTCCGATGCATGATTGTTGTGATTACAAGTTGATTACAAAGGTTTATTATTGAATTAGAGAAACCAAGTGGGAAATAAAATTGAAAGTTTTCAAATTTAGTAATCTTTGTGAGGCTATTATTTTGTATTTCAGTTGTTTTTGGATGACAGACGACAATTTATTACCACAGGAGGTGAGGTATTTCAGTTTTGTATCTATATACTTAAAGTAAAATTTCAACATTGCCTTAGACTCCTGGACTATAATACAAGAATCGTGATTTGTGGGCGTGAAGACCATTACGTTCGGCACCCCTTGATGTTTGATGGAGTGACGTATATTCACCCACATGCAGTCCATTACACCTACGTAAGCACCGATGAGAGTCGAGTCCCTCTAACCATATGAGACAGGCTGTACTTCACGTAACAAGTCGCGCTTCACGTAACAAGCTGTGCTTCACGTTGAAGGCTCATGGAAACCAGCATGATGGGTGGACTGGTGAGTATTTCGTCCGGATGCCTCGTCGTATCTCCCGCATACGCATCCACTTACCATTCGGTGCCGCCTAGCCCACGGGAGCCACTGCAAGCTATTTATTCCCGTTGTCCGGGACTCGGGCGGAATTAATCTTTCCGTCGGGCGGAGGAGGTGGTAAGTGAGAAAGAGCGGGGCGAAGCCTACACGGCATTTTCCGCTGTCCGCTTTTGTTTCGTCTGATATTTAATATCCCGCGTCGGATATTTAATTACTCGTCGTTGCGGAAGGGGGCGCCGAGGGGGGGCCTAATCCGTAGTGACAGTTTTGTGTCACAGATGAATAATGGCCTCCTGGACGCTCGAGTTGTTGAGAGCTCTCTAACCCCTCCCCCCACCCCATCAGTCCTTAACACCATTCCACGTTAAGCACTACCCCTCCCTCCACCCGTTCTTCGACCCTTCGTTCTTCATCTAACAGCGAAAGACCTTGTCCAGAACATCAATAAGATTCTCGTCAAGTAAAACTAGTCCGACGGGACGGAACACGAGCAGATTGCGCTGTTTTGCCGAAATATTTGAACATAGACTGATGACCTTTTGTCACCTTCCAACCTTGTACATTTACATTTTCTTCCAATCAAGGTGTTTCGCTTCTCTTACATGACCAGACACGTCAAGGGGGAGCATTGCTATTGGCCTAAACAAAATTTCTGGAACTCTTCCAAGACAAGGTTCTTTCCCCTCTCAACCTTATACAGGGTGTAGCGCATAAGGTGGTCAATACTTCAGGGTGTGATTCTAGAGCTCATTTCTGATCGAAAGTTCCTCTCAGAGATTTTTTTAACGTTTAAGAGGGAACCACAATTTACAATAAGAATTATATCTAATAAAGCATCCCCCGGGAGCACACAGGGACGGCGGGGGAAACCCGGAAAGGGTTGGAACGCCCCAGCAGCGGACCTCTCCCAAACGGGAAGGGCAAGGGAGAGGGGCATTCCAACTCGTATAAAAGGGCTCCGGAACAGATCCGGGGCTACTCGGTCAGGTGTAGTTCTCGGGAGAATATCTCTGCGAAACCTTACCTATTTATTTAAAGCAAACCTAACCACTATACTAGTTGTTGGTCCAGGCCTTCAGCCAGCTATTTAAATTGGTCAGTTAGACTTTTCCTCTTCCCCGTATCAAGGCAGTGATAGATGACGGCGGACTCGAGAGTCTGGAAACATTTATCACTAAATTGATACGTCTCCTGCAAATTCTATAATTTGCTTTCCTTAAGTTGAAGGTGACGGCGGACTCGAGAGTCTGGAAACATTTACTTGTCATCTCGGAAATTCCGCATAACCTAATTCCCTTATTTGATGGTGACGGCCGCGCTCACGGGCCCTGGAAACCCCATCTAATAGTGAGATCCTAATTTACCTTTTGGAGGTGACGGCGGACCTATTATTAGGTCTAGAAACTCTTACACACTCTCTTCTTTGCCCCTACTGAACCAAATTTTAAACATTCAGTACAAATACCTTCTTCGGAAGGGAAATAGTATAGTAGCAATTTCAATAGTCAATCATTCGGGTTCGTACAGCTCAGTTTTCGATCGATTCAATTTTGGAGATTTTTTTCGTGTTTTCGACCCTAAATCACTAAAATAGCAATAACTACAATAATTAACATAGTAACTATAAATTTGAGGATACCGTTGCAAAGAGCATTGAATTTCCTTCCTTTTATAACGCCAAATCAAAAAATTTTAATAGGATCATGTGGTGGAAAAACTGCTTGAACATAAAATTTCCAAGAGTATGAAAAATTCCAATTTTTTAAGCCAGCTGTGACTGTCCCATTTATGTCCTGTTTTCCTGTACTTCATCGGTAAAAACTGGCCCACGATCTCAGCTATCTAACAGTATTATCAATTTTTATTTTACTTTATTAATTGGTGGATAAAAGTATGTTTGTATGTTGAAGAACGTGGTTTTTTCCATGAAATCGAGGGTTTTTGCGAAAAATGACCCTAAAAACAAATTTGAGCTTGGAGCCGATTTCTACGTATTTTTTTCACGCTGAATCGAATGGCAATACTTGCAGATCTCCCCAACTCCATTGTAACAGTGTTTTACACTTTAACTAATTAGTTTTGCCCTTAAAAACACATAAAATTGAGCATAACAAATGAACTAAAAATTCGTGATTCAAAGTGTAAAACTCTGTTATAACGAAGTTGGGGTTATTTGCAAGTGTTACCATTCGATTCAGCGTAATAAATGCGTAGAAATCGGCCCCAACCTCGAACTTTTTAGAGGGTAATTTTTCACAATGACCCTCGATTTCATAGAACAAAACCACATTTATATACATACAAACATTCTTTCATCCTCTAATTATTAAAGTAAAATAAAGATTGATTATACCGCTAGAACGCTGAGATCTTGTGCGTTTTTACCGATGAGGTACGCGATAGTCACAGCCGGTTTTAAAAATTTGAATTTCTTACAAGTACTCGTAGAAATTTCATAATCAGGCAGTTTTTTCACAAAATGAATCCTATTAAAGAATTTTGATTTGGCATTAGATAGGAAGGCAATTTGACGCTCTTTCCAACGGTATCCTCAAATTACTGTTTTAATTATTGTAGTTATTGATGTTTTAGTGACTTAAGGTCGAAAACACGAAAAAAATCTCAAAAATTTAATGAGTCGAAAACTAAGCGTTTAAAAAATGATCAAGAGGAACTTTTGATCAGAAATGAGCCCTGCGCCCTGACCACCTTATGCGGGACACCATGTATATCCAATATTGTCTTTTACGACCGAACACGAGCAGAAAATATTTGAACCTAGACGGATTAACCTTCGAACCTTGTACATGTACATTCTCTTCCAATGAAGGCGTTTCTCTTTTCTTACATGACCAAAAACGGCAAGGGGCCAAAACAAAATTGAAACTTATATCTAAAATAAATCAACAAAAAGGAATATTTGCATGTTTGTTTTTATTGGAATCCACATTTTTAATCTGATTTGATGAAAAATAGCAGATTAACTATTTGAAGAAGACAATGCTAATTACGACTATTTCAGCTGTCTACCCTGAGGCTGAATCCCTGAGGGTAATTTCTTTCCTAATCTGCCTAGGGTGCTTACATTTGAAACTGAGCCTCTCTATGACATGTGGACTACAATTACCACGTCCAGAACTACCCTCATCAGCTCACCTAGCTCTGAGACTATAATTTCATAATCTTCTAACGAAGCTGAACTTTAAAACGGAGCCTCTCGGAAACATTTGGAATATAATTACAATGTATGGAACCACCTTGATCAGCTGGCTGAGCCCTGTTGCTAATTTCTTTCCTAATCGGCCTACTATACAAAAATTCAGATGGAGTCTCTCTGGGACAATTGGACTACAATTACAACTTAAGGAACTCCCCTGATATGCTGATCATAACATAACAATTTAAAAAATGGTTAAAATGGGAGATTCCTTTCACAATACCCCAAAGTAGATTTAATGATTTAACTTCTAACGAAATCTCACTTTTTAAAATTTTAAACCCATTTCAATAGCTTCAATTTCATTGAAAATTCGCCAACACTCTTTTGAAATTGAATGATTTCTTCTCAAACATGGCACAGTGGTTCAAAACTCCGATTTTAAAACTCTGGATCGCGTTGATCAACTGCGAACAAGGACTTCTAGATCCAAGGCAACCGAAATGCCTGAACAAAGCCAGGGTATCATTGAAAAAATGAGAATAAGGGCTTCTACATCAAGGGCAATGGAAACTCCTGAACAAAACCAGGGTCTTGTTGATCGACTTATTTGGTTGGAGGACAGCAGAAAATTTACTTATGTTTTAATTTTTATTCTATCGGCTTGTATATATTTCACATTGTATTTTTTCCCTGTCAATAAATTGATATTCTGATTCTAATCGATAGCGAATAAGGGCTTTAACATCAAAGGCAATGGAAACACCTGAACAAAGCCAGTGTCTCACTGAGCAAATGAGAGTAAGAGCTTCTACATCAAGGGTAACGGAAACGCCCGAATGAATGCAGGATTGCGTTGATCAACTTCGGAAAAGGGCTTTCAGATCAAGAGCATCGGAAACACCTGAACAAAGCCAGGGTATCGCTAAGCAAATGAGGTTAAGGGCTTCTACATCCAGGAGAACAGAAACGTCTGAACAAAGACAGGGTCTCATTGAGCAGATGCGAATAAGGGCATGATCGTGTTGATCAACTTCGAATAAGGACTTCTAGATCTAGGGTAGCGGACACGCCTGAACAAAGGCAGGGTCTCGTCAAGCAAATGCGAGTTAGGACTTCTACATCCAGGGCAACGGAAACGCCTGAACAGACACAGGATCGCGTTGATCAACTTCAAATAAGGGCTTCTAGATCAAGGGCAGCGGACACGCTTGAACAAAGGTAGGGTCTCGTTGAGCAAATGCGAGTAAGGGCTTCTACATCCTGGGCAATGGAAACACCTGAACAAACTCAGCATCACGTTGAGCAACTATTACTTATATATAGTAGTACTAATATCTCATGATTCACCATAGATTTATAAAAATGGAAATTTAGTTAAAATGTGTTCAAAAAGTGATAACCAATAGATTATCCTTTCGTATGAATCAAATACTTACATCTTCGGCAATAGATGTGATGTCAACTGCAAAAAAATGAAAAATATCCGCCAAAATCGATAACATTCATTGTGTTAGCTTCAAGAAAATCGATTATATTAGTTTCATTGTTTTTGGCACATAATCACGTGTACACTTAGGCGTAGCAAATGGTTATCGCGATTTAATAACCCAAATTCATCACAGCATCTGCACTGTTTTGACAAGATGACAGCAAATTATTTAATCAATCAAGATAGATCAAATAAGTCTGAAAATGATTATGCGCATTCACAAACTGCAAATCGGCAGGGGCCAAATCCAAAGAAATTGTGTTCTTATTTTACAAAATTTAAATTCAAATTTCAATATTGGTTTAACAATGAACCTTTGTAATCGACCAAGAAAAAACCATTTTTAACCCCCACCTAAAATTTTTTTGATTTACGATTCAAGATGCGTAGAATCTAAAAATCGAATTTTAAAAAATCCGTCCGTACACCGTCGAAAGCTTTCATCCAAAAACTACCTGACCAAAGTTTATGGAATTTCGCTGAAAGATCATAAATCGGCCGAGGATGTGCCAGTAATATCAGCACCCATTTTGATCGACACTAAAGGGTAGTAATTAAGGGCTAAAATATTGAAAAATCGCGATCAAAACAAGGTAACAGTAATGATTTTTACTGGAGCAGCGATCCTATGATTTTTCGGGGGAGCTATCTAAGTTTCATCAATGACCGCTATATAGTGATAGGCTTGCAGCAAGCGAACGGCGTTACGCAGCATACACGCCACCGCCGCGGCTTTGCCAATTTACGGCACAGCATAATCAGCTCGTGTGTTTCACTTTTTACTGGAAACTCTCAATGGGTTTCATCGTCTTAGGATTATTAAGAATGTGTATTTTTCTCCATATAGTGGGCACGATTGGCTCAACGATTTTTTACCTTACCTTCTGACAATGATTGCAATGCTTCCACTACCTAATTACACACGGATGCGAAATTCGCTGACATACTTTTATTGCTTATTCTCCTTTAACCAGGTTTATTTAACTATAACTTTGGTTAGTTTGTTTCCATACGAGATTTGACTTATCGGAGTATAAATCGTGATTATTTAGTAGCAAGAGATCTCCAGTTTTGGCATTAATTTATTGACGTCTGATGTTGCGAATTCCGGTAGCTCTGAAGGTATCCCAATCGTTGACGAGCCCTGATGATCCCGATGCCTTCACTTTCCAGGAGTTATGTTTGAGTTAGGAGTAAAATAAAGTCAACATGAGGGCGGATCAGTATCAGCTCAGAGGAAGTTTGGGAGTTTTGAGGGAGGGGAAAGATCAAAGGCAGGGCGGGGGAGGTCGTGTGTGTATTTGCTATTGGAGAGCTGGAAATTCGGTGAGAATTTCCTCCTTTGCCAACCTGTCAAAGTCAAAAAGTGGTATAGATGCGAACAAGCTTCGAATTACTGTATACACACACATATATATATATATATATATATATATATATATATATATATATATATATATATATATATATATATATATATATATATATATAACCTTCTAAAACCTCCTACGTAAAAAAAGAGTTTTAAATCAACAAGATAACGATAGACGTTTAGCTTACGGTGAAACCAGTTTATTCTCATGTGTATTCTATTAACGTATTAATATGTTAATGTCTTTACTTTCGCACACAAACTCGAAAAGCGTTACCGAAAAACGGAAGGGACGAGTGAAATGATGATCTCTCTCCTGATCTGCTGAGTGAGCTGAATTCTCTCCTGTTCACCCTATGAAGTTCAAATTTGATAAGGGGACTATTTGGGACATTAAGAGACGATTAAATGATGGGCTCTTTCCTGATCGGTTGAGTGAAATTCGAATTTCAGCTTGGTCTTACTACCTTTCCTTAGTAACTGCTTCTTAGCAGATCCTTCGTTTTTTGTATACAATTTGAAGGCAATGCTTCTACTCAAAGCACGAGGTAAAGCATTTACTATTAACTTCTAGTCCAAGCATTTGCTTAGCTTTTATGCATACTAGCTAGTATTTAACCCAGTCACACAGAATACAAAATTCAAGACACGACGTACAAGATGTCAATCTCATGTGTGAGCAAATGTGTGTACATACAAAATCCGTTATGCCAAAATCATCTTTCCATCATGTAGAGAGGATGCGTGGACTGCGAATTGATTTGAACATATGTTTGGCTCTTGCATATTAAATCTTCTATTACGAAAAATTGCTTCAGTTCTGTAGGTCGATTAGAAAAGAAATCATGCTCAAAAGACCCTCAGCTGATCAGTTCGCTTCCATACCTAGTAATTGTATTCCGTTTCAAACTTCATCGCCGTAGGACTATTAGGAAAGAAATTAGCCTCAGAGGCCCCATTCAGTTGATCACAGCGCTTATGCACCTCGTTATTGTTTTCAGTGTCACAAAGGAGCTCCATCTTAAATTTGAGCAGCATAGGTGGATTAGAAAATACGTTAGCCTAAGAGGTCGCTCAGCTGATGAGTTGCAGGGGTGGAGGTTAATTTTTTATTTTTTTATTTATTTATTTGATTCCTGGTCCAATACAAAGGTTCATTATAGAAAATAATAAACCAAAATTTCTGGACCATTGCTATTGCTTTTACAAAAATTCGCCAAAACCTATAAGGAGGAATTTTTTTGTAAATCAGTTGCCAAATCAATTAGGAAACTAGTTGTAGAATCGGTCGTGAAGTTTATCACATCTTAAGCGTTATCGTCCATGCACGGGGTCGATCGGACAAAAATACATTACCGCGGTTTCAGTTATCAAGTGCATCATGGCGCCCCCCCCCCCCCCCCCCCCTCACCTTCACCACCTCCTGGGGGTGCAGTGGCAGCTTATCTGGGCTTTTACAATCCAATGGCGATTAACCGTTTGGTTGCTCAGCAAACAACTGCCGGTGAAGTGATATCGAAACTAACTTTGCCAAACTGCAAATTAGTTTTTGACTGACGGTCAACTCGTTTCCTCAGTAATCCCAATGATGTTGGCTCCGTTGTTAACTTTGTCTGTAGATATTTGGAGCCAATCCCGTTGAATCGTTTTTGTCATAGAATAGTTCTCAAGTGAATAAGAAAGCTATCACGTTCTGGACCTTTTCGGCGTGATGAGTTTTGCATAACTATGGTACGAGTATATTATGTGGTATATGGTGTTTCTACGAGTTTTTAAATATGAGATCGGGGATTACCCTAGCAATTTTAGTTGCCACATTTTTGGAAATGTTTACCTTGGGAATCCATCTTGAGGAATTCAGATGGAAATAATGGAATTTACTGAAATCTACTTACAATTACGGAATCTACATAATTACATTATATTAGATTATGGCCCAAGAGGAAAGACCGCGCTTTTTTTCGTAGATCTTCAGTGTAAGCGAAAAGAATTGAAATGAAAAGTTCCAGTCATGCAGCATGATCGTAGGAGCGGATTTTCAAAAATCATCGTTTTGTATGATGTTAAATTATTTTGAAATTTGAGCTTTTACAGTGCAAAGAAATTGATAACTATTAATTTTTATGGCCTATAATTTTAAAAGCCATCGGTTCAATAGTAGCCAGTACGCATACGCAAACGTAAATTTCTTATAACGTCAATTTCTCTTAATCTCTTGGTCCGATTTCGTTCAAATTCGGTAGGTAGGTAGTTGGGTATATGTTCTATAGGGATGCTTTAGGGCTTTAGATTAGGGCTTTCCAAGCCCTAACAGGCCTCTAGTACTGGTATGAAAAGGAATGACGCCTCTAACTAAATCACAAAACTCTGGTAAGAGTGATATGGTACAAAATGTTCCTTTATTTATTTAAAGTGTATTTAAAAAAAATTGTCAAAAACCGCGAAAAATCCATACTTATTGTTTGAATAGCAGAATATTAATCTGAACTGGTGTTTTGCCATTAAACGTTTTTATTTATTTATCTTTTTTTTCTAAAAATTTCATTTTAGACAAAATGCTAATTTTCCGCACAATTCAACATAAATATAATACGGCAGTCAAGAAAAATTGCGAAATGATTGACACTTTTTTTGCAGTTTTTATCGATTTTTTATCATTCAGTAATGAAGTGTTAGTAAATTTTTCACCTTTACTTTGTGCATTAATTAAACTGTTCAAGTTCATAGTTGATATACTTCTTTTGGGTAATATTCTGTTGGAAAAGTATAAATTTAATTATTTTTATTAATTTATTATCATGTTCAGTTACTTTTTCTGCACATTTTTTGAAATTTGACCAATTTATTACGCTAAAAAAGTCCTTGCTTCGCGAAACTTGTCTACTACGAGAGAAATCAGAAACCTTTACTGCTGTACATTTTGCCAAAAAACCTCTCAACTGTATCTACCTCGTTTCCTTTAAAATTTCTTCTGAAGAACACTAAAAAAATTGTTCTTCTTTTCTCATTCGATACATGGGATCATGGTCGTTTCTCTCCAATATTTTGAAATGCACAACTGGTGCTAGAGCTACACAAAGGTACTTCGTCTCATGCGGCTCCAGCCGCAGCCGCAGCGGGAAAGTCATTCGCAGCCGCAAACAAAACTATCTTAACAATAGGCACTGTTTTTAATTTTGTTTCAAATAGATATCCCAAACAATCGAATACAACCTCCCGGATCACTGTACGTTCGTACGTTCCTCCAAACTGTACACATCATTCAGTCTATTTCTCAAACTAATCAAGAGGCATCCAAAGGAAAAATAAAAACAATAATAAATACCTCCGACGAACGATCCTCAGAATGCTACCTGATTTACAGAAATTTGTGATTCAGATTTTTTAAAAACCCATCACCCTGCATGCCTACAAAATTCCAGCTTCATAAGTTGAATAGCAAAAAATTGCTCCTGCGCTCACTAAGACAATAATAGAAACTTCAGTTATTTCAAATTAGGTAATAGTCTCTCCTCCGCATTTTATCAACTAATCACATTTTCCTACCATGATTACGTTTGCTACTAGCCTGCTAAAAAACGAAACGTTCTCGAACAATCAAGTCGAGTCACGAGACCCTAGACCCTGACCAACTAATCCAACTAATGTGAATTTTCACTAAGGGATTGGCTACTTGATGTTATGTATTTCTGAGATGCGAGCGTAGCGAGCATCCAGACCACTGATCTAAGCAAAAAACTGATCTTTGTAATAACGACTGTACCGCTGGTAACGCTACGCGGTGGGTAGTCGAACTAAAGTAAGGGTCTAGACCCTTACCCTTTAGGTCTAGAACCCAAGTAAGGGTCTAGACGTCTAGAGTCTTGTGACTCGACTTGATTTTTCGAGAACGTGTCGTTTCAAAATATCGTAGGATAGGGTTTGGTAAGACCCCGCACTTTCGAATCTGTTCCATTTATAAAGAACTACGAGGTCAATATCCCTTAACCAACTCATTGCGATACTAGTTTAGTACCTTGGCAATGACGCCTTACAATTGCAGCCCTAAATGATCATTATTATGAAAGAAATGAATGTTTTTTTAAAAATGTGTCTCTACAGTGCGGGTCTTTGCCCCATTCCTTGGGAAGGAAAAAGCAGCAGAGAAAATATTAATGTATTTATTAAAATTCGTTCATCCTATCATTCAAAATGTCCCATTTTTTACAAACTTAAGACATTCTTATATGCGGGTTTCACGGGTTTATGTGAAACGCATGAGCTAAGACACATTCTGTGTCTCAACCATTTCATTGGAAGTATGTAAATAGAAGTAACCGGGGGTCCAGGAGGCTAGCGAAGTGCGGAGGGCCGAGTTTTTAATTTTTTTAAATATATATATATATATATATATATATATATTTTTTTTTTTTTTTGCTTTTTTCTTTTTCTTTTTCACTACAGAATTTAAGAAAATCCTTTGCATTCATGCAAGGAATCAGAAAAATCTAAAATTTTAAATTTAACAGTTATGTAACAATTTGTACCCTTTTTCATAAGCCCAATGATCTGATCTTATCATGGATCATCTGACGAGAGGCAACTCGAAACATTAAGCGCCAAAGTAAGCCCGCAGGTAAAATAAGCCGTCGAGAGCTCGGGTAAGCCATGCGATTCGAGTAAGCTATTTGACGTCAAAGTAAGCAGGCGTTAATGAGCCGGATAGGGAGGGGGAGGGGAAGGAAGTTAGAGGTGAGAGATATCCCCCCACCACCGCTAATGATTCGCAGAAAATTAGGGGGATAGGCAAGAAAGGAATGGAAGGGGGGGGGGGCGGGTTTTTAGTGGAGTGGACGGCGTGATGAAGAGGGGGAGAGGGGGAGGTTGGCGATGTTTTCTGTACTTCGGGGTCTCCCTAAGGAAGGGGGTAATTACCCGATTACAGTTCCACGCCTTTCCCCGCCAACCCCCACTCGGAGAACGTGGTCTGCCGGAGAAGTGGCGAACACGGGGGATGGGGGTTGTCTCTCTCGGGATATAATTAGTTTCCAGTTCGACCTCCCCGGACCGCCCACGTTACCTCGTCCCCCCTGCCGTCCACCGCTAAAACCACCGCCCGTCACTCCCCACTAACTCTCGTTACATACAGATTCTCGAGCAGCTTCCGACGGAGGACGGACGTTCCGCGGACCCCCCTCCCCCCCACTTTTCCACCGCTTTTCCGTTAACGGAAAAACTTTCAGTCATCGTGTTCCTGAGAGAAGGGGGTGCGGAAAAGCGAGTGAACGGGACAGGAGGTGAGGGTGAAGAAGAGAAACAAGTTTTCCCAAAGAAGTTTTTACTAGGACACATTTCTTCCCTGTGGTGAATCCACTAACTGCGGCCGACCTCATAAAACTCAGCTTCACTTCGGAACTCAAGCTCATTTTGTACACAACTAATACTCGCGTAATTCACAGAAATGAACCGAAAAATGCTAGTCATCCAGCAAATTCGCATTCCATTATTTCCAATAATAAAATTTTGAAATAGACTGAAAATGATCGGGTATTTAAGTAAGTACCGTCGTAATTCGGGGTCAATAGAGATGGATTTAGAAGTTATTCGTCCCTGTTCCATTTCATTTTACCGTATTTTCTATTCAAATTTTACTTATTTTAATAATAAACTGAAGCTATTGCAATGACTCCAAACATTGTGTATATGACAACCTATTTTGAGGCCTTCTAATACGATATTCCTGGATTTAAAATTCTTATATATATATAATGTATATACAGGGTGCCCGATAAGTAACCACCACTCTTCTTAAACTACCTTCTATTCATCAGGATAGCACAATCAATGAGAATCCCAAGAAAATATGATTGCTTGATGCTCCCCCAAAAGCTCACGTCTTCCTTTTGTCCAATAGTCTCATTACACTAACTACTCTTCTTATTTTCAACTACATCTCTGTTCTTCAAAACTAACTGGCGAATCATTGTTTTTTCATTTTCTCACTCATTTTCCATCACAACTCGATACATAAATTATCAGCATGTCAACAAACAACGAAAGAAAACTACTCATCGTAAGTAAGTGTGGTTGATGGCAAACGTATTGGGATGGAATCTTCCTCCATTTGAAAATAATTACAATACCTCATTTGCACCCGTGGAAGTTCATTCTTCATTCGAAACATTCAAGTTCGGCAACATGCTAAAGCGCCAATGGGGCAAAAAAAAATGTAAAAGCTCACAAATATCATATTTTGAAATCGGCTTAACGCCTCTATTGTAAAAGTGGACTTGGAGTTCCCAGGACATTATTTCAGACAGAATCAGACTCAACTTGGTGTAACTTCTTCTTCTTGTCACCTCGTCAGCATTTTCACAGTTTCAAAATTTCACAATTGTACAATTGCACGTCCTAAAATTGTCATTGTTTTTGAATTTTCAGTTTTTCTTGAGATCTACAAACTGCTTCAGACCCGTCTGACATATTCAACACGCGAAATTCTTGCGTGTCGAGATTGCATCCAGAGTTCATGAATTTTTTCATCTCTTTCACGCAGTTTTTTGCTGGTCGTCTGCCAGCTGATATGCTTTGCAATACATGGCGCTCTTTCACAACAACACGATTTCGCCGACGTGACAGAAAGCTGGCGCTTGTACATCGTTGAGAGGGAGATTAGAGGGGACTGGCCCTTCTACATTGCAGCCTTCAAGTTCGATGCCCGAGGTATCGTTAAACCGGAGGAGTATGAAACCGCTAATCCGTTGGGGAACATTCAAGAGAGAGTTGCAAAAGCGCGAATTTATGGTAGGGAGTCAGTTGCATAAGCGCAAATAGTTGGGCCGGCTGAGTGACGGAAGTGGGTCGGGGGAGATGTCAACAATCGGTGTCAAGCAAATCATACTGACTACTAAAAACGGCTAAAATGTGTTGTTTATATTTTACAGCAGAATTTTAGTAAAATGTGGTGTTAGGCTCCTGTCCATAATTATTAGTTCTGATTAATCATCATATGTTTGATAAGGAGCGTTCACAGGTGTTATGATAAATTGTATACGTTCGAACTTTTGAAACTACCATGTTGGTTTCAGTCGATTCTTTGGCAGATATCTATAAATTAAACTAAAATCAGAAACGCTTGCATACGAGTCTGCAACACATTGGGACATTTTATGTCTCTAGTTGCAGAGTCGTATGTGTTGCAGACTCGTATGCAAGCTTTAAGAGCCATTCAGCTGATCTGGACCCTGGGCATCGTCAAGTAAATTTCCTAAAGAGGCTACATACGAAATTACAGCTTCCTAAAGTGTAAAGCAGACTCGTATGCAAGCTTTAAGAGCCATTCAGCTGATCCGGACCCTGGGCATCGTCAAGTAAATGTCCTAAAGAGGCTACATAAGGAAATTAAAGCTTAGAGACTAGCTTCTTTAATACTCAGTGTAAAACATAGAAATTAGCTGAAACTAAGAGCCACTCATCTGATCCGAAAACATTTGAAATTACCTTGCAACGAAGGGAATGAAATACACCCAGGATTACATATTATAAATACAAAAGTAGGATGGATAATTAGCGGTAGATATCCCGAAGAAAAACCAACATCAGACATCATTAGCTTCCTCACCTACACGACCGAAAATAACAGCAATTCTTGTGATTTAATTTCTTGGCCAGAACCTAGTAATTTACCATACAAAGATTTGAAAATGAACCGAAATGACATGAAGAAACTTTGGGGACTTGACTGTCCAGGAATAAGTGACGCAATAATAGAAGAGGAAGATGACAGGGCGGTACAACAATTCAATGAGTCAATAAAATTATGTATCATGGCATGGAAAACTAATCCCCCAGAAATCGTATCGGGATATGGTTTGGCTTTCGGACGTTTGAAATCGTTATTGAATAGAACAAAAGATAAATCTTTATTGAAAAATTACGATGCAATATTCAAGGAAATACTAACAAAAGAAATTATCGAACAAGTACATCCAAAGACTTCAGAAAATTCAGCGATTAACTACTTGCCTCATCACCCAATAATCACCCCTGATAAAGCTACAACCAAGGTTAATGTTTGGAACAAAATAAAATTGGAAATGGTAGATATTCCAAATTTACAGATACCACGTTTTATTGGTAGACCAAATTCAGATTCTTTAAAGCAATCACACTGTTTTACTGATGCTTCACAAAATTCTTACTCAGCAGTCATTTACCTAATACTCCACGACAAAGCTCAAATTGTTAGTAGCACATTACTTTTCGTAAAATCAAGAGTCGCTCCTTTATCAAGCACAACTATTCCCAGACTGGAACTGCTTGGAGTAGTTATTGGTAGTAGATCATTACAATAAGTGGAAAGAGAGTTAGATTTTGAAATTTCAAATCACTTTCTTTGGACGGACTCGAAATGTGTTCTTCATTGGCTAAAATCAGCCAGTCTTCTGTTGAATATTGAAACAATTTTGGCAGAGAGGAAAATTTAATGGGAATTCATACCGGAATTATCACCTTGGTTTGGTGGTTTTTATGACATGGTAGGAGTTGTGAAAAAAGGACTTCGACGTACAATTGGAAGACGAAGATATAAATTCAAATAACATTTTGACATCTGCGCATTTTTTTTGGCTCTCCGGGAATGTCCCACTCTGGGAAAAGTACAGTACGAACCTGAAGAAACAAGAAACGGCCAACTAAGAATTAAAGAAGAATTGGTCGTTTCGTGGAAGAAATCAACAATAGAACATAGAATATCATAACATCAATCAACATAGAACACAAACAAATTCAAGGAGAAAGTGCTGAAAACCTGATGTTAACGAACAGCAAGAAGACTACAGCACAGCTAGCCAACGAAGACCCAGACGCAGAGCTGCAGTAAACGCAAACCAACGTATCGCCGAATACTTTTCAGTTGGCCGGAATGTCGCGAACGCGAATTTATTTACATATTTTGACAGTATGTTCAATTATTAACTTAGTTTGTTGGACACGCACTTCGCAGTAGTTAACATAATATTGTTGGATAAATCGAGAGCTTTCGAACGAATGGTCAACGAATTTTGTGGGATGAAAAAGAATGATACAGAAGAGAAAACATCAAACTAAAAATCATTGTGTTTTCATTACTAACTTATTACTGAAGCTAGGTACGAGGTAAATATCAAAACGAAGACAAGAAAACTGCCTTCCGAACAGTTTCAAGACAGAGGCTACATACGTAATTACAGCTTCCTAGAGTGTAAAGTATAGAAATTACCTATTAAAATTATTTAACCACCGCTCCACAAATCAAACCGTTCTCGCAATATTCGGATCACCTGCTATGAATCAGATCATCGAAACACCAGCTCAATGAAATCATCAGAAATTTTGCAATCATATCAATTATTGAGAATGATCACCTGTGTGTAAACAATTATTCATATAACCATGCTCAAAACTCAGCTTGTTGGCCACGCACTTTGCACTAGTTAACATAGTACGGTTTGATAAATCGAGAGCTTTCGAACGAATGGTCAACGAATTTTGTGGGATGAAAAACGAAGAAGTACCATTTCCCTAGCAACGACTCGGTTGTTAGCAGAAATAATCAGAAAACCAACCGCAACGCTTTTTTAACGCTTTTATTTAACGCTTTTTGTTAACGCTTTTTTCGATTATGTGCCGAAGTAAAGACATAAAATGTCAAAAATCTCGCGTTCATGAGTAATGCCGATATTTTGCCGTACTAAGAATAGATCCCGTATCTAATCAAACCCTACTTTTGGGAAAATTCGTCTCTAGGTTTTGAGTCGAAATTTCCTGATATAGCTCTATTTCACCTTGTCTCGAGCTCCAAAAGCACTCATTCCAAAAGAAATTTCCCGCTGAATCGCGTGGTGTGGCTGGAAAAACGTTATATTGGTCAGAAAATTGCAAAAACGAGTTCCACTATCTGCTTTACAAGCAGACACCATGTTACATGGATATGTCTTTATTTTTAAATTAATTTATTGGTTTTATACAATTTTTTCCTGGGCACACCAAGATCTGAAGATGTCCTCAGTAAGAGGACGACACGTTATCAAATAAAACAATAAATGAAATAATTTCATTTATTATCCCTGGGCCACATCCCGACTAATTCCAACAAAACAACGGTTTACTTATAGAAATGTTGAAAATACTCGTAACTGTGGAGAGAAGCCACTACAATGAGTTGTTGTTGTTATCAGTCGACTGTTATCAAGAGGTTGAAAATGTTTCCTATGGAGTGGAGTAAATGATGCTATTGCTTTACGTTAAGAATATTGTAACCGGCTTATTAAAATTGTTTTTAGTCCAATCAACTTAGTTTAGGAATGTAGCCAGGTACGTAAGGAGAGGGAAATTGGTAGCTTGAGATGTGAACATTTATCACATAAATCAAGCGCTTTACAACGAGAGGCGAACGATTTCTGTGCGATGAAAACTGCGAAAGTTCGATTCCCCTAGCAACGGATTGGTTGTACGTGAACATCATTAGAAATTGTGACATCAAATTTGCGTGACGAAAATTTTTGGTTGACCCGCCCCGAGCAAAGACATACCGATGTCAAAAGGTGTAGACATATGTACTAGGCGAGTTCCTAGTATCTGGTGTACATACTAGTTTTTTTTTTTTTTTTTTTTTTTTTTTGCAATAAGACTGGTACGTTTTTTCTAATACAAAATTAGTACCGCTCTACGTGGCGAAAAAAAAATATTTTCTCGTATATGCAGGATACTAGGAGAAATACTCGTGTTTGCCAACCTCCGAAAACCGTATCTGATCTGACAAGAGAAAATACATTCGTATGACCAAAATTCTGGGAAGAAAAATCGTATCTGCCGCTGATTCCGAAATCGTATCAGGCGCCATGAGTTCTTGAATACTAAGAAATAAATTCTTATCTGTACTTTGAATAGTGTCACATTTCGATGTACCTGAATACTAATAAAATAATCGTATCTGTCGCCCAGATGCGGATTTTCGTTCCAGAAAAGGCCAGTTATGGGATTTTCATTAGTAAATCGAACTGGACATATTTTTGCGCTTTCGCGCCTTATTTTTTGCGCTGTTGTACAACCCAGCTTCCCGGAAATTAGCGCTTTCGTACACCGTCCTTCAGCGGATTAGCGCATATACCATCTAGTCCATTAAACGCTTTCTTTGTGATTGGAAACGGAAAGACAAATTTCCTTAAAGAACGGGGGTATATAGTTCACAGTGAAATTTCCAAAGGGAAAAATAGGGCTGGGTGCTCGGGGGGCTACCGTTATGCGGTTTTCCTCCGATAGAGCGCTCTCGTTTCCGGCCTACGCACGAGGCCTATATAACCGCAAATTGCAGTTTTATCCGCGTCCGCCTTGCTGTTTGTGATAGGGGTCGGTCCCGTTTTGTAGGCCGTGTATTTTCCACACGTTTCGTAAATGCGTCGAACTCCTTATGGGCGGTTCCATCTGACGCTTCAATGAAGAGGGCAAAGGATCCACGCACATCCCCAGCTGCCTGATCGCATTTCCTACATCGTGAGCGGCATTTCGGGAAATCTTGATCCAGTTCAGGACACAGAAGGAAGCGTCGGCATTGATGATGCGATTATCGAAAAATGCCTTCCTCCTAATCTCCCACTGTTTCCATTCCATTATTTCTGTGAATTTTCGTGTAAAATGAAACTGTTGCAATGGCTCCAAAAATTTTAAAATTAAAATTTTCGAAAATATTCTTCATTGAAATCTAGAATTAAACATTTTTTCATATATATGTATATATGTGCGTGCGTGCGTGCGTACGTGCGTATGTGTGAAGTGTCCTAAAAGACAATAACACTCCTGAGAATTGAGATTAAAATTCCGTTCTTGTGCCAAAAAATCGAGCTTTCCAAAAGAAAGGACGAGTTCGTTGGCCAGCACTTTTTGAGTTCATTAAATTGGTCAAATTTCGAAAAAGTGCTGAAAAATCACTAAAAATAGCAAAAAACGGCTAAAAATTGTTGAATTTATATCTTTTAGCAGAATATTGCTCAAATAAAGATTATTAATTATAAAATAGAACATTAAAAATTTAAGTAAAAATTATGCTGAAAAATGTAGGTACCTACTTAAATTTCATTAAAATGTGCTGAAATATCAACAAAACTCAAAAAAAGCTAAAAATTCAAAATCTCTTTTTTAATCGCAGAATATTATTTAGAACGAGTTTTTTTGCCGTAGTTGTCAATTTTTTTCCCCTCAAAGTCCTTAATTTTGAAAACAATGTGACATAATATAGTACGATAGTTTACGAAAATTTGCTCATACGATCATGCTGCATGACTGGAACTTTTTTACACAGAAATCACAAAGTATACCTAATACAAATATATATATATACCTATATATAAAAATGTTATATGAATACAGGATGTTCCAAACCTAGTGGTACCTACTAACTTCAGGGGTCGTGCCTAGAGCTCATTTCTGATCAAAAATTCCTAATGGAAGTTTTAGCAAATTTTCGTAGAATAATAATAACAACCTTTCTTTGGCGATCTGCCCTATCTGAGTTGCCATAGCGACACAGATTACTGGCCCAGGGATGATAGGGTACAGGATTGGTGTTGATTGGTGGATGAAACAGGTTAGTAAATGAAACAGAAAAAATAATAGCTTATATACACTTTTTCCTGATGTTGGTGATGACGGTGTGGGGCCTTGATGTCGTTGTCATGAAGAGAAGTTGAGTTGAAGGCGAATATAGGAAGAACTGAATAATGCCAAGAGTATTTTTAAGCACCATAAGGCAAAGGGATACTTTTTTTTTTTTTATCATGTTTCGTGAAAAAATTTACGAAGTGCGATCAGTGAGGTGATATTGTGCCTCTTGTTCCAAACCATAATTTAATAACTTCCCAGTTGTCTATATTTCGTAGTGCTGTCTTAAGTACGGAATGCATAGCTTGTAAATTCCTTCCTTTTCCACGAAAAATAAATATTTAAATGTTAATTCGATTGTTGTCAAATTAAAAAACAATAACTTATTGTTTGTTAATGATGATGGCTTAACCGTCGAAATTGATTTAACATTGTAAAACTTTATTTTTCGTGGAAATATACAACTTTTTTTTTCATTAACATCCTTTAGACTTACTCTTTCCCTAACGACGTCACCCTTGTAAACAACTTCGTAATTAAGGGAAAACTGGACATGCGTCGAATTTTTCATGCCAAATGTGGATGCGGTGGATTCACGCGCAAAGAACTTTCGATCCCAAAGTCAAATACCTCAACGAGTCTGGAGGGTTGAACCGAGCAGTTTTTATTCATGAAGATATATCTTCAAAAATTTATATTCAAAACTCCTTATCAACTGCAGCAACGTTGGTCGGAAATAGTTTTAATGTAACTAAGGTTATATAGAGTTGGTTATATTGAGGGGAAAAATTAATTAGGTACAACTTGAAACTTGATTGCTGAAATACAAATTGAAGCCTTTCGGGGACAGCTGGGTAAAAATGACAAGGTAAATTTGTATAAAATGACCCGATAAAAGTGACTCGAAGATGTATGTGGGCTTGCAGGTGACCGGCTAGTATATTATATACAACCTTTGTCACTGGTTGTAAATAGGTACTATGTGAATGAATTCAACTATTACCTACATTCCCACATTTGAGAGAATAAGGTGAGGTACCTGCATCCTCAAACTATTCACCTATGTAAACACAAGGATTTTGAAGGTGAAGCTAGTCGTACTCGTATTTCTCGGAAATCTATCATAAGATGTGGAAAAACTAAAAACTACCTGAGGAAAACTAAATGGTGCGGGCTTTTTGATGTGGTTGTTAGTTCCATTCTATGATCCAACACATCCCGGAGGACTTGAGAATGAGTGGAGTAGATATGGACGATAGTAAATAGAGGTTTCTGTATGAAATGAAAGACATGGTCTATCCATGGAGAGGCGAAAGGTGGAAACCTTGATAGTAGTAAAGTTAAAAGACCTCTCTCAAATACCGTGAATACTTGGACTGAATCAGCTTCAAAACACCTCCTGTAATCCATACCGGTGCCTTCTGCGTACCTACAACTGCAATAAAGACTTAACGTGTAGTAAAACTTGTTGAAGCTCTTAAGATAAAACATCAGATGTAGGACTTCACATAACTTTCCAAACATGTACGAGAGGTGTGCAAAGAGGAACCTTCAAGTATTCTTAGAAGAAAACAATTCACAGGAATTTATAAGAAGCTGTTTTGCATTTTAAAAAAAAGAGCAACGTTAGTTCATTTTCTCATAATTTCCTTTTAAAATTTTCCATTAAAGTTTTTATCGGAGCAGCATTTCTTCAAACTCGTATCGAAGGTTTAAAGGCCCATCTTTACCAGTTTTTTCCATTTTGAATCCCTCGTCGTTTTCCATCTAAATGGTTCTTAGTAAGAGGAAAAAATGAAACTCTGCCAAGAAGGGTGTGGCACATAGCTTCCTCGTTTCCGTATCATGAATTTATAGATCATTGAATTTAGTAATAAATGTATTTGAGAAAGTATTAAATGATCTTGAAAAATTCCATAGCGGAAAAGAGAAATCAAGGAGTAGCGTGAAGCGTCAAAATTGGTCGATTAAAAACGAAAACAATGGCACTCACTGTAATTTACGTTTGCGCATGCCTCTTTTTGTTGAAGAAAATGAAATAGCTACGGGACCATCTACAACCTAACCCGCGCATTTACAGACAATTTCATTAAAATCGGACCAACACTGTGGAAATTAAGGTCGTTACAAGTATTCCACATCAGGCCGTGCGCAGTAGCTATTATACAATCATGTTGGATTTGATATGGGTTAGTCGAATAGTATTCTCCCAACTATCATCAAAATTTGAGCGAAATCGAAAGACTAGGGTGTGAAAAAATGGAGTATAATAGAATTTACGTTTGCGCAGAGTGAAGTACTGATTTGGCAACAATGAAACTGATAGGAGATCATCTACAACCTGACCCGCGCATTTCCTGACAATTTTATCAAAATCGGATGAAAACTGTGGAAATTAGAATCATTACAAATATTTCACAATAGCGCATGTTCAGTAGCTATTAATGGTACAATCATGTTGAAATTTATATGGAATGACAAAATCGTCATCCCCCAACTATCATCGGAATTTTAGTGAGAACGGACGCCTAGGGCGTGAGAAAATGATGCTTGGTAGAATTCACGTTTGCGCATGGGCAGAGTGAAATATTGAGTCAGGAAAAATGAAACTAATAGGGAACCGACCACACTTTAGCCAGCACGTTCTCTGAAAATGTCATCTAAATTGGATAAAAACTGTGGAAAATAAGCTCATTACAAGGATTTGCGGACACATCACGACAGACACACACAGAGAGAGAGAGAGAGAGAGAGAGAGAGAGAGAGAGAGAGAGAGAGAGAGAGAGAGAGAGAGAGAGAGAGAGAGAGAGAGAGATGCCGAACCAAAAATTGTTCAAAATTGTCTAAACGTAAAATGTGAGTGGAAATTTTGATTTTGGAGACTGTAAATGTTATTTCTCCCGAAAGTGAAATCAATGCTTCCGCTACCTATAGGTAGACTTGGATGCAAAATAAGCAAAGGGAATATGAAAGTGTGAGGGTAAATGTCCCAGTTGGATAAATTCAGGAAGTTTCTGCTAATTGGATGTGATGTTGTAAAACGAGTATTGCGGTGTAAAACGAGTAGGAAGTGATCTGACAATCCACGAAATTTACGCTTTTTTACAACCTGAAAATATATCAAAAAATTTGCAGTATGTGTAGCATTTTGAAAAGTTTCAGGGCTGCAATGAAGCGGGAATGTACTAAATTACTGTCAAAACTTGGTTGAAGCATTCGTCAGTCGCCTTGAATGTAACTACTAGATGATTGGAGAAATAAAATATTAAGTAGATAATAAAGCAAAACGAATAAGGAAAAATGAACATGAAAACAATCGTCAATTAATCGTTAGTTAATCTTTAACTTGTAAATTCGTTACATATCTCCATTAACGAAGAGCTGGGTTTGTAGGACAGATTGCTATTTCGGAAATTGAATTATATCACTCCAGCTATCTAGGCAGGCTGAAATTGTCGTGGGCGGTAGATGATCTTTACGGTTTATCCTTGTTGGTCGAATCTTTAGCAAGGATTTCGAACCTGCTCCATTACGTAGAAGAATGAGGATCACTCATTAGTCAGAAAAATGTGCATTTAATATTTTTAAATGAAAGTAACTTTCATCCTAAGAATGTTAGCATCATTCGCATTTTCCTACGAGGGTTTGTTTGCTTTTTCTAATTTGTCAAAGTTTCTGCAAGACCCCACCAGTCAAGGGTTGTGACTTAGACAGATTGGAGATTTGAAAACCTTCTATCGGCCATTTGTAAATGTGTTTGGATCTCTATGAAAAGAGTTGAGGATTTCCATATTTTTTCAACTATTATACCTCGTTCAAAACGGGTTGGCAGCAGAAGTTCACTACTACACTGAACACATCTTCGAGATCAGGAGGGAAGCCCTGATGTGCGATGAGGGTAGGTACTTAGCTAATCAATCAGTGACCTCTGGGATGTGGCGAAAAAAGCGCACTGCGGAGAAAGCGTTAACCCTTTTGGAGTTACCAAATGAATATTTCCCCTGTCTTTTTAGAAGTAAGGAACGTTTTGCACACAGAAAAGAAAAGTTGAATTAGTTTCTGATTCCCATCATACTTTATCTAGGCTTCGGTATGTCTAAATGAATTAATACTAAGCATCAGCATGAGTGTTCGTCAACTGTCGTGTACAGTCGTACGTGTCTGTATATTTCTATTATACTAATTAATATAATTCTATTTGCTTTTCAAAATCAGCAAAAGTGTAGCTTTGTCATTGGTTTTTTTCCATGATTTATTTATTACAACTGAAAATTATACATTTCATCGAGTAATGCTTAATTTAATAATACTTCATTACACATCTTTAAGGTAGGTTCACAACTAAACCTAACCCCTATGCTGTAGCAGAAATATTAACACTGAGTTTCATTGCACTACTAATATAGCACAACAATGTCCAGAGGTTTGTTTCGCTTGAGTCGCTGGAGTTCACCTTCGTTGTCCAGGACGTTCAGCATCTTTAGGTTCTCGTGTTTGTGGAGGCGTTTGTTCGTCCTTCCGTGCGTATTTTACAATGGTTTGATTGATGGTATCCATCACTAAATCTCGATTAATACCATCGTTTCGCATGTACCATAGGGCACCAGCAATGCTTCTCAGTATTTTATTCTGAGAAGTTTGGATTTTTTTTATATTTGATTTCTGGGCACATCCCCAGAGCTGTATCCAGATAGGGCAACAAAACTGCTTATTTATGAGTAGTTGGTTCTATATTGAGAGCTGCGAATTTCTTCACAACAACCAATACATGATACAACATCTTCCTTACAACATCTTAACATGATTTTCAGTTCCTCTCTTTTTCTAGATGTGAATATTCCAGTTGAGTTTGGAGTCGAGAGTCATACCCAAGTATTTAACTGCATCTCCATGCAGTAAAACATTTGAGTTTCTCTCAACATTCAAGGGTGTAATTTTTCGGGTAGTGAAGTTTATGTGAATCGTTTTAGATTTGTTTAGTTTTATTCTCCAGATCTTGGTCCATTTAGAGGCCTTGTCAGCGGATGTCTGAAGCATCCGCGTTGCAGTATCTATGTAGGCTCCAACAAAGAGGATAGCCGTGGCATCTGCGAAAGTAGCTACAATCGTGTTGGGGTAAGTCCCGCGTGAACAGGAGGAAGATTACAGGCCCTAGAATACTCCCTCGCGGAACCCCTGCTTTGATGGACTTCAAGCATGAGTATTGATCATCTTGTTTGACGCTAAAATGTATATTCTCAAGGTAGACGAATTAGAATCACTCATTAGTCTGAAAAATGTGCATTTATTATTTTTAAATGAAAGTAGCTATATTATTTCATCCCAAGAATTTTGGCACCATTCGCACTTTCCTACGGTGAGTAGTTTGCTTTTTCTTATTTTTCGAAGTTCCTGCAAGACGCCACCAGTGAAAGGTTATGACTTATTAGAGATTTGAAAACCTTCTATCGGCCTTTCGTTCAAAAAGGGTTGGCAGCAGAAGTTCACTACTACACTGAACACATCTACGAGATCAGGAGGGAAGCCCTCATGAGCGGTGAGGGGAAGTAGCTTTTCTTTAGCCTATCTTAGTATATGTTTCCGCATGAGTTACATCTGAACTGCTGTATTTGTCATACGAAATTCTTTGTAGTTACTATCACCTTAATGATTCACTAATAAGAAGAAGCCCTACATCCGCCAAAGTAAATGCGGGTGGGGGGGGGGGGGGGGGCTGTACTTAGAGGTAGGTACTTTTGAAAATTCAAACTCAGGATATTAACCTCGTGTTCGATCTAATTTTTCATCAGAAATTCAAGTGTTATTCACAAATACTTTTATTACTGATAAAACATAAAAATATAAAAACAACATTAGAAATTGGTTTATGGTAGTGGGTCTAAAATGGCGACTAACAAATGACAACCTAGGATGGTTGTCTATTGACAACCACACCATTTCATTATTGTCTATTCTGTGTGCGTAGTAGTGAAATTGATACCTACGAGTCGAACCTTCTAAGAATTTCCTTTTATAATAAAATGGTGTTGATATACCTACATCCTTACAGTGAACAAAGTGAGGACCTAATATAATGCCATAATCAGCGATCTTATTATAGTTATTTACGATTGAAATTTCGTATTTTCGTTAGCATGCTGTTCACTCATCCCCTTTTTCATAGCAGCAAATTATTTATTCATATTAAAGATATTGGTTCATAGACAGAACCAACATATTTTTTTTATACAATAATTAATAACGACCACTGCAAAAAAAAAAAAAAATGAAAATTACCACTCACCATATCAGGTAGTTTACCGTGTGTGGGGCAGCAGTTTGGCCATTATTCTGTTGCATATTTGATGAGGTAAACAATCCACTGGGCAGACACTTTATCATTTTCAACCAATCGTTGCCGTCTTTCACCTCCATTTACCATTTTCCCGGAAAATGGTCGGGCGCCAGTGTCGACAGGTCTATCGCTGGGAAATTTATCGCCTCCTTATTCACACAAACAAACCCTTTCACCCGTGATCCACCAATTTTACTGATTCGTCGGGAATACACAGTGTTCTTGTAACTGGAGGATAAAGACGTTATCATGGAAGGCCTGTGTAAATGGCCGTTATCTTGAGTCGGTTAACTGTTGTAAGGTGATAACCGGAGGTCCCTCTAGGAGTAACTCCGTTCCTATAGCAATAACCCGGCGCCTTCCCTTTTGCAATAATATGCAGAATCCCGAGAAATAACCTTCTACCCCCTTATACTCCAAAGGGTTTAATTTAAAGGCTTGGAAAGTTAGGTGTGGAAACCGTGGAAAGAGAACCTAAGCAAATGCGGAGTCTAGAGTTGGTTTGTTAGTAGTTTTCAAGTTTGAAGTTTCAAGGTTCCCTCCACTGAGGGGCATAAAATCTGTGGTACAACCTTGAAAAACTTGGAGTCAGATTACCAACCTAACCCTAGTCTAGACCGAGTTATTCATCTAAGTTGATATGGAAGGGTTTTCTTGCAAGCACAAATCATGTCGCTAACTACTGCGGTTTATTTACGACCACAACTACCGGTTCAGTCGAAAGACAAAAACTTTGAGTTAATTATTAGGATGGAATAATAATTACCACAGCTCTTTACTCAGAGTTTCGAAGACTCAAAAGTCAACGACATAATTTTGATGTCACCGAACAGTCGTGATTTTTTTTTTTTTTTTTTAAGTTTTGTGATCCGTGACGTTTTCCTCACCATGATAGAGTATAAAAAGAACACACCGTCAGTTCCGTGGAAAAAGTGAACAAGTACACTTATTGCGTAATCGAGTTTTTGGCATCACCGGGTTCGTCAAGAACTCACCTACAAGATAATACTGTTAACTCTTGCATTAGGACACAATTAAGGTACCATAAGGGCTGAGAAAGTTGAAAAAGCTCCAGTCATGTAGCAAGATTGTATGAGCAAATTTTCTTTAAATATCACATTATTCTATGTTGAATGGTTAGAAAATTTGAACTTTTTGAGTGCAAAAAAATGTTAACCACTATTTTTATGGAATAAACTTATTCAAAATAGTAGGTAATCTGCTATTCAAAAAGAGCTTTTGGATTTTTCGCTTTTTTTGAAGTTTTGGTTTTTATTTTCAATAATGAACCTTTGTAATCGACCAAGAAAAAAATGTGACCCCCGACCCCCCTCGAAATTTTCAGTTTAATGTGCTCAAAAAGTGCTGACCAACAAACTCATCCTCTTGTTAGGAAAGCTTGATTTTTTGGCGCAAGGACGGAATTTTTATCTCAATCCTAAGAAGAGTTATCGTCTGGAATGACACATAAAAATAAATAAATAAATACACAGGTAGGTATATATACATATGACAAATTGTGAAACTCCAGGATTCGTTCCAGAATGCCTCAAAACGGGTTTCAATGGAGAAAATTTTCTAAAATTGTTTTAAAATTTTCCGAGCCATTGCGATTTATTTTCTACAAAATTTCGCTAAAATCGCCTAATGAACTACCACGATCGTATCAGCTAATAGTATTTTAATAGCATGCTGACTTTGCGAAATCAAGTTAGTTTTCGCGACAATCTTGTCAACAATAGATACACTAGTGAAGCATAGAAGGGCTATCAAACGCAGAAATAATAAACCTTTGTGTAATAATTTGAAGCCGTTTGTACTCAATTCTTCTAAAACAAAGGATGGCGCTGAACAAAAAATGAAGCAGATTTATATCTGTCGTAGTCATGGGTGATTTATGTAGGCCCGGGGCTGGGTTAAAATATATAGCGCCAAGGGAAATCTAGGTAATTAGTTAGATAGATCTAGGTTAATTAGGTAGAAACCCTGGCTTTAGCGTCATTGTGTTGAGAGGGCAGTCTACGTAACAACAGGCTGTTGAATTCCAATCCAACCGTACAAAAATGATTGATTTAGGTTTTATTTATGACTGTTTCTTGTCCTTCGCAACCAAGGCACTAAAAACGTGGGTTCTCGCATCATGTGAATGCATTACCTTGAGAGGCAGTTTTAAATTCCTGCATCTATGGACGATTGGGACAATACCTCATCAGAAAACGTTGGATTTTTTCGAAACGCGAGATTTTTTGGACTATACAATGTCCAAAATAAACGCAGGAGCCCAAATAATTGATTTGCGCAAAAAATATTTTTCTTTGAATCCATTCTCAGGTTGATTTGAAAGACTTGAAAATGTTAATGTTAATCTATGAGTTTCGCGAATATGACAACGACCACTAATATCTCAGCCCCTGCATTCGTACTGAGTAGCTAAACCCGCAGGGCAGTAATGCGACTACCGTTTGCCTACATAAAAACCACAGCAAACTAAGATCAGCATCACGTTAATTTGTGGTCACATGTTTATGTAGAAATAAATAGAAATCTGACCACAAAAAGTCTAAAAGGGAATGATTTTAGTACATTTTTGAAGAAAACAAGGTTAATTCAATGGCTATTGAAATTTCGAAACTCTTTTTGCAATATTTTCTTTATGGAAATTGTTTGAGGAATCTTGAAACAATAATTCCTTGAACACACACACAGACATTCAAAATAACATTCTAAATAAATATATATATGTATATATATATATACAGAGAGAGAGAGAGAGAGAGAGAGAGAGAGAGAGAGAGAGAGAGAGAGAGAGAGATCAATGAAATTCATTTGTAAAGCAGAATGTTATCTAGAAGAAGTAGTTTGAACTAAATTCAACAGTTGAACATTTCAAAATAGCTGAGCACAAATGAACTAAGATTATTTGCCATACTTCCATGGTGCATGAAAACCCTTTAATCTGTTTAATGAGAAAACAAAAGTTAGTGAAGAACGTTGTCTTTGTCCAAAAAGAAAAAAAAAATTCGTGGAAATAGACAACTTTTTTCACTCACTTCTAATTCACTCACTTCGTCACGGGTGATTTAATACCATTTAATCTGTTATTTTGAACTTTCCCTTCCTAGTTTTCCTTGAACCGGTAGGTGCTGGCTCGACTTCCTTGTATGGAGGTCCTTCTTCCTTACATCCAGGTTCCTTACATCAGATTTTATTCCTTATATAGGGGTTAACAACTTCTTATATGCAGATGTATGGCCTTCAAGGGGGAAGGGCAACGAAAATTCGTTACTTTCTGTGCATCCAGGTTCTTCTTAGGGTTTCATTTATCTGAAAAAGTCTTCGTTACTTTGGAAAAAATAAATGAAACAATTTTGCATTATACATTCTCTTGAATATTCAAATGATACAAAAATCATGTTAGATAATAATAAATTTAAAAGCGCATTGAGGATCAAATCTTCTCTCTCTCTCTCTCTCTCTCTCTCTCTCTCTCTCTCTCTCTCTATATATATATATATATATATATATATATATATATATATATATATATATATATATATATATATATATATATATATATATATATATATATATATATATATATATATATATATATATACATATATTACATATTTACATACATATATTTATATATACATATATTACATATTTACATACATATATTTATTTATATATATATATATAAACCATTAATAATAAGCCATATACATAATAAGACTATACATAATATAGCATAATGGCAAATAATAATAATATTTAGCCATATACATAAAGCCATTTCCATCAGGCATGAGCAATCGTAGGGCGAGGTCAGTGGCCTCCGTGGAGTCCTTCAGGACCTGTGCCCGGTCGGCCCTTTCGTAGTCTAGCTTCCAAGGAGGGACCACAATTTAATCGGGTAGCCACTAGTCATACTCGTCTTACCCATATACATCTTCATGACTCAATACCTCGTGATGTTGGGTGTGGGAGATGTGATTTGCCCATCCACCACTTTATAGTCATCCAATCTCGCTAAGATTTGGATGATAGTTGTGAGATGACGATTTGATCATTCCATATGAATGTCGACATGATTGTATCATTAATAGCAACTGCGCTTGCGCCAATGTGAAATCCTTGTAACAACAAGCTCCATTTTCACAGATTTTATTCGATTTTGTAGCAATTTTCAGGGATTGTGCGGGTAAGGTTGTTGATGATCCCCTATCAGTTTCATTTTCCAAATCAATACTTCACTCTGCGCATGCGCAAACGTAAATTCCATTAAGCTCCATTTTTCCACACTCTAGTTTTTGTTTTTGGTGTATGTTTACCCGCTGTAGGGGTGACATAGAGGTCCTCGTTTACCCCTTTTGACAGGGTGTGGCGATGTTATGCTTTGCTGGTTATTATTACTATTATTTCTTTCCCACCAATCTGCCAGTGGAGTCCGTAATGACAATCATTTAGTGACGGAGGATCAGCACGGCTTCTCTTAGAATCGTGCCCATTGTGGTGTCTCTATGACACTTTGTTCAATGCCGCTAATGACCTTTCCGGTTGAGACGCGGCTTAAATTTTAAAATAAGAATCGTGTCTCATTTCAAAAATTATAAATATCGTTATATTAAAATTGTATATAAGAGTATATCGTTTGGAATGGGAGTGGAAAATCCAGATTAACAGAGAAACAAGAGGTAAGGTGATTGGCAACATAGAAACGCGAAGGCGGAAGACAATGGGGCGGATGAGAGAAAATACGGATGGAAAGATCGGTAATTGGTAATGTGACGAAGTAGGGATAAGGAAGGAAGGGAATACTCGAGTGAGATAGAAGGAAGATAGGAGCTTAGATGAGGATTTAAGGGCGATGGAATAAAGAAATACGTGTATACGAACAGAAGGAAGACTTCCCGGGTATAAAGATAAAGGTCGGTTCGTGGCTCAATCCTTTTCTATGATCGTGTTTCCCAGGTATCTACAGATATTGGGGAATGGTTTGGTTTCAAATATAATTTCCTAGTGAATAGAATCACATGAGAAGTTTGATGTATCTGTCTCATATCCAGTTTGACCGTGCTAGATATAAAGAAATTCTACTGCAAATCTTGAACGCCAACGCAGTAGGTAAATACACCTAGTACGACGCTTCACTCTCCTCCCCCATTGAAAAACATACATTGTAATGACTGGATGAATGGAAAACGTATTAATTACACAAATCAAAGCACGATGTTGTGGTTGCGTGTGATATGAAATTAAACTGACCCTATATTGCGACGTTTTATTGAGTATGGAACATCTGAATTAATTAAGCCCAGACTAGACGAGAACTCTAATTGTCTAGCTCTGAATTACCGTAGCCTCCTCTTCTAGTAGCCGGTAATTAGACCGTAGCCCACCGTAGCTCTAATTAACTAATTTCCGTAAATGAGGACTGCAGCGCTGACGAACAATTAGCCGGACTTTAAGCCCGATGCTTTTAACTACTTAAGAGCCGATTTGAAGTACCGTTTCGAAACGGTTTCTGAAACCGAAAGTTTCCAACTCGATTTTTTAATATTTTAGCCTTCAAGGCAAAAATATTTAGAGAAATATTATTTCAAGGCTATTCTTTAGGATTTATCGAAATTGATTACAAGATTCTACATAACACCAACAAGACCCTATAAGTGATTTTTGACGCGATTTTGGTTCTGAGTTTCGGGAAAAGGCTATTTATTTCCAATTTACGGATTCTACGTATCTTGAAACGTAAAATAATAAATGATATGGGAGGTTAAACAAAAGTTTGTTCCTTTATCAATGAAAGTGGTTTATTAGTTCCATTAATAAACCAAAAATCTATACTTATGTGGAAATGGTCCATATGTATGGGGGAAGTGGAAAACGTCTGAACCATTTCGGAAGTATATATGTATATAAATCAATTCAATTTTATTGTATAACCCGTAGGTATTACTAGGCGTTCCATAAATACATTAAAAATCGCACCTGATATCTTGCTTTCATTTCTACCTCAACAAACAATGTTACACTTTTACGTACCTATGATGTATCATCAAATAATTAGTTATATAAGTCTACATAAATTACGTATCATAAATGAGCACTGCATAGTTAACATTTATCGCAATCACTCCAGGGTCAAATTTCAATAATAATCCCGATTCATTGCCGAAATTCCCAAAGCGGTGTTGATGTTCGTTCTATCTCTTGTAGATTTTGTTTTCTTCTTCTTCCTGCCCTGTTTTCCAGAAATTTTGGGAGGGGACGGAGGAGGAGTATCCTAATATATTAATTAGTCTCCACTTCTGATCCAGTAGACGTACTCGTAGAATCCTCCAACGTACTTCGCCCATAGTGAATGAGAATTTTTTTTCCATCAACCAATAACTCATCTCCAATCAAGACGGCATGCTTCCTGTGTTTTCTTGCTTGAAACAACTTGGGCAAGAGATGCTTCCTGAATTCCCGTGTTCGTCTGTTGTAGATCTCGGATGTATTAAATTGGGATCCCTTGAACTTGTAAATGTTCTGGCGTACTTTAGATTTAGAGAAATTATTAGCAAAATGAATGTGGACAGGACTGGAAGGTTGGATGGTGCCTTAACGACGTACACCTATTACTTCATAATCCTCAAGAATGATATTTAATTCTCTCCTAAAAATTTCCATCACCTTCCTCTTGAGAATATTCATGTTTTCTTCCCCTTCTGGAACGTTATAAAAAATATGATCTTTTCTGCTGTCCGTGTGCCGGTTCAGGTTAATATAATTTTTTTCTGATAGTGCTAGATTTTCTTCTGTACTTTCCATTCTCTTATCAATTTTTCTATGAGCAAGATAATTTCTAGGCTGTTAGCAATTTCTTGCGACAGTGCATGCACCTGTGAATGCAAAACAACTGAATGATCCTTCAAAATGCAGTCGCATTTTTGTAATTTAGTTGTGATTACGTCAAGGCATTGAATTACCTGTCATCTCAGTCAATTATCTCAGTGGCCGACATTCTCGTATTTGCAATTATTCGACGCTTATTCGGCTTTTTGAGTGCTGCTGACTAAGGAACACTGTCTTCGGCCAAGTGGATAATAATTCTTTCCCTTTGGTAAACAACAAATCACCAACCAAATTTGCTAAAAATGACCTTTTTTCAGAAATCTGCCCTTTAAAAATGTATGAAAATCGTTCTTGCTGAGAGTTAACAAAAATTGAAACGAACTTCACAATACAACCCTGCAAAACCAGTACTTGATAAGGAGCTCGTGAAAAACACGTGCGCTCGGCTCGGCTACCTAACTGGAACTGTCATATATATATATATATAATAATCACAAAATTAGAAAAGATAACAGTAAAAACGTCACAAAACTATTTTTATATTTCGGCTTTTTGCCTTTTTCAAACTAACAAAGAAATTGATTAATTGTAGGGAATTTGTAAACAGTGTCCTGCATTTTATGTAGGGAAGGCCGAAACCCAACTCAACTTGAGGGTCAACAATCATCGAGCGTCTGTGGTGAGTGTTAATGAAGACCTTCCTGTAAGCCGACATGCCACAACCCATTACGCGACGTTTGAAGACTGTTTCAGCATAAAAGTCTTGAAAAAAATGAGACCCCACGAAATCAAGAAACTGCTTCACGAGTCAGAAAAAGCACATAGCTACGTTTTGGGTACCTACGATCCTCCAGGCCTCAACATAAAACGATTAAACTAAATCCAAAGTTACCGAAATTCTTTGTCAACGTTGTAAACAAATTCCCTACAATTAATCAATTTCTTTGTTAGTTTGAAAAAGGCAAAAAGCCGAAATATAAAAATAGTTTTGTGACGTTTTTGTTGACTTTTCTAATTTTGTGGTTATTATCAAGCTCTCCTAGAGTCACTTTCAATAGGTGATATATATATATATATATATATATATATATATATATATATATATATATATATATATATATATATATATATATATATATATATATATATATATATATATATATATATATATATTTCTTTTCCACAGAATCGGACAGTATACAAGTTTCCAGGTAGGGCCCAACCCAAACCCATGCATTGCGGGAACTCCTGAACAAATGTACTCAGATTGATTACCTGGACAATGTCCCTTTGACCCTCTGGGCATTTGGGAAAGTAATTATAAAACCGAATTACGGTTCAATCAATTGTAATTGATGTCGATTTGTAATTGATGTTGTTTTTAATTACGTTGTTTACGTTGATTTCCAGCGGGCGAGTACCCTGCGGCCATCCACGGAGACCACGGGTGCGGGACGGCCGTGTCGCCTTGCGCCCTCCTCTTCGCCGCGCTCATCATTCTCTCCTGGCGGTGATTCCTCCACGTGGCAGAAAACACGTGTCATCAGAGTTTCACCGTAGGAACGAACCCATCAACACGAACATCTCACACGAAACGTACAAAAATTAAGTAATAGCTTAACGATCCCTCCCTCGAGTATATCAGCAGATAAGTCACTCGTGCTGAATCAAATAAGCCGAGACTATTGGAAATCACTGTTTCGCCTCTCATTTTTATTTACCGAGATGCACGAAAATGGTACAACAATTGAAAAAACGATGTTTGGCAATACAATTGTAGTAGGAATATGAATTATTGTACACTCAGAAACAGCTTCTCTACCTTGCACAAAGTTGATGGTACCATAGTGGGTTGCGTTGTCATCACTCGTTCCCTTGCCAGAAAGTTGACCTGTTGTAAGTATGTCGGTTTACACCTGGGGGGAGGGGGGGGGGGGGATACGTAACTTTATTCGGTGAAGTAAACAAACTTAGTGGAGAAAAGCCGCACAGTGGTCCAGAATCGGCAAAAAGCGCTAAAAGTTCAAACGTTTGAAGTATTTTTCCCTGCCTTTTCGACCTTAAATACGTACTCTACCCACCTTCTACCTTCTGGGATAGCCATTTCTCGTGTCTCTGGCCACAAAGATGATTTTAGGATCGCCAATGGTCGTTGCAATAATAAAAATTATGGAAACAACAAAATTCTCACGTGTTTCTCTTTTTCTGTAATCTTTTATTTTCAAAAGGAGGTGCTTGAAGCTTTTTTTGTTTTATTCTGGTTACAATGTGTTTTCGAGAGAATAAAATCTTGTTTCCCTTAATTTGAAGTGGTTATTAGGGAAGACGCTAATGAATAATTAACACATGTTCAAGTATCAGGTTCTTTTTTACCTACAGTAGTTGTGCCTCCGTGTGTCCCTTCAACAGGAGATGTTTCCTAATTATGTAAAGAAAGATCCCAAACCGAAGTTAGCTGCAATCTTTAGGGCCGAAGTTAGCTGCGAGCTTTAGGGCCGCAGTTCAATGAACTTGGAAAATATGAACCAACATACTCGCTTTTTTGCTATGTCCCTGTTTCATAAGTTTGGATTAATAATAAATTGCAATTTATTTACGGATATCCCTCTCTCTCTCTATGTCACTTTGTCGAAATCCATTCTTAAAGAGCGGCATTGCTGGCTTTTTGTGCATCTCAGTAACTTTTCAATATTCAACAAACACCAGAAATCTTTCATGGCATGGACAAGTTAGATGATCACCAGAATATCATAATAATAGTAGTAATAACAGTCTTATACATAAAGTGAACTACAATTCGCAGTTCAACTTTTTTCCGTGCCCAAGTGCAGAAATAATTTATTCAGTGTTTTTTAATAAATTTTCTTCATTGATCATTGTCGAATTAGTTAATTAAATTATTAAAAAATGTATGGTTTGTGAAGTTTAACCGTATTTAGAAATAAAACGCGTACTCTCGAAAATTGGCAAGAACGAAGGATCGTTATGCAAGGAGTTGAAAATTATCCTGCGAAATGGCTCAGGAATAAAAGGACGAAGTTTGCCAGTTGAGGTGTCACAAATTAGTACGATGTTGTTGTCAAAAGTCATATCTAGGAGATTGAGTTTTGAGTTAGTAGATCTCTTCAGATGTTGAAGTTCAGAGCACGTAGCCTGTGCTGCTGCTATGTCTTGGAGTGCTACTGAAGAGGCAAGGTCAATGGTCGAAATGCGAGAATATGTGTCAGCCGGGGTATTAGTAGAACCTGGCACATACCGAATATCCGTTGTAAATTGACCAATGTAGTCTAAATATCGTAGTTGGCGAGGAGAGGCTTTTCCTGGGCGTTGTGCAAAAGCGTAAATAAGAGGTTTGTGATCTGTGATAATGGAGAATTGGCGTCCTTCGAGCATAAATCGAAAATATTTAACTCCTTGATATGCTGCCAAGAGCTCACGATCGTAGGTGCTGTAAGCACGTTGGGCAGGGGATAGCTTTTTGGAATAAAAACCAAGAGGTTCTGGAATTCCATTCTGCATTTGTTGTAACGCAGCTCCTACTGCTGAATCTGAAGCATCAACCATAAGGACCAGTGGGAGATCACAGGATGGGTGGGCAATTAAAGTAGCATTACTTAGTGCTTGCTTTAGCTGTTCAAAAGCTAGTTTAGAGTCAGCCGACCACTCTACTTTGCGATGGTCACGTTTTCTGGGACTTGCACACAAGTCAAACAATGGCTGTTGCAGAGTAGCAGCATTTGGCATAGAGCGACGGTAAAAATTCACTAAACCCAGGAAGCGGCGCAGCTCTTCGATTGAATCAGGAAGTGGGTAGTCATTAATAACAGCAATACGTTCAGGAAGAGGTTTTATACCACGACAGTTGATGAGGAAACCCAGAAATGAAATTTCTGGAACTCCAAAAACACATTTCGCCACATTGATACAAATTCCGTGGGTATTAAGGCGTGTGAAAAGGGTGTGTAAATTAGTCATATGCTCTTCTGGTGAGGTAGAAGCAATCAGGATGTCATCCAGGTATACATATAGAAATGGTAGGTCTTGGAGGATCGAGTGTATATAGCGTTGGAATGACTGAGCTGCATTTTTCAATCCAAAAGGCATGCGTAAAAATTCAAACAGTCGAAAAGGAGTTACTACCGCTGTCTTTGTTATGTCATTTTCAGCTACTTTCACATGGTGGTAGGCCCGGACAAGGTCGACTTTTGAAAATGTAGTCTTATGCGCAAGCTGGGAGTTGAAATCCTGGAGGTGTGGAATGGGGTATGCATCTGGGACAGTAACCGCGTTCAGAGCCCTATAGTCACCACAAGGCCTCCATGTGCCGTCTTTCTTTGGGACCATATGGAGGGGGCTGGACCATGGACTTTTTGATGGTCGACATATACCCAAGTCAATCATATGCTGGAATTCTTGTTTCGCTTGGGCCAACTTGTCTGGTGGAAGTCGTCGAGGCTTGGCAGACACTGGAGGGCCTTTGGTTTCTATTACGTGGGCGAAATCACAGCTTGAGTTACAGGGAGTAGGGCGTTCTTGTAGGAGGTTTGGAAAAGATAAAAGAAGCGAAGCATATTCATGACGGGGATCTATGACATGTACTGTGTGGTGGTCAGGCACATCTGCTGTAGAGGCTGGACGCCATAATCGAGTGGAGGAATCAATCAGGCGTTTATTCTTGAGATCAATTAACAACCCGAATTCTCCTAATAGATCAGCACCAATGATAGGGTATTTGACATCCGCAATAATGAATGGCCATCTGAACTGGCGACGGAGTCATAAATCAAGAGTTTGGAGGCGCTCGCCATAAGTTGAGATGTGTGTACCGTTGGCAGCAAATAGCGGCTTTTGTGATAAATATCTTCTATCAGCTGGAGTTGGAGGAACGACAGACACATCAGCACCTGAATCAACTAGGTATTTTGAATTAGTGAGGCGATCAAACACGAATAGGCGACGAGAGAGTTGAGTGCCCATGCTCCCAGCTGTCGCATCCAAGGAGGGGGCAGTTAGTTTTCCGGTTGGGAGGACTTGAACGAACACGGGAGTAAGCATTTGCGTGCGTTGATTCCATATCGACGGTGATAACGGCAAATTTCATGTTCATCGTGGTCTGGTTTTGGAGTAGCTGAATGTCCTCGAGCTCGGGCATTCCGCCCAACAGATCGAGAACGGTTTGACTGTTGGGTTAGCGTAGCTATAGAAGCGGTCAGTTGGGCGATTTGTGATTCCAAACGGTCAAAACGAGAGTTAGTGGGGTCAGAATTGTCAACAGCTTGAATGGAGTACTGTGTGGGAGCCAATTCAAGAACCTTATCTGCCATTATTGCTAGATTGTCCAGAGGATCAGAGGATGGTGCGAGTATTGAACGCATATTGAAATCAAGTGATGTTACGAAATGTTCGCGGAAATTTCGCGGGATATTGCTGAGATTCGATACGTAAATAAACGGTACACTACACAATCCAAAACTTTGTTTACGCGGGGTCACCACTTATGGTTTGTGAAGTTTAACCGTATTTAGAAATAAAACGCGTACTCTCGAAAATTGGCAAGAACGAAGGAATTTATTTTAACATGTTTAATGTTTTAGGGCTGGGGGTCATTCTGTGAATTCCGACACGACACGCAAATGTGCAACGTTTTTTAACATGTTTAATGTTTTAGGGCTGGGGGTCATTCTGTGAATTCCGACACGACACGCAAATGTGCAACGTTTTTTTCTGATGATTTCCGCTTACAACCGAGTCGTTGCTAGGGAAATGGTACTTCGTCGTTTTTCATCCCACAAAATTCGTTGACCATTCGTTCGAAAGCTCTCGATTTATCCAACCATATTATGTTAACTACTGCGAAGTGCGTGGCCAACAAGCTGAGTTATGAGCATGGTTATTTGAATAATTGTTTACACACAGGTGATCATTCTCAATTATTGATATTGTGAACATGATTGCAACCGCTTGTTAATTTTCTGATGATTTCCGCTTACAACCGAGTCGTTGCTAGGGAAATGGTACTTCGTCGTTTTTCATCCCCACAAAATTCGTTGACCATTCGTTCGAAAGCTCTCGATTTATCCAACCATATTATGTTAACTACTGCGAAGTGCGTGGCCAACAAGCTGAGTTATGAGCATGGTTATTTGAATAATTGTGTACACTCAGGTGATCATTCTCAATAATTGATATTGTGAACATGATTGCAACCGCTTGTTAACATTAAACATGATTTAATGTTTTTCCCTCTCAAGGGAGAAATTATGAATGTGGTTTGTGGAAATTTTCTCAATCTCTTTGGACAAACAAAGCAACTGAACACATGATGTCAAACAATAGATCGAATGGTTAACTAGATTGAATGAATAATTTAATAATAATACGAGTATGAAGCCACAAATGCATGAAATATTTCAACACGAAATATTGAATCGAATGCAGAACGTTTTTATTTTTAATTCACTCTGAAGTCAGAGGAATGATTTTAATAACTTAGTTTAAATGTGTATAATGGAGTGCGATACCTTTATAAAACTCATAAAAACACTTTCAGTTTATCATCATCAAAGGGTAGTTGATTTATTAAAGAAAGTTCAACTTATAATAGGAAATAAAATAGCAGTTGAACAATATCGTGTATTTCATATTGTTATCAGGAGCTCATGTTCATTAACAGCATTCGAACCTGTATTTTAGAATTCACGGATTTAATAATTGTGGACTTCCCACGTACGAATTTAGTAAATTAAAATGTACCTAATCACTACAATATTTCTTTGTGATAAAGCTCAGGCCATACTGGAGCCGTAGTGTGATAATCGTAATATACCTACATGCAATGTCCATTCCTCATTATAACGATCTTGAATTTAATTTTGTTTCCACTTTTGAAATTCATGGAGAAGCTGCAAGCATCTGTAACAGTATTCTAGGCTACTTTAACCAAACTCAGCACAAAACAGAATACGAGGTGTAGGCACGTTCAATGATCTATGGGATTCGCGAAAGTTACTTCAATGGGGAAATTTCGTGTCTTAGAATTTCACAATTTTGACCTCAGATTCGGGTTTCCCCCAGTACCAATTTTCAGCTCAAAATTCCGTTTAGTTTGGCCAATAAATAGGTAGGAAGATCACGCGTGACGTAGTAGCGCTAGGAGCTGAGGGCTCCCCCTTGGCGGGCAATGGTCGTGACATCATCGTGCAAATGAATTTCAAGAGCCGTATTACTGTTCGGATACCCATCATATAGCATCTTTTTCGAAAGCTCTCACTGAGATTTTTCTATTGAGCAATTTAAAAATAAACATGAAAATTCCCCATTCTCACAAACCAACGGTGTACTCCACATCAAAAATTAAATAGATGAGCCTGGGACAAAGCTTGTCTCTTCGTTCTTTTACCAAAAAATCAGCGTTCCCCAAAAAAAAGAGGTCGTTGGACAGCACAGTTTGAGCACAATAAATTGGTAACATTTCAAAAAACGTGAATGAAAAAAATGAGAATAAATGGCAAACAACAACTAAAAATCATTTACTTAAGTGCAATTTCTACCAGAATATACCAGAATGAGACGTGAGTGCTGAAAAAAAGATAATAAATGGCAAGCAACAACTAAAAATCATTAAATTGCACTTTTTACCAGAATATAACTCAGGGTCTGGTTGATCGGTTAAAATATCACTGAATAATTCATATAGATAGCATTTACATAAGTATGCTAAAAATCAATAAAAACTGCGCAAAAAGGTGTTCCAATCCAAGAATTTTTATGGCAGAATACCTATTTAGTGTAGAGAACGATTGGTTCCATCAAAATAATTTAACAGAACTACGGTACGATATCTCAAGTAAATTCGCTCATATGATCATTCTGTACTTATGAGTGGGACTTTTATTGATGAAAAACCTACACAAGTATAAAACTAGAGCTTAAGGTGGGAACCATTAATTTTCAAGATTCGTTACGCACTCAGTGTTGAAATTTCATTTTGACAGAGATGCGTTAATTTCATTTTATATTTTTATTTATTTAATTTGGTTCCTTTTTTTTCATTAACTTTTTTCATATACTTGTATTATTATTACTATTACCTTTTTTATTTTAATGATAAAAAGGGCTTGGGAGAGTCAATAGAATAATAGAATAGAATGGAATAAGTAGGTCATGAATACCTACTTGGAACTGTTAGCATTTCACTAACATGTTACTTATTCTATGATTACTTACATATTCAAATAAAATGCCAACTCAATTGCGTCACAGTTTTAAATATTGGTAATCACTGTTTCTACATCTTTGTCTTGTCGAGCATAACTTACATGTACCTATGTTTGTATTCCATACGAATGTTAAAATTGAACTTTCTGTTCAAAATGTAGCACTTCCAAAAACACACTCAGCAAGAAAATACAATGACCGAATAAAGAATACCGTTCTGCAATAATTTTAAAACGACGTCAACTAAGCTTTTGGCAAAACAGGATGCAGGATTTAAAACCGTCGATGATTTTTATGGTATTTTGGAGCATTGGAGTTTCAACTGTAGCCATTTTCTTGTACGCTTTTGGTGACGTATTGGGGGACATCATCTCCCTACTACGCTCCACAAACAATCATGCTTGGTGACGCGTGAATCGCTTTGTATAGAACCACAAAACTACCAATATGTGGAAACAAATGTCGTTTTGGGGTATACTGAAAGTTCGGGTCTCACTGTTGGCCTTATATCGAATTGTGTGCCATTTAAAACCCAACGAGCGAGATTTTTACTTCAAAATCCTGGTATGCCACCTCATAAAATTGGCGGAAATGTTAGGTAGTTACCTAATCATTAGGTCATCGCTGTTCATACTGGGGACTTCTTATCAGTAATAACGTAACTGGACAACTGACAAAATCTTATTTTATCTCAAATACACGCTTAAGGCATTCGGTTGCCGGTCACCAATGGCAATTGCTGGAATAAGAACAGCTTAGACCTGTCTTCTGTATTGTCTGTCGTCTTCTTGCATTGACATGGACTCAGTGACTACACCGTACAAGCCACAAAATCGTTATTTTGCTTATATGCGATTTTAGCTAGCTAGAAGCTCAATATGTATTCAGGTACTGCTTTCGATGGGACGCAGCTTGGAGCCAGGGAACCTCAACAGATTACTTCCCATGCTTGACTCTGGTCTCTATAGAAAATCTAACTCCATCAAGACATTTTCTCTCCCGAAGGCTCCAAACGTCAAAATATCAACATGAACTGATGAGCTATTGTGAAAAGTACGAGAAAGGAATGTCGAGCCGACATCCTCAACGTGTTATGATTGAGCCCCCCTCCCCCCCGCCCACAGTATCCTGCCAGTGTAAAAGAGCGCAAAGGGATGCCTCGAGATCAATATTCTATCTGCCAAAACAGCCTTCTCTTTAAACCAAACCTCATTCCATCTTTCACCATTCTTCCAACGGGATCTCCGGATATTGGGTTGAATTGACCTTTTTCCGTACTCGACGGGTTCTTTGGGAACCGGGGTTAAGCCTTTCCCATTCATAACAAATCCCCAAGTTAAACTAGGGTTTTATTAGCCATAGGAGTAAATCTCACCTACTGTTCAAATTCAACATAAGGCTCTTATTCGACCCACAACAGGGAAGATGAGCCAACAATTGGTTATCCATCTCGACAGTAGATTCATCGTAAAATAATGGAGGGCGTTATAATCAACGACCATTTTAAACATTTCAACATTGTACGAATTCTGACGTTGAATAATTACTCTCTCCCAGTTGTTGCATTAAATATGTTCACTCGCGCTGTAAGAGTGAATTAAAATGAAATGAAATTATTTATTTCATTCATACCAGTGAATTTTTCTCTGGATGAATAATTCATCTGTTTGATGATATTTTATTTCAACAGCGATGGAAATCGGTTCGTGAAAATAAAAGGTTACCGAGTTAAATATGACATATAGATATATATGACAAATATCACACTCTCCTGGCGATTAACTTGTGAATATCAGATGTGGTGGAAGGCTTCACAAAATTATTGTCCTTCACATCACAGGACGGTGTTCAGATATTAACTACTGACACTTTTTATTCAGCATTACACCTCAGGGTGAGACCTCATCATGGCAATGTTTTCAGAGTAACATGGGGTTTTAGAACACACTACTGGCCTTTCGCGGTGTCTGTGGTCGTGTATTTCTGAATGTGGCAGCATGTGTAGATAAATTCTCACTTTTATTGTTCCTAGAGGAACTTGGAGCTATACGCTCAAAGAATTATAGCAACCTCAACAGACCTTAGGAGCAACGATAGGTAATATTATTCAATCTGACAGAAGGATAGCTACTTATGCCCACTTTCACCAACAACTTGAACGAGTTTAAGTTAGAAAAGATTAAAAAATAACGGAGATTCCAGCTCATCGTCTTTCACCAGACCACTTTACGAGTTTAAACTCCTAACGAGGTGGCTTGAGGTTAATCTCCCGACCCCGGCCAGTTACACTTGCCAATCTCCGTTTAGCCGTGATAACAATGATATGGAGCAATATGGCCGCGTACCAACAGCTGATACCTACAGTTTGATTCACAGTTGAAGTGAATCAAAAACGAATTCGGACTCGATCGAAATCAACGAATATTATAAATTATGTACAATAACAACAAAAAATCAATGAATATTATAAATGATATTGAACAAAATATTAATGATATTAAAGAAATAATAGGTTTCACGTTTGAAGCTCCAAACAAGTTCTAGAACACTAGATGGAAACTAGATAGTAACTAGTTAGATGGTAACTAGGTAACTAGATAAAAACGGCGAGGGTAATAATTGGTCATGGTAGTGATTAGTGATTCACTGTTTTATTGTCTTGATATGTCGGACACATGACGGGTTTTCAAATTGTCCATGTTTTCCTTGGACAGTTTGCGGAATCTCCGTTAAGGAAACTCGATTATTCCAAACTGGGTTTAAACGAGTTTTGGGTTGGTGAAAGACGCCAAGGTTTGATCCTCAAGATTATATTTAATCGAGTTTAGCCAAACTCCGCTACATAAGTTGTTGGTGAAAGTGGCCCTTATTGTGTTTACATTACTCCATATCCTCTAGAACTAATAGGCATTTCATTCCGGTTTAGCTGAGCTGTAGAGCTTTAGCTCATTTCATTCTAAAGGAATAATTGATGTGACCGCATAAATGTTTTTGGAAGAAACTTCTGGAACTTATCTGAAGAACTTCTAAAACTTACCTGATATTAGCTAGTTGGCCAAAGCTGGACCAATGAGAGGAAACGCTGCTTCTATGGACGTTGTAAAGGCATTATGAGAGGTGGTGAGTCAGAGAGGTCGAGGAGGGATGTGGAGTTATGTGCTTGAAGAAAAAGCTCCGTTGTTGAATATAAATTACAAAACAAAAAAGAAACAACGGTCAACCTACAACTTCTATTTATATATTAAATGGAGATAGGTATGAGTCTAAAAATATTGTAAAAAAGAAAAAAATACAAAATAGGTTGATAGAAAATGATTTAATAATTCCTGTCTACAAACCTCCCCAGTCAGGGTACTCAAACAAGAGATTAGGTTGACTAGAAAAATATGTAGGGTTTCTAAGAAGGAAGTCTTTCATTGATTCACTTCTTGTTTTATTTATATTTATTTATTTTGTTTTATTTTATTTTTTTTTTCTTGAGATAACTGTCCTAAATCGTTTCAATTTACACAACCCAGTTGCATTTTAACATACTAAATCCTATGTTAATGTGGTAACCTACTGTTGTTAGAATACCATTTGGTTTTTATTTTTCATACAGCAGCTGTATTCTCCCACCTTTCGCTAAAGTGATAGGCACTAACATTTCACTGAAATTCACTACCAACGGTTTAAATTGAAGCCATCCCATACGCAAACTGGTCGCACTAAGGGCTTGGGGTATGAGTCAAAGGTTAAGCTGAAACATAGCCAAACGTCGTTTACTTTTGAAATTTGGTTTAAACTACTGATCGTGTTTGGCGTGTGTACAAGGCCTTATCACTTTGGTTTAGGCAACTGGAGTTGAAACACCAAAGAAAGAGAAGAAGACTGAAAGGCAGTATAAACTCGTGGAACTACAAGGATAGTCATAGCAAGTTGATTTCTGGCATCGCTTGTTTATAACCTTGTGAAAAGGGAAATGAATGTATTGGTTTTTGATGTTATTGTCAGTGTTATTCATATTCATCTGTATTCGGTTAGGTTCAGTGGATCAGCTTTTTTTATTAATTGAATGTAGGTATCTTGCAACGGCCGTTTTTCTCGTTCAACTGAATTATTTATGTAGGTATTTTGTGATATCGGTTTGTCCTATCGTTTGTTGAAGTTGCAGGAAAAGGAAGAGTCACAAATGTCAGTAAATCTGATAAAAGTATTTTATTGCACTTCGTTAAAACTATTCCGGTATTATAAAAACCGACAATACGGATGAGCCCTAGGCAACAAAGTCAGATAAATGGGAACTAATAGCTTAGCTCTTATAGCAAACCATGAACGCCGTTTAAGAACTTGTACACCTGGCATATAAACTACATTCTTCGTTTAAACAGCAGTTTAAACGTTGAGTGAGGTTTAAACTGGTTTTGTACACCTGGCCCTAAATAATTAATTAATTTATTATTATTTAATTGATAATTACACTCTACATTACGATCCAGCCATGAAATATTTTCTGTGAATGATTTCCTTTAGCTTTGAATCATTCTCTGTTCAAAGATTATTAGACAAGAACGGATCTCATTCCACGTCATCGAGAAATTAGAAGAGGCGGTCAGCCTACCTTGCACAAGCTCATTCGAATAAGAGAATAAATTTTTAATAAAAACAAAAAAACCACCTAAAATTTAGTTAGGTACATAAAAGTATGTATAAAAATATTATTATAAAAATAGAAAGAAAAATACAAAAAAAAAGTTATATGTGTATTCCAAAAATGCATTACTATATGTGTGTTAGAGTAGATGATTTTACTTACGATATGGTGATCTACTTTATAACATTATAAAATGAAGTATTGAAACTCGAAGGCTTCTTACTTTTCATCTCAGTTTCTGTAGATTTTTTATTTTTTCAGAAGAGGGATGAAAGGTAAGTTTAAAATCGAAGACTAATTTAATTGTATGATATCGTGGAGTGTACAAATTGTAAAGATGTACAGAATTTATTGTTAAAATACAACTTTTTGAAGACAAGAAAAGTGTTTCTGCTTTGAAATTGACATGTATATATCTTACATTTATAAACTCAACTACTTAAGTAGAAATCAGTTCGTATTGTTAACAAGACCTGTAAAGATATTATATCGTTGTAGATAAAGTTTCAAGATATGGCCTACTTTAAGTAGTGTGAAAAAAAGAACATATTTTTCCTCTTAATTTATCTGTTCTGATTAACTTTTCAATGAAATGTTGTTTATTCTTCGTGTCGACGGTCTACATGTTTTATGATCCTGAAAATATTGATTACTCTCTGTGTACAATGTTGGATTTTTGCAGTCGTTTCTTCATAACTGTTTTATAATCCTAAACTAAACACTTTTCGACTTTTATAAAAGTGGAACGGACTTTCGGGGTGAAACAAAACGTTAAAATGTTATCGATTTTGTTTTCTTTCTTTACTGGAAGGGTTTGAGAGGGGAGTCATAGTACGTTACCAGAATCCCATGTACTAATTACTGATGAACTTCCGCCAACTAGTATATTTACGGATATGTATATCCTTCGTAAATACCGACATACTTATAGGTGAAGAATTAAACAACTCCCAATTTACAGGGTTGTATAATGAACGCCTCAACGTATTGTTGTCTTCTACTAAGTACAACATTCCATACAATATCCAAAATGTATACAACTGGATTAAAGTAGAGTATTTAACGTGATTTATGAAATTCTAAGTTTAACTTTTAAAAATTTTATTAAGTCAATGTGTATGACTTAATAATAATGAAAATAAGGAATTATTTATGTTGTGTTTGGTGAAACTATTTTATAAGCTATATTTTTATGTTTCATCCGTCCTTAGGGAAAGAAAGAATTTCGATCTGATAGAGTGTAAGTTGTAGCTTTATTTTAGTGGACTTGTGATAGAGTGTATTGAACTTTCTGTTGTTTTTGCTGTCAGTTTGAAATATTCCACAAATTGACAGACCATCATATGTATCTGAGTCGCTTTTATATTGTTAGTCTGTAAGTTGACTTTTTCTTCGTTATTATAATTATATCATTTAATTACGAATATTTTGAGTATAAACGAATTTCTTGACACCAGAAGTTAAATGAACACTTTTTCAGAACAACAACTGTAGGTAATAAAACTGTCAGTATCAAGATCACCTTAGTCAATATTTGCTCATTTATCACGATTCCCAATTTAGCCTCACAAATTCACCTTCTTGAATTTTCATTTTTAAAACTCGCTGACAATTTCATAAATCATGTCATTAGTTATAAACTTGAGTTGATCGACCAATCATTGGTTTAATAGGTGTTATCATATTCTGTTAAGTAACGCAACATATTGCGCATCTTGCTCAAATACAAGATTAACTTCTTGATCTCAGTTGATACGTGAAATTACTTTTGTCATCATTCTTTACGGGGGTGAACTGGGTATAAATATCAGACTGGCTGTTCGGTCCAGATCACTAATGCCAAACCCTCTCCAACATCCTTGAGCCACATTTCACACATTCCGGCTACTTTCCTAGCCTTCAGTGATCCTAGACATTGTTCTCACAAGCTGGTCACTCCCAAAACCTATCCTTTTAGCCAAAGTATTCCAGATGCCGGCAATTCCTCTAAAAATCTAAGTTCCTTCCCACCACGGGTTTTTTGCAAGCCGTTCAACGTTTGGTTAGGGTTTTATTTAAATCAGTTCAGGATCGATACGATACGTTCAAGTTCACAGTACTTTTCACGCAATCATCACCGTGAACATGTAAAGAGTAAAAGATGTGCACAGCACATGGAGACAACGAGATTTGCGATTCCTCTTTATGAGAAGTGTAGAAAAATAGTTCTACACTTTCTCTTATAGTATTAGTAGAAAATGGCATGGGATCGAGGGTTCTGTACAGAAATATCCTTACTGAAAACCAGTGTGTTTGACTAATGATTACACCTAAAAGGGAGCATTTGTATTTCAAGTGATGGATAAACAATACAATTTCATTTATACAATTTGAGATGTTCATTTAAATCCTCATCAGAATCTTTGAGGTCAGAAGATGTAGTTATTATACGGAATGGTACAATTTTTAATGAAATGTGCGTTATCGTAAAAAAAAACTAATATAAATTTGATAACATAAATAAAATAAACCATGCTTCTTAAACAATATTCAAGCTGAATAGTTGAGGATTTATTAGTTCACCGGACACTCATCACACATTACTCTCAACACATATCTATTGTTTTCAAGACATGAAATTAAGGAACAGTTTTTTTTACCATTGGAAACTAATAATTAATGGGTATAATGAATTCTTCTTTATTTGGAAAAAGCTGGTAACTAGGTGTGGAGTAGGTTGTACTCTTCACCAGGATGTGTGTACATAAAATGTTGACCCACAGGATTTATTATAATGAGTTCTATGACAAACTAAGATAGGTAATGAAAGTAGGTACTCAACTAATTAAGTTAACTAATGAAGACCACCTCATAGTGGCGGGGTCCATCTTAACGATGTTGCATCATCATTAGTGGGTTTCAAACATTCAAGTTTTATTTCATTTCTACAGGAATAATTAATGTAATGAATTATTTCATACTATATATATCACGTAGGTACTATACTACCCGTACTATATCTTTCACGTTTTACAATCAGTTATAACAAGAAACCAGAGAGATAAATGAATATAAATTAATTTAAAATTTTGTACTTCTGAATTTGGAAAACATAGTGGATCTTATGTGAGTAGTTTCTTTATTTCTTTATGAGTACAGGGAATAAATTTTTGATATTTGGTATAGTACTTTCTGAAAACTACAACGTTAGTATGATGAACGAACACTTTGAACTAAAAAACTGGAAAAATGACTCCTGAACTGCTAAATCCCAACTATAAACGATCTTACAGAAGCATTCGCCGTGATGTGCTTTGGCAAAATTGAAATATAGGTATACATTATAATGTGATGACTTTTAATGTCTGTGATCGATTTTATCGAGGTATTGTACGAGTATGCATCGTTGAGAGGAAGTTGTTCAAATTAATTATTGGTTCAGAAAATTCAATAGGCGGTACAAGATAGTACGAAATTTACGTGAAATTTAAATTTATGATACGTAAAATTTTGGAATCAATAACGTGTTTAACTAATGTTAACGAAGATGAATTTTAAGATCAAATTCTCTTAGATGAATAGATTCAAGCATTTTCAGACCGACTCGAATGATGTTTTACTACCGGAATGTGTATTTATTATATGTGGTATACATTTAAATGTTCACACTTGTCACCATTTCAATCAATTCTCGTTCTTCTACTAAATAAACTATTATTAAGAACCTATTTAAATACTGGACGATGTTTACAGTAGTTAAGTCAACCGAATAAACTAAAAAAGCGTAATTATGGATGCCAAGGGCACCTTGATTTTCGCTAATCAGTTTTGAAACTGTTGGTGCTTGTATATTGAGTCCAATAATTCATACTTATAGTACGTACAATACGTACAAACCACCATGATGTCCAACCAATAACTAAAGGACAAGATAATGTAAATAATATCGTACAAAACACGACAATATAGTCCTAATATTGTCAAATAGACTTCTGGACATCACGTTCATCTTGTGTGTTGATTCTTGGACGTAGTCTGACCCGATGTGGTTCTATGACACTCCTCGTGCATTATTCCACGCAATTTCATTCCACAACGACTTGGTAATCTTTCGATGATACTTACTTAATTCTTTTATTAATTAGGATTATAATTGTCGATGCTGTTAAAGCAGAGGAAGTGTTAACTGTGTAAATATGTATGTTTAGCGTAGAACATTGCCAACACTTTTCCTACCCCTTTCCCAATCCTCGTTTTCCTTTCCTTATTCTTCAAACCTAAAGTATTGTAATAAGAGGAAATTATTGTATTATATGTGTACGAACCTAAAACAAAGATAAATCCTATCAACACAGCATTTTCAGACAACACGAAAGAGAAAAATAAAGATTATAATGAAACATTAGTGTTTGTTCCTCATTTATTTTCCTTGTGTTCTTAAGTAATGGAAACTAATTTTTAAAAACCAACCTTGACAACCTAAAGTCAAGATGGGAGGACACAAACATAATAAATAACCCAGTGTTGGAAAGAGTAGATGAAGTTTGACAACGAATGTCACAGGACAATACAAGTAAGGAATATTTGGAACGTAGCACAGTGGTCGAAATTGAGAAAAACCTGGCCAAAACTCAAAAAACGAAACTGCAAGGAAAAAACGTCTGAAAAGTTGGGTGTGGCACATAGCTTCCTCGTTTACCTATCATGAATGTATAGATCATTGAAAAGTTTCAAATGATCTTGAAAATATCCATAGCTGAAAAGAGTACATCAAGAAATAGTGTGAAATAGTGTGATATGCCATAATTGGTCAATTATGAAACGAAAAAAATGTACTCGATGTAATTTACGTTTGCGCATGCGCAGACTGAACTGATGAGAACAATGAAATAGGTACGGGACCATCTACAACCTAAATCGCGCATTCGCTGACAATTTCATCAAAATCGGATGAAAACTGAGGAAATTAAGGTCATTACAAGTATTTCACATTGGCGCATGCGCAGTAGTTTTTTTTAGAATTTAAGCCGCCTCTCAACCGGAAGGGTCAATAGTGGTAAGCAGTAGCTATTAGTGATACAATCGTGCAGAAATTGATATTAGGTAATCAAGTCATCTTCTTTTAACTATCATCCAAATTTAACCGAAATCGAACGACTAGAGAGTGAAAAAATGGAGCATAATATTACGCTAGCGCATGCAAAGAATTAACTGAGGGGGCTGGGGGGGGGGGGGGGGGGGGCTGAAAATGTCATCCAAATCTGATGAAATCTGTGGAAATTAAGGTCGGACACACGGCAGACACACATAAACAGACAGAAGTCACGGAACCAAAGTTGTTCAGAATGGTCTAAAACGTGAAATGCGAGTGGAATTTTTGATTTTGGAGACCAAAAATTTTTTTTCTCCCGAAAATTAAAACAATGCTTCCGCTACCTTTAGGTAAACTCGGAAGCAAAATATAAGTCATTGCAATGAGATCTCTACTATGTGGGGAAACCAAAGGCTAAGGTCAAATTAGCCGCCCGAGTTTCTTGGGTGTACAACGACTGTTCAAACATGACTCCGTTCACCTTGCATTTATTTCATAGTTTAACAATCGAAAGAGAGCGTTTTGTCAGTTCGAGTCCAACGCTCTTGCGAAGAAGTTTATGTCAAGTTTTAGGGGTGGATACACTCACTAAAAGTACTTGAGTAGATATTTGAATGTATCAAGAGGCTGAAATTTTCCAATCATTATTAAGGGTTGAAAAAATAGCTTGAACGCAGCTGTTTTTTAGATGCTTCTTCTTTGGGTTTTTGTTAACTTCTATGAACAAAAAAGTTGCATGTTGGGTAGTGTAGGGTGGTTTTTTTTTTTTTTTCGTAGCTTGGGAAACTATTTGGCTTTTAGAATCCGTTTTGATCAGCTGCCAATACGTGCCAATTGGAAAATTATGTCGATTTTTGTAATTATGTAGATGGGCTAGTAAAGCTAAAGTAGGTGATTTATTTTATCTCAATAATTTTTTGTTGGTGAACCTAAGATAGTGTAGGTAGACAAACTTGGATCAGAGGAACTTGTTAAGTGGAGATGTTTTATTAATTCCATTAGTTTTCGTTCGATCGGTTTTATTAATTGCATTACGCAAATCGTTTACAAAGTTGGTCCCGTAATTTCTTTCTCAGTCAACCTACAGAGCTGCATTTTGAAATGGATCTCATTACAATGTATAAATGGGCTCTAATCAATTGAGGGACCTCTTAGGCTTTTTTTCCTTCATCTACTTACGGTGGTCAAATTTAAAGAAGGATTTTCTTTGTGGCACTTTTAGGAGTTACTGAGAATGAGGCTAATTCCATTCCTAATAGACCAACAGAGATGAAATTTGAAATGGAGCGCTTATGAGACATATAGTAGGTATAATGTTATAAGGTTTGGAGGCCAACTGATTAGCTGAAGCACCTCAGGAGGCTAATCTCTGTCTTAATTCCTAAGGTGCTGAAATTTGAAATAGAGCGCCTTTGAATACCTTGACTCTTGTCGGAGGTGTCCCTGAAGCCTATCCTAGAAGGCAGTTGTGATCAGTGTTGGGCATAATCTTATCCTCAAATACGAATACGATTGTAATCGCGATAATTATTCGTTGATTCACAACTGCGATTATATTCGTATTCGTGTAATCGTATTCGTATGTCGGCGATTACACTAATACAACCCATAAAAATGCGTCACGGTCATCAATTTTAGTAGGGCGTCTCTCCTATAATATGCGAAGCCTTGCTAAAATTACCAATCATCAGAGGGACGTCTTTAAAGTGAATTCAACGATTGGAGCCCAGCCTATTTGTCTCAAATCTGTTTCAATAGGACGTCCCTCTGAAGCTAGGTAATATTAGCAAGGCTTCGCATATTATAGGAGGGACGCCCTATTGAAATTGATGACCGTAACGCAATTTTATGGCTTGTTCTCGTTTAATCGCCGACAGATGAATACGATTACACGAATACGAATGTAATCGCTGTTGACTCAGAATCAAAGAATAATTATCACAATTACATTCGTATTCGACGATAAGATTATGCCGAACACAGGTTGTGATCAACCAACCTTTTTAGCGAATTTTCGTGGAAATGAAGCTATTTTAATGGCTCACAAAATTTTAAAATCAAAATTTTTGTAAAATTTCTTCATTGAAATCCATTTTGAGGCATTCGAAAAAGGGCAAAATTCAGGAATTGTTTCAGAAACCTCGAAACGGATTTCAATGAAGCAATTATTCAAAAAATTTGATTTAAAAATTTTGTGAGCGATTGCAATAGCTTCATTTTTTACGAAAATTCGCTAAAAAGGTTTTTTTTTAAATCACAATTGCCTTCTAGGATAGGCTACAGGGACACCTCCGGATCATAGTTTCTAAAGGATGATAACCAAAAATGTGAGGTCTGCTTTTTTCACTTTGAAATCACCCATTCACTACCACCCTGCATCACCATTACCCGTTCGATGACTGCATGCGACGTCATTCCAGAACTTGATCAGCCTCTGCTCCCCAGCACTCCTGAGGTCTGGACAGTGAGCCAAGTGGGGGAAAGTACTTTGGAACGTTTGTTTGAAAGAGGGAAAATTTTGAACCAGTGCCCCATTCCAGAGCCTGTTGGGTACTAATGTTTTGTGTGATTCACATTTTTCAATTTCACCCAGCTTATCTAGTGATAAGGATTAGTGTCATTTGTGCCTTGGTAAAGATTCGTTCTGGCGTACTTAATTGTCTTTCTGCGTCCAGGTAAGTCAATTGTTTTCCTTGATTTCGTTGAACTACATAATTTAAAGGTTTGAAACGAATTTTAAGGTTCCTAACGATTTCATGACGATATTCCTACATTTCACACCGCAATATGCATTATTGTGAAAAGTCAACACTCTTGCACCTTAGGACAAATCGGTTATCGTACCATGGGATACAACACTTTCAAAGTTTTTTTGGATAATTCTTCGCATATCGTAATCTTAATTGAATTATTCATCTCTTTCCAGATGCCACTATCAGCAGAAGGCCGAAAGAGAGAGAGAAGGCTTCTAGAAAAATATTCTACTTAAGTTGTAACTACCCACTCCCACCTTAATAAAAGTAAAAGAGTGGTTGATTTTTATATTTTCCAGTCCTTATTCCTTCATTTTACCTTAATGAAAGTGAAAGAGTTGATTTTGACCCATTTTATTGTTGCTGTAAAAAGCAATTGTACATTTGAAACGTTTACAGATTTTGTTTCTATGGATTTCCTCTTCTGTTCCAAGGAACACACCTACTTCGTACCTTGGGTCAAAATAAGGTTTTTAAAAAAAGGATTTTTCGCGTGTAGAGTATTGGAAAAATTAAATGAAAAATCATGGAGGGTCTTAATTAGATGGAGATTGATGCCACGTTGCCAAGTATTGCAATTTCATCTTCAGTACTTCACAAATTGAGGTAAACATTCTTTCTCTGAATACTTACTCTCTCTTTTGTCGCTGAATACTTTCCCCTACTTCTGAAACTTGACTGGCTTGTCATTGTGAGGCTGCCTACCTGCTTCTTGAATAAACATAGTATTCTTGAGGAGAGTGGATTGTGAATAGTTGGTGTGTGTTTGGTAGTGCGAATTTGGAAGGAATAACCCCCACCCCCTACTCTTAAAGCTTCCTCGGAGCCAAATTTTGACCACTTATCTCGAATTGTTCAATTGCCCCTAGCCCTTGCAAAGCACCCTGTCCCCTTGTCAACTGTCCCGTTAAAACCATGTAACTGTCTGGTAGATGATGGAGGCTTATAGTACATATTGATTTAACACTACCCCAACACCTCAGAGAAACAGAACATAACCCCCAACACCCACTACTCACACTATCCGCTCCTTCATAACAGATGCCTACACTAACGCAATACTGTTCTGTATTGCGTGCACAACCAAACAATTTGAAGGAGTGAAGGAACTTGCACAGTTCAGTATGGGTTGGTAATTCGTACGGACCATATTATTATAATTAGCTAATCAGTTTTGATTTCAGTTGATACATTTATAAGTAAAAGAAAATATTGACATCGATTACAAAAAATTAAATTATAAAAAGAATTTAAGTTGAAATGTGGAAATTTCCACTTTTATTTTATTTTTTTAACTTGACAACTAGGGTTCTAGAAATAAATGTTTACGTGGACTGTGTGGCTTAAAAATGTGATCTTTAGATTCATTTTTGAGGGTGTTATGTAACTTTACATAGCACAGGGCTCACTATTACTCGTACTGTGAATTTTTACTAAATTTTCACGATTTTTGAGCTTTTCAGACGAAGCGCTCAAATTGGAAAACAATTGAACAAAAATATAATTCTAAAAATTACCTAAATTTTCTCATATGATTATGCAGTATGAATGAAACTTTTTTATTTACCATGTTATTCTAAGGTGTTAGAGGCTAACCCTTAAACAATGCCATTAAGTACCTACTTTATAATATTTCAGGATTCGTTATACTTTAAATTAGGCTGCGCAGGGTAGTCATTAATTCATTCCAATTGAATCCGTGGGGAATTATCTTTACCAAAGAGCAATCCGAATTCGAATATTTGTAATCAGCATTAACTAAGATGTTGTAATATCCCTGAGTCACTTTCGTAATGGGATTGAAATGTTAAAATAACAACACGTGTTAAGTAGTTGCGCAATTTTTCATTTCGGCATAAATATATTGTTTGTCGCATTACTTCGCAGCAGCTGAAATCTCCCAGAAGCCTTTCGTCAAATCCAGATTTACGAGCTATCAACATTGCCAATACTTGGTTAGATAACCAGTTACATTATACTCGTAATATCGAAAAAGCCGCTTTGATTTGTGATAAACAAAACATTGCCCTTCAAAATGAGGTTGGTGAAAGGAATGCCACCTCGTAATCTCTTAGAATATCAATGCTATAAAGATATGACCCTCGGGATACAATGAGCGAAAACTGTAACAAGTTGAATCTCATATCAATTATGAACAACACAACGTCGTAAAAATGTCAACCGGCATATTTCAACTACGATATCACACCGAGAGTAACAGCGGTTGAAAGCAAATCCATCTTATCACCGGATTATAGAAACCAGTTTTTTGCCAGTGACTACCTCTCGAGAATTTTGCATTGGCAGCTTATAAGGAGATATTCGCAAGATGATGCCAGTATAGCAAAAATTTCCCCTAACGAAGCTACAAGTAAATTTGGACTACATTCCTGGACGGAAAATGGGCAAAGGGCTCGTCCTTCTTCTCATATGTCTTCTCTCGTGTTCAGGTACCTAAACATTTTCATGATATAGTACATTTTAGCATTATTCTACATTCCATTAACCTTTCAGATAAGCCAAATTCATTGAAATGTTGGGGTTGGTCAAACCTGTGGCAATCAACACTTTTTGGTAGATCGTGAGATTCGGTCGGAGTAAAATACGGCTTTAAGCCAACGTTTCGGATAATTTGAGTTTTAAATCAAAGGGTAACGATTTCATTGTTTCATGGAGCTATGTTATGTAGGCCAGATCATGTTACCAGATTCGCCATACAGCACACCACACTGATACTACGAGTAACTGGATAATATTGGTTCAAAAATGATATCTGTAAACACATAACGCTGCAAGTTATTACACAAAGGTTTTTATTTCTGTATTAGATAGCCCTTCTACGAAGAACACTTGCCTGAAATCTTTAAACGAAAGGTATTATACATTATCTAAATAGAACTGCATAGGCTTAGACGCCTACCGACGAGAAATAATTTAAAATAAATATAACCTACAATCTACTAGCCCTCTCGTTTTAACAAGAGATGGTATTAAACTGTAAAAGTACTTCAGAATCTAATTATATCGAAATTTACGTAGGCCCTACCAATTGAAAATTAATAAGATATTTTATATAGCTAGTCCATCTGTACCGGACGAAACTTATAATAAACTCGATTACGTGAAGTGAGAGTTCCATTGGAGTTATATCAGCTGATACAAGAGTCGTAATTTATTAGACAACGTTTACTATGTCCCACCTTTTTCGATTTGCACCCCTGTTGGTAGTCATCTTTCTGTCAAAATTCCTTTCAATTGTTCAAAAATTTTTCGGGATAATATATATATTTGATAGCCAAAAAAAAAAAAGATATTTCGAAAGTTTTCGAGACCTTGATTTTTAAATATTTTAGCCCTCAAATTCTGTCTTTTAAGGTTGATCGAATTTGATGCTGAGATATTTGGATCAACTAGATCCCATATGTTATTTTTTACCGAAGTTTCGTGATTTTTGGTCCAGTAGCTTCGGGAAAAAGCTCAAGACGGCAAAAAGGAGATAGATTTTTTTTTACATTTGTGGTCTCTACGCATCTTGAAACGTAAACCACCAAATTTTGGGAGTTGGGTATTTTTCCCCCATTGGTCGAATACAAAGGTTCATTATTGAAGAAAAAACCAAAATGGGGACTACTGTTGGTGCCAAGCAGCGTATGCGTTTGCAGCAACTGATTTCGCTCTGCAATTTTCCCACATCAATTGCTATCGATGTTGCTGTCCTCCTTTTTATGTTTAGAAACATCATTTGTGAACCAATAGTATCAATTTGCTCGCAGTATCAATTCCAATCTGTTATGATGTGTTGTATTCCAGTTGTTAGTGTTATTTATCACTCCTTGTTTACACGTGGAATCATCTTTGCTGCCTGATCTAGATCCTCCCTCTCACACCCTCGCTCTCTTTCTCTGCTCTTTGTGTATTTGTCTGTCTGAACGGAACTGATCACAGTAAACGGCTCAAAGAGGGTTCATTGGACTTGGTGCGTTTATTCAGTGTCCGACGGAAGACCTATAGTAAACTCTTTTAAACGTGCCCCTTCCTCGATAAACACTCCTTTTCTAACAACTTCGATCAGATAAACAGCATTGTGATTAAGGAGATACAATAGAATTCATTCTACGTAATGAAAGAACTCACTTTAAATCGTTGCACTTAATGGCTTACTAGAAAGGAACATACAAATGAATAAGTGACTGATATTAAAAACTAGACGGTATCTAAATGTATTTCCATAGGTGTAGACATCCACCGATGAAAAATTAAATAAACAAAACACCTACTGAATACTGGTGTGAGGGTGGAAGGATCACGGCTTCTTCCTTTTTATGTATTTATTGACTTCACAACTAGTTTCGCCCTTCAATAGGCCTCATCAGGTGCTACAATATGAACAAATGGTTTTTTTAAATAATGGTAGGTACAGAGGTAATTATGTACTATTATTTGTTATCTATAAGGTACAGGCACTTACTATAGGGGGACAGATCCATTCGAGGTGTATTTTGTCATGTTGTTGCAGATGTTATAATTTCAGTCTCGTAAGTATTGGTAAGCCCCATTCATACACTAGCATTATGTTCATAACTTATCATACCTACCTAGCATACAACTATATCTCAACTATCTGATCATAATGCTAGACCCTTTCAAGCCATCGGACGAAATTATAACTTATGAGACTGAAATGATAACTTCTGCAACAGCATGACAAAATACACCTCGTATGGATCTGTCCCCTTATAGTAAGTGCCTGTACCTTATAGATAACAAATAGTACATAATTACCTCTGTACCTACCATTATTTAAAAAAACCATTTGTTCATATTGTATCACCTGATGAGGCCAATTGAAGGGCGAAACTAGTTGTGAAGTCAATAAATACATAAAAAGGAAGAAGCCGTGATCCTTCCACCCTCACACCAGTATTCAGTACGAAGTAATGGCTACCTGCACGAATACCTATAAAACACCTACAGTTTCCTAGTATTCCTAGCTGACCAAAAATTGAAAATAAGTATATATAATAAATCCTCTACCTACGCTTCAACAGTCCTTCTATAGGTGAAGAAAGTTATATATAAACTTAGTTTCGTGAAGTGAAAATTTCATTGTAATTAAATCAGCTGATACGAGCGTCGTAGTTTATAGGCCTTTTTCGCCATGTTCCACCAGTTATAATTTGTTCCCATGTTATTAATATTTTTTTACTTTTAGCGAATTTTCGTACTTTTAATGTACTTTGTACCTAAACTTGAAATCCTTCTAAATGCGTTCCTATTCATATGACCTGCAGAATGAAGTTGTTTTGTTTCCCCTTACTTCTGAATTATCAGTTTGATGTTAGCTTATGTCCTTCATGTATACCTTGGTTGATTGATCGACAATGTTTGTAATTGTAGTACCACTACTTAAATCTCATATGCCACTTTGTAACTCGTTTTCGGAAACATATCACATACTTAAATTTACATTACAAAGCATAACTATCGACAAAAAATTGCAATTTTTTTTCATAACATTGTATTAATACGTAGAATAAACCGGAAATTTACGTAAATATCGTTGTCGGTTTTTGAAACTTAAGATTCCCACCAATATTTGAAAATTCAAATCTCTTAGGGATCTCTTATTGGAAACTGGATTATGTCCACCAAAAACTGGAAAATTGGCCACTGTATGGTACGGTCGATGATAGAAATTTACCTGAAAAATTGATCCTCCGTGAATACTATTTTTTCGAATCGAGATTTACATTTTGCTCAAAATAAACTAGGTTTCAAGTAGTTCAAGTAGTTATTCGAAAAATCGGCTCTCAAGTTCAAAAGGCACAAATGACAATTTGTTCCAATATTATCGATATATGATGCTGCAAATGATGACTCGTTTGTTGCAGGAATCTATAGCGTTCCAATTGAAAAGAAGCCACCAACAAGGAATCTCATAAAATACGAACAACATCTGGTGGATGCAAACACACTCGACACCATCGATCGACATTTGAAAGCAGCCAATCCAGCCTTGACTGCATACCGCACATCCGTTCTGTTTTATTTGTATACAAAGTACGACTTTTCACTCTAATTCAGAATGAAAATTCAAATCTATAGTTACTGTTAGTTAATCCAACGACTTCTGCCTGTATCATAGGGAAATTGAGCTGACCTGGAGATCACCAGGGGCCTATTTCAAAAAACAACAAGTTACAAGTGTACAAATTAACAAGTATAGGTACATGTAATGCACGGTAAACCAGAACAAGTGTTTCACAAGAAAAAAAAGAGTACAAGTGTAGAAAAGTTACAATTGTAGAAGCTAAGTTTACAGCGTGTAAACGAAATGAACAACGTCAAGGGGGATGCCGAAATTGAAGTTTTGTCAGTGAGTCATAATATAAAAACGGTGTTAAGTACACGATAGGATATTTACCGTACATGACAAGGTGTAATGATTGGAAGACATACAAATTATGAACTGAAAAGTGGAGAAAGTGTGTATATTTGATTTCAACTTATTCTGGTGGCTGGCGTAATCTGATTTTTCTCCTGTATTCAGCGGATATGATTGATCAGTTCATCAACTCATAATGCTGCTGGGTTAGGAATGTCATCTGTAACTTCGAGATGATATTCACACTTCTCTTTGTTCTTCAATGATAGGGAGATTCTCAATACCTGATCAGGAAAATTTGCACAGGGTCACTCATCATTTGAATGTTTCAAGGGTCTTGGAAGACATCCTAAATCGCTCGTTAAACTCAAAAATACCCACAAAATGAGCGCTTATTCGTGACCGAAAAAATCTTCGTCGTCTTTTACGCTGAATGCTTCTTTCTTGTCTGTATTCTTAAGCAGAATATGATTCCCACATATTAAACACTGAAAAATTGTCAACTCACAATGCTGGAAAATAACGAGTTTACAGGTGAACGGACGTAGGGTAAAAATCGGCCATTTTTTACAATTATTGTGAAACAGTGACTTGTTCAAAGTGATGGGGAAACACTTGTAACTTGTCCAAATTCGCCTGTACACTTGTTAATTTTCACAGTGCATTACAAGTCAAAACTTGTACCTTTATGAAACGCTTGCACACTCATTTTTTACAACTTGTACGTAAAATTGGTGGTGCCTTGAATTGAGAAGAGATCGATTCGACAGCAATTATTCTCACAGCCCTACCAGATCTTTGGTCCATTAGTATGCTTTTAGTATGCACTGCTCAGTTTTCAAGTCCCTTCTGTACTGGGGATTGATAGATAGGTAGAATTTATTCAATTAAGACACAGTGCATACGTAAATGTTGATTGTACAAATTCTGAACTTAAGCTACTGACCTAGCATACTCGCCTAGCTGAAGATAAAAGGATGATTAAATACCTCGAGTTGTCTTACTGCACCTGTCAAAAGGTGTGGAAATCAAGGGTTTTTGTGAAAAATGAACCCCCTAAGAAAATACTAGTTTAGAATCGCTTTCTACGTATTTTTCAAGCTAAATCGAATGGTAACACTCGCAGATCCCAATTCCGTTACAACCCAGTTTTACACTTAGACAAACCAGTTTTTAGTTCATTTGTTGTGCTCAATTGTATGTGCTTTTTAGGGTAAAACTTGTTAGTTGAAGGGTAAAACTCGGTTGTAACATAGTTGGAGAGATCTGCGAGTCTTACCATGCGATTCAGCATGGAAAAATACGTAGAAACCGACCCCAAACTTCTATTTTCTTAGGGGGTAATTTTTCATGAAAACCCTCGACTTCATAGAAAAACCACGTTTTTAAACATACTTTTCTCCCCCAATTAACAAAGTAAAATAAAAATCAATTATACCGTTGAATAGCTGAGATTTGGGGCGTTTTTCTACAAAGCGTACGGTTTTTTACAATTTTTTTGAAAATACTTAACGCACCATAAAAAACCATACATTTTTAAAAAGTGAGCAATTCTCTTGTTCAGTTCATTTTTTCGCTTTCATGACCTGTAGTAAAAAGACTTAAAAAACCTTAGGAGATAGGAAATTTATCGTTCTTTCCAACGATGTATCTATTTTTAAGATTACATTGTAAATTGGGGAGATGTGGCCATTTTAGTGATGGGAGATTGAAAACACGAAAAACTTGTTAAATCGTGAATAACTCGGAAACAAAACCACTAAAAAAGGTCTAGGGGGCACTTTTTGTCGGAAACAAGCTCTAAAATAGACTCTACTCATTTGTGCCACCTTAAGTGTGTTCACCCTGTATACAAATACAATATGTACAATTGAAAAATCCTTCAACTCTAGGATTTGTTTCAGAATGCCTCACAACAAATGTCAACGAAGAAAATTTTGGACAAATGTAATTTTTTTAATTTTTTGACCAATTGCAATGGCTTCATTTTTTACAAAATTCGCTAACAAAGATGAGTATTTGAGTTGGGGTGGTCAGAACGCGGAGGCAGGAGGCTCGCTAGGAGCGACACTGAGAGCTCTAAAGCTTTGTTTTCTGGATTCCTTAACTCTAGGAAGTCGCAATCTTGCTAACCCCCATATTGTCACCCTTGGAATGGTGTTTGTTATTTTACAGTTGCCATCCTTAGTTCAAGTTTGCTACTTTATCGCGAGAAAAAAACGCAAGAGAAATAGGCTACAGCGTAGTATGCAAATGGCCTCACACCGTTTTTTAACTTGCTCTTTTGGAGCAATCACAAGGTCAACCCGTTAATCCCCCCCTAAATGCCCCAAAAAGATGGAAAAATCTATTGAGTCTGCATTTCACAGCGATCTGCGATTCCAGCATCATATACATAAGGCAACATAAAACGTATAATTTTAAGTTAATAATGATAGCAGCTGATATATCGAACACCTTCAACTTCGTGCAAATAAATGTAATAGAAAAGTTCCAGTCATGGAGCATGATCATATGAGCGAACTTCCGTTAATCATACTATATTATGGTAGGTACATTGTTTTGAAAATTAAGGACTTTGAGGGAAAAGTCCCAATTGGTCCCAAAGTCCCAAATTGGTTAACTACCAATTTTATGGCAAAAAACTCGTTCAAAATAATATTCTACGATTCAAAAAGAGATTTTGGATTTTTAACTTTTTGGAGTTTTTATCGATTTTTTAGCACATTTTAATGAAATTTAAGTACATTTTTAGCATAATTTTGCACATACATATTTTATTGTTCTATTTTATTGTTGATGAACTATATTGGAGCAACATTATGCTAAAAATCATAAATTTAACAATTTTTAGCTATTTTTAATGATTTTTTCGGCACTTTTATGAAATTCGACCAACAAATTCTAGCCAACAAACTCGTATTTTCGTTTGGAAAGCTTGATTTTTGGCGTAAGAACGGAATTTTTATTTCAATCCTAAGGAGAGTTATCGTCTGGAAGGGCACATGTATATATATATATATATATATATATATATATATATATATATATATATATATATATATATATATATTTTTTTTTTAATTTTTATTCTAACATTTTCCGAGCCATTGCAATATCTTCATTTTTTACGAAAATTCGCTAATAAACGAGAAGCCCATTAATTTCAAAACACATACCTAGATTGCCTTGAACATCATGTACTTGGGTCATGTTACGCATTAAAAAACTATATTTTCAGGTCCTCTGTCAATTCGCCCCAGCTACTGGTGAATAACAATGTTACTTTGTTGAGATCTTCGAAATTTGATTCGGAAAAGAAAACAATCGTCGTATCGCATGGTTATATGGACAACGTGAACTCCGACATTACTCAATCGATCAAAAATGGTAATTAGAGTAATTATATTAAATCCTTTGATAGTAAGTAACATATAGCTTGGTATTACGAATCACGTACGATTATATCCCTTGATACGATCTTTGTCATATGACAAATGGACTATCCTCCAATTGCCTCCAAATTTGGAGCGATTCAGGTTCTGAATCGGTTGAGTAGTAACGTAAGATGTCACATATCTTGTTAGGACATTTTGTCCTTGCAATGAATAATATGTTTGCACATGCGCAGTAGCTATAGTTGATCCAATCACGATTAATGTGTCATATTCCTTAGTCCATCATTGTCAGAATGTAACAAATAGGTTTCTCAGAGAATTGGCATTTGAGGATGCGCGCAAGCTCCTATTATACTGAGAGTGGTAAAACCTTGAAAGGAGATCCCAGGTACTAACCCACACAGTCCCTGAAAATGTCACCAACATTTTCCTGTAATTTAGTATAAATACGCCAAGAGGAAGGCTTGACCTCACAATTTTTAAGTGTTTGGAAATTTTTGTTCTGAAAATAACATAATCTGCATTGAGGAAGCAAAGAGTCATCTTGATCATTCGCAAAAACTAATCTGCATTGTTTCCACTGAAAATTCCAAACACTGTTGGTTACCTAAATAGTGTGTTTCTTGGAACACTTCGGAGAGAAACGTGATAACAAACGTAGTAGAGAAGGTGAAAACAGTTAAGAGAAGGTTTCGCGGTTATAGAGTTTACCCAAGGGTAGCAGGTTATTTCAAAATGCGCGCATGCGTAGGGCTCGGAGCTCTCGATGAGACGCTGTCATATGTGTGGGGCTGCTTGGGGGACCCCCGAAGCAACTCTGGGGGCGCACTAAGATCTGTTGGAACACGGAGCTCTCAACCCCATAACCTTGTTGGGACGCAATTTCGAGCTCTGAGCTCCTCTACTGCGCCATTTTGTCGTTGTCGGAACAAAGCTAGTTCCTACTTTGTTAACTCAAATCTTATATTAAGATTCGATTTTCAGATTGGATAGATTCCTTCCATGATAAATCATCTAATTGAAAACTGAGCTGCATCCTAGAAGTTTTACGTCCCCCCCCCCCCCCCCGCCCCCTCGATATTTTCTATTTTTTGTGTAGGCTTTTAATTTATCTTTCAGATCAAACCGTGAAACATCCATATTACAGTGAGCATGCAATCATACTGTGATCAGGAAATTCAAGGCTTGGGAAAAGTAAAAAAACAATAAACACAAAAGAGTTACAAAAATTCAGAAACTCGTAAACGAGTTCCACTATCCGCTTTACTAGCAGATACCATGTTACATGGATATGTCTTTGATTGGGGATTTCATAACGGTTGTCCTCGAGTTGTCCTCGACTGTTGTCAAGAGGATGAAAATGTTTCCTATGGAGTGGAGTAAATGACGCTATTGCTTTACGTTAAGGATATTGTAACCGGCTTATTAAAATTGTTTATAGTCCAATCAACTTAGTTTTGGAATGTAGCCAGGTACGTAAGGAGGGGGAAATTGGTAGCTTGAGATGTGAACATTTATCACATAAATCAAGCGCTTTCCAACGAGTGGACGATTTTTGTGCGATGAAAACTGCGGAAGTTCCATTCCCCTAGCAACGGCTGGGTTGTACGTGAAAAACACTGAAATTGTGACACAAATTTTGCGTCACGGAAATTTTTGGTTGACCCCGCAGAGCAAAGACATATCCATGTCAATAACCATGACCTACCCTTTTGTTGAAACGTTCTGAGATACGATCGGAATCGCCTGGCAGTAGAAAGGTTTGGTTGAGTTTGAATATTATAAATATGATGAATCTAAACAAGGAACACGTGTGCAAATATTCGTAGCTCTTTCGATTCGATAACATTCTGGTTCGATTTCCTTACTGTCTCTACCACTCGGTGGAGCTACTCAAAATATTACTAACGTAGGCAGTTATATCTTGACAAGGCCTGGTATTGTAATTGATTGGATTGAGAATTTGCTTATAATTGATGGTTTCAAAGGCCCAGAGAGTCACGTCATTTTCAAATTAATCGAGTCTTGATCTTTGAGTTTTCCAGTAAATACATTTTATAATTATTCATGACTAGTCAGAAGGCAGACGCCAGAACAACAATGGCTGACGCATAATGACGGACAATAAGCTAAGGCTTTTTTTTCTTTTACAGCCTTGTGATCAATACAACTGTGTTAGAATGATGAATGGATAGATAAAACATTAGCCCTTACCTCCATCTTGTAGGCGTTGGGCGTCAATGTAGCCCAAGACTTCAGAAGCTAAAAAGAAATTATCTAACTAACTTACTTCTTACAAATATTTGCGAGCTGCCAGGTTTCAACTTGGTAGGTGCTCACTCAATAATTAATTTACTGGGGAAATGGTTGGTAAAAGTTTATAAAAGTAAAGTTAGGGACATTTAATTTCACCCTAATGGTTCTGTCGAATCTCAGAGAATGCTGTCGAGTTTTTTTAGGCATGCAGATTATATTTTATTATATTTTAGAGCCGTTCCCACTTTTCGCAAAAACATATTGAACTTAGGTTTACCAGTAAACTCATTACAAATGTTTAAGAACGTCGAATAATTACGAGTAATTAGAGGAATGACATGACGAAACCACCGTTACCTAATACACATAAACAACTAAACTTCCACTGATTTTGCCACCTGTTCAGCAATGGATAGGTGACAATGGCAGCCGTCATGGTGGGTGGGTCCAACCGACCATGTGGGAAGACACGCTTGCTGGTACATTATGTATATAACCAATAAAATTATATTATTATTTTTTTATATTACATTATAATATATAAAATCATATTATTAGTTATGGTTATATACATAGATGTATATAACCAATAAAAGGATTTTAAAAAATACAGGTTTGTTGAAAATATTTTTCCCTCGCCAGACCGAGTGCCACCAAAGGAGCTGTAAATCATAAATATATAATAAAAACTGAAGTCAAAGAACTTTGTCAAATTTCATGAAAATTAAAAGTTACAGTGTAAGTTTTCGTGGAGTTAAACCACGTTTTCTTTAACTTCTACTTTTTATTAAAATGGGTTTCCCCAACATCGTCACGAGTAATTTAGCTCGTACAGAAATATAGCTTATTGCAGTAAAGTAGGGTATGCTTTGAAAATTTCCATGTGATTTTTCGTTTTTAAAAATCAAAGAGAATTTGGTTTCCAACTCTACCTTTAGGTAGCGGGATCATTGTTTCCACTTTAAGGAGAAGAACAATTTTGTATCACCAAAATGAAAATTTCCACTCGCATTTTACTTTTTAGACCATTCTGAACTACAATGTTTCCGTGTATTTTTGTCTCTGTGTGTGTGTTGTATATTGACCGCAAATCCTTGTAACAAGCTTAATTTGCACAATTTTCATCCGTTTCTAATGAAATTTCCAGGGCATGTGTGGGCTAGAGTCTAGACCGTCCCCTATCAGTTTCATTGTTCCCAACAAAATACTTCACCCTGCGGATGCGCAAACGTAAATTTCACTAAGCATCATTTGCTCATGTCCCAGTCGTCTGATCTCGCTCAAATTTAGAGGGTTCTCGGGAGAAGACAATTTGATCATTCCATATCAAGTTCAAGATGATCATAACATTACTGCTTCTTGCGCTCGTTTGTGACATGCTTAATTTTCACAGTTTTAATCCGGTTTTGATGAAAATTTCAGGAACTTTGCGGATGGGGCAGTAGATGGTCCCATAAGTTTCATTCGTACCAAATCAATACTTAACTACGCGCATGCGCAAAAGTGAATTCCATTATGCTCCATCTTTCTAAACCCTAGTCGTTTGATCTAGTTCAAATTTGGATGATGGTTGGGAAAAGACGATTTGATCAACCCTTATAAATTTCAACATGATTGTATCATTGATACCTGCTGCGCATGTGCCAAAGTGTAATTTTCTTAGCGACCTTAATTTTCACAGTTTTCATCCAATTTTGATGAAATTGCCATGGATTATTATTTATCTTCTTAAACTTAAATTTACCTTCCTAAAATTATTTTATTGTATACACTTTTTTCTTGACAGCTTTGCTTAGTTTGGACGACGTAAACGTCATCGGTGTGGACTGGAGCTACTATACAAAAAATATACTGTACAGCTGGGTGGCTGGAGAAACGCCTGGAGTGGGAAACTACGTCGGAAGATTTGTAAACTTTTTGATCCAGGAAGGTCTGTCTGCGGATGATGTTCATCTCGTTGGCCATAGCCTGGGAGCTCATGTTTCTGGTTTCGCTGGCAAGACGCTGAAAGCAAACGGACATACGGCTGCCAGAGTGACCGGTACGTTTTGATTTCTACTTCATTTTATTTGATAGCATATCAACATTATCAACATTATTGATGCAACAAAGTCAATGGTCCACCATTAAAAAAAAGGTTGACATCATTTTTTAAGAAGAGTCTTGCAAGTACAGTGAGGAAGATATATGTGATCCTCATGAGGGGAAATATGAATGAATGTAATTTTAGTCAAGACTCTGGCGTAGGATTTCGACACCAAGTACCTATTTACAACTGCCCCACTTGTAGGGAGCTTCTAGCTGATTCTACCACGGAGTAACAGAACACTACCTGAACGAGTATTGTCACCAAAGTTAGAAACAAAACTGACATATCAAAACATATATAACATGGATGTCCCAATTGCCCAATAACGTGTGTAGACGAGTATCCGTATTCAAGTATATCTTTAGTACGTATATGGAACATACCGTTTAATGGTTGAAATACATCTAATAAATGTTGACCCTTAAAAGCGTTCAGCGGCAATACTGGGTGGTACTTGAGTACCTATCGATTCTGTCATACACGTCAATACCTACGTCATACAAGACAAACAACGGCCACTTTTTCAAACTACAACCTTTTGTTGATGCCGCCAATTCGATATGATGAGAACAGGTTGTCAGAACAGACAAGGAGCTTTGTAATGTTACGATCGTTTGCTACGATAGATATCGGAAACAAAAGAAGAACTACAACTATTGAACATGCAACCGAACCAAGAGGGCTCGATGATCGCGGACAAATTAAAGAGGCAATGGAAAGCTGGTCAACGACTAATTAATTGCTTCGTAGCTTGTTTTACGATGTGTTCGCTGCCGGGTATAGCAGCACATATAGTACAATGGCTGCAGCTCTACGAAACGCAATCGGAGAACGAGGATTTGAATTTAGTGATCGAACAGCTTTTGAATGGGGTGTTGAATGTATACGAACAATTTATGGACCACTTCGACCCGTCACTCCAACACAATTCTTTGAAAGCATTCCTAATGAATCAGAAGAATACCGACTTGTACACGATATCCTTCCCTGCAGATCCCCCATTGACTGTATGGTCTTGCTTTTCCGATTTCATGTCGCATACATCAGAGGGTTTAAAGCGACTCCTAAGGGAAGGAACTATCCGTCTTGTACGATCCAATATCACTGGGCTACCACAATGGGCCACATGCAGCAACACAAGGAACAGATGTCGATGAACAGAAGCACTGCTCATTTACTTCATTGGTGTGTTCAGTTGATGGCTCCATAGATGTTTATTCCTGAAGGTATGCAGTGATACGCTGACCGAAAAATGGAGAATGCCACTGGCGACTGTACAAGGTTAGCTAAGGACCAGAGTTCCATTTTCAATAATCCGAGCTACCTCCATGTACATAAGAGGAAAAGAAAGAAGTGGAGTACTGAGGAGCTGCTGGGTTTTGTGGATGGTGCAGCTCGTTGGGTGGGACACTGATCCCACTCTGATCATTACAATCATCAAACACAATAGAAGAAATCTCACGGGAACAGAATAGCCATTCGTGGGACGATTTGGTGATAATTCCTGTATGCATTTCTCGCGTCGTGAAAATTAAAGTGTTGTTTACCGGTTAAACACTGTTTAGTCACAGATCTGAATTTTCAACCACCAATTTTCTTGACGGAAACTTTTATGTCGTTTATTTTGTTTTTTGGTTTTATTTTGTAACTTATGTAACTTATATTATTATTATATTGTAACTTATAGGTAACACTATCGTAACTTATTATAGTGTCGTACAAATTCTCGGAAGCGAAGAGGGGGAAAATTAATAGCGCTTATATTTCACAGGATTGGATCCTGCTCTCCCGGGGTTTAGTGGGTATGACGACAGCTCGAGACTATCTTCGACCGATGGCCAGTTCGTAGACTGCATCCACACTTGCGGTGGTCTCCTTGGTTTTGAAGTCCCCATCTGTCAAGCCGATTTCTATCCCAACGGCGGGATAAACGTGCAGCCTGGGTGCTCTTGGTTTGATTTCGGTAAGCCAATGGAAATCACTATTTTGTTATAATCAACATACCAGTTTGGATCATTATTGGATAATTGCAGATATTGACCCATCCTTGTGGATAAGATTTTTTTTTTTTTTTTTTTTTCAAGTTCTAGTCATGCAGCATGATCGTATGAGTGAATTTTCGTATGATATTTATGTTAAGATGTTTTGAACGTTGAGCTTTTTGCGTTGGATTGTAAAGAATTTATTGTTATTGTGGTAGATGTTTATTTATTTATTTTTATTTGATAATTTCATTTTATTTTTTGCTTCCTCACTTCCGAAGGTAGTCGTTCAAGAAGTCGAAAACATTGTTGTCCTCCAAAATCAAAATTTCAACTTGCAAAAAGCAAACAAGCAAAACAAAAAGTTCCGTGTCTGTTTGTCTTTCTGTCTGTGGTAAATGAATTGAATGAATGAATTAATGCAATTTTCAGGGACTGTGCTAGTAATTTCGAAGTCGGTCCCCTATAATTTTCATTGCCGTCCAATCAATTGTCGCCGGTACGCATGCGCATACCGATTTGAGCAAGCATGATTTTCTGAGGAAAGTGTGTGTTTCTCAACATACTGCTGAACACCTGCGTTAACAAGAGATGAGTTTTGTGAAGTAACGCCTTCAGCAAGTTTTAGGTGGTTCCAACCTGACCAGGTGCCTTTTCCTTTGGAGATCTATCTATTGCATTTTTTTAGTTCGCCGGGCTTGAAGAAACTGGAGAAGGCTGAGTTATAGTAGTTGCTCTTAAGTTTCTTCAATTTCCTCAGTAAAGTTATGGTTCATACCCATTGGCTGTCAGTAAATTGCTCTATGAGTAGGTAGGCTAATAAATCACATTTCTCTTGTGGGGTCGAGTTCCATTCTCCTTCATATTTATGAGGAGGAATGGTAGTTGGCAATGTTTACAATCGGGGAACAAATTCTGAACGACACACAGAAAATACAATAACTACCTTGAATGTGTGTCCTCAATTCGATAATTTCTATAAAAGTTTGGTTTAACTCCACAAAAGCAGCAGATGCTCCAACCAACAATTTAAAATTCTGGCCTTCACTGAACGAATATTGTCATATTGATGCTGATGTGGGTCAAATTGTAATTGAACATTAAATCGGTACCTATTCCAGGAAATTGTGACATTTTTACGCTTCTCAAATAGTTCAACTGATTCCGAAAAGATGAAAAAAAAAATCCAAGAATTCTCGTAAAAACTGATCAAAATTAAATGTCAAAGGAAAAAAAAAAATTTTTTCCCAGATAAAAAAAGTAAAAGAAATATCTTTGCTTTCGAAAATGTTGTCTATGTTAATTGTGATTTTTCCAATTGGTGTGTTTACTTTGCAGTAAAACTATACATTCTACGTGAATTTAAAGCAAAACGCGAAGCTGAAGAATTTCTTGTTTCTTCCCAATTTTTCAACCTTCTGTCCGTTTAGAAGATGCAGAAATTCTTACGATTATTATTTTTGTTTACAGCTGAGTATCGATTTACAACGGTTGAGTCGTAAAATTTAAACACCAAAAAGTTATTAATGGACTTATTTGCAAAAATTATAATAAAATAGCTTTTTTCCTTAAATTTAAAAACTTTGAGCTTCTAGCGGCAAACTTATCCGTCCTCATACCAACTGACTTCGTAGACTTTCATTCGGAGTCAAAAGGAACCGAGGAACCGAAAAAACAAAGAGAAGCAACATTTTTCTAGTTTTTGCTTTTTCTTTTTTTTTTTTTACCCAATCCAATAAACCGATTCTTCCTTTTGAAATGCGTGATTTTTTGGTGAAAGAACGGATTTTTTATTTCAATCCTAAAGTTGGTTATCGCCTGAAATGATACAGTTATATGTCAAAAAGCGTTAAAATCCACGAATCGTTCCAGAATGCCTCATAACTTAATTCCATGAAAAATGGAAGAATGGGTAGAGGGATCCATTGCTATATCTTCATTTTCCACGAAAATTCACCAAGTGCATTAGCATATAATTAATTAGAATGCCTAGTAGTGAAGATGTACTATTCTTTTCAGTTAGTTCCTCAATTTTTTACTGAATAATGAACAAAATTTATGGAAGTACTTCTTTGCACACTACTCAGTCTTCGAGTTCTAATCGGGTTATTAGATAAACATTGAGTTCCAGACTCCTCGCGCGATACGTTCTAGCTCGTTATACATGACCAACAAGACCGCCATCAGTCAACACTGATCAAATCTGTTTTGTTTACCGAAAACATCACTCCCAGACCGACCAACTATGTAAACCAACAATTTTGTCACCTCAATTCTAGGATATTTCGTCAAACAACAATTGGACTAGTGAAGGACAATATTATTACTAGTAGCGTTCCAGGAAGAGACATATGTAAAACAGAACTGGATACAATCAGGGGCGTCAATATTGACGGGGGAAGTATCATGATATTCCCTACTGAACCAAAAAGTCCCAACTCAAAAAAAGGAAAATAAAAAGGAGAAAATTGGTAGTATCACTTATAAATAAACTATGCCTGCTACTTACAGTTGATACCTGTTTCCTATGAGTACTTATTTATTAAACGTAACCATTTTCATGTGAGTTGTTATACGAAAATTTGATTTGATTTGGTGTTGCGATATTAGTTATAGATTAAGACAATAATTATTGCCATTATTCGAAACTTGAAAAATGTGTAAGTGACCCCAGGGTAAATCTACCAGATCTTATTAAAAGCACAAGATTTTCTCATTAGTAAATCAGATGTATATTAATATTTTTTTAATTGAAACAAAATTACAATTAAGGAATAATATTTTACGATTTTAGATTGTCAAGTGATTCCTTACAAGCAGGTAGTTACTTCAATAAAAAACGGAAGTTAAAGAAGAACGTTGTCTAATTACACGAATATAAAGAGTTATAATGTTACATGTTACATAACATTGTAACCCTTTATTTTCTTAGAATTAGACAGCTTTCTTCTTCAACTTCCGATTTTATTGAAATGGCTTCCACAACTTTGTCGTGAGTGATTTAGTTCGTATGTGGGTAGGTACTTTTTGAGATGTAGGAGGGACACAACTCAAACCGGCTGTTTGTGGAAAGGGGAGCCAGTAGGACGTTTCTTTGGACGTGGACGATTCAAGGAATTTAGGGTAAAATGGTCCGTCGATTCGACAACGAACGAGAGCGCTAAAAGAACAGGATAAATAAAAGAGAGTTTTAAAATATAGGTATTCCTTGAGCTAACCAAGAGCAATATGAAACTATGAGAATGTGTAGATAAGGACGAGGATCAGATTGGACATGAAGAGTGATTCCAAATCTTCTCTTTACTTTATACGAGGTAGAAAGGGGCTCAGGAATTTCCTAGACCAATAATCTACGGATCTGAAATTCCTATAAATAGGCTTTTGTTCAGTTCATTATTTATAGCTATGTGTTGATTTGTTTATTGGAGGTTTTGATATTCTGTTACCTAGCTCAACAGTTTCTGTTTTCTAATTTCATATCAAATTTTCAGGTGTTTGTTCCCATGGAAGGTCGTACGAATTCTTTGCGGAATCCATCAACCCCACTCACCATTTCAATGCAGAAACTTGCAATGCTATTGTTGATGGAACTCCTTACGGTTGTTCAAACAACGGAGCCGAAATGGGTTATTTCGCCAACCCACAGTAAGTTAATTTTGTGTCTAATTAAATTTCTCAATAACATTGATCTTCAACATAAATTTTTAATGCAAGTTTGAAAGAAAGAAAAAAGGTCTTAATTCCAAGTATCTGAGCTGTTTTTATGGTGTGTTTTAACTGATTTATGGTGGATTTGAATTATGAATGATAGGTACACTCAATAAATGAAAAATACAGTTGCGATAGAAATTCTCAAAAGTTGGTTATTCCTGTGTGCTAATGTTGGACTAATAGAAAAAAATCCATTTGTGAGTTCATTAGCTATGTTAACAGTCGCTGCTAATTCAAATTTTCAAATGGAATCCGCTGGCATCATCATTTGATTAGATCTGAATAGGTAGTTAACCCGAAGCAAATACCACTGGAATACCGTTTAGCGTTTCCCATTCATGATCCAGGACGTGCTATTGAACCTTGAATATTGCTTCCGTGTACCATCGTTAAGATTATTTTTGATTAGGTACCAAAAAAATTATTCATTTAGTCTTCCACAGCCAAGTACTGGAATACTAATACTGGATCTATTTTGGTGTGTCGGAGATTAGGTACTTGGTGAAATGTAGGCCCAGAATTTCGAGTAAAAAGATTGAGTTCACGTCATGAAACACAGTAGGAAACGACACGTGAGCTAGATTCTCTTCTGTTCACTTATGAAAGTTGAAGTTTGATGGCGGCCTGTCCATGCTATCAAGAGACGAATGAAATGATGGGCTCTAATATGATAAGGAAAAAAATTGCACCAACCTGATCAGCTGTGTGGCCTAAATTGCCTCCGGTTCACCAAAGGAAGCTTAAATGTGACAAGGGTCCTCCTTGTATATCAAGCGACTTTTTTAATCTATTTTTAACACAGAATGTTATCCACCAAGCGGTTAAAAACTGAAACGAAATTGTGTGACAAAAAAAAAGAAGAAAAAAAAGACATACGACCTATAAACTTTGTAGCTAATTTTCGCTAGTAATTTACAACAGTTGATATGCGTTTTTCCCCCCAATTACGCCGAGGGCTTAGACGATTGCGTCACTCTGCCAAACGTTGTTTTGCGGTCCAGCATGGTTTCAGTAGTTTATCCCAGCGATCATATTATCATCATGGTGAGCAAAAGTCATATATTCTCCATTGTGCAGAGGGCAGATGGGGCCCTGAAATATGTCGATTCTACTTAAATGCTTTTGCAGGTCTGCATCTGGAAAGGAGCGCACTCGAACTGGGCACTTGCCAAAAAGCGTTCACTAATCTTTACCTGATCTATACCGGCCCGCACTAGGTAGTGGTCCGAAGCCAAGGTCCAACGGTCAATTATCCAAGGTTGATCGCACTTTTTAGAGTGATGTATACTGTGGGTGGTCTGGATGTTCGCAAGCTCGCATCTCAAAAATACACAACATCAAGCAGTCAATCCCTTAGTAAAAATTCCGATTAGTTGGACATATTGGTCAGAATGTAATAACCATAGGACCTGATCGACAGTAACCTGCCTACTTAAGATTTTGAAAGTCAGCTCAGGTTTAGTTACCGCTAGTGCCCCGCTCAGATGAGCTCCCGGAAATTCTTAACTGTAACTTGTCGATGCCTGTTGGGGGGAATTCTGGTTGTGGGGTTCAGTAAGATGACTAAGGTCCTTCGCTAAGGACCACTTCCCTAACTGCACGTGTAGCCAAAGTGTAGGGAAGTGGTCGTTAAGGATGGTCCATCTCAGACCCTCTCTTGGCCAAAACGTCCCCTCAATTGTTCCCAGACAATGGATGACGATGAACAATTGACAATTATGAACAACAATTGAAAATGAATATCAAGCGAAGTGGTAGCAAGTTTGTTTCTCTCAATCCTTTCCTTTTTCCCGGAATGTGGTTCTTTCCAAGAATTTACTTCAAAAATAACGTTGGAGCTTAAGGTTAATAACTTAGTCTCCAGGTTTTGTGGTGGTTATCAAGGCGGAACGCCGTTATTGTTTTTAATATGGCCCAAGTCAAAATGATCTTTTTTATCATATTGTTTCATTATTAAACAGATTTACTTACTCATTTAAAATATGTCGTAAGAAAAACATGATATATAAAAAAATATTGGTATACATAAAACTTCGTTCTACGTATTTATATACCTGTTTGTTGTAGTATTACGAGGTGATTACATCATAAAACGTTTCATCACATTCAATAAACTGAATTCCTTTACATACTTGAAACATTCCATTAGGTAGGTTACCTTTATTTGTGTTGTGTTATTAATAGTCCAAGGAGTATTAATAATGAAATTCATTAAGTTGGGAGTTTGAACAATTCTAGTTTCTAGAATTTCAACTGTTTAACTGACTTCGGTGGTTCGATCTTCGTTGAAGATATCGGGACATAATAATATTTATAGAAAGACAAACATTTGGATTTAGGGATTTTATTCAAAACAACATACGGCCGATTCTGAGTCTCGAGATTTTGTCTTCGAGATACATAATTTATCAAACACATAACAAACACTTAGGTCTCATACATCAAAGCGGTATATTTGAAGACTAGACGCGAGAATGACATGACACTTCCCGAACACAACTTGTCCATTTGATACCTGATTTACTACAAGATGGGATGTTTACTACGAGTTCCAACAACTCGTTTCATCTAATCATAGAATTGATTAGATATCACGATTTTATTTATTTACAGTTACTTTGTGTCCATTATCTCCACTTTAGTACTCACCTACATAATTCCGTTGTTTGATAAAAGATCGACCTTCTCCATTGACGAGAAAAGAGTTGGATAACAAGGACTCATTACGTCACCCGATCTTCTAACCTCAATAGGAGACAATTTGATTTTGATACCCAACCAATGATAGAATAGAAAATTTAATGAAAAAGAATAGAAAATTAAAAGTGAAAAGCGGAAACTTTTTACAATGGAAGAACAATAACTCTTGTATTATAAACGATAGGTAGGTATATCATGTTTTGTATAGGCATTTAATTATATGTCATGTAACGTAATTTAATGAGTGAAGCTTCCTATTAATATGCTCACCAATATTTCAGATACCTTGGCGAATTTTACCTCACCACCCGGAGTAGTTCACCATTTTCAGAAAACATCACATCAACGGATTAGAGTTCGTTCAATGTTCACTAAAAACTTGTAAATATCAAATTTTAATATTGCTAATTTTTACATATTGAACGTTCATTTAGCTGGTTGGTTAATGCCTTAAAATGACCTTAAAATGGATTGCCTTGCAATGTTGTATCGTTTTGACTACCTGTAGAAAAGTTGGCCTGGATGATCCATGAAGAATAGTCAGAAGAAATAGACTTTGTTAGAAACATCTCAATGGTGACTAATTGTGATAACACTATTAAATCGGATTTGTACATATGTATACCCAATTTTTTTAAATACATGTTTTATATTTAGCGATATTTTATTTGTTCAAAAACCCCACGAAATCAGGCAGAAATCCTCTCCACCATCTTCGAAAGTTGTCCAAAAATTCATTATCTTGTCTTATCTTTGATCCCAGACCCCACTTTGTTTCCACCTAGAACCTAACGGCAAAACATGTAAGAACGTTGAACATGGTTCTACCTCTGGTGTGGTAGTTTGGTTTATCTGCAAGCTGATTCTCTGGATGCTGGTATTTGAATGTTTTGTACCTTTTATGGGCCGTATAGCTTATGAGCCATTCAGATACTGGTTCATTTTCAGTAATGAACCTTTGTAATGAATCTTTGTAAAGCGGTTCGGCTTAAACGTAGGCGCTCTTTTCAAATTGAATTCTTTCAACATGAAGGTATTTTCAACATTTTTGATTTGAAACACAAGGCATCGGCGAAATATATATATATATATATATATATATATATATATATATATATATATATATATATATATATATATATTTACTTTTACAGTCTTACGGCACAGGTGACCAGATCCAGTATTAGGGCACAGGTGCCGTAATACCGCTTCTGTAACATCCGTCTTTTTATATATAACACAGATTACAGGATTGCGGCGTCAACGTTGTCCCTCTTTGTCTTGCGCTTTCGTATTCATCTAAATCAACATGATCGTCCCTCGTGTAGCCAGAAAAAAAAAAAAAAAAAACAACAAAAAACAATCGGTTCAAGATAACAGATAACGTTGACGAAACCGTGGAACGAAAGTAGCTCGGGATTTTTTACTTTCCCAACATCCCAACAGAGTGGAAAGTATTGTCCATTTTTACTTTCCCAACATCTCAACAGAGTGGAAAGTATTGTCCACTTTTACTTTCCCAACATCCCAACAGAGTGGAAACTTATGTCCACCTTTACTTTCCCAACATCCCAACAGAGTGGAAAGTATTGTCCATTTTTACTTTCCCAACATCCTGACAGAGTGGAAAGTAATGTCCATTTTTACTTTCCCAACATCCCAACAGAGTGGAAAGTATTGTCCATTTTTACTTTCCCAACATCTCAACAGAGTGGAAAGTATTGTCCACTTTTACTTTCCCAATATCCCAACAGAGTGGAAAGTAATGTCCATTTTTACTTTCCCAACAGAGTGGAAACTTATGTCCACCTTTACTTTCCCAACATCCCAACAGAGTGGAAAGTAATGTCCATTTTTACTTTCCCAACAGAGTGGAAACTTATGTCCACCTTTACTTTCCCAACATCCCAACAGATTGGAAAGTAATGTCCACTTTTACTTACCCAACATCCCAATAGATTGGAAAGTATTGTCCATTTTTACTTTCCCAACATCTCAACAGAGTGGAAAGTATTGTCCACCTTTACTTTCCCAACATCCCAACAGATTGGAAAGTAATGTCCACTTTTACTTACCCAACATCCCAATAGATTGGAAAGTATTGTCCATTTTTACTTTCCCAACATCTCAACAGAGTGGAAAGTATTGTCTACTTTTACTTTCCCAATATCCGAACAGAGTGGAAAGTAATGTCTATTTTTACTTTCCCAACATCCCGACAGAGTGGAAACTTATGTCCACCTTTACTTTCCCAACATCCCAACAGAGTGTAAAGTATTGTGCATTTTTACTTTTCCAACATCCCAACAGATTGGAAAGTAATGTCCACTTTTACTTACCCAACATCCCAATAGATTGGAAAGTAATATCCATTTTTACTTTCCCAACATCCCAACAGAGTGGAAGTAATGTCCATTTTTACTTTCCTAACATCCCAACAGAGTGGAAAGTAATGTCCATTTTTAAAATCACGGCTAAAGTATCTTCCATGTTTCTTGAATTTTAGACGAAGGGTCTAAGCAGTAACCATTATGGGGTCCAGAGGGGGCTTGTCCCCTGGCAAGGTCCGAAGAGCCGAGTTTGTTTTTTTTTTTTTTTTTTTTTTTTTTTTTTTTTTTTTTTTTTTTTTTTTTTTTTTAAGCCGCGTCTCAAATGTTCTGGTATTGTTCCTTGAATAATGCACTTCCGTTTTTGCAACTTGAGAAAACAATTATTTTGCTCAATATACTGTTTCTGCTACGTTTCAAGTACCTAGTGCTTATTCCAAATCAGAATTGCAATTCGGCCGAGAGAGCCATTTACCTTAGTAGAAAAATCCCAAAACACTTCTTGATGACACAACAATCGGATTCCAAAAACCTTTACTCGCTCTAAATAAAATGCGCTACATCACGGGGAATTTAACCCCATCAGTCATAATCACAACGCTAAAAGTTGAAATAACTTCTGCTATCCACCCAGCAAGCATTAATCTTGGAGACAACAACAAGCTCTCGGTCTTAGTAGACAGACTCGAAAAATTTGACACACATGCGCTCCACGCGGATGACTGGAAAAACAGAGGGCAGTGCCTGTAAGCTGCCTATATACTCATATACCTTGGACAATGGAGGAAGTAGACTACATCGGCTCTGCGCCTCCTAAGCCTAGGGTTGCCAGACATATATAATTCATAGTATCATTCTATATTTTTGAAAAAAAAAAAAAAAAAAAAAAAACTATATATATTTTGTTATTTTGTAACAAAAATACTATTTTTTGAGCTTTTGAATAATCTAAATTCGGTAGTGATATTACCAAGTTTTTATAGTAGAAGTAAGTAGGTACCTGTGGAATATTACGCCCCAATTTGCTGGCCCATTGTGATTAATTTGTTATTTTCAGTTACCCGCCTATGGGCATGTACCTTGAATTGTCATATTTTCAAGCAAAGATTGAGGTAGGTATGTTCTACAGAATCCCTTTCGAGCTGTTTAAAAAAGTAGGTAGTTCAAAATTTATCAAGGATCCATATATTTCCAGTTCCTATTTTCACGATAAATCATGGAAAACAATATTGCATGATCATATTCATTTCAATTTGTTATATTTATTTCAATTTATATATTTATTTAAATTTGTTTAGTAATTTGGTAATAAGAGTGACAAAAATTAAATTTTCGAATGACATTTATTTCTATTTATTTATTTATTTTATTGAATTTTTACAAAGATCACTTTCAATTAATTACAAGGAATATATCTCAATATACCTAATGCTAGATGAAAGGCAATAGCCCTTAAGTATCAAGCAAGCAAGCTTCGTTCCGAGCTGAGTTTCGTAACTATTCACATCTTATACATGGGAGAATTACAAAAATTAAGATACTTTTAAAATGAATCTCTATCATCATGTACATAGATAATAATTAATACTGATTAAAATTATACAGTGTAGGTACTACTGAATACAGCTTCACGTTTGCTGTGTCCAAGCTTGACCCACCTTTATTATATTATTTTTTCATAGGCAGCGCGGGAGTGAAGTTGCGGAGATCTCAAATTTCCGTCGATAGACCGGTACAAAATATACAAAATAAAGGATGGGCTCCTCGTGGTTAGCGTCATAGATGGCTTTGGGTTAACTACATTTCCCTCCCATCTAAATCTTGTTTCATAATCATGGTCACAAGCATTCCTATCATGCCTGGATTCCGATGGAACACTGATAGAAGTGATTTTACAAATAACTGACGAGGGGTAAATAGGTATTCTAAATTCTTCATAAAGTTGGATGTTCGGATATCGGTGTGGCTTTCTCATTATTATTTTCATAATGGACCTTTGAATTATATTTAACGGTTTAATTGTAAGACTGATTGTACCAAAGAATAATATATGAAAGACTAAGCTTATCATTCCTGAATACATTCCTCACATTAGAAAACAAAAACGAAAATCTCCTTAGTTTTTCATGTATAATGTCTAAATGTGATTACCACGTTAACTTATTATCAATATGTACACCCAGATAACGATAGGTAAATGCTCTCTCCAAAGTCGCACATGTACAACACGATTTTTCTAAACAGTTATCCATGGTGGATAAACTAATTTTTCAAACGGATTTTTCTAAACTAATATCATATTATGACTCATATTTTCTACGATTTAATTTTTACTCCCTACTTAAATGTATTTAGTTTTGTTTGCATTTAGCGTGAGGTAACTGTCCAAAAACCAGTTATTCAATGAATCCAGAGCGTCATGAGCTTTAGTGTATACCTTCGTTCCAGGACTAACCAGAAACCAATATCGACGTATCATAAGCCAAGAGATATGTTTTAGCGTCCTGCACGTGAAGAGGTAAATTATTATACTAGCCTAGTTCTCTCGCTCGCTACACTCGCTCGGTATGGCTGTATAGATCCCATGGTCTTTACTGTTGAGTGGGACATGTAGAATCATTGGAAACGGTGTATCACTAAGGGTGATTTGAAATGTGTGGGGAATGTTGCTCGCTTCGCTCGCTCTCAGTAGGATGCATAGATGCGATTGGATATAGTTAGTACCCATACCATCGAGACCAACAGCCCATGGTTCAGGTGGGGGTGGAACATTTGAAAATTACTTACAATCCCTTTCTATAGACAATCCCAAGGGAATGAAATAAAAAATATCCTCATAACATATCCATAATTTCTCCCTTGATGGGAAAAACAAAAGATCATGGATATGTCTAGTACCTACTGCTTACCAGTAGGTACCTACTACTCAATTGTATATCAACCATGTAGGGCCTTCTTTTCACAAGATTATTCCATTATGGTTACAAAACAATATTAGTTTATAACTTGGAGTAATAAATCAGCATTCCTTGACACTACAATGTCCTAGAGGTCATGAGATGTTGTAATAAAATGGGAGCATTCCAAGAAGTGGCGAACGATTTTCCTACTATGAAACCCGACGACTACGATTTTCCTAGCCTTCACTTTTCGAGTTAATAATAATCTAAAGTGCCAGGTCGTCACAAATTTTGGTGTCGTTACGCAAATTTTAGAATGAACCCCAGCCCAAAAACATATCCATGTTAAAATAATGAAAACAAAATACGTAAATAAAGTTTATAAAAGGGGCAAAACAAAAATAATAAATTGCTGTGTAATAAGTGCTGCGTTTTCTATGTGGTTCCACGAAAATTTTATTAGGTTTAATTATGATAGGCCATTTATCTGCGAAGAAGGCCATAGAGATCACGTGGAACCACGAACATTTATTATGCTACAAAACTGCCCACCCAACATGACAGACTTTTTTTGTTTTTGAAATTACTTTCACACCCGTCACCTCCAGCTATGTTTTTCAAGAGAGACCACGAAAGATTATGTGGAACTAGGAAAAGTTTAGTTTTAAGAACATATCAGTACTATTTTTACTGCAGACTGCTGTATAATAATTCGGTGCGTTCTCTATGTGAGGAAGTTATACCTCCCACCCAACTTGGCAGACTTTTTTTTCTGTTGGAAATGACTGTCAAATGCGGCACCTCATGTGGAACCACCAAAATTTTAGTTATAAGATCATTTACTAACAGAACTGTCAGATGTTTGCTCGTATTTGTTTTCTTCGTCTATTTTTGTAAAGGTAGGCCATAATTTAATCTGCGTAGAAGGGCTATCCCTTTCTATTCGTACATGTTACAATATGTGAGGAAGTTATACTGCCCACCCAACTTGGCAAACGTTTTTTTCAGTAGGAAATTACTTTCAAACAAATTAAATCTTATAAAACTATGTGGAACCACAAAAAGTTTATTAGGTTTAATAAAGATATGCCATTATTTCATCTGCGTAGAAGGGCTATCGTTTTTACCGTCTATTTTTCTGTTGGATGTGTCTTTTAAATCAAGAGACAGGTTCGAAGTCAAACTTCAGACCTACATAACTTTCGACGAAATAGGAAGAGCGCGCTAGCTCAAAATGTAGCTTGTCTACATATTTGTTCACTACAATCGGAAGAGAATATTTCATGTATCTAAACTCGCATGTGACCAAATTGGAACTGCAACGAACATTTTAAGACCAACCCGAACCAAGACCGTCAAACATTTACTGTGTCTATGGCGGGAAAAAACATGACGGAGAACACTTTTTTTTGTCGTTTCCCGCCTACTGTCGCTGATTTATCCAGCAAGACATCATATTTCGGCAATTTTGACGGCACCATCGCGTTCTACTGATCCAGAAACGCAATTTTCTCGCTGACGTACGAAGTGCTCTCGATCAAATTTTAATGTGGCAACGGATAGAAGATCGAGCCTCGAAAAATATAAGGATACTAATTTTGGTGAATTTTAGACAATTTCCAAGGGCGTTTGGGGAGATTTTTATGAAATTCATGAAATTTCGTATATCCCGTGAACGAAGCGTCCTAGCGCAAAACGGATTTCAAAATCAGATTCAGCGACTCAAAATACATACTAGAAAGCATTTTCGTCGAATTTCCTGTGTGTTTTAATGGAGAAATTGCGAATTTGAGATAAAAAATACGTTTTTAAAACAAAAAGTTTCTTCAGAATGAAGCCCAAGCAGTTCCAGTAAGTGCCCGCTCGGCTTTTTTGGCAAATTCAGTTTGGTAAATTTTTTTTTTTTTTTTTTTTTTTTTTTTTTCACCCACCATACAGGGGTCAATCAGTGGGTGGGGTTGGGGGAAGACCTGAAATGTTTGATAATTTTAGTTGTTGCTTATGGAGCACCTGCTTGTGATGGAGATATAAATTTTGTTTTTCCCATGTCAAATCGACCAAAGAAATATAATATGAAGGAAATTTGGGAAATTTCATGAAATTGTGGTTTTTGTCACTTGCCGGTGAATGGAACGGCGTAGAACAAAACGGGTTCCAAATTCAGATTCAGCGCCTCAATTTACCTACAAGAACACATTCTGATGAATTTAAAACAATTTCCGGGGGCATTTTGGGGAGATTTTCATGACATTTCAGAAATGCGGTAAAAGGAGCGTCCTTGAGCAAAACAGATTACAAATTCGGATTCAGTGCCCTGATTTCCATAATGTAACACAAGTTGATGAATTTTGAACAATTTCCAAGATGAATTTTGGGAGTTTTTCATGAAATTCATGAAATTTAATATATCTGAAGAACTAAACGTCGTAGAACAAAACGGATTTCAAATTCGGATTCAAAAACATAATTTACCTACGAGAACACATTTTGATGAATTTTAATCAAATTCCAGGGGCTGTAGAGAGGTCTCATACAAAATGGTCGGATTATTTTTTATACTATTCCGAAGCACCTATGTAAGCTGGGACCTCCAAATTTTGTATGTACCCTTCAAAAACTCTGTAGAAATGGCGTGAAGAATTATTTTTCGAATTTTCATGAAATTGTGGAATCTGGCGAACGCAGATTCTGAGAGCAAAATGGACTTCAAATTTGGACTCAGCGCATCGAAAAATATAAGGATACTAATTTTCGTGAATTTTGGACAATTTCCAAGGGCGTTTTGGGGAGATTTTAATGAAATTCATGAAATTTTGTATATCCCGTGAACGAAGTGTTTTAGCGCAAAACGGATTTCAAAATCGGATTCAGCCACTCAAAATACATACAGGAAAGCATTTATGTCGAATTTCCTGTGTGTTTTAATGGAGAAATTGCGAATTTGAGATAAAAAATACGTTTTTAAAACAAAAAGTTTCTTCAGAATGAAGCCCGAGTGGTTCCAGTAAGTGCCCGCTCGGCTTTTTTGGCAAATTCAGTTTGGTAAATTTTTTTTTTTTTTTCACCCACCATACAGGGGTCAATCAGTGGGTGGGGTTGGGGGAAGACCTGAAATGTTTGATAATTTTAGTTGTTGCTTATGGAGCACCTGCTTGTGATGGAGATATAAATTTTGTTTTTCCCATGTCAAATCGACCAAAGAAATATAATATGAAGGAAATTTGGGAAATTTCATGAAATTGTGGTTTTTGTCACTTGCCGGTGAATGGAACGGCGTAGAACAAAACGGGTTCCAAATTCAGATTCAGCGCCTCAATTTACCTACAAGAACACATTCTGATGAATTTAAAACAATTTCCGGGGGCATTTTGGGGAGATTTTCATGACATTTCAGAAATGCGGTAAAAGGAGCGTCCTTGAGCAAAACAGATTACAAATTCGGATTCAGTGCCCTGATTTCCATAATGTAACACAAGTTGATGAATTTTGAACAATTTCCAAGATGAATTTTGGGAGTTTTTCATGAAATTCATGAAATTTAATATATCTGAAGAACTAAACGTCGTAGAACAAAACGGATTTCAAATTCGGATTCAAAGAAATAATTTACCTACCAGAACACATTTTGAGGAATTTTAATCAAATCCCAGGGGCTGTAGAGAGGTCTCATACAAAATGGTCGGATTATTTTTTATACTATTCCGAAGCACCTATGTAAGCTGGGACCTCCAAATTTTGTATGTACCCTTCAAAAACTCTGTAGAAATGGCGTGAAGAATTATTTTTCGAATTTTCATGAAATTGTGGAATCTGGCGAACGCAGATTCTGAGAGCAAAATGGACTTCAAATTTGGACTCAGTGCATCGGAAAATATAAGGATACTAATTTTGGTGAAATTTAGACAATTTCCAAGGGCATTTTGGGGAGATTTTAATGAAATTCATGAAATTTTGTATATCCCGTGAACGAAGCGTCCTAGCGCAAAACGAATTCCAAAATCAGATTCATCGACTCAAAATACATACAGGAAAGCATTTATGTCGAATTTCCTGTGGGTTTTAATGGAGAAATTGCGAATTTGAGATAAAAAATACGTTTTTAAAACAAAAAGTTTCTTCAGAATGAAGCCCGAGTGGTTCCAGTAAGTGCCCGCTCGGCTTTTTTGGCAAATTCAGTTTGGTAAATTTTTTTTTTTTTTTTTTTTTTTCACCCACCATACAGGGGTCAATCAGTGGGTGGGGTTGGGGGAAGACCTGAAATGTTTGATAATTTTAGTTGTTGCTTATGGAGCACCTGCTTGTGATGGAGATATAAATTTTGTTTTTCCCATGTCAAATCGACCAAAGAAATATAATATGAAGGAAATTTGGGAAATTTCATGAAATTGTGGTTTTTGTCACTTGCCGGTGAATGGAACGGCGTAGAACAAAACGGGTTCCAAATTCAGATTCAGCGCCTCAATTTACCTACAAGAACACATTCTGATGAATTTAAAACAATTTGCGGGGGCATTTTGGGGAGATTTTCATGACATTTCAGAAATGCGGTAAAAGGAGCGTCCTTGAGCAAAACAGATTACAAATTCGGATTCAGTGCCCTGATTTCCATAATGTAACACAAGTTGATGAATTTTGAACAATTTCCAAGATGAATTTTGGGAGTTTTTCATGAAATTCATGAAATTTAATATATCTGAAGAACTAAACGTCGTAGAACAAAACGGATTTCAAATTCGGATTCAAAGAAATAATTTACCTACCAGAACACATTTTGAGGAATTTTAATCAAATCCCAGGGGCTGTAGAGAGGTCTCATACAAAATGGTCGGATTATTTTTTATACTATTCCGAAGCACCTATGTAAGCTGGGACCTCCAAATTTTGTATGTACCCTTCAAAAACTCTGTAGAAATGGCGTGAAGAATTATTTTTCGAATTTTCATGAAATTGTGGAATCTGGCGAACGCAGATTCTGAGAGCAAAATGGACTTCAAATTTGGACTCAGCGCATCGAAAAATATAAGGATACTAATTTTGGTGAATTTTGGACAATTTCCAAGGGCATTTTGGGGAGATTTATATGAAATTCATGAAATTTTGTATATCCCGTGAACGAAGTGTCTTAGCGCAAAACGGATTTCAAAATCAGATTCAGCCACTCAAAATACATACAGGAGAGCATTTTCGTCGAATTTCCTGTGTGTTTTAATGGAGAAATTGCGAATTTGAGATAAAAAATACGTTTTTAAAGCAAAAAGTTTCTTCAGAATGGAGCCCGAGTGGTTCCAGTAAGTGCCCGCTCGGCTTTTTTGGCAAATTCAGTTTGGTAAATTTTTTTTTTTTTTTTTTTCACCCACCATACAGGGGTCAATCAGTGGGTGGGGTTGGGGGAAGACCTGAAATGTTTGATAATTTTAGTTGTTGCTTATGGAGCACCTGCTTGTGATGGAGATATAAATTTTGTTTTTCCCATGTCAAATCGACCAAAGAAATATAATATGAAGGAAATTTGGGAAATTTCATGAAATTGTGGTTTTTGTCACTTGCCGGTGAATGGAACGGCGTAGAACAAAACGGGTTCCAAATTCAGATTCAGCGCCTCAATTTACCTACAAGAACACATTCTGATGAATTTAAAACAATTTCCGGGGGCATTTTGGGGAGATTTTAATGAAATTCATGAAATTTTGTATATCCCGTGAACGAAGCGTCCTAGCGCAAAACGGATGCCAAAATCAGATTCAGCGCCTCAAAATACATACAGGAGAGCATTTATGTCGAATTTCCTGTGTGTTTTAATGGAGAAATTGCGAATTTGAGATAAAAAATACGTTTTTAAAACAAAAAGTTTCTTCAGAATGAAGCCCGAGTGGTTCCAGTAAGTGCTTGCTCGGCTTTTTTGGCAAATTCAGTTTGGTAATTTTTTTTTTTTTTTTTTTCACCCACCATACAGGGGTCAATCAGTGGGTGGGGTTGGGGGAAGACCTGAAATGTTTGATAATTTTAGTTGTTGCTTATGGAGCACCTGCTTGTGATGGAGATATAAATTTTGTTTTTCCCATGTCAAATCGACCAAAGAAATATAATATGAAGGAAATTTGGGAAATTTCATGAAATTGTGGTTTTTGTCACTTGCCGGTGAATGGAACGGCGTAGAACAAAACGGGTTCCAAATTCAGATTCAGCGCCTCAATTTACCTACAAGAACACATTCTGATGAATTTAAAACAATTTGCGGGGGCATTTTGGGGAGATTTTCATGACATTTCAGAAATGCGGTAAAAGGAGCGTCCTTGAGCAAAACAGATTACAAATTCGGATTCAGTGCCCTGATTTCCATAATGTAACACAAGTTGATGAATTTTGAACAATTTCCAAGATGAATTTTGGGAGTTTTTCATGAAATTCATGAAATTTAATATATCTGAAGAACTAAACGTCGTAGAACAAAACGGATTTCAAATTCGGATTCAAAGAAATAATTTACCTACGAGAACACATTTTGATGAATTTTAATCAAATTCCAGGGGCTGTAGAGAGGTCTCATACAAAATGGTCGGATTATTTTTTATACTATTCCGAAGCACCTATGTAAGCTGGGACCTCCAAATTTTGTATGTACCCTTCAAAAACTCTGTAGAAATGGCGTGAAGAATTATTTTTCGAATTTTCATGAAATTGTAGAATCTGGCGAACGCAGATTCTGAGAGCAAAATGGACTTCAAATTTGGACTCAGCGCATCGAAAAATATAAGGATACTAATTTTGGTGAATTTTAGACAATTTCCAAGGGCATTTTGGGGAGATTTTAATGAAATTCATGAAATTTTGTATATCCCGTGAACGAAGCGTCCTAGCGCAAAACGGATGCCAAAATCAGATTCAGCGCCTCAAAATACATACAGGAGAGCATTTATGTCGAATTTCCTGTGTGTTTTAATGGAGAAATTGCGAATTTGAGATAAAAAATACGTTTTTAAAACAAAAAGTTTCTTCAGAATGAAGCCCGAGTGGTTCCAGTAAGTGCCCGCTCGGCTTTTTTGGCAAATTCAGTTGGGTAATTTTTTTTTTTTTTTTTCACCCACCATACAGGGGTCAATCAGTGGGTGGGGTTGGGGGAAGACCTGAAATGTTTGATAATTTTAGTTGTTGCTCATGGAGCACCTGCTTGTGATGGAGATATAAATTTTGTTTTTCCCATGTCAAATCGACCAAAGAAATAGAATATGAAGGAAATTTGGGATATTTCATGAAATTGTGGTTTTTGTCACTTGCCGGTGAATGGAACGGCGTAGAACAAAACGGGTTCCAAATTCAGATTCAGCGCCTCAATTTACCTACAAGAACACATTCTGATGAATTTAAAACAATTTTCGGGGGCATTTTGGGGAGATTTTCATGACATTTCAGAAATGCGGTAAAAGGAGCGTCCTTGAGCAAAACAGATTACAAATTCGGATTCAGTGCCCTGATTTCCATAATGTAACACAAGTTGATGAATTTTGAACAATTTCCAAGATGAATTTTGGGAGTTTTTCATGAAATTCATGAAATTTAATATATCTGAAGAACTAAACGTCGTAGAAAAAAACGGATTTCAAATTTGGATTCAAAGAAATAATTTACCTACCAGAACACATTTTGATGAATTTTAATCAAATTCCAGGGGCTGTAGAGAGGTCTCATACAAAATGGTCGGATTATTTTTTATACTATTCCGAAGCACCTATGTAAGCTGGGACCTCCAAATTTTGTATGTACCCTTCAAAAACCCTGTAGAAATGGCGTGAAGAATTATTTTTCGAATTTTCATGAAATTGTGGAATCTGGCGAACGCAGATTCTGAGAGCAAAATGGACTTCAAATTTGGACTCAGCGCATCGAAAAATATAAGGGTACTAATTTTGGTGAATTTTGGACAATTTCCAAGGGCGTTTTGGGGAGATTTTAATGAAATTCATGAAATTTTGTATATCCCGTGAACGAAGTGTCTTAGCGCAAAACGGATTTCAAAATCGGATTCAGCGACTCAAATTACATACAGGAAAGCATTTTCGTCGAATTTCCTGTGGGGTTTAATGGAGAAATTGCGAATTTGAGATAAAAAATACGTTTTTAAAACAAAAAGTTTCTTCAGAATGAAGCCCGAGTGGTTCCAGTAAGTGCCCGCTCGGCTTTTTTGGCAAATTCAGTTTGGTGAATTTTTTTTTTTTTTTTTCACCCACCATACAGGGGTCAATCAGTGGGTGGGGTTGGGGGAAGACCTGAAATGTTTGATAATTTTAGTTGTTGCTTATGGAGCACCTGCTTGTGATGGAGATATAAATTTTGTTTTTCCCATGTCAAATCGACCAAAGAAATATAATATGAAGGAAATTTGGGATATTTCATGAAATTGTGGTTTTTGTCACTTGCCGGTGAATGGAACGGCGTAGAACAAAACGGGTTCCAAATTCAGATTCAGCGCCTCAATTTACCTACAAGAACACATTCTGATGAATTTAAAACAATTTCCGGGGGCATTTTGGGGAGATTTTCATGACATTTCAGAAATGCGGTAAAAGGAGCGTCCTTGAGCAAAACAGATTACAAATTCGGATTCAGTGCCCTGATTTCCATAATGTAACACAAGTTGATGAATTTTGAACAATTTCCAAGATGAATTTTGGGAGTTTTTCATGAAATTCATGAAATTTAATATATCTGAAGAACTAAACGTCGTAGAACAAAACGGATTTCAAATTCGGATTCAAAGAAATAATTTACCTACGAGAACACATTTTGATGAATTTTAATCAAATTCCAGGGGCTGTAGAGAGGTCTCATACAAAATGGTCGGATTATTTTTTATACTATTCCGAAGCACCTATGTAAGCTGGGACCTCCAAATTTTGTATGTACCCTTCAAAAACTCTGTAGAAATGGCGTGAAGAATTATTTTTCGAATTTTCATGAAATTGTGGAATCTGGCGAACGCAGATTCTGAGAGCAAAATGGACTTCAAATTTGGACTCAGCGCATCGAAAAATATAAGGATACTAATTTTGGTGAATTTTAGACAATTTCCAAGGGCATTTTGGGGAGATTTTAATGAAATTCATGAAATTTTGTATATCCCGTGAACGAAGCGTCCTAACGCAAAACGAATTCCAAAATCAGATTCAGCCACTCAATATACATACAGGAAAGCATTTATGTCGAATTTCCTGTGGGGTTTAATGGAGAAATTGCGAATTTAAGATAAAAAATACATTTTTAAAACAAAAAGTTTTTTCAGAATGAAGCCCAGGTGGTTCCAGTAAGTGCCCGCTCAGCTTTTTTGGCAAATGCAGTTTCGTAAATTTCTTTTTAATTTTCACCTTTTAGGTAGGTTATCTGCATATATTATTGAATATTTCTAGTGCATTTTCATCACCATACAGGGGTCAATCAGTGGGTGGGGTTGGGGGAAGACCTGAAATGTTTGATATTTTTAGTTGTTGCTTATGGAGCAACTGCTTGTGATGGGGATATGAAATAAAGTTTTTCCCTTCTTAAATAGACCTAAGAAATATAATATGAAGGAAATTTGGGAAATTTCATGAAATTGTTGTTTTTGTCATTTTGTCATCTGGTAAAGATCTAGGGTGTATCAATAGTTGTGAACATCATATCAATGTGGGAGATCATCCCCCCCATTCGTCAGCCTCCACGAAGAATTGCACCTCATAAGTTAGAGGGAGTTGAACGGTTAGTAAGAGAAATGGAATAGATAGAGGTGATTGAGCCATCAAGAAACCCCTGGGCAAGTCTTATTGTATTAGTTCCCAGGTCCTCGGGACCATGAAAAATGAATTCATCACGAATTTTACTAGTAAAACACTTTATTTCCGATTTTAAAAATCTGATACATAACAATCTTCACATAAGCCCCTCCCTGACAGCCCAGGTCCTCGGGACCATGAAAAATGAATTCATCACGAATTTTACTAGTGAAAAACTTTTTTTCCGATTTTAAAAATCTGATATATAACAATCTTCACATAAGCCCCTCCCTGACAGCCCAGGTCCTCGGGACCATGGAAAATGAATTCATCACGAATTTTACTAGTGAAACACTTTATTTCCGATTTTAAAAAGCTGAAATATAACAACCTTCCCATGTGCCCCCCCCGGACAGCCGAGGTCCTCGGGACCATGAAAAATGAATTCATCACGAATTTTGCTAGTAAAACACTTTATTTCCGTTTTTAAAAATCTGATATATAACAATCTTCACATAAGACCCTCCCGGACAGCCCAGGTCCTCGGGACGATGAAACATGAATTCATCACGAATTTTACTAGTGAAACACTTTATTTCCGGTTTTAAAAAGCTGAAATATAACAACCTTCACATTATCCCCTCCCTGACAGCCCAGGTCCTCGGGACCATGAAAAATGAATTCATCACGAATTTTACTAGTAAAACACTTTATTTCCGTTTTAAAAAATCTGACATATATAACAATCTTCACATAAGCCCCTCCCGGACAGCCCAGGTCCTCGGGACCATGGAAAATGAATTCATCACGAATTTTACTAGTGAAAAAGTTTTCTTCCGATTTTAAAAAGCTGAAATATAACAATCTTCACATAAGCCCCTCCCGGACAGCCCAGGTCCTTGGGACCATGATTAATTAATTCATCACGAATTTTACTTGTGAAAATTTTTTTTCCGATTTTAAAAATCTGAAATATAATAATCCCCACATTTACCCCCTCCCTGACAGCCCAGGTCCTCGGGACCATGAAAAATGAATTCATCACGAATTTTACTAGTGAAAAACTTTTTTTCCGATTTTAAAAATCTGATATATAACAATCTTCACATAAGCCCCTCCCGGACAGCCCAGGTCCTCGGGACCATGAAAAATGAATTCATCACGAATTTTACTAGTGAAAAAGTTTTCTTCCGATTTTAAAAATCTGAAATATAATAATCCCCACATTTACCCCCTCCCTGACAGCCCAGGTCCTCGGGACCATGAAAAATGAAATCATCACGAATTTTACTAGTGAAAAACTTTTTTTCCGATTTTATAAAGCTGAAATATAACAACCTTCACATAAGCCCCTCCCTGACAGCCCAGGTCCTCGGGACCATGAAAAATGAATTCATCACGAATTTTACTAGTAAAACACTTTATTTCCGTTTTTAAAAATCTGATATATAACAATCTTCACATAAGACCCTCCCGGACAGCCCAGGTCCTCGGGACCATGGAAAATGAATTCATCACGAATTTTACTAGTGAAACACTTTATTTCCGATTTTAAAAAGCTGAAATATAACAACCTTCCCATTAATCCTCCCTGACAGCCCAGGTCCTCGGGACCATGAAAAATAATTCATCACGAATTTTACTAGTAAAACTTTTTATTTCCGATTTTTAAAAATCTGATATATAACAATCTTCACATAAGCCCCTCCCGGACAGCCCAGGTCCTCGGGACCATGGAAAATGAATTCATCACAAATTTTACTAGTGAACAACTTTTTTTCCGATTTTAAAATTCTGATATATAACAATCTTCACATAAGCCCCTCCCGGACAGCCCAGGTCCTCGGGACCATGAAAAATGAATTCATCACGAATTTTACTAGTGAAACACTTTTTTTCCGATTTTAAAAATCTGAAATATAATAATCCCCACATTTACCCCCTCCCTGACAGCCCAAGTCCTCGGGACCATGAAAAATGAATTCATCACGAATTTTACTAGTGAAAACCTTTTTTTCCGATTTAAAAAATCTGACATATATAACAATCTTCACATAAGCCCCTCCCGGACAGCCCAGGTCCTCGGGACCATGAAAAATGAATTCATCACGAATTTTACTAGTGAAACACTTTTCTTCCGATTTTAAAAAGCTGAAATATAATAATCCCCACATTTACCCCCTCCCTGACAGCCCAGGTCCTCGGGACCATGAAAAATGAATTCATCACGAATTTTACTAGTGGAAAACTTTTATTTCGATTTTGTAAAGCTGAAATATAAAATTCCTCACATTTGCCCCCTCCCTGACAGCCCAGGTCCTCGGGACCATGAAAAATGAATTCATCACAAATTTTACTGGTGAAAAACTTTTTTTCCAATTTAAAAAATCTGAAATATAACAATCTTCACATTTACCCCCTCCCTGACAGCCCAGGTCCTCGGGAGCACGAAAAATGAATTCATCACGAATTTTACTAGTGAAAAACTTTTTTTCCGATTTTAAAAAGCTGAAATATAACAATCTTCACATTTGCCCCCTCCCTGACAGCCCAGGTCCTCGGGACCATGAAAAATGAATTCATCACAAATTTTACTAGTGAAAAACTTTTTTTCCGATTTTAAAAAGCTGAAATATAACAACCTTCCCATTTACCCCTCCCTGACAGCCCAGGTCCTCGGGACAATGAAAAATTAATTCATCACGAATTTTACTAGTAAAACACTTTTTTTCCGATTTTAAAAATCTGAAATATAATAATCCCCACATTTACCCCCTCCCTGACAGCCCAGGTCCTCGGGACCATGAAAAATGAATTCATCACGAATTTTACTAGTGAAAAACTTTTATTCCGATTTTAAAAAGCTGAAATATAACAATCCTCACATTTGCCCCCTCCCTGACAGCCCAGGTCCTCGGGACCATGAAAAATGAATTCATCACAAATTTTACTGGTGAAAAACTTTTTTTCCAATTTTAAAAATCTGAAATATAACAATCTTCACATTTACCCCCTCCCTGACAGCCCAGGTCCTCGGGAGCACGAAAAATGAATTCATCACGAATTTTACTAGTGAAAAACTTTTTTTCCGATTTTAAAAAGCTGAAATATAACAATCTTCACATTTGCCCCCTCCCAGACAGCCCAGGTCCTCGGGACAATGAAAAATGAATTCATCACAAATTTTACTAGTGAAAAACTTTTTTTCTGAATTCCGATCATTCTTCAACCATCTGGAACCGATGGACATATTTCATTTGAATCCCCAACCCAGAGGAAGGTTTGTCTCCACCCCGGAGGTGTGGATCTAAAATAATCGTTTGTACTAATCTTTCAATTTCAAAACATAACCCATGGTGAGCCCCACGACAAGAGGATAGCTCTGCGGCTAATGACCCTTCTGGTTGAGGTGCGGCTGAAAAGAAAGAAAAAAAAGAGAGAGAGAGAAAAAACACGGTATGTGTGCCACAATCCTGCATTTCACGTTACTCACTTGAGCCCCTTCATTGGTTTTGGTTATACCTCGCCTTCAAGACAAGTGGTGCCGTAAGCCTGTTCGTAAAGTGAATTACAGGATTGTGGCATCGTTTTGTAGCACTGGGAGGTGACGCCGTAATCCTGCGCCTCACCTTATAACGACGCCGTAAGTCTGTGTCTATATAGCTATATATATATACATATATACATATATATATATATACATATATACATATATACATATATACATATATACATATATACATATATACATATATACATATATATATATATACATATATATATACATATATATATATATATATATCTGATTGGAGGGCCAACCCGAAGATTTAAATTGAGACACTTTCCATATGGAACGTCCTCTGTCCTTTTTCTTTCCACAAAGAAAATGCTTAGAGGTATTTCGAAGTGAGCGTCATTTTTATCTCTTCCCAGCACTACGTTTCGTTTAGAGGTGCTCAGTGTAGCTAGATGGCAACAGATTAGTTCGACTATGAACCGACTCTACTAGCTCAGAAGTGAGTGTCCTTGATGCATTATGCAGGCCATCTTTCTTGACAGGGAAGGGAAATAAGTCACATTCTCTGTAACTAAAGGTATAATCAATCAATTTTACGGTGCACCTAAGGGGATTTTGAATGTTTCAGTGATGTAAGATCGATTTGTGGAAGCAAATCTTGACGTACAAAAAATAATAGTTTCAGCAGTACTTTTGGTGGGAAGAACACCAGACACCTTACGTTTTTAAAACCACAACCTGTCTAAATATGTACCTACCTTTCGGGCTATTGTTGACTAATTGTTATGCGATTCCCCCCATACTAATTTCCAATCACCTATTCCAACTTTAATCATTGCCTCATGTTTTTCTTGGCATTTTATTGGGAATCGAAGTGTGAAGTAGGTCGACATGAAGCACATGAGTTTCCGCGTGGTGTTGTGTCTCCTTTTAGCGTTTGCCAAGTTTTTTGGTAAGTTCCGCCACCTCTTCATTCAAGCTTTCCGTTCATTTGAATTTTTCTCACGTGGACGTTAACTTTACCAACTTATCCTGATTGAAGCTACAATTGCCAGTGTACATTGAGCAGATTTTTGAAAATACAGGATAATTCAGTTGGTACAACTCAGTTTTCTAATTATTATTCTTTCAAATTGTAGATCTCTACAATGTTCCGAAAAACAGCTGGAACTGGACACCAACCAAGTGCCACAATAACAATTTCGAGAAAATCGAGATCAAAGTTTTTGTTTTTTTTTTTTATACGTGGCCACTACAGTTGCTCGATTTCCTTGAAATTTTGTCCCCCTCTGTTAGTTTGTAGAATTTACGATTATTATCTTATTAATGGCATCAAATGGTCGATAATGATTATTACGGATAAAATGGCGGTTACCTAGTTTGGGAGAATCCAAAATATCATGGAGTTATGCACCTACCAGCTAACCGCCTAAATAACTCAATCAGCCAAATGTTTATCACACAAACCGACCAAGTCACGTCGGTTGGACGTTTGTGCGAATTTTCTTTAGCAGTTTTGAGGCCATTTACGAGTACATAAGATGATTGTCCATCATTTCGCACAGAGTGGCTAAGTGCTTGGGCTTCGGGCCGCTTTATGTAAAACTCTGAACCAGTTTTTATTGAATTAAAGCCGGAATGACGCTTCGCCGGCTAGTGCAAAATGTCCAGCCTGTCCAGCTAATGTTCGGTGTCGCTCCCAGAAATGGTGAAATATGAGGGGAGGAGAATGTGCGGAACTATGTGAAACGGGAGAAAGTGATGTAATAAAAACTTAGGTGGACAGTATAGCTTCCTCACATATTGTAACTTGGACGTATAGAATTAGTTGAAGAATATAGTACAAGTTGGAATGATTGATAGGTAGACGTTATTAGAACTTAACGTTTGCGCATGCGCACAGACCTCTGTCGATCTAACGGCAACGAAATTTATAGGGAACGTTAACCGCACAATCCTTGAAAATTTCATAAAAATCGGTCCACTAGTCTCGGAGTTTTATTTGTGTCGATAAATTTTAGTTTTGTGCATGCAGTACAGTTATTACTCCACCAATCGCGATACATATCATAGGAAATTTTCCTGGAACATATACCCACTTAATCCCCATGTTTGAACGAAATCGGACTAATGGATGATAAGACGTCGACGTTATAGGTACCTATCTATTTCCCGAGTTGGAACGATATCGGACAAAGAAGAAGAAAGACGTTAGAAATCGACGTTATAATAAATTAACGTTTGCACATGCGCAAATATTACTATTTATGTGACAGGTCCGTTTGAAAGCTTTACAGCACAGTCCCTGAAAGTTCCATCAGACTCGGAGTTTTGCCTGTGTCAATCAACATTAGTTTCGCGCATGCGCTATAGTTCTTACTCTAACAATTGCGATATAATTTATTGGGAATTTTTCTAGAACATGTAGGTACCCAATTACTTGCCGAGTTTGAACGAAATCACACCAACAGATGATGAGAAATCGACGTTATGAGAAATTCGAGTTTGCGCATGCTCACTAACTACTGTTGATTCGACGCCATTGGAAATTATAGGAGACCGTCCAGAAGCAAACCCACACAATCCCTAAAAATTTCATCGGAATCGGACTGAAACTTCGTATAGTTTTCGTGACAAGGATTTACCACAGACAGACACAGAACCAGGATTGATCAGCAAGCTCTGAAACGAAAAACTCAAGTGGAAATTTTGATTTTGTAGGACAAAACTTTTTTCAACTTCAATCACGAACACGAACCTTTCCTACCTTCGGTAGTGAAGAACGAAAAATAATTGTCTTTCCCTCACCCTCTCACGAGAGAACTGCGTGAGCTAATTTCAGTTTCCTGATAATATTGTGGCTTTTTGACATGGATTAGTTTTTGAGGGTCAACCAAAAACGGTTCGTAAAAGAAAAAAAAAACACACGTTACATAGATAATTTAGATTTAAGAAATCTTTTTCTAAAATTCGCAGCATTAACATTGATAACAATCGTGGGTTCAGGTGCGCAGTGCGAAGAAACCACAACGGAGCGAAAAAATCTGACCCCAATAGGCATTATTCAGAATATGACGATGAGTGTTTGGCCCTTTGCTCCCGACTACAAAGCAGAAGTCATATTTTATCTCTTCACCCAGTAAGTAACATAAATACTCTTCGATGTCTCTGTACATCTATTTGGTACTGTAGCAATTAAGAATTCCAATTAGACCATAAAATCTAAAGAGTTCACCAAAAATCGAAATCCAACTAAACACGCAGCGTATAATTTTGTTCTTGGTGTATTGTTTGGTATTCATTGATTATTTATTCGTGAACCATTGTAATCATTCAATCTTTTTTTTTTTTTTTTTTTTTTTTTTTTTTTTCATAATTTTGGTTTCATAGGTTTATATATAACGAGTAAATAATTTCACAAGTCTTCGGGTATTTTGAAAAAAAAATATATATATAGGTATATATATATTTTTTTTTATCAACTCGTAATATTAGCTTTACCAATCATATTAAAGTGGAGATGATTGGGGTTTTTATTATTACCTATTATTTTTTTGCACATTGGTATTTTTTTAAACTTATTCTGTTAATTTTTTTATTTATTTTTATTTATAAGGCTTTATTAAGAACCTTTTTCTCAGCACCCTCTCAGGAGGAATTCAAGGTTCCGGCTAGCTTTACGAGTGAACTTCTGTGGGCTGCGAGCGAACGATACCCCGGGCGACGTTTTCTCGACCGATTCCGTGGACGGATGCACCCTGCACCAACAAAATGACGGTAACAATGTCTGATAATGTGATGGCCACGTCACAAAAGAAGGCATTTTGCGTAACCGAATAAGCTAAATCCGAAAATAGGCTATCGCAGTGCAACGCGCTTTTCGTGCACGATTTGGTGTCCGTAAAGCCAAAAGACAGTCTCAGACGATGGAACTGCCATTTCATTGGTATAGGACGGCCCGCGCCGGTTAGTCAAGAAAATGTCGAACGTGTTCAGGCATCGATCGTTCGCAGCCCGCGAAATTCCACTTCTAGATGTAGGTATCCTTCAAAGTCCTTACAATACCATCTGGAGAATGCTGAGAATAAGGTCGTTAATGAAACCTTACCGACATTAATATGATTGGTAAGCTATTCTTGTAAGTTCTTTCTTCAAATAAATATGATTTTTCAAAATACCCCCACAAGACTTTTGGAACACCCTATATAATAGAGGAGCCACCCTAATGAAAGGTTTATTCAGAAGATTGTGGAAGCATTGAAATGTTTGACGTAGAATCTCCGAATCTTCTGTGTTGTCAGCGCAGTTCTGGAAGCTCCCTTCACTCGCATCGAAATGACAAAATACCGTTTCTCAGCGATTTCTTTAATACAAAGATGAGTTGTGTTGAAAGATCATAGTTTTGAGTAGGTCATTAATTTGGAAGTTTTCCTGTTTGTGCCGGTAAAAAACATCGGGCTACCTGCTATCTGTTGTCAAAGATAAGAGCTGATCGAGACCAACTGTGACCACTGTGATGGTCTGGCGTGACCAAACGAAATGTCCTCCAATTATCTAACTATCATGTTGGAAATGTCAACTCACGATCAAAACTGCAGCTGTTATAGTTTTGTAAACAATTACCCATTTCTTTCCTTCCGCTGAAAACGAACAATATTTTTACACATTCAAACATTAACTTGAAAGACAGCCGATAAAATATTTTGAGTTGGTGTCGTAATGATCTAATGTCATAGATATAGATACGTAATATTAATTTTACTAGATCTAACGGATAGTTTTTAACTCTCGCGATAGTAGTTAATAATTATTAACAGTTATATAGGAATACTTATTAAGTAATTTCTTTTTTCGAAATTTCAGAAAGAACATCGACGCACCTCGCCAATTAAGGAAAGGGGACGGCAATGCATTAAACTTTTCCGATTTCGAAAAGTCGAGAAAAACGTTCGTTTTACTTCACGGTTTCAATAATGACGTGAACTCGCCAATCACTCAAGATGTCAAAAATGGTAATAAACTGTTTTCTGTTCTGAATGCTACTAATCGCAATTAAATGCAATTTGAGAGGACCTTGGAAAATATCACAGGTCAATTTCACTTTTCCGGCTTTTTTCATGTTTAATAAAGTTCGAAGAGGCTTGACAGGAGGCAAGATGCGGATCAGCCTTGGCCATCCAATTAAACACAGATTTTTTGTTTCATGTATCATCATTTGAACTACTTTTAAGCAGCCATTGGAAATGTCTTGTGAATTTGGAAAAATTATTATGTGTCTTTTGAAAGTGGGCTTTTCATATGTGAGCGGTGCGTACACCCCTCCCTCCAACCCATAATATCAATCATCATTAAAAATTGCTTTAATTCTGAATAAGTTCATCCCATGAATGATCCATTTACTTCTAGAAATATTTACCTCAAATCTGCATCTGTTTCAATTTCTATCCACGCTTAAAACTGCAACCTACCATTGCTTCCATTTTGCAGGACTTTTGAAATTCGAAGATGTGAATGTGATTTCGATTGACTGGAGTTACTTTACAAAAAATATCAACTACATGTGGTTGGTAACCCAGGTGAAAGGGGTTGGAACGTACATTGGAGAATTCATTGATTTCCTCATTGATCGAACTGGGCTCTCGCCGGACAATGTGCACATGATAGGTCACAGCATTGGCGCGCATGCTGCCGGCTTTGCAGCTAAAAAACTCAAAGCTAAAGGACGAACTATCGGAAGAATTTCAGGTAATAACTTCCCACAAAACGTAGGTTTATTCATTTGACAAGAAACATGGACAGAATTTATAAGAGATTGACAATGAAAAAAATTAAATAAATTGTTACATAATAAGCGCCAAACACAGAATAAAGAATAAACAGATTAAAAAAGTTATACTCAAAAAGGAATTCAACAATATACACGTGACCTAGTAGGGCAGTGGAGCTGAGGGTTCCTCCAAGGCGGGCGGGGGCCGTGACGTCATAGGACGAATTAATTTCTGGAGCCGTTTTACTAGTCAGATACACATCATATGGCTCATTTTCGGAAAGCTCTCGTTCAGATCTTTCTAGTGAGCGAATAAAAAGTATGTAACTTTGAACATAATGGAAAATAAGATGTTTCCAGTATTTCAAATCTCTTCTTTCGGTTAATTCCTCACATCGTGAGACAGATCAGACCGAAGATTATATCGCAGTTGTCTAACCTTTGTACTTATGTGATGTTTTCACATTTTACACAAATTAAAAATTAATTATGCTCAAGTATAAAACAATTATGTTCACCCCATAGCTAGCAAATCAAGATGGTTGATTCAATTTCAAAATATTTTCGTTTTTATTTTGATAATTTAACGTCATTATGGATACAGGGCTGGATCCAGCATGGCCAGGATTTTACACATCAGGGCCAAAATCAAGGTTGGCATCTACTGACGCCAAATTCGTGGACTGTGTCCACAGTTGCGGCGGCCTCCTTGGGTTCCCTATGGCTATTTGCCAAGCAGATTTCTTCCCCAATAGCGGGAATCACCCACAGCCAGGATGCGGTCTTCTCGATTTTGGTAAGTCCATTCCAGCGTATATCGAAGAAAACCGATATTAAAGATAAATAAATCTACAGAAAAACTGTTATCTACTTTAATCATTATGTTGACGAAAAAGGTTTCTTCCGTCTCCCTTTCCCAACTCATGGTCAAATATTTTTGCAACGTAAACAATCTCAAATTCCAGATGCATAAATAGTTCTTTCTCTACGAATTGGAAGCCGAAGCAAACATTGCTTCACTCATGGTTCAATTATAGCATTTACAAGTCAAATTAACCTTTTTACAAGTCAAATTAACCTTTTTACAAATCAAATTAACCTTTTTACAAGTCAAATTAACCTTTTTGCAAGTCAATTTAACCTTTTTACAAATCAAAATAACCCTTTTACAAATCAAAATAACCCTTTTACAAATCAAAATAACCCTCTTGAGCAATGCGCGAAAATCGTTGAAGTGCAAAGAAATAGGAGTACGGGTTTAACTGGCATTCCTTTTTCTTGAATTTCTACACCAGTATCAATTCTCAGTGTGATCTTCATGAATACCTACCCCAGTATTCCTTCTCACTGTGATCTTCAAGTAATTTTCATATCGCTCAACCTACTTTCGGAACTCTATATATTGATTGACCTCATTGCCTTCCTACCTCATTTTTTTGTTGGAAAATTTTGATGAATTTTTGGTTCGAAATTTGATATTTTTGTTGATTGAGTTTTTGATGGAACATTTTGATATATTTTTCGTTGGAAAATTGATATTTTTTAATTATTTATTATTACACCTACTTTGTCGTATTCAATGTATTCAGTTTCTTTTCTTTGCCCTTCAACGATTTTTGCTCATTGCTCAAAGAGGGTTATTTTGATTTGTAAAAAGGTTATTTTGATTTGTAAAAGGGTTAATTTGACTTGTAAAAAGGTTATTTTGATTTGTAAAAAGGTTAATTTGACTTGTAAAAAGGTTAATTTGACTAGTAAAAAGGTTAAATTGACTTGTAAAAAGGTTAATTTGACTTGTAAAAAGGTTAATTTGACTTGTAAAAAGGTTAATTTGACTTGTAAAAAGGTTAATTTGACTTGTAAATGCTATATACTTTCTATACAAGTTATATAATCCTAATTTCACGATGACCAAGATTTTCAATGATTTGCGCCTACCTCATTATCCCCGTAACATGGAATTAGATCGAATATAGTGATTTAAGCCAAAATGAAACTGCGACAGTAAACATTATTTCATATAGGTAGTGAGAATCAGATTCGGAAGATGCTCACAAAAGGTCTAGTTTGTTGCGTAATTCCTTACTTTTTCTTTTTTTCCGAAAGAGAGTTTATTCCCTTTAGGGATGTGTCACTGACCACAACATGCAACTGAAATCATCTTCTCTGAGCATCTTGTCATTGCCGTACAAGTGTAATTCATACATTTTCATGTCATAATATGATTGCAGGAGCATGCTCCCACGGAAGGGCTTTCGAGTATTTCGCGGAATCGATTGATCCGTCTCACATCTTCTCAGCTCAAAAGTGCGACTCGTATCTAGGACAAGGTCCCCACAATTGCACTGATGTAGGCGCACTAATGGGATATCCAGCCTCAGATAAGTAAGTTGAAAAGGACTGGAATGATGTTTGTACCCAAAATGTGCTGGCTTTCCAACTTATTTCTTCAAAATTGGTTTTTAGCGCATTTTTGTCTAAAATAAAGCTATTGCAATGACTTCAAAAATTTTAAAATCAACATTTTACAAAAATTTCATCGTAAAAATCCAATTGAGCCAATTTGAAACTATTCCTTGATTATAACATTTTTCATATGTTCATATGTATATATATTTATGCATTTATGGGTATCGTGTATTTATAATTGGTATTTATTTATATAGGTATGTATAAATTTATATTTATTAGGTATTTACCTATATGACACGTACATATATATATATAGGTATATATATATATATACGAATACACATCTCTCTGGGTCATTAAGAGACGATTGAAATTATAGAATCTTTCCTGATCAGCTGAGTGCGTTAAATTCTCTCCTGTTCGCCCTAGGGCGTTGAAATTTTATCGGGAGACTCATTGGGACGCTGAATGACGATTGAAATTATTGGCTCTTTTCTGATCAACTGAATCAGCTAAATTCACTCATGTTCACCTAAAGAAGTTGAAATGTGAGTGCTCCTTGACAGGTACAATGCAAATCATACATAATCTCATATACTACAAAATATATTCATGATTTACATATCCTTTCTTGCAGAGGAAGAAATTTGTGTATGTAATACGTAAGCTTTCATTTTCCCCTTAATCAAATTTCAAACAGGAAGAATAATTTAAATAAATTGAGTAGGTTGGTTCTTTGTACCAACAAGTCTGATCTGGAATTTTTATTGGATGTTTCCCATTGCTTATATGGTCTTTTAAAGCAATTTAAATTAAATAGAATGATTAGGAGAGATACATTAAAACCAAAGTAACATAAATGGAGGGACAAAACAGAGTTCAACTATAATAAATCGGATATACAATCACAGATCAGGTATAAGATCGAATGTAATTATAGAGGACAAAGCACTTGAACAAAGAGGGGATTATATCCCCCTATCCTAGGTTGTATGGCTATGCGGTTCTATAACGAGGTTGTGAGGCAAGAGTAGTAGCGAACTGTACACTTAAATTAGACTATACTATACTACACTTTAGACTTTCGCCCGTACCTTAAATTTTATCCTGCTTTCAGAAAATCACCTACTTATCTCATTTTATTATGCTTGTTTTTTATTCATTTTTTTCATTTATTTATTTATTTATTAGCGAAAGAATAAATAGATCATCTCATTTCCAAAATCTGGTATATCAGCTGGTGTGGTGCACATAAAACCAGACGTTATGTATCTGGCCTTGGATTTGGAACGACAGATTTGTTCTTTCGCTTAAAAAAAAAAATTATAATAACAATAAAATAAATAAATAATAATAAAATTACCGAATTCCGAGAACTTCAAGTGAATTTTGTAGGTAAACTTTGGTTTAGTAGTTCCGGAAAAAAGTTTTGGACAAAAAATGGCGGGTGGGTAGATTTTTTTTTTTTTTTTTCTTTCTTTTCAATGTCTTTCTAAAATCTCTTTTTCAAGTAATGCGTATACCAACAATAGCTTGTTGCTAAAAGTGCCTTCTATGGACAATATAATTATACAGGGTGTCTCACGTTATACCTGGAAAACTTTACCCAAGTATTTCGTAACTAATTTTCGAACGAATGTTCATCCTAGAGATTTTCATTAAAATGCTTTGTTTTTGAGTTATTCAATTCTTACGGATTTTTCCATAATTTAGACCTTAACTCACTAAAACGGCCATACCTCCCAGAGAAAATTCAAGTTTGATTTTACCGTTGGAAAGAGTGTTAAATTTCCAATCTCCCTAATGTATCATGAAAGTTTTATAAGATGGTTGAATTGGTGAAAAGTCAATCTGAAAAGTTAATTTTGTTCAATCTTCAGAATGACCACTTTTTTCCATACTCTGTAGGTCCAATAAAATTCTACATATCAAATTCAGCCTGTAGTCCTAAAATGTGTCCCACGGTGTAGTCAATTTTACTTTTACATTGCCAATCAGGGGGGGAAATTTGTCTGTTAATGTTGATAAACATAGTTTTTTTTTTCCAATGAAATCTAAGGTTTCTTGAAGTATGACCTTCTATGAATGGTAACTCTCGCATATCTCTCTAACCCCGTTATAACTAAGTTTCACATTTTAACGCAAAAATTTTAGTTCATTTGGTATGACAAATTTCATCTGATTTTAGGGCTAAAGTGTAAAATTTGGTTATAACGGGGTTGAAAGACATCCAAGAGTTACCATTCGATTCAGCGTGAAAAAAAAATCGTAGAAACTGACCCTGAACTCGTATTTTCATAGAAGGTCATTTTTCAGGAAAACCCTCGATTTCATTGAAAAAAAAAACAATGTTTTTCAACATTGAAAAACAGCTTTCTCCCCTAATTATCAAAGTAAAAGTAAAATTGGCTACACCGTTGGAAAGCTGAGATTCTGGCGCAAATTTTAGGACTGCAGGCTGAACTTTACATGTAGAATTTTATTAGATTTACAGAGTTCGAAAAAAGTGGTCATTCTGAAGATTTGGCGAAACTCACTTTTCAGATTGATTTTTCACCAATTGAACCATCTTGAAAACTTTCATGGTACATCAGGGAGATGGGAAATTTAACACTCTTTCCAACGGTGTAATCAAATTTCCCCAGGTAATTGAGGGAGTTATGGCCGTTTTAGTGAGTTAAGGGCCCGTTGTAGCCGTAACGTCGAAACTACCCCAGTGCTGCTGCTGTTAAGGTTGTGCGGAAATGTGAGAAACCTCTCAACCCACGTGTGCTCACATCTATCTCGGTGGAGACGACCAAGCCTAAGCTACCTGAGCTACCTACCTTGATTTGGATCGCAATAGCACAATGGTCCTTCAGGTCTGACATCAGGACGAGTGAACTCCCGTAGTAGGTTTTAGCTAGGAGTCGCTAGCAACTAATAGCCAAAACGTAGTGAAGCTGTATTTAGAATTGATTGAAATACGAGTAGGTATGCAAAGAAAACTTCAGTTTGTACAAACTCCAGGGATAGATTGCAGTGAGGCTGCATTTTGAACTGATAGATATAGGCAGGTATGCAAGGCCAACGACTAATGAGTCTCATAAAAAAAACCTCTTGTTAGAGTCGTTCATGCTTTTCGACTCTTTGAATATAATGGAATTAATTAACACATTTGTTATTGCAGGGTTTATTGGAATAATAAATGAGCAAATACATTTGAAAAACAAGACGGTCTCCTATTACTTGCATTGCCGTACCATAAATGGTAGACTGCGCGCATGCGCAAACGTCAACACATAATAACGTCGACTTCTTATCATCCATTAGTCCGATTTCGTTCAAACATGGGGATTAAGTGGGTATATGTTCCAGGAAAATTCCCTATGAATTATATCGCTATTGGTGGAGTAATAACTATAGCGCATGCGCAAAATTAAAATTAATCGACACAGACAAAACTCCGAGACTAATGGACCGATTTTTATGAAATTTTCAAGGACTGTGCGGTTTAGCTCCTAGACGTTCCTCTATAAATTTCATTGCCGTTGAACGCATGCGCAAACATTTCTTTTTTTTAAATTTTTTTAATTATATCGTCGACTTGTACTTTGTGCTTCAACCAATTCTATACGTCAATGTTAAGGCCGCCATTCACGACGGAGCCAGATGGCCTGAGGCCATTCGCTCGAGTCCATTTGGCCCCGGTCCAAATTAGGGGGGTCACACACGGGTACAAAGCCTGTAACGTTTTCTCGTTCTTCAGTCCTGGTCACCAAGTTCAGCATCTGACCTCACCAATTCACTTCATCATCACTTTATGAATTGTACCTCTTCAATTTTATTTCAGTATGAACAACGAGGAACTTGTTAACTTGGCTGCCGCTGCAGTTTGCATTTATATGAAGAAGAAGAAACCAAAAAGGTAGTGGCAGAAAGAATGGTTTTCAGCTCGAAATAACTTAACCCATGACAGGTTGATTGAACACCTACTAACATTAGAACCCGCTGAAGTCAAAAAATGACAAAATTGCGTATTGCGCACGCGCGCAAACGTGCGCGGTTGACATCAATTTTGTTATTTTAAATGAGACCCCCCATTTTTTATTGCAGATTTGAATTTACGTAAAATTTCATGGAGAAATGACCTTTCCGCTCTAAAACTGCAATAAATTGAGTTATCTAAGATATGTACCTACTTAATTGCCACGTGTAATACATGATTTTGGAGTATTTTTTCGCGCTGAACCTCATAATGGTGTCCATTTATTAATACTTGCAACACCAACTTGGACAACACCGAAAAACCTACATTTTAGTACGCTTTATGCTTTGTGGAAATGTGTAAGAAAAGTGCGCTTCTGATCAATTTTTCGGTATTTTCCCATGTTGGTGTTGCAAATATCAATGAATGATAAACGCAAATGGGCGCAATCCCGCTCTAAAAGCGCTATTACTGAGTTTTTGAAGATACTCAATTGTCACATGTAGTACATGATTTTAGAGTACCAATTTGTTCGTGCTCACCTCGTAATGGTGTTCATTTATTGATATTTGCAACATCAATTTTGGGAAAACACCGAAATATTGACCAGAACTGCACTTTTTTAACACATTTCCACAAAGCACAATGCCTATTAAAATGTAGGTTTTTCGGTATTTGCCCAAGTTGGTGTTGCAAATATCAATAAATGGACAGCATTACGTGGTTCAGCACGAAAAAATCATAACATGGGGCAATTGAGTATCTTAAAAACTCAGTTATTGCACTTTGAGAGCGGAAATGCTCATATTTGGAGCGAAACTGCGCCCGTTTGCGCGCACCTAAAAATCGAGTGATGGGTCATTTTTTCATGAAATTTTACGTAAAATTCAAATCTGCAATAAAAAAAAAGGGTCTTTTTAAATTTAAAATAACGAAGTTAATGTCAATTGCGCACGTTAGCGAACAAGCGCAATGAGCAATTTTATCATTTTTGAGATCTTCACAAAAAAAACATTGATTGCCCAATCAAAAAATTATTTTTTTTACCCATGTTAACGATTTTAGCAGGGGGGGGGGAGGGGGCGTTTTTGGGACACCCTTTATATATAAATATTCATCTTATCTACCTAGCTGATATTCTGGATATTTAACCGAAAATTTCTTCACCTTTCCATAATCTGGTCAACGAATTGCTGTAATCCCATAACATGTGTTGGCTAAAAACGATAATGGGGACTTTATTCTCGACTCTGTAAATAATCCCGGCCCGAAACCCTAGCACAATGAACAGTTTACGAAGTATCTTCCTCATCGTGTACCTTAGCCATCGTAAAAGTCACTCTACTCTCGACCCTCTAATTATGAAAGGATTAGGTAGGATTCGTTGCTTCGAGGTGAACGGTAGGTACTACACCTACCTGCATTACTCACCACTATTTCGACTTGGAGTCAATGACTCACAAGTCACTAAAATACCGTGGCGGTAACTGTTGGAAAAAGTGATGAACTATTTCGCACCCCTCGACCCCCTCAAACCCATAACGGCAGAAATTTCAGTTTTAGCAAGTTATTATACACACCGTTCAACCTGTCATCATCAAATTTTGGGAATAACTCTAGATTTAATATTTGGATGTTGGTATGAAGAGTTCTTTTCTCTGAGTCCCCCAAAAAAAAAAGTGTATTCAAATTTTTGGGAAATTTTAAATTTATCCTTCAACTCAACTTGAAAAAATGACTCATGATTAAGACATCCCCCCTAGCTATTTTTAGATCAGATCGAAAAAAAAGGATCTAATCGACCAAAACGCAACAGACCAGGTGAAACGGGCCCTCAAGGTCTAAATCATGAAAAACTGCTTAAAAATTGAATAACTCGAAAACATAGCGTTTAAAAAAAATCTGTAAGAGGAACTTTCGATCGAAAATTAAATTACTTGGTTGAAGTTTTCTGGATATAACGTGTGACACCCTATATATTATTGTTATTTCCATCAAACATGCTAACCAGCAATAGTTCATGAGTACCTAATCTACTTTAGTCGACGAGTTCTAAAAGAAGTTTGCCTTTAGGACTTGCATTATAGGGTGGGGTGGAAGGATTTGTAATTGGAGTGTGTGGATTGGAGATGAATTTCATTTTAATCATTTCATTCTTCAACTTTATGCTAGGTATAAAAGACCTTGTTTGAAATTGCAGGTTCCTTGGGAATTATTATTTGAAAACTGAAAGCACATATCCGTATGCCAATAACAAGACGTCAAGTGAATAACCACAGCGGACTCTGAAGTTGATCCTTCTCCTTGATGTGTGACGGGATCGACTTCTACATCCCGTTAACGAACCATATCATTACATTAATAAATTGTACAGTTGTCTCATGACTAATAATTTTATTCATTAAATTTGTTCACGTAATCCAACATAAGCATGTAGCCATAAGAAGTAAATTATCTTAAACTATTGAGAGGAAGAGGCGCGATTCAATTTTATCATTGACTAATTACAAGGCCCAGGTAAGTAGGATGTTTATAACCTACCTATTCAACTTTATCTTTAGTGAACAAAACAGTGTGCTCATAAGTGAGGAGAAGAAGGATCTCAGATCTTCACTATAATTGCCTGACGTGAGAACGAGGTTTTGTGAACATTTTCATTGAAGACATCAGTAATTTAACTAATTTAGGCCAGAGTATTTGAAGAAAATAAGTAAATTTCATTATCCTGCCCCTAATATTCCAGGAAACCAGAAGACGTGGTGGTAATTCGATTAGAATCGTCTAACTTTCATTAAATTTAATTTGATTAAAATTTTACTACAGGATCCAGACGGTGAGTGCACCAAGTAAATATTCTAGCCACGCTACATCCAACAGCATTTTAAGTTATTTTTATACGTAAATTCGTGGCTATTAATATCCAGAACATGCGTAATGCAGGGATCGTATAATCCTTTTGACAAGTTTCATGTCTTTAGTCGTTACAAGTCTTTTTTATTGTAGGATGTTGAAATTTGACAGGGAACTTCTTAGGGGCATCAAGCGACGAATAAAATTATGGGCTCTGTCCTTATCAGCTGAGTGAGATAGAATATCTCCTCTTCGCTGTAGGATGTTGAATTTTTACAGAGAGCCTCTCAGGGATATCAAGAGACGAATTAAATCATGGGCAGTATCCTAATTAGCTGAGTGTGCTAAAATATCTCCTGTTCACTGTAGAAAGTTGAAATTTGACAGGGAGCCTCTCTGAGACATCAAGAGACGAATAAAATGATGGTCAGTTTCCTGATCAGCTGAGAGATCTGAAATATCTCCTCTTTGCTGTAGAATGTTGAAATTTGAAAATTGACAGGGAGGCATAAAACGGATCCCTTTTTTTAAAATCGCAAATAGAAAAAAAACCAATCTTCTAGAGAGACGAGCATTTGACAAACCTATATAGAATCGGCATAGTACGTTTCACTTCCACGCCTAAGATTTAATAATATTGTTGGGATTCACTAGTTGAAATAGTCAGGTGCTATTTCAGCCTTGGTTACCTTCTTTGTTGATACTTGAAATGTTGGTTGTTAATAAATGTTGCATTCTTGTTCGGTTCTCGAATCTAACGTGTTGTGATTCCAAACTTAATTCATTGTACTTTTACCTAGTTCAGAACACTGGTGGCAGCGGTGGGATAGTTATCATGAGCACACGTTCTGGGTTGCCTTTCCGTGTAGATGCAACGGATGGTGAGGTTGTGGATAACGAGTCGACAAATGAAGTGATAGATGATCAGCATATTGAACACGTTTTGACAAAAGCTGGTGGTGAACAACAGAACATGCAATATTTCCGAGATTTAATCATTCAAGAAGTAGGGGAACAAGTAAATGAATCTATGAGGGAGCTTCGTGCTGCGTTACGCGAAGATTTAATAACGACATTTGGACAAGTTACTGTCAACCAACCTGACCCTGATAAGTTGCATCCGGTTGACATGCACAGAGCCCACGAAATGGAAGATCAGGCAATACCAAGTGGATCCAAGATTTGGAAACCCCGAGCCTTTGATGGAGGCGCCGATTGGAGATCATACCTCAGGCAATTTGAGGCTATAGCCGAAACAAATGGTTGGTCCAACCATCAGAAGGCCATGGGGCTTGCAGCTGCTCTGTCCGGCCCTGCGCTTACTGCATTGCTTGAAATGCCACCACAGTATACTTACAGTGATCTAGTCGCCTCCCTAGAAGGACGCTATGGTGTACAGAATCAAGCGGAGCTCTGCCTTGCTCTACTTCAAAGTCGCACTCAATTACCTACGGAGGACATCTCAACATATCATCAAGCAGTGAAGGAACTTGCGCGTAAAGCGGGATTGGATTCTAAAAGAGATAGTGAAGTAGCAAGCTATTTTTTTAAGGGACTTCAAGACCCCAAGCTCAGAGAATGGGTAACAAATGTATGGCCTGCCTGTGGCAAAACAAGCTTGACAGATGCCTTGATATTAGCATTGCGCATGGAGGTTGCCAATAGAGCTAGGCCTATCAGATGTGCAACCGTGGACCAGCTACCGGAAGAAGAGGTAGAACAACTTTACCAAGTAAATCAGCAACGATTATGTTGGCGCTGTGATTCCTCACGCCACATATTTCGCAACTGTCCAACTCGGAGGCAAAGAACAAGAAAAGATTCTACTAACCAAAAGGAAAAACTTGCGGGAAACGACGACCGGTCGGCCTGAGGGGTGCTGACCCGACCGGTAAATCAACGGCACCTACATTGCATTCCGCCATTTCATCTGAAACTTATTGTTTACATCGTTCATCCTCTAATGAAAATACAATGACAAATGATGTTGTTTACAGAGTAGCTTCTTTCATGTCTCTGACATTATCTGGGAGGATCAATAAGGAGCCTTGTAGACTAGTTGTTGATACTGGAGCATCACGGACTATTGTGAATGGCGACATCATGAGGCGCTCTGGGGCTCAGTTAAGGTCAGCCGGTTCCATAAGTCTCCGCGCTGTGTCTGGTGACACTGTTCCTGTGTTGGGAGAAGCTGACCTAAATTTTGACATTGGTGATGGTCAACCAAGAAAACATACCAGCCTAGTAGCGAATATTCAAGAAGAATGCATCTTGGGACTGGACTTCCTAGCCATCCACAAATGTGTCATTGATCCAGCTAACTCTGTTGTTCATGCAGGGGGAAAACAGCTTCCAGCACTGGCGGTAAGTGAAGAAGAAATCTTTGAGGAACAGATCGGAGAAGAGAATGAAGGTTTTGTGACATTGAACTACTACGAGGAAAACAGAATAGCCACATGTATAATGAATACGCCTGATCATACAAAAAAGTTGATACTAGGGGACGAACTGTTGCCAGAACAATTGTGTGATGTACAGCGACTCATAGGTGAGTTTGCTGACATTTTTGCTCGTGATGCCTCAGACATGGGTAAAATTGAAGGTTGTACCCATACCATAGATGATGGTGCAAATCATCCCATTCGCCAAGCTCCTCGACGGCTACCTCCCGCGCGGTTGGGAGAAGTTGATAAACTTGTGGCGGAAATGGAAAAAAATGGCATAATTGAGCCATCTAAGAGCCCTTGGGCCAGCCCGATTGTGCTTGTAAAAAAGAAGGATGGAAGCACCCGATTTTGCGTAGATTACCGCCGATTAAATGACGTCACCAAAAAAAGATTCCCATCCCCTCCCCAAAGTTGACGAGCTAATCTGTGGTCTTGAAGGAAGTAGCTGGTTTTCAACCTTGGACCTCCAGAGTGGGTACTGGCAGATTCCTATGGCAGAGGAGGATAAAGAAAAAACGGCATTTTGTACGCCCTGGGGGCTTTGGCAATTCAAGGTTATGCCATTTGGACTTTCTAATGGGCCAGCTACATTCCAAAGAGCAATTGGTCGAGTATTACATGATTCCATTCGACATGGTAGGGTCAAGGTGTACCTGGATGATGTCCTTCTGGACACAGGGACCTTTCAGGAGCACATGAGTTGGCTGAAAAAAGTGTTCGAAACATTTCGTAATGCCGGGATTAAATTAAATGCTAAAAAATGCCGTTTGTTTGGGCGGAGAGCTTCATATCTGGGGTTCATTGTATCAAAAGAAGGAGTGGCTACAGATCCTGAAAAAGTCGAAAAAGTAATCCGGTGGCCTGTTCCTACAACAGAAAAGCATCTGCGCTCATTTCTAGGGTTCTGCTCGTACTATCGAACTTTTGTGCCAGATTTTGCCAAAAGAGCGAGTACATTATATGCCTTGCAAGACCAACCAAATTTTACATGGAATGAGACGGCTCAAGCGGCATTTGATGATCTGAAAACATGTTTGGCACAACCCCCTGTCTTGGCTCATTTAGACCCTACCGCTCCTTTTGTTCTCGATACTGATGCGAGTGACCACGCAATTGGAGCTGTTCTTTCACAAATTCAAGATGGTAGGGAGAAGGTCTTGAGCTATTTCAGTCGATGCTTGAAGAAAGAAGAAAGACGTTACTGCACAACCCGGAAGGAGCTCTTGAGCCTAGTGGAAGCTTTGAAGCAATTTAAATCATTTGGCCTACAGTGTGGAGCACCATTCAGAGTTCGAACGGACCACGCTTCGCTGCAATGGCTGAGGAATTTTAAGGAGCTTGACGGTCAATTGGCGAGGTGGCTAGAGGGAATAGCATCATACAACTTTCAAGTCGAACATCGACCTGGACAGAAACATCTGAATGCCGACGGACTATCAAGGCGGCCATGTGAAGTTGATAAATGCAAGTACTGTCCTAGGCAAGAACAAAAATTCCCCACGGACTTCGGCACAACCTACTTGACGCGCATTCAGCCACCTCACGAGGAATGGGTTACACTACAAAAAGAGGATAAAATCCTAGGACAGGTTTATCAGTGGGTAGTGGAGAAAAGACGACCAGATTGGCAAAAAATAGTTGGCCTGGGAGAAGAAACGAAAGCGCTATGGGCCATGTTTGACTCCCTCTCAATAGAAGATGAACTGTTGGTGCGACGTTGGGAAAATGCGTCTGGGAGGTGCACTACAAGTCAACTATTGGTGCCCAAATGTTTACAAACGGACTTGGTGGGGGAAGCTCATAGGTTGGGACATTTCGGGAGGAGGCGAACTCTGAATTTCATTCGCAATCAGTACTATTGGCCCGGGATGTCCAAGGACGTCAAAATAGTCTGTGCATCATGTGAAACGTGTGGTAAACGAGGGAAGTTTGCCCCTAAGAAAAAAGCTCCTCTTCAGCCATATTACTCTGGGGTTCCTTTCGAGCGGCTATTTATTGACGTCCTTGGTCGTCTTCATCAGACTAAACGGGGTAATCAGTACATTGTAGTTGTATCGGATGCATTCACTAAGTGGCCGGAAGCCTTTGCGGTTCCCGATCAACGGGCGGAGACCATCGCTAAAGGCCTTGTGGAGACGGTTGTGTCACGATTTGGAGTCCCTAGAGAACTTCACTCTGACCAGGGGACTATGTTTGAATCTGAAGTGTTCCAGGAGATGTGTCAACTGCTCAACATCCACAAAACTAGAACAACTCCGATGCACCCCCAAAGTAACGGTCAAGTCGAAAGACTGAATCGAACCCTCATTGACATGCTTGCAAAGGTTGTGGACGACAGACAGGATGACTGGGATGAAAGGTTACCGTGGGTGTTGTTAGCCTACCGAGCTTCAGAACATGCCGCCACTGGATTCTCTCCGGCTAGTCTGGTAATGGGACGAGAGGTGACGCTTCCTTTGCACTTGCAAACGGGGAAATCGCCAGATGCTACTACGGTCACCCAGTATGCTCAACAGTTGAACACACACCTGGAGGAAGTTCATCAAACAGCGCGACAACATCTTCAAAAAGCTCTAGAAAACTCAAAAAGACGTTACGATGTTCGACGAGACATACCCCGCTACCAAGTTGGCGAGAAAGTGTGGTTTCACTGGCCTAGACGGAGAGTGGGAGTCACCCCGAAGCTGCAGTCGCCTTGGGTTGGGCCTTGTGTAGTTTTAAAGAGAATATCAGACGTTGTTTTCAGAATACTGACACCTAATCGTAAGCGCAAAGTGGTACACGCAGATAAGCTGGCGCCCTATCGATCACCAACGGCTCATCCTTCAAAGGGGAAGGGGAGTGATGTTGGGATTCACTAGTTGAAATAGTCAGGTGCTATTTCAGCCTTGGTTACCTTCTTTGTTGATACTTGAAATGTTGGTTGTTAATAAATGTTGCATTCTTGTTCGGTTCTCGAATCTAACGTGTTGTGATTCCAAACTTAATTCATTGTACTTTTACCTAGTTCAGAACAATATATGTTAATAATAATTTTTGAATACATATGAAATCACACTTCAGCCATTCAAGAGCCACTCCAAACGCCTTCAGTAATATACGCTCAGATATTAGGTTGTACCTACTCAATATTAGAACTTTGAAATGGCCAAACTCGAATATGACGGTTCAATGTTCAATATCTTCCAGATAGCTAGAATTCAATCAATGGCATTGATGAATCACCGCAAAAGTTCAAGATTAGACTAAGTACTTACTTGAAGTGTTCGGTATCTATGTAGGTACGGTTGTAAGGTCGATGATACAAAATTACGGCAACATAGGTTTTTAGGGAACTTTCTTCTGAAATAGAATCTTTAAAACAGCTTCAATTAATTGAAAAACGAAATTTTCGAAAATGTTTATCGTAGAAATCTATTTTTGAACATTCAGGAGCGATTTCTAGGTTGTAACATTTTTCATATGTATATTATACCTTTGCAATGGAAACCTTTGACCTCAGATTCGAAATCCACGCACTTGAAAACCCTCTTGTTTCAATTTCCAGATTAAAAAGACAGTTTAGTTTGGCCAATAAACACGATGGAAGATCACGCGTAAAGTAGTAGTGCAAAGGAACTGAGGGTTCTCCCCAGGCAGGCGTGACGTCATCGTCGCAATTAATTTCAAGAGCCGTATTACTGGACAGATACACATCATATAGCACCTTTTTGGAGAGCTCTTACTCAGATATTTCTATTGAGCAAATAAAATATCTCCTAGGAGTAATTATTTGAGCACAAAAGGTGACATTATTTTTGCATAAAAGCTACTCAAATTTCAGATTTCGCTTTAAAAGATCATCGGGCGAAAAAGGGGATGAATTGAAACTGGAAAATGTGCACAAATATATGTAAAAGCTGACGTAGATACTTAAAACAGGCAACTATCATATCCTATATATTTGTTTATACTGCAGAAGATTAGTTAGAAAAAATGTGTCTTTCATAAATTTGAATGTTGGAAAGTTGAATATTTGCATAAATTGTACTACAATTTAAAAAAAGTGCATAAAATTACTGCAATGTTCAAAATAATTGTCTTTCAAGTAGAAATTTTAATATAATAGAAACAGCTATCCACTCACCTCTATATCATCCCCTAATTATCCCCTCTACCCTCCCTCCTCGACAGAAAATCCGATATTCCCAAGGTTTGTTGCACAACTAAACTGAACTTGGAATCGAAAAAAGAAAGAAACTCGAAATCGGTTGAGGATTGTGGTCTGCGTAGAGTCGACAAAATTAGTCACTTTTTTTTCTTTTAAACAAAACTCCCCTTAAAGGCGGAGGGGGCACACCATTAAATAAAAATAAACAAATAAAATAAAAAGTGGGGAGGACGCCCAGGTTTACCCGACGCCGGCTCTTGGGATAAGGGAAGTTGCAGGATGAGGAGGAAGAATGGGATGAAAGGAAGTGCTTTTATAAAACGACCATCAGTTCAAGTAATCACCCCTCAGGACGCGGGTGGTGATACCACGGAGCACTCCTGCTGAGATGCCCAACTCAAGTAACTCCGTGGCGCTTTTCCCGCACCACACCCCGCGCCATGACACGGTTGCAGCCATGACCTTGATGTTATTGGGTGCCACTCCTTTTAGCTCAGATTTTGCTTGTCGCAGATCATTTCTATCATATTTACTTTTCTTAGCCCGCCAGGTCTGCTCCATGTCCACGCTGCCATTGACAACCTGGACATCCAGGATTATGGCAGACCCATCGGGCTTGACAGCAACGATATCCGGCTTCTTGCCCCGGTCACTCGGCATTTGATATAGTCTCTCTCTCTCAACAGCTCAACCGCTGGATGAAAAAGCGCCTGCTATCTGCTTGGTGACCGCATCGTGAGGGAGAATGCGGCCACCATGAGTCCGAGGACACTGCTGCACCACATGATAGAGATTCTCATTTTTACCCCGACAGGCACTGTCCCACGACTACTCCGTGAACACCTCACCGATGTGGCTAGTGTAGCCACCCGGACGGCATGAAAACGGCAGTAGTCGCGGGCCCCAACGCCCTCTGAAGCCCATTCCACCCACTGGGAAGAAAAGGGGGATGTTTTCCACACACAAACACACACACGCAGAGAGAGAGAGAGAGAGAGAGAGAGAGAGAGAGATAAACCTAGGTTTTCCCACGGATTCGGTCTTAGAATGGTCTGAAACCTATTTGTATGCCCCACCCCCCCACCCCCCTCATGCTTGGATCGTCCCCCTACACCCCTGGCTCAATTCAAATGCGTCTCTCTTGTTAACGAACCCTTGCCTATAAGACAGCTTCAGAGGGACGTCCTAAAAAACAGCTGGGGACCATTTCTGTAAATTGGTAGTTGCGTCAGGAGGTAGTTCCTGTGGCCCACAGAGGTATAACCTGTGGGTCATGTGGTGGGGAAGGTCTGGGCTCTGGGGAAAGGCGCTCATCATCCCAACAGAATAGCAGAGTGACGACGTCAGAAAGCGTTCGAGTGGCCCTCATTTACCCCACTAGGCACTTAGTCACTCCATTTTACGGTAGTGAGGAAGTGTGGGGGGGATTTTTTTACTCTAGGTTGATCACTTCTTTGTTTAAAAAGTGAACAAAAAATACAGATTCTCCAATCACAAACACTTGGAGGTTCAATCGAATGTTCGCACGTACGAGTTATATTTAGGTTTGATGATCTTAGATATATCATACGTTACAGTCAAGGGTACCTACCAGCTGTGCTCTTATCGACCTGGAGTGTATAAATATGTACCTTTGGTGGTCACATTGTTGACTATTTGCTAATTGATATGCTCTCCCTATCAAATGAGTTCTCAATAATCGTTTAAAATCAGATTGCGCCGTTACGTTGACGGCATTTTTCTAAATACCGAAGTGTTATCAAGGTTTGGTATGGAGCACGAAATTTGTTTCGGTTGGGTATTATGTCTTCTTTTGGCAATCGGTAAGTACTTTAAGGTAGAGCTAACGAATTGAAACAACTAAATTTGAATTATTCTCGAGGGGATTACGACTTTCCACAAATGTTCTGGCTTAGATGTGTAATGACAACCTGCAGAGAAATTAGAATACAAAAAAATAACTCAGTTAATTCAAACTTGTGAGCTTTAGAATTATAGCAGAATATCTCAATAGATTTTAATTCTTCGTCATCTTTCCGTCTCATTGTATCACATTGTTACTAGTAACATATATAACAAAGTCTCTAACATAATTTAATTAAAGTTATAATGTAGACTGACAGGAAATTCTAGTTATCCGATAGAAACTTGAATTATTGGTCGAAAAATGCGCGAGGCTGAGACGGATAGGCTCGAAATGACGGTGTAGTTTGAGGTTTCCCTAAGGACAGTGGAATATGTTAGATATCGATCAACCGGGACTCATCCACAATTTTAATGTATAAACTTTAATACATCATCAAAAACCACTAAAACCTCGATGAAATGGCTTACCTTCTGAAATACAAAAAAAAGTACCTATTTGATATCTCGCGGAATTTCTTCTTTTTTATAGTGTTTTGTATTCATGCAGTTATTGGTGCGCATTCAACACAAACTTTTATCTTCTACAACTATTGACTAGGATTATAAATTTATAGGAATCTTAAAGCTGAAAAAAACTTTTCTGTTTTACGTTCATGTTTCAAAATTATTTCACTTCCTTATTTTCTATTGTTTTGGCCTATTCTTGGTGCTCAATCGACACAAAATTTAATTTCCTACAACTTTTCTGTGTTACAAAAAACAGTTAAAAATTTGGTTAAAAGCAAAAAATTAATAAATACGTTTAAAAAAAATTTTTGGAAAAAAAAGAAAAAAAAGCCAGAACCGTCAACTATGGTTATAAGAACATGGGGTACATTCGAAATCAGCGTAAAATTTCCTATAATAATAGCTCATAAAATCAAAATTGTGCGCCAGATGTGGAATCGTTCCCATTGTGTGGCGGAAGTCTCGCTAACACACATTTTTTGGTGAGCCTATACCCAAAGTGAACAATTCTGCAATTTCCCCTCAGAATCAAAATTGTTTTTGCACTTTTTTTTTTTTCATTTTACACCTATAAACAGCTTCCAAAAAATGTTTTCCTACACATAAAAGTGTTAGAAAAACAAATTCTGCATCAATTGATAACCATAATTGTAAAATACGTGGAAAAATTAGAAATTTGTTGCTTTCCCATATCGGAAAAAAACATTTTCAGGACATAAACATTTGGGGAGTTTTACGAAATTGAAAACGCAATAACTTTTTTTTCCCCATATTTTGTAAAACTCCTGGTGATCACTCTGCTCAGAATTTAATCCAATATGTGTTACCAATAATGATTTGAACGGTGGTAGGGATTAAATTAAATAATACGTAGAAAAACTTCTTTTTTTTTTTTTTTTAGAACGCTAGAGTTGCCCATTATGGGAACAGGAATATAGGGTATATTCGGTATATTAGATATATTTGATGATTTTCTCCTAATTTGTCAATCTGTACTGCTTACTTTATTTGATGTCAAGATACAGAGAAACATAATAAAATAGAAATTCAAAGTAGAGGTACTGAAGCTCATGAGCTGTGCAGCTCGATACTATAATCACCGAACATTAGGACGGCAGAATCCGTAGAATAATGGGTGTATGTATAAACACATTGGTAAGTAATGCATTATAGTAATGCATAGGACGTCCCAGTGAATGGATTTTTATAATGTTGGTGTGAATTAAACAAGAAAAACAAATATATATATATATATATATATATATATATATATATATATATATATATATATATATATATATATATACCGAATTCGTAACGGAACAAAATACGAATCACGAAAATCGGTCGAGATTTGTAGCATCGGCAGCGCTTGAAAGAATCGGTAACTATCCCGCCCACCTCCCACTTCGACAGCAAATCCGAAATTCTCAAGGTTTGTTGCACAACTAGACTAAAATTGGAATCGAACAAAATAAGAATCAAGAAAGTCGGTTGAGAATCGTAGCCTGGGTTGCGTTGACAAAATTTGTCGAACAAAACATATATAATTTTCGGCTTTACCCCCTCCATTACTCCTCTTCCATCATGTAATTCGAAATTTCCGAGGCTTGTCACACTAACATTGGGATTGAACAAAGAAAGAATCTCGAAAATCGGTCGAGAATTGCGGTCTAGGCTTAGTCGAAATTTTTTTTCACAAACACACAAACCTATGTTTTTTTTTTCCCACGTAATCGGTCGCGGTATGACGTTATTTATTTATTTTATTACCTTCTATTTTTTCTCGTGCTTGGGTTGTCCCGCACCCTCTTGATCAATTCCAATAGCTCATCCCTCAACTGACGAAGCCTAGCTTCAGAGGGTCGTCCTAAAAATTGGGTACAGTGCAAAATTACCTGAAAGAATAGTGCAACTTTTTTAATCAGTCAGAATCGCAGGTTTGGTCCCACTATGCTGCATATGGAGGACGATTAGGCTTTATATTATATATTTTGTATATTCAGTTATTAGAATCTGTGCATCGCAAAATATAAAGTGTAGCAGATTATTTCACAAAGTTTTATTATTTCTGTATTAGATAGCGCTTCTACGCTGATCACTGGTCTATAAAATTATTAAACACAGTATATATACCTAGTACTCTTGTACCGAAAACATTGGTACGTAATAATAAACATCTGCACTCAAATGAACAATGGAATGCAATGAACCAAATCGGTTAATAAGCGAATATGGAATCCACAATATTTATCTAGTATTTACTCCACGACTTAATCATTTCGAGTATGTTTTTGAACGTGTACTACATGTACATATTCATGATACGTGCAACACAGAGTCCATCACTCTTTCAATGAGACACAACAAATTTACTTTATGACATACATCAATATTAGGTAAGTATATGTAAATAAATTAATTAATAATAATAATAATAGTTAATTATTAATAATAAATGTATGGTTCAGGTGCGAAGAGCTTACCGACAACGTCACCAGAGAATTTAAATTCTGATGGTACGCCCTATCAAAGGGCAATTTGGCCCTTTACTCCTGATGATTACAATTCGACAGTCTTATTTTTTCTATTCACAAAGTAAGTTGCAGAATTAATTTATAACGTATAATACTAACACTATTAATACAATTAAAGTGCAATAAATCATAAATAAGTGTATGAATTTAGTTCATTAAAGTGTACATTCGATTCACTTTCATAGATATTCAAGGTTGATACATCCTTAATAACGTAGGTAATCTAAAAGAATCGAGCTTACCACTCGACCTCACTGTAGTAGGTTTAGGTAAGCACATTCTCCTATTTTTGACGGGAACCACAGCGATTTTCAACATCATAAGCTTGAGAATGAAACAAACTATGGATTCAACGTTTCAAATAAGTAGACATTTAAAAAGTTACATATTAGATCCTATGAATTTTGATTATCCGGGAATAGTTTTTCACTTTTTCAGTTTTAAATTACAGACAGAACATCGATGATCCACTTCAGCTCAGGATATATGACGCGGAGGCGTTAAAATCTTCATACTTTGAAAAGGGGAAAAAAACTATAGTGGTCATTCACGGTTACCACAACAATGTTAGCTCACCCGTCACTCAGAAAGTAACACATGGTAAAATAATAAGCTATTGAGCATTTCAAGCTAATTTTGGGTGCATATAGAGGCTACGTGTTAAAGGATAAGATATAAGGGAGTTTGTACTAACATGGAGGAAGGATACGGGAAATTAAATGTTCAAATGGAATTGAGTATGAATCTGTTCTTTGTGCGCCAGGCATTGGTTATTACGTACGTTGTGCATGTTTACGTGTGTGTAACTAATATCATAATCTGATTCCAAGACATTCAAGGTTGACTTAGAAAGTATTACCAACATGGTGTAATGAAATTTGGAATGTAAGGGTTCAAAAACTATTGTGATGATATTGGGGTTCCAGGATGGAGCTGCTCTTTCGTTGGGGCTGCAGTTGTGAACCGAAAACATTTAGCTGACAAGAACTGACTTATCGCAATATTTTTTTTTTTAACATGTACTTGTGTCATGTTTTACCGCTGGATTTTTTGCTTGAAAATTAAGCGAAATTCAGCGCGAGTCGACATGTTTTATATTGATTTTTTACGTACAACCAATGCGTTGCTATAGGAAAGTGTAACTCCCTCAGTTTTCATATCAAGAAAACCGTTCGCCACTTGTTGGAATGCGCTCATTTTTTTCACATCTCCACCATCCACAACAAGGAGAGCCAATCCAGAGACAGCAAAACCCAACCATCTCCTCTGCAAGAGACAGGAAACCCCAAAAACGCCCAAAACCCATTTTTTCAGTACCGCCAAGAAGTGGATGGAGTTTTGAACCTCCGTTCATGGCCACCAACTCGAAAGCACACCATCCAACGACCAGACTACCCCTAAGAGCCATTCCTTCAGAGTTCAATGTTGGGGGACACGAAGTCGCAAAATTGGGAGTTGATAAGAAAACCAGGATTTCAGAAGACACTATTTCCGAACCACATTTTACCACAGTCAGCAATCATGTTCCCAAAGTTGTGGAAATACCTACACCGAAGAAAAGCAAGCGAGACACTCGTACCCAGATATGGAAGGACCAAAGTTACAACAATTCACCCAAGAATAACATTTTCGAAAAATGTCAAGATGATGTAGACACATTTTCCCCAAACATTCAGGGAGTCATCTCACGTGTCCAGACAGCCACAAAATCCAGTCACCGGCCACGAACCCGGTCCCAAAAAAGACACATATTCCCAAAACCTTCAGGGAGTCATCCCAGGTGTCCAGACAGCCACGAAACACAGTCACAGGACCAATCACAAAAAAGACAAGTTTTCTCCAAACCTTCAAGAAATCATCCCAGGTGTCCAGACAGCCATACAATGCGGACCGGGACCGGTCATGAACCCGGTCACAAAAAAGACATTCTTTTCCCCAACTTTAAGGAGAACATCATAGACACTCCAGGAGACACTACTGCAAGCCATGGACCTGGTCACGAACCTCGTCACAAAAAAGGCAATTTTTTCCCAGATCATCGAAAAGTCATGCCAGACACTTAAGAAGCCACTCCTGAAAATCACGGACCTGGTCATAAAAAAGTCACGATTTTTCCAAATCATCAAGAAGTTATGCAGATACTCCTGACTTTCCTGAAAGTCACAGACCCGGACACAAACCCAGGCACAAAAATTCAAGTTTTTCCCGAACCATCATAAAATCATCCTAGACACTACAGGAGACATTCTTTAAGCCACGGACCCGGTCACGAACCTGGTAATAAAAATACAGTTTTTCCCATATCATCAGGAAGTCATGCTGGACACTCCAGAAGCCATTCCCCAGAGTCATGGATCCGGTGATGGACCCGGTAATGAAAAAGGCACGTTTTTTCCAAATCATCGGGAGGAAATCCCAGACACTCCAGAAAACATTCCCAACAGTCAGGGCCCCGGTCACAAAAAAGTCACGTTTTCCCCAGGCCCTCAGAAAGACATCCCGGACAACCGAGAATCAGCCACCGAAGCCGCAGCCGAGGAATTCTATAAAAGTCCTGGGCTAGCTTTGATTAAATACTACTTACTTTATGAGATTTGTTGAGAGTTTTTGTCAACTGGTTGATATTTAGATCATGGTTTTCTATATTCATTATGAGTAAGTCTGCCAGGTATATTGGTAACCAATTCTTTCACGGGATTTTAAGTCTGGAAAACAAGCTACATACCTTCGTCATTGCACTTCCTATCGCATGGGCCCCACCAACTATTGTGACATCATTGTTACGATACATACATCTAAAATACTAAATGCATACATTTACATTCTTTAAATATTAAATACCTGTCTGTAAATTCCCAGGGGGTGGGAGGGGGGGTAAACTATTGAAGCATATAATAAGTGGATGGCGATGGCTCACATCTTGTTTACCAAGTGTAAAGCGAACTCTATACTTCCACAACCCTAGCCATAAATTGTAGTCTATATAAACACCAAGGTTGCTTGAAAATGGTTGGCTGTTGTACAACGTCACGAGGGTGTATAGACCATAAAGTGCAGAATATAGCTACGCAGGGGCCTGAAACTTTCTCACACACCACAAAGAAAAACAACTTGCACACTGAACAAGCACCTAAAGGCTCCTTGTTACACGAATGGATCAGTGGTGCATCGAGGATCAAATGAGAGCATAGTGGGCCCCACACTTCCTTTGATTAAGTCTCTTGGGTCATCTTCCAGGCAGAGGTCCATGCGTAACGGCTGTGTGCTGATGAAAGAATAAGCATCTCAGTGGTGCGAAGGTGAATGTTTTATCATACATTCAGGCTGCTCTAAAGGCCACTGCTTCAAGTCACTCTGCTCTGGATTCCTGGCCAAGAGGGCAATAAAGCCGCTGATCTTCTTGCTAAAGAGGAGCAGAGTTCCTGACCAGAACCGATTCTAGGATCCACCTAAAGCGGTGCAATACAATGTGTTACAAAAACCACAAAATGTGGTTAACAATTGGGAGAGAAAAAAATGAGTACCTACAATACCGGCGAAATCTCCTAAGCCTACGGTCAGGTAAAACTATTTGTGACATTCTTGACAAAGAAAGTGACTGGTCAGTTGTGGTACGATAAGAATACTCTCGTAGGCCCATTAACTGGCCGTAGCCCACTATGGTACCACTTTGAGGAAAATTGGGTAACTAACAACGGCTGTTGCTCAGTGAAACAGAAACAGATGATACCAAACACACCATGTGCTATTGCGATGCACTTGGTCGAATCAGACACACTATTAAAAAAAAAAATTATACTATGCTTCAGATGGTTTAGTCGAATAATTTTCTTGTATGGTACTATCAAACTGATATAGATGGAAGCACGTTGCTGCAGATGTGCCAGTTAGTTGTTCTATGGTATGGACATATATGAAGAGCTGCCCGTGTAGAGAGAACGAGTCTGTCTCGTGAATCATTTAAATCATTCGATAGGTAGCGGCTTTGGAGCTGTTAAGAGGTTAAGACTTTCAAAACATGTTACACTCCACTTACGGAGTATTTCAATTTTCTTTTCCCCTCCAAATTACTATGTAGGTATACTTAATAATAAATGTTGAGACCAATATTTTTTGCTGTGGATTGTCCTTCAGTAAAGCAAAATTAGACTTGTATCGAAAGTTACTTAGGTACCTAGGTATTCAAAGAATCAAACTAGGACGGTTTTTCTAACTGAAAGTTCAATAAATTCATAAATTAAATCATTAAATGTCAAGTTTATCTGGTGAGTAGTTTTATTCCTTGGATGGGGTTAGATGTTATGTGTATCGAAAAGTTGAAGGAACATTATTAGATGAGATTGTTTATTCATGTTTTCAGTTAACAAATAAATTATTAGAAAAAACATATTTGGATGCTCCTTAAGTTTTGCATTTGCTCTTCCGATGTATATTTGACCAAAACTTTTCAATTCATAATCTTTTCCTAGTAGGTATGATTTGCTGAATAAGAATGGCTTGGAAATGTCTCAAAGAACATATCTTTGAACATTTAAAATTGCAGATCAACCCTAGATAACGGCTACCAACTTTGGAAAGATGATGTGACAGCGCTGAAGTCTTCTGATTTTGACGTATCAAGGAAGAAAACGTTAGTGTTGATGCACGGTTACTGGGACATCTTAGATTCCGCTTTTGACAACCATTTCAAAGATGGTAACTTTTTATTCCAAGAACACTTCTTGTTTCTCCATTGTCCGTTTTTGCTTCTAACGGTAGTTCGCTTTGAACCTGCCGTTGATTTTGACGTTTCTTTTCGTGTTTTGTTGATTTATTTTGGACCAATTCTGATTTTAGCACATCTTCTTGTGAATCGTTTCAACACATCGTTTTGTGTTTGCAAAACTTTACTCACAACTCTAGGATACCTAGTGAGACGAAATTCGTCCAGTTTTTATGTATGTTGCATTGAAATTTTTTGAATCTCCTGTCCCTGATTAAAATACGTCATAATGAAGATGGACATTAACTATAGATGAGCAGTAATTCTAGCAGAAAAGATTGCTTTGTTAGGTGTAATAAAACAACGTGCAATTATGGTTCAAAGTAGTGTAATGTTGAAAAAAAATTGTAAGACAAGCATCATCAGTCCTACAGAAGTTCCTCTTCAAGAACGCTCTCAATTAATTTTTTGACCGCGATTAAAATCAAAAAGAATACAAAGGAAAGCTCATACAGAGCTTTCCCACTTATTGTGTTCCAGCAAAGTGAGTCAACGTTAGTGAGTGAAGAAGGCACGGCCCAAGGCGATCCCCTTGAGATATCCATGTATGCAGTAGGGACACTCATTCTTATACGCAAACTCAAGACACCAGAATGGACACAAACATGGTATGCAGACGATTCGTCGTGCTACAGCACATTGCCCAGAATAAGACAGTGGTTCGATTTACTTCGAGAAGAGAGACCCAAATGGGGTTATATCCCCGAACCTTCCAAGAGCTTTTTAATAATAAAGCCTGGGATGGAAAATGAAGCACATGCTCTGTTTCAGGATTTGAACATAAAAATTACTTTCTCGAAACGATTTCTGGGGGGAGTTATTGGGAATACAGAAGGCGAAATCGCATACACTAAGGTAAAAGTTGACGAGTAGATATGTTGCACCGACAAACTAGCAAAAGCTGCAGAAAAGAGCCCTCAGGCAGCTTATGCGGTTCTAAACAAGTCTGCAGTGCGAATGGGATTTTTTACAGAGAGTGGTCGAAAATTGCGGAGAAGATTTCACAAATTTAAACAGTTCTATTCGCAAAAACTTGGTCCCCAATATCCTAGGACGAAATGCCACAGAGACAGAGATGGAACTATTTGAACTACCAGTTCGGTTGGGAGGGCTAGCGATCAGAAATCCAAAAGAAAGTGCAGATGATGCATATCGCATTTCAAGAAAATTGGCAACGCGCATGACCGAAGCGATCAGGAGGGGCACTGGGCTCGACATTCAGGAAAATCAGGAATGGGTAGCAAAGAAAAAATGAGGAAAGAAATATTCGAAGAGACGCAGAAGCCACAAAAAGCCAAGATATAATCGGGAGACTACCACCCAGACAGAAGAAAGCTGTAGAGAGAGTTGTGGGAGTAAACTGCTCCCAGTGGTTGATTGTGCTCCCAAGCATCGCAGATAACCAAGAATTATCCCCCTTGCAATTTAGAGATGCATTGGCACTAAGTTATGGACATGAGCCAGAAAATCTCCCACATACTTGCGATGGATGTGGAGGAAACAGTGACCTAAACCACATGCTCAACTGCAAGAAAGGGGGATTAGTTAAACATGGACATGACCAGCTGAGAGATGAGTGTGCGAAAGTGGCAAGCTTGGCATGGTCTGACGTGGCAACTGAACCGGTGATTCAAGAATCAGTAGATGGAACACCACGACTTGTTGCCGATATCCAAATACCTGGGGTCTGGGATCGCGAGAGGCAGGCGTTTTTCGACGTAAGATTCATAAATGCTGACGCCGCTTCTTACATTTCTCAGTCCTGGGGGGATGTTGCTGAACGAGCAGCCCGTGAAAAGCATTTGAAATATGACTGGGCCGCTGAAGACTTGAGGGGCTCATTTTCACCCCTAGTCACGTCTTGCGAGGGATTCCTCCATAGAGAATTTAATGTATTCCTGAAGAGGATGGTAGAGAAATTGTCTGGTAAGTGGACAAGGCCCTTCTCCCAGGTTCTCGAATGGGTAAGAGTGAAAATGCAATATTCAACAATAAGAGCAGTGTCACTCCGAGTGCGAGGGACTAGGAGAAGAGTGAGGAGTCTCGGCGTCGAGGATGGAGCAGCGGCTATCCTACTAACATAAAAAAGAGGGTTCCCTGGATCGTGTCATGGAAAATGGATATATCTGAACTGTTAATAGCTTATTATTATTATTGCAATTGTTGAATAAAAGTTTTTATTATATGATAAAAAAAACTCATTCTAAATTATATTCTGCAATTCAAATCATTTAAAAAAAAAGAATACAAAGATAAATCCTAGGAAAACTAGATAGATGGTACCTGCGATTGGAAACACTTGACTGAGTAATATTCACATCGGTCCCCAACAGTCAGATATAGCCAAGATCAAGTCACGGTTTTGATCGTTATACTTGACTGCGACTTTACCGTGACTTTAAGTGGGAATAGCTTCATTTCAAAACCGCGGAAGCAATCTTGTTTGTACAGTCTCTGACCGTGATGTGATCGTCTCGTGACTATTGGTTTGAATCTACCTTAAAAGTTGGAACAATTATTATTTCTCTCCTACCCATACTGAGAGAATCAACTCCCTAAACGGAGTTCCTAATTCCAATTGGACGGAGCGTAGTAGAGTTGGTTCGAAAAGAGAATACCTGATTGACCACCACGCCCGTCGACGTCAGACTTGACTGGTGCTGGGAATGCATTATCACTGCCCCACCTTCCCACTCACCTGGTGAATTTAGTAGAAAAATATTTATCGAGACAAGGTAAGAACAGCTGATTTTGGCTGAACAGCCAAGTGAGCGTGCTTCAGAACATGATTGGTGAAGGCGGGGCAGTGGGTGGTGAGGGGTAGTGGAGGGGGCATTCCAAGCACCAATCTGTCTTCGATGGACTCGGTGGCCAATGAGATGCACAATTATTATTTCGGACCAACCCTACCTACCTTCTCTGTCTCCAGAATCCTCATCTCATTCAATCACTCATAATCTTCTTTCTCAATGTACTCGGTACACAAAGTCTGCGAAAGTTTTGCATTGTTTGAGATAGAGGGTGAATTGCCGTGTCTTCGTCATAGGGCCGCATGCCCTTGCCCAGACCCATTCTCTATATTCTTGAATTGATTCATAAGTCCGTAAGTATTAAAAAAGATATTCTCAGGTTTTGAGGGAAATTCTTAAATCAGTTACTCTGGGGGTGAATAGGATTGTGCGCTTATCTAACATACCATGCCTATCGATTAACCAAACCTTATGGAATTCCAAATAATCCTTTGTCAAGCTATTTGTGGTTAGTTTAATTAATTAATTAAAAGATACACAAACAAATCCTGGTTAGGTACTTTTTTTTACGTATTCTGTAACAATTAATCGATAACTAGTGTGGACCAAATTAATTAGGCTTCCTTGTTCCCCCAACACTTTTCTGGATTAATACACTTTTTCATACGTGTGGGCTTCCAGACAATATCTGACCATATAAACAAGATCTTAAAAAAAAAAGTCCAGTCAAGATTACAAAAGTTTACAAATCAAACATCACATAGCAAAAGATGAGTCCGAAGACTCTATTAGTGCAAGAAATCGAATATTTCAGATAGGTAGGTAACTGACGTTAAAATAAGCAAAAATTAACAAAATTGGTTTGAATAGTACAATGAAATTTACATTACGTTGATAGCCTTGGAAAGATTAAAAATTGTTGATCTTTTGTTCAAAGATCAATGGGGAGTTTGAAATCCGTTCTCTGTATAACACTCTTCGTTACCATGTTTCACATCAAGCAAGCCGTCTTTCAAGGTCTCTCAGGATTCCATTCGAAGAACCTGTCATTAATTAAAATTTACTAATTCAGAAAGTATATACATGTCTGCTTCACAATGCATATTAAACTAAATTCTTCATAAATCTGAAACAGTTTATTGATATCGTCTTCTAATTTACAGCTCTTTTAAAGTATGAAGATGTTAACGTAATTGCAATCGATTGGAGCTACTACACGAGGAATATTAATTACTACTGGGTGGTAACCAAAGTGAAAGGTGTTGGAACGTTTATTGGAGATTTTATTGGTTTTCTAATGGATCAAACTGGACTCTCGCCAGATCAAGTGCACCTGATTGGTCACAGCATCGGTGCTCACGCCTCTGGCTTCGCAGCAAAGGCACTCAAAGCTGAAGGACGAACTGTAGCGAGAGTTTCAGGTGATAATGCACTCAATACTCAAACATTTGGTTTTTATGGAATTATTTCTTGGACATATCATGGTAGGTATGAGGTTTCTCCAAAGATATGTAACAAATTTCGTGGAACCTACTTAAACAGGTAGTTACAGGTGATACAACTTAAGTATCTGATTCATCATGATACAGGGTTGGATCCTGCGTGGCCTGGCTTCTGGACAGCAAAGGTGGACGAGAGGTTATCATCCAGAGACGCCAAATTTGTGGACTGTATTCACAGTTGCGGTGGCGGCCTCGGATACCCATCGCCCATCTGTCAAGCGGATTTCTTCCCCAACGGTGGCATTCACGTACAACCAGGTTGCCCTCGATTTGATTTTGGTGAGTTCACTTCAACACAATTTTAATAAACCTCGTCATAACGTAATTATTTTTTATTTCCGACTAACTAGGGGTTGCAAATGGCGTTCCAAAAGCTCTAAGTACTTCCATTAGTTTTTCAGTAAAGCATTTGGTGCCAGACATCACACTACGTTCCCAAAATATACTCCACTAACACGAGGGCTTGGTGTTTCCCTAGTTTCACCAGAATTCAACTGGCATCGGAGGTACACCACTCCAGCATACCCCTGTTCGGAGCTGTCAGCAAACCCATGCAATTCCACTGACTGATGGGAACCCAACGAGGAAGAGTAAACTGTTCAAGAACACTAAGCTCTCTTCTATAACGGTTCCACCGCTCACAGATCTCATCCGGTGGCCTATCATCCCAACCAATTCCAAGCTGCCACAATCCGAATCAAACATTTTCCCATAAATACAACGGGCGCCACAAACTATGGGATCAAAGAGTTTGGCGATATCAGACATAATCTTGGTGACAGCATGGTGCATCGGAGATTTTATATGAGAACAAATCAGCCTTAGGCGTCCAAACTAAGCCAAGAATCTTTGCAGATGGTTCTCCTTCACCATCAAAGGACAAGGATTCCACAGACACAGCACAACAGGGGGGAGAGATCTCAGAACTTCTTCACGGTTGCTCATCCATTTACGCAGGCCAAAGCCTTTCCTAATAGTTGTTCTAATTCAGACCTTAATTGAATGGCCTCATCAATAGATGAGACAGACTTTATGACATCATCCATGTAAGTGTCAAGTAGCAATGCTTCAGATGCCATGGGGTAGGGCCTTCCTTCGTTAGCCGGTGTAGAGTCCTGATAGCCCGGAGATGATGACACCCCATAGGTCACTGTTGCAAGACAATATTCTTCAATCGGTTGTTCGGGAGAAAAAACGCCATAGTATCCTCTAAAACTTCAAAATCTTCTATTTATTCGATATTCTAGAGGTTCCAAAGCCCTCCAGATGTTTTCGTGGCGGCCTCGGATACCCATCGCCCATCTGTCAAGCGGATTTCTTCCCCAACGGCATGACAGTGAGTGTCTCACCACCCTTCTTAAAGATCTACTGGGTTTTTGCATTCCTTAAAAAACTGGTGATGTTAGTTTGGATTACATTGGAGAATTCCAGGTGCCTCGTCAAGGTTCAGGGGAATCTGACTGATTCATATCGTATGATGGCAATTCGTATGCAAATTTTGGGGGCACAATGCAATGCAATTGCAATTGCAATGCAATTTTGGATGTGGAGATTGTTGCTAGGTCCATACCAACGCTTTCTGAGGCCTTTGTGGAGTTAGAAAGAGCGTGGCAAGTGATAGAAACTCTTGGAGAACGAGGACAGGAAGGGAACATCCGAATAGGGGGGACATCGTTTCCTAATTCGCCCAGAGTTTAAGTATCTTGGAAGTTATTTTTGCCAAAGAAAATGATACCTCAGCAGAGATAAAAGCTATAATGGAAGCAGGAAACCAATACTTCTGGGCACTTCGCAAGGTCTTGAAGTTCAATGATTCCCTCGAAATGCTAAGCTTAGGCTATAAATATGAAACATAATGCGCCCTGCGGTCGCGTATGGATCAGGTCCCTGGGCACCTATCCAGGAGTCATAAAATAAGCTCAGGATTTGAGAGCATAAAGTTCTCAGGAGAATATATGGTTCGATCTTAAATCCCTAAGAACGGAGCTGGAGAACAGGAACTTATGAGGAACTCAAAGGTTCGTACAATGATTCTGACATAATGACATTCATAATGTAATGACCCTTCTTCGAGAGAGAAGTTATTTTTAAAGACAAGAGCTTTGGCAACATACGCCACTGAGGCCGATTAATCAAACGTCTTAGTTCAACTGCGGGAATTTTTCTTGAAGGTAATATTTCCCCGGAGTCAAATACCAGCTGTCTTGGCTTATTTGGGGTCGGACGAACGACGAAGTGAAACTGCAGGCTGCTGGCTCAGCAGATGCTCACTGGAAGAAGTCGGGGCAGAGCGAGGTCATTGTCTCAGTGTGTTTTGACTCAAGTGAGTGAGGAAGTGAAAGACAGTCAGGGAATGTGATGTTTACAGTCAGGCTTGAGAAGGATTATAACGTATTAAAATCTGGGTCCTGCCAACTTCGCCAAATGTAACGGCCCAAAGATATTTTATACATCGACAGAGTTCAAACTCAAGCCTTTCCATTCTTTGAGAGAGAAGTTATTTTTAAAGACACGAACTTTAGGAGCCGACAAAATCGAGGCCGATTAAAAAAATCTCAAACTGAGGGAGTTTTCCTTGAAGGAAACAGTAAAGAAGGGCATACTACACTCTATGTTGGAGTGTTCATGTCGAAAGGAAGGAGCCAAGTAGGGTCCCCAAAGGCTACTCTATGAAAATTCGGGTGGTAGTAGAAAACGGGGCAGGCCATAAATGAGGTGTGTTGGAAACGTTGATGCTGACCAGAGAAGGCTCGAGAATCAGAAGATGAAGAGAAGCCCAGGTTCACTATGGGGTTGTGGCACCAAGTGAAGAAGAAAGCCCTCCTAGATTTGAAAGAGGTGTTAACTATAATTCATACTCGCATGAAGTGATAAAAAAAAGTATCAAAATCGAGTTGTTAGATGTTAAAAATAAAAAGTACCATTTAAATTCTTGGGTAATGTAAGATAATAAAGTATCTTCTGAAGGCTAACGCCCAATGTTTGTCCCCGTTTAATGGGAATGGACAAGGCCTTGTATTCATAATGGTGTGAGAATTGTAGGGGATAGGTACCTTCAAGAAAATACTATTTCAATGTAAACTAACTTTGCACAAACTTTGTAGGTAGGCACCTAGCTACTATTAATTTCTTGCGTTTGAATTTATCATTTTCAGGAGTGTGCTCACACGGAAGATCGTTCGATTACTACGCAGAATCGATCCAGTTGACTCACGTCTTCGAAGCTCAAACTTGCAACTCTATTGTCGACGGAGTGCCTTACGACTGCGAAAATCGAGGAGCTGTAATGGGCTATCCCGCCACAGATAAGTGAGTTATAAGTAAAATAGTATTGAGCATTGAAGGACACAAAATGGGATGAGAAGATGTCTATTTCGAGAACTATGATAAATAATTGAAATTCTTCAAGTAGGTATTAAAAGCAACAGTCAATAAATTCCTAGTTAGAAAGAATTTGGATCGAATAAGTAGATGTGTTGGAAAGTTTTTAGCCGAATGCAACAAAAAATGAGTGTTTTGTTTCACCTTTAACCAGATGACTTTTTGTTGGCGATCATCCCTGTAACCAGCTGTATACGATAAAATCTTATATTAAGTGCCAGAATACCTTTTAGATTCAATTTGAATACGATAAATTAAAAGTTCAAAATGTCTGTACACCAAACTGCATTCAAACCTGGATAAAAATTTTATCATCATCATTTAATGAGATGATGATAAAAATTTTATCATCATTTAATGAGATCCAATCTCCTCCAAACCATAAAAAAGATTTTCATAGCAGAATGCACAAAAAGTGTAAAGTCCAACGTCTAAATCGCTCATAGCTCATTGATTGGCAGTTTTCAGCTCAAAAGTCCAAATGGTCTTGACAAAAAAAGCGATAGGTGAGGTCTTTCCCCTGTGAAGTCATTTAGCTTTCCGTACAAGACTGTTTTGGCCGCTTCCATTCACCCGATATCTCCCAGCTGATGAAATAAATGTGAAACTGCCCATTGAGAATAACAGTATCAGCCCAGAAAAATGGGTTAGGTATAATGGCTGAAGCTGGTTGGCCAAATGTACTATCATCCACAAATTTATAAATGGAATTGAATTATTCCCAGTTTAATTTGGAGAGTACAGCAATGGCTTAACACTATTAGAAATGGGACTAACTACTCTTTATTGTATGACAAAGGGGATGTGGTGAATTTTGTTATATTGATGTTCACTCACTCATTACATTACCCCCTCTCTCTCTCTACGTATATATATATATATTTGTTGGTGCTCGCGATAATGATAAGTATGACTCACCCAATCTTAAATTTCAGGTTCCTTGGGCAGTTTTACTTGACAACTTGGAGTAATTCTCCATTTGCCAAGAACATCACAACAAGTCCTAGTTAGAGCGGTTAATAACGTTGGCTTGATGGACTCAAAATGGACGTGGCACTTCTACGTGGTAGTTGATATGCGCAGAAAATTCTACCCAACTTTACTGTAATCATTCAACTATTACTTAATAAAGCGTCAACTTGATACTCGAATAATAATTTTCCCAAGACCATTTATCCCATCTATAAATATCACAAAAAAGTTAATAATATTAGGACAATAAGAATAAGCGTCGATTTGAAATTTAATTTATATTTACATTTTTATACGGACATCATTATCAAAGTGTTAGCTATAGGATATTTTATCAAATCTATTTCACAGGCACTTCTTGTGACATGTAATGTAATTTAATAATACGATTAAACCATTTTTGTAATATTGTACAGTGTTCCGTTGAGCGTGTTTACCATGATGTCAAAATAAATTACACTAAAAAATAATTACACAACATTGAACGAGTACACAGAACATTTTTCGAAATAAAATTCTCTTTAATTTTTACATACGTTAGAGTGATAAAAATAAATACGAGGAGAGGGATAAAATTGTAACTCTGGAGTTATTTATAGACGATCTTATCGGGTCTACAATTAGGTGAGTTTTCACAGTAAATCACAATTGGATGTAATCATCCTTGACGTTTTACATACCGTTATAATATGTAAAATTAGAGTATTTACACCGGGGGTAGGCCGTTGGGGTATCGAAGGACAGGGGCAAATGTGAGGGACCCAGTGCAGGCGAAGTCAGGTTGTGTTTGAGGTATGAGTGTGGCGGCACCCAGCAGAAGAAGGAGAAAGGCACTGATCGGCACTGATGCTCTCACCACACGTCCCAGGAACCTGTTACACCTCACCAAGGTGCTCGTTTCGTTGCTATCCTCTCTGTGAAAACAATTTGTTCATTATTCAACAGAAAAATATCGGAATTCACCTATGTACCCATTGGTAGGTACCAACCAAACCAACTTCTATTCGGTATGTAATATAGTGATACCTATAATTAAATCGGCAGTTAAAGATGAAATTAGTTAAATTAGTCGAGATTCGGCCCAAAAAATGAAGAACGATCGTTGAAACATCCTTTATTTCAATTTACGACCTATCCTCAAAAACATGAAATGGTTGGAACAAGTTCTAAGTTGTCATACTGGATTTTTGGTCATACACCGTCACAATGAAGTAAGAAACTAGTCAGGGGAGCTGATGACGACCACATAGAGTGAGAAGGTGCCAATAATTTCTGAGTCGAATAGTGATAATGTGGGGCTCAAAGGAGATTTGGCTTGCGGAGAGGTGTGGGAACCACAGAGGGAGTCATCATTTGGTGTAGGTACGTGCCAATGACCTGACACCCCCCCCCCCCCTTTGTTTCCCATCCTGAAGCACCAATTTTCATTTCAGCAGATGAGGAAGTATGCGGCAGCTTGTCAAACACAATGTTGCATAATTTACCCTCAAGTCTGCTCTGTGAATGTCCAGTTTGCCCCTCAAATCATCAGTTTTGTGAAGGTGCTGGCTGAGCAGTTGATTGATAGGTGGGAAAGGCCTCAAGGTTTGGTGCAAGGGTGGACCCGCGTAAGATTAGCTTTTGCCGTTTTGCGCACAACAAGCATATGCAATCATTGGGTCCGCAAACTATGACGCAATGTTGATGAACTCATCGGCTTTTATGACGGCACGGCCACCAATCTTCGTTAAGACTTTTACCAAATGGAAAGACGGAAGATATCCAAGACATCCTACAAACTCTACCTCTCCACTAACTCGGGGTTGTGTCGCACCGTGCGAGGTAAGCCACGAGCTTTAAAAATAAATAAAAAATATAATAACTGAAAGAAGTTTCTTAGTTTGGAAGGGGGTAGTGCACCGTAAAACCCTTTTCCCCCCATATCATTCAATCGTCTAACTTCGCTTAGGATTTTACCGCATTTTGACCACAAGAATTGGATACTATACAGCAGGTGAAATTGATACCCATGGACGATTGACAAAATTTCTGTAATGCTTAATCTGAGAGGATTATGTTCATAAGTATGTGATTTATTTTAAATAAAAACGAATTCATTATTATTTTATTTTTATTATATATATATATATATATATATATATATATATATATATATATATATATATACATATATTCACTTTTTACTTTGATTTTAACAACTCAAGGGGGATAAAATCTAGCGTGTGATATAACGGGAAAACTGTGCACACCGAGGTTGTGTAACAAATCGCATTTCGCTAACAATTTTCTACCTTTTTAAAAATATTTACTTAACATTTTTTAAAAGATATGGTGGATAATATTCTAAACCATAGGAATAGGGAGTGAGATACTTACTGAGGACGGGATACCGTTTCTTGGGAACCATCTTCAGAATCCTATAAACGAGAAAAATACAAAAAAATAAAATGCTTGATCAAATTTAATTGGAATAATAAGTCCCTGAGTTAGGGTCATCTGAGCGGTTACAGTCACCCCACACATCAATGAAGAAGAAAAAAACCAACTTCAAATCGTTTCAGACCAGTTTTTAAATGTAGTAAGATATGCCCAAGACACAATTATCCACTGATTCACGAGGTACGTCATTTATTCTACAGTCCCTATCTACATTGATTGATCCTCCGTTCTAATTTTGGATGATTTCATAAGGAAAGAAAGAAGCGCAAAACGTGGGAATCTTAATTTCTCAGGGCAATAAATTATAAACCAACTGCTGGATGATTTGAGGGCGGACAGTGGAATAGCTAAAAACATTAGTCGTACATCAAAAAAGGACTTCGATATACTGTTGAACGAAATTGAAGCGAGTGTAAAAAATAACACGTAATTCCGCGAGAGCGTTCTGGCGGCTATTTGATTAGCTGTTACCTACTCTCCGGGATTTACCTTCTGGGGACTCCTTTGTCAGCCCACGTATCTTTTCAGAGTATCGTCAGGTCAACCATTACGAAAATTATGCCTGAAGTCTGAGAGGCCATCGTTTGCTAAAATATGATTTACTTGCAATCGATGCTCATCGAGAAAAAAAAAAATCATATTTACGCTTCTTTCTTTAACAAAAATCATATAAAGATAATTTTTTTGTATTATGTAATTTTGTACAAAGCATAGAGAAGAGAGGTGCAATGCTCATGTCACATCTCTCAGTCGGTTATAAAACGGATTTGGACTTGAGGGCAGGGCCCAAATCCCACACCAATAAAAAAGGACGCGAGTGGTGATACCACAGAACACCCCTGCTGAGCAACACACACAGTCATACACCTATGGTTTTTTTCACGGATTCGGTCTTAGAATGGTCTGAAACGGATTTTTATGCGGTTATTTTTTTTCTAGTGCCTGGGTTGTCCCTCACCCCCCTGGATCAATTCCAATAGGCGTCCCTCTTATTAACGAAGTCTTGCCAATAAGACATAGACTACATATTTGGTTCCAACGTGAATCAAAATAACTTATATTTTGAATAGAACGAGATTAATATTGGAACAAAACAGAAATTAACGAAGGACCACAAGTGAAATTAAAAATCTGTTAAAACTGAACCTATAGGTACATTCTGTGACTCTCAGAAGTTAAGAAAGAAAGGTAGGAGCTTGGTAAATACATTAATAACAGTAAGTAAATGATACCTACGCTGCACATTCACGATTAACTATCGAGCATGTACTTAGTTGACAGAGTAAAAGAAGAATAGGTAGGAATAATCAACCATCACTCAATCAATTATCTCTCAGTCACTAACCCAATATAAATAGGTGAAATTCCGATCAAAACCCATTATTTCTTTCATAATCAACTGATCCCATGATCATTAGAGCAGTGGATAAATTTGATTATTATCCTAATCATGCATATTGCAATACTACACTGATCCAAATGAAGTAATGTTATACCTCGTCGGAAAGGGTGGGGAACGCCGATGATATCACGAGTATGTAATGCTTGGTGAGTCGTATGAGGGAATGTAACCTCAGCCGGAGCCTGTTCAATCTCTTGCAGGAAACTTCGGTGTCATCGCTGAGCACTTGTCTCGCAGCTTCTTCGAGAGAGACGATTCGCGGCTCACATCTTTCCAGTTCCAGTTTCAAGTCCTGAAATATGATATCAGATGAAATCAGAGCAACATTCTTTACAGCAACACCAATGGCATAATCAATACAGGTAATTCTCATGAAAAATCTAAATATTAAATACAGTTTTAGCTGCAGTTGCAAAAAGCAACATTGTTAAATTTATAACAATTTATGAAAACTACATATCTATTAAAAACGCTATGATCAGAAATGTCTAATGTTGAAGTTGTTCTATTCCCAACCCCCACCCATCTATTTAGAAAGAAAGTAAAAATTCTTCCCATAACTCAATTCATCCAAGCCACTCCCAAAGCCTCCCAAAATTCACCACTGTCCATAGCCATCCTGTAACTTCCCTTAACTGGTCTTGAAATGGAATAAATGTTATTCTCGTCACGATATATCACAAATAAAAACCATATCCATAAAAAAAAGTAGTATCAATACAGTTTCTTTCGATTTTCTTAAAATGAATTCTTGCGGAATTCATACCAAGCGATGTCCACACATTATGCGTTAAATATATAGGGTGTCCCAAAAGTAACCCCCCCCCCCCCCCGCGGGTTCCCCCAAAATTTTTGAGATATCGAAGCGAAACTTGGAGAGCGTTTTTGGGGTGAATCATCATACTGTTTTAATAAAATAAAAATCAGGGGGAAAAATCCACATATTTTTGGGTACTTCGGAACAAACTTTTTCTTTTTTACCGAGTGACACCTCATTTTATAGATTTTTTAGTGCAGAACACGAAGGTAAAACCAGAATTGCAATATTTTAATCCGTTCTCGGGTTAGAGCTGATGAATCACGAAGAAGTGCGATTTTTCCTTAAATTACCTTTGTTTTGAAAGCTCTCATGGATCATCAGCTTTAATTCCGAGAATGGATTGAGATATTGCAATCCTTGTTTCACCATCGTATTACAGCCGCTTTAGCTAAATCAAATTTACCAGTACATTTGAGAAATCGCAAATGTACAAATAAGACATCGTTGACAATCAGGCATGTTACCTCTTAAAGAGTTGCGAACTGAGAAAATGTGTGGGTGAAAGTACATCTGCAACTGGATTAGATGAACAAACAAATACATATTATTATTACAAAACTCACTTTGAATTTTTCGTATTTAGCTTGTATGATATCTTGAGATTCATTTAGATCTATCGGCTCGGACTGTCTAATGTTGACTTCAGTCCTCTCAAGCCATTCCGTTAGTTCATTTATGGTTTCATGGAACTCTTCATTCTGAAAGTCACAAGTAGGTACATTGATATCAGCCAGATGCATCTAGGAAGAATGTTGTACAGTATTTGATTAATGTATTCGAAAACATAGTTGAAACGCGAAACTAATATGCGATTCCCTGGTGCAAGTGCTCAGCTCAATTTTATAAACTAGTTTTTATTCATTTATTTGTTTCCCTGAATTTCTATTTGATTTTTAGGACTTCCTTCTGAAGATGAGTCATATAGGTAAGGCTTCGCATACAAGAGGGACGACCCATTAGAACTGATCCAGGGGGTGTGAACAACCCAAGCATGACAAAATAAATAAATAACCATATACGAGTACGAATCCATTTCGTACCATCTGTGACCAGATCCGTGAAAACCCCATAGTTCTATATGAGTGTGTGTCGATATTTGTGAGCACTGCCTAGGCTAAAATTCTAAACAAACTTTTGTGATTCATTTCTTAATCGATCCCAATTTCAGCCTAGTTGTGCAAAAAACTTTGGAAATTTTGAATTCGCAATTGGTCGGGGGAGGGGGGTGAAGAGGGTAACAGACGGAAATTTTATGCGCTGGTCAACCAACAATAATTATAATTAATTTTAACCGTTTATTAGTTCTTAACCGATATTCGAAATTTTCTTTTTCTTGGATCCCTATCTAGTCTAGTTTTACAACAAGCTACAGAAATTTCGGATTAGCCAACGAACCAGGTGGAATTAAACAGGCAATCCTTTTGAGTGCTGGCCAATTCTAGAACAATTCTGGTGTTTTTTTCCCCTTAAGGAAGCAAGCCGGTCCAGTTATACAACAAACAACGTGAGATAATGTTCAAATTTATCAACGGTGGGGGTAAATGGAGGGGGCCATTCCGATGATCATATTTTATTTTTTCCCGTCCTTTCTTTTTTAATCTTCTGGGTTACTTGTGCGAAAAATCAGGGATCTCGATGACGGATTTTCGAGAAAAGAAGTGAAGGAAGGGGAAATATCAAGGATAATTTCACGAAACTTCTAATAGATTATGATTTTTTTATTTTGTTCAATTTTTTTAATTACGTATTGTACTAGTTTGCTTGACGTATTAGGTTCCTCCGTGGATCCAATGTCAGTAAATCAAAATTTCATAATGATTGGAAGGGGGAGGGGTTGGATACCGATATATTGTAGTTATACCGACATACCGTGCATCAGTCTTTGTTTAATTTCACAATGTTAAAGCATTTAATATTTTAATATGGTTTTGGGGGAGAAAGGGAGGAGGGTTGCTTGTTGCATATTCGAATTAAGTCACAAATGAGGGGGTACATCTAGTAAAACCAAGATCTATCACTATTCTTTCTAAAAGCATATACAAACCAGACATAGGGACGTCCCTGTAATGCAAGCATTAGTTACCAATATGTTTAATAATAATGTGAAAAATGTGCACCCAAATGTTTAAAAACCATGAGGAGGAATCCAGTTGAAATTGATAGGATGGAGTCTACATTTTATTAATAGGTAGGTGCCGCAGCCATAAATTAATTAGTTTCAAAGTAGGTACCTATTATCTACAACGCCTATTATCGTTCAACATATTCCCTGCAAAAACCTATTAAGAAACATGTGTATACCTGAATGAGAGCAGTTTGGAGTCGGGCTTGTGAAGAAGCAGCACTTTCGCAGATGATATCCCATCGTTGGTTCACCGCCGCTAGCCGACCTCTGAAATTGTTCGCCCTCTCGTCTCCATCGCTATGTTCAGCCAAATGAGTTCCTACGTCATTCATGGATAATAGTATACTTCTGTGGCTGTCCAAAGTTTGGAGGAGCTCCTACGGAAATTAAACCAGTAGAATCATTGAAGGAAATTGATTGAAAATGAAAACTGAGAAAAATATGTAAACAAGCTAATCATACTGTAAACAATAATCTAATATATCGTATCTGTAAACTGTTAACAATAATCTAATAATAACAAGCTAATCAATACTGTAAACAAGCTAATCAGTCTAAATGTATAAGTGTATCAAACCCAATAGCGATTGTAACTCACTCTCTGATCTTGAATTATTATTTCCAAGGGCTCCAATGACGAAGGTAAAGTTGAGGGTTGTGATGAAAGAGTACCTTCTGCAAATTGTATACATTGTTCCAACCTCCATAAATCCGTTTCCAGTTGGTGCCAATTCTTTTGGGAACAAATGGGACAGGATTGTTTTCCATGAGCACTGAAAATACCAACAAAAATAAATCACTGTTGATTGATCAAAACTTTGACCGCTGATGTGATATGTCACCTACTTTAAATGAGTGAGCTTGGGCTACCGACCACACAATTTCACACGAGGGACCAAAAAGCGTCGAACAAAATATATTGAGTTGGTGGCCTTCCAAATCAATTATTGTTCGATGACTTTTAATCCTTCTACAAGTATACAATTCCCAAGATCGAAAACTGATTTTGCGCAATAGGTATTGAATAAATAATTCTAAATACATGAAACCGCAGAATAATTACAAGTACGAAGTGATTTCAATATATACTTTGTGAACAAAAAATAGCATCAGCGCGCCATGCAAACTACGGTGTTTTTAAGTGAGCATGCCCTGTTTCTTGTTCTGCACATTTTTACCCACTTACATCTTCATCTCAGCTGAATCTTTTGAACTTCACAATAAAAACTCTTCTCTATGGTATTTCACATGACTTTTTTTCTTACACTTCTTTTTTCTTAGTAATCTCCTCGTACTAAATGTTTCGTACAAATAATGATATTTTTTTCTGAATGTTCTCTAAAAAAAGAAGTGTTTGTGTCGAATAGAAAAACATGGCTAAATTTCACTGAATTCGTGTAAAAGCAAGAACAAACTTAAACAATGATGATCATATTTCAATATAGAACAAAGAAGTCCCAGTCATGCAGCACGATCTTATGAGCGAATTTTCTTAAATTATTGTATTATGTTTATGTTGAAATGTTTTGAAAATTGAGCATTTTGAGCGCAAAGAAATGGTTAACTGTAAATTTTACGGCGAAAAAACTTGTTCATGATAATAATCTGATTTTCAAACAAAGATTTTGAATTTATAGCCTTTTGTGAAGTTTTCATCAATTTTTCAGCAAATATTAATGAAATTCAAGTACATTTTTCAGCATAGCTGTGTGCATAAATTGTTTGATGATATAGGAAGTTCATTAATGATAAACTTCATTTGAATAAAATTCTGCTAAAACTATATATGAATTTAATGATCTTAGATGTTTCTTAATTTTTGGCAACTTTTTCAGAAATTATTATTATTATTATTTTTTTTTTTTTTTAATTTGGTGCTGACCTCAAAAAGTGCTGACCAACAATATCATCCTTTTTTTTTTTTTTTTTTTTTTTTTTTTTTTTTTTTTTTTTTTTGTAAAAGAACGGATGTTTTATTTCAATCGCAAACTTCAGGAATCGCTTCAGAATGCCTTAAAAAGGATATAAAATTTTGGAAAATGTAATTTTTAAAATGTTTACCCATTGCAATAGCTCTATTTATTTTCTAAGAAAATTTGCTAAAATAGTTGTACCACGAGACGCTGCTCGCTAGATGATGAGGGCAGAGAGGAGCCAACTAGTTTGGATTTTCTATTCTAAATAACACGGTTTTGAGAAAATCAAACCTGCAGGTTCCTCAAATTGGACAATACAAAATAAGTGTAGTAGGTATCACTTCTACTTATCGACCACCAATTCATATTGTCTTCACATTATGAAAACCAATTCATATTATTCTTCCAATTAGTCTACGACATTACAAGAGTTCTGTTTCAACTAATTCATTGAGTGCCGATCTAATTACAATTAATTACCTCATTACTTATAATACATGCCGATCATCATAATTAATTGCACTATCATATTAAAGGAGTACGACGCTAGCCTATTAGTGGGGGAAAAATGCAATGTACCTATGCAAGATTTTCAACAAACAACCCCTTTCCTTTCCGCCTCCCTTTAGATCTACATTTAACAAAAGTAAAATATTTCAGATAAAGAGAACTATAACTGTTTAAAAATCACTTCATGAATACCTTGTTTCCTTGAGTACTGATTGTTTCTGTTGAGCCATATTTCGGACTTTGTTGAATTCAGCTCTCAATCGGTTAAGTTTGTCAACCAGAGCTTCGGAAACATTGGCAGAACATTGTTCGACTAGAGTATCGCTGAGATGTTTAGCCAATTCGTAAGTTGACTCGCACTTGCCAATGTATTTACTCTGAAAAGGTTAACAAAAAACTCAGTACAAGAATAAACAGTAATACGGAGCCACACAATATATATATATATATATATATATATATATATATATATATAATTTTAAAAAACTTATGATCATATTGATACTGTATTATACAATGGTGCTACCTACTTATGTTTTCAGAACCCTAAAGTTTTATGTTTTAGACTGCGTTAAAATAGGTAATCGAAAATTCCACAAACAAGATTAAATTTTGTGTGAACATAAACGTCAGGACGATCTTTTAATAATAGTTTAGTTTAGTTAGAATATGATTAGATTTGTTCTAAAAAAAAGTAAAATAAGAAAGATTGAGTGTAGATTAACATAGCTTTTCTGGCGATTCAGCAAAATTTGTCGCATAATTATCCGTACCTACTTACTAAACCAAAGAGTGGTGATAATATATATTATAAAATACTAGGCATGGAATTAAGATGGTAAAATACAACAGGTACATCGCGAGTAAATACTCACAATTTTCTTGTGTGTATCTAGTCTTTCTAGCTGGGCTAAAGATCGTATTTGAGATTCCAAATCATCACATGTTTTTTGCAATTCACTTATGAAAGCGTCTTTCCTCAGCATCGGCCCGCTCCACCCAAGCGTGTCGACTTGGGTGCTTTGGTCCGTTTCAAATCTGAGGGTATTTGCCTCTACACCAACGTCGGACAACTGAAACATACATTTCTCTATGAGATAGGTTCTTACACCGTGACTTCAAAAAGCAGAGAAATATACCCATATCGTAAACATTATTTGCAAACACAAACCCTTGTTGTGGTTCTTATTAATATAAATACCAGAATAAGTAAGTAAGTATACAATAATAATTATAAAATTCAATGCTTACTTTTTTAGGAGAGATAGTAGTTTCCTTATTGGCTTTCAGAGCGGCCAATCGATCGTGAATGTCTTTCCACAGCTTTTGATATTCGTCGATCATATTTTGGATCTTATCAACATCACGAGGTAGACACCACTTCATTATTTCCAACCCTAAGAAATCTGCTTCTCTAAGGTTGTCAGTTTCGGCCAGTAGAGAGCTTTCTAATTTCTGATAAATTCATAATCAAAATTAGTTAAATTCAAATTCGTATGAACGGATAGATGGAAGTGGATGATGATAAAACATAGGTAGGTAGTTAGGTAGGTAGGTTATAGTACGTAGTTTTGGAAGCTCAATTTATAAACTGCAATGGGAAGAAGAAACTTACAGAAATGTACTCAGCCAGTGCTTCTGGAGTGCTGAGATCACTTCGAGAGGTATCTCTCAACTCAGCAATGGTCAACATTGCATCACATTTGACTAAAGCCGTCAACGACCTGCTTTGGAATCTGACGAATTTCTCATATTGCGTCGATCGGGCGAAAGCGAGTTGGCCGCATTTCTGTGCTCTGTCCATCAAGGATTTTTCTATATCCATTAGTTCCTCAGGAATCGCGAGGAGCTCGTTGGGCAGTGAATAGTCGTGGAGGAGTTGGCGGTAGAGGTCTTCCAGGATCGTTAAACCGTCACCACTCAATTTTCTAAGATCTTTTTCCATGGCCTAAAACGGAGATATCAAATACACACAGATGTAGAGAACTGGACTAGGTGGCACTGCCTCCGCGGAAAAAATTTACAGTAGGATATAAGTACATCATTCAACAGCCTCTTTTAAACAGAAAAAACTTGTGAGGTACCTTGCAAAGAGAACTGGTTTGGCTGATGCTGTCAATATTCGACTTAGACGAGTCGTCAAGTTGTTTCTCAAGTGAGCTAAGCTCCTTGTTAACCTTTTGAAGGCATTTCCGGCGATCTTTTGCAACTTGGAAAATTCTCTGTACTTTGGGCCAGAGTTGAGATATCAACGTTTTCCTTTCACCAGACGCAATGCAAATGTTTTTCCACCTGGAAAAGTTGAGAAAGAGGGAAGTAGCAGGAATTTCAAGTTGGAAAAACTAACTTTAAAAAATTTCCAATGTAAAATATGGTCTTTGTACCTCTTTTCCAAGTGATTCATGGCCATGGAGATACCGTCTGTATCGACAGAAATATTACACGCCGCACAATCGTTGGTAAGAAGTTCAAATAAATTAAGAACCTCTCCTACACTGCTGCTCTTCTGTTCAATATCAGATTGAAGATCCTAAAATTAAAATTATGAAACTGAGTTAGTTCAATTGTAGCCAGCTTTGAACGACATACATACGGTTCGCTACGTTTACTTATTACACATCAGTCAGAAAATATGACAACGAAGCGCGCAACAGGTATACCAAGAATTGACTCACTTGATGGTCATTTTGGAGCTTGTCGACGCACTGCTTGGTTGTGTCTTCCAAAATTATTGGGGAAAGTAACTTGCTTTCAATTTCTTGTAAACTCACCCGCAAATCACTCATTTGCATTTCCAGCTGTGACATGCTCTGTAAAGCCCATTTATAATGAGTAAATAAGTATAAAGCAATACACCACAGGCTATATACCTAGCCGTAAAACTGCACATATTTATATGTAAATAAACACAATTAAGCATGTATGGACATTGAGCCAGAAAGTAGTTGCACGAGTATGGCTCACAAATAATTACTTAAAAGCCAAGAATAACAATAAATAAAATAAATGTAAGATAAAATAATGTTTTTACAGTATGGTGCGTAAGAACGGTGCAAATTATTAGACAAAGGTATATAACTTCTGTATTAGAGAGCCGAAGATCACTGGTCCATAGAAAATAGCTACTTATCAAACTGAGTCTATGGTGCATTATCAAAATATAACAAAGAAAATAAATGAATACATTAAAAATTAAATGAATAAACAATAAATAATATCTGTAAAAAATAATGAAACCTCTAAATTAACTAAGAAGGATTAAAGAATTTTTTGACGCAGTTATAAAACTTTAGTCGTCTAGTATATTTTCGAAAGATCAGCTTCCTTTGAGCTGAAATTGATATTTCCATTAACTATAGGAAACGAATGGATGAACGTACAGCAATCCGGATGGTCTTATTCAATTCATTGAACCTAATTGTCCATGAATCAATTGAAAAAAATTAAAAAAACTCTTTCATACCGAAAGTTCTTGAGATATTGAATTTTTAATTTTTCGGCCTTTAAATATTACCCCCTTTAGGGTCGACTGATAGTAACGTCGATGATACAGCAAATCCCAGGCTGAAGTATGATTTTGGGCCAAATTTCATAAAGTTTGATCCTGTGGTTTCGGAGGAAGGCTTAGAGCGGTGTAAGCCGGACTGAAGGATTTTTTAAATTTCGAATTATGGATTCTACGCATCTTGAAACGTAAGCCAACAAATTTAGAGAGGAGGGGGGGGGGGGGGGCAATTTTTTTTTTTTAGTGTGATTATATAAAGGTTCAAATTTTTTTTTTTTTTTTTTTTTTTTTTTTTTTTTTTTTTTTTTTTTTTTTAGTGTGATTATATAAAGGTTCAATATTGAAAATAGTAAACCGAAATGGATAGTGGAGTCCATACCTGAACAATGGATCGAAGCTTGGTGGCATGACCATCAGTGTTAGACAGAATACTTTGCCAAGTTTGCGAAAGGATTTCCAGATTTTTGACTAGAAGCAACCCTCTTTCGGAGGTGTCACCCTCTACTGACAGCAACTCACGTCCTGTCACTGCCAACCAGTCAACTTCCCTCTTGTGGAGAGAAACCTCTGCTTGAACTTCTGTTTCCAGTCTTTTGAGAGCTTGGCCGGCATCCACTTTGGTTATTCTATCCAGCCGTTCAGTCACATCTTTGGTCCAGCTGATGAACCTGTCAAACCTGAAGGAAATACAAAATAACATGCCTGTCAAGCACCTACATATGTACCAAAACCAATAATGAAACAAGTAAATAATAATGCCAGTTTCCACAACATAGTAAGTAGGTACCTAGATTTTCAATAACGAAATCTGCATACCTTTTATCAAAAAGTTCAGACAACTGAATTCGATCTATAATGGCTTGGTTAGCCAAAGAGAGCTGAAGAGCAAGGTCGTACTGCTGCTGTTCCAACAACCAGCATTTTTGGGACATGTTTTTCAGATCACTGGGACTCACACTGTCTTTTAAAGATTCTTCTACTTCCTTCAACCTCTTAATACCTCCCAAGCTGTTGTCAACGAGTCTTGAAACATTCTGAAAACGTAAAAAATCAAAAATAAATTACATTAATCTCCGCCTTCCTTTAGCATCAAACATGAAACTCAAGTGCATTTTCGTATATTAACACTGACCTGAAGTTTGGAAAGGTTGAGTTGCAATCCATCAAAGGGGATTCGTTCAACGGATTTCCATGACTCATCGCTCAGCTGATTTTGTATTTCCACCAAATCAGAATGCACTTGGTTGAATTGTTTCTCGTATATGACTGACTTGTCGAGCACCTTCGAAATGTGATCTTTCCTGAGGGAAAAATGCAGAAAAAGGTTGATTCGTTTGAAAACATTGTGACGATAACTACATAGTTTCAAAGAAACAAAGAATGTCAGAAATACATTTTGGATGTGGCAATTTTCGTCAAAACCTACCTACCTGTAACAATTTTCGTCAAAAACTGAAATCCCGGACTCCCATGAAATGAAGAATTCGACCTCCGAAGATGAGACCGACCGAATCCTAGTCATCATTAAATACGATGAACTTCCTAACGATATAATTATTCTTACTAACTTTAATACAACTTTAAACATACCAAGTAGAAAGCGCAGCTTTTAAGTTTGAAAGCCTGTGAGATATTGACGTAAACTCCACACGAAGAGAGTTTGACAGACTCTCATCACAGCACTTGATGAGCTCTCCAAGTTTGTTCTGCAGATTCTTCTCTTTGGAATCACCATCGTTAAGGCGTTCCAGCAGACCCTGGAATTAAGAGAATCGATTAAGAACATGAATACTTGGTATAGGTACCTATCTACTCACCAAAATATCATTTAGTCAGGGTCAAATAAACAGTTTTGATCCCTACCTCAATTTGATACATGGTTTTCTTCAAGGTTCCAACTGTGATGTAGCGTAGCTTGAGTTTGTTCCTCTCCGATTCCATGTCTTTCAACCATTCAAGAAGAGCCGCTTGATCTTCCCGATACTCATCCCATATCTTAATCCTGCCTTGAATCTGGAAACAAATATTATCTCAGTAACATACTGAACTCAAGTTGGTTGAACATGTTATTTTTGCGAAAGAAAGGCATTAGGAAGGTATTGCAATCATCAACGGCTGGAATTTATTTTTCTGATCATTGTTTTACGAACCTCTGACTGTTTTTCCATGATTTTGGACAGTGTTTCATTATGCAGGTTGGTGAGGAGACTGAGCTTTTCAATTATCGAGATGTCGCCAGATGCCATTTGGGCTGAAAGCAAGAACTTTTGGCAGCCCAAAACATCTCGGTGCACCTGAAAGAGAACATGCGAATCATTAGTGACAATGAATGATACGAAAATTATGTATATATATATCCAATTAAAAGATGTACGGAAGAAAGAGCGTTAACTTTGAAAGAGATGGTGATAAAGGTTTAGATATCTATGGAAAATCATATTTAACCATCATTCACCAAGCCATCAGCCAAATAACTGCACCATGAGGAATGAAATTATATAGTACATTTTATTCTCATATAATAGTGAGTCAATTTTTCCACAATAATAGGACAGAAAATAACAAAAATATACTCAACGACTCTAAAAATAATAAATAGATACTAGGATAAGATTGAGATTGCACAATGAATTTCTAATTTTCTGCTCAATGGGAAAATGTTGATGGGCTAAGTCGACGCATTATTTCAATTTTCGAAAAGAAATTAGAAGTCATTCTGACAAATTTACAACTAATGTTAAACTCGTACGATTAAACTTATAATATGATTTATCATAATTTACAAAAATTCGGACGTCTCAATGGATGACGGTGTCCAGCCAAGATGGCATAGAAAAATGAAGAAAACATCTCAGATGAAATATCTACTTTCATTTTGAAATAATTATAACCAGCTTTCGTGCTCATTCGCAATAACTATTATATTCAAGAGCGACTTTCACATTTACAAATTTGCTTACCTTGAACAATTGATTTTGTTCATGAAGGTCTTCATAGTGTTGCGAAGGGTTGGAATTCAATAACTGGTTGATGTGATTGAGGTAATCCTGCCAGAGGTTCAGAACAATTGTGCGTTCTTCAGTTTGAACCAAGCGCGACGATAATCGATGATATTCTTGGAAAGTCTCTCGGAATATTCTTTCCCAAACCTTCAACATAAAAACAAAATCACTGGTAACGAAACCAAATCACTCGTTATTGACATGAAAAATTACAATAAAAACTGTTGAGTGAGAGTTGAAAACTCAGATTGAAAGAGGCAATGTGCCGATTGGAGTTTTAGGGAAGTAACTATTATCGAAATAATTTCAATAATAGGGCTGCTCAAAACTTTATGTGCATATACGTACCTACGCCAAATGTACTTGGATTGTAATTAACGAAGATTGAAACACAGCCTAGATAACTGGAAGTTTCAGTTTCATTTGATCAGGCAGCAATAGGTTAACAGGGTTGAATTTTTGAACCAGGGTTTATCTTTCTCAGTTCTTCTCAATCAGTTACCTACCATATCATTTCACTGTTTCTAATTAGAACAATGATTTGTAGTCACCTATGGGATTGGTTAAATACTCGTACTAAATAAGGTAGGCAGGTACCTACGTAGGTAGGTAGGTAGTGATACGATTTCCCTCACCACCATTGTATAAAATAAATTCTCCCCTTTGTTGGTTTCTGTTGGATATCTAACTTGAATATCATTAATTGACTTGTTGCCAAGCACGAGTCAATATTAAATTTAATTCGGTGACGTGAACAATGTCGAGTATTATTTATCAGATTAAATACAAAAATGCATAATTGTGAACCTATTTAGCATACCTCAATTACGTGTAAAGTAGATCTAGATACGATTACAAAATTGCTTTATGTATATAAAACCTAAAAATTTCATGTTTTAATGGGCGATTGCGTGGTTTACGACTTAGATAATACGCCGTGAAACTACATCTGCCCCTCTCTATTTTTAAAGCTTGAGATAGTTATTGTGGCTAGAAGTAGCTTCTCTTATCGGCCATTCGACCCTCGTAAAATTGATCGATAGAAAAACATTTTTTTGCGAGTTTTTGTAAAAATGAAGCAGTTCCGATGGTTTTGGAAGAGATAGGTAATTTTATAGATGTTTTCCTATGGCAATCCGATTCGGTGGTTTCGGAATCGAACCCTGGATTTCCGCATTTTATCAAACGTGGATTGTTAAATCTCAAATGCTATATTTGATATTTTATATTTTTTCTTCTTATTTTAACTCTCATCAAAATCAAATACAATCCATGCATAGGGAGTCCCTGTAATGCGTGCATTACTTACCAATATGTTACGAATTCAAAACAACACTGGTATCTTTTACACTGTCACTTTCACTTTCTATTATTGAATAAAACCGTCTTAAACGTGCACCATTTGTTTCTAAGAATTTCAAAATTCTCGCAAACTAGTTCGTCAGAGAAGTACCATTGGTTTCAATTGTTCTACTTCTAACGTGTCTTGTGAGCAGTGAGTTCTTTCTAATGCAGTTCCTTCTTATACCTAACTGACAACCTATTGGAATTGATCCAGGGGGTATGGGACAACCCAAGAATGAAAAAAAATAAATAAATAAAATAATGATAATAATAATAAATGAATACAAATAAAAATAACCGTGATTCTTATTTTGTTCCATTATGAATTTTTGATATAGTTTTGGAACGTACGTCAGGAGTTTGACATTTCATCATGGCAGGGGGAATGAAGATAAATCATGAAGATAGAGATGAAGACTATTCTCGTCCAATTTTCGTGATTCTATTTTTGTTCAACTATGAATTCAGACTAGTACTGTGACGTATATCAGCAATTTCAAATTTCATTGTGGAAGGGGGTAGGTAATAGTAAGAAATCAGAATTTTGTATTTATGTTTTGTCAATTATGAATTTGGTCTAGTTTTCGAAAATATGTCAGGAGTGTCAAATTCCATTACGGAAGGGGAGAGCCGGTGAATGGATGGGGTAATAGAGGCAAATCGTGATATTTTTACTATATTCATCAGATTACTGTGACAGATTTTATTAATTGTTCGATCTAGATTTTAGACTAGTTGTGCAACCTTGGAAGTTTCAAGTTTATTGTCGATGGAGGGGGTAAATGGGGAGGGGAAGGTAATTCCGAGAAATCATGATATTTTGTTTTTTCTCTCATTTTAATTCTCACCAAAATGAAATACAATCCATTCATAGGGACGTCCCAGTAATGCATGCGTTACTTACCAATATTTTTCATGTATACATATGAATGTGTAATAATATCTGTAATATGTAATAATACGTGTGAATACATTATGTATTTAAACAATTCAAATAGATATATACTCTCATATATCTCGAAAGTTCAGATTTTCCCTTCAAATCTACTCAGACATCAGAGTTAAGTGCACATAAATAACCTACTGTATCGAGGGAAAAAAAGTTTCCAATCAACTCATAGCCAAACCTTAAGAATTATGAGAGTTATAATGACAACCAGCTATACTTTATGACGGTCCTTTGGCGAAGTTATAAATGATTTCTAGTGTAACATGATATTCACTTCCTACTATCAAATTTTCGGGACGAGTTAAAAGTCAAAGACAGTATCATAATTAAAGCATTAGAGGAAGAGGAACTCACCTGAAGAAGTTGAATTATCTGAAGGTTGTCGCTGGACTTTTTAGAAACGGTGGAGAGATTTGCTTCAGTCCGTCCCAAGGCAGTGAGATGATCCAGAAGGTCGTTCAATTGCCTGGTCGGGTCGGAACCACGAACTTCTATTTTCTTGAGGTTCTACGAAAAAAAAAAAAAAGCGTAAACGAAGTTGGTGAACGAACGTACCTACGTATGAGATGATAATTATGGGATTTATCCCTTCACTTATAAGTGAAATTATCTGAAATCAAGATGTCAACGACCGTATGTAGATAACTATTAGGTAACTACTGTAAAGGTATGTACCTACTGAACTATCTAAAACTAAGTCAAAAATAAAATAAAACGAAAAATTTGAAAACGCTCCGGCTGCTTCAATGTAAGAGAAAAGCAAACGAGATACTGCAGTGCCAACGAACGTTATCCTTTTGAAATCAGATTGGACCGTGAGGAGAGGGGCCAGATTAGATAAAGCGTGAACGGATGTGAATGAAGACGTAGGATCATAAGACGCCAGATAACGTGCAGGGCTAGTAGGTACAGACCAAGTTACCCACATTATAAGGACATAGCTGCTCCAGTTCCTACGTTGTCGAAGGGTTGTCAGATTTTTTTGGTTCTAGTATTTTTGTCGAAAACCGAGAAAAGTCTATAAGTGACGACAGAAATGCTTGCGTACAAGTCCGCAACACAGTATAGTCCAGGAGCAAGACCGAAAGAAAGTACTTGGTAATTTCAGGAGATTGAGATTAAATTTTGAAAATGTAGTCCATTCTGAGTGAGAAAATCTTTGTCAGCCATTTCGAAATTGGAGGAATACAAAATGGCAGCCTCATAAACATGGCTTAATTTGCACATTTTAAAGTTTTTCCTTAATAATTCCTAAATTATGCCTCCTGTACATAAACTTTTATACGTAGCAAAGATGTAGAGCATAAAACACCAAAACGACTCGATCCAAAAACTATGAATTATCTCCCGGATTAAGAAAATTTTGCTACGACCGTTTCCCATTAAATTAAAAAGTAAAAGGCCAATTTTGCGAACTTTATGTGTAAAATGACATAAAATTCATGAGTTCGGCTGTAAGTCAATGGAGAAAGGCCTCAGCTAAAATACGGTCGATACGAACTTTGGAAAGCATTTAATTTTGAGTAGAATAAGCTTTGGCAGATTGAAATCAGACCACTATTAACGCATCTAGGTGATTTTGAAGGGCAAAAGTCTAGGGGAGGAGGAGAGGACTGGCCCAAAATTAGCCCGATTTTCAATTGTTTGTACTTCGCTTATTTTGAGGGAAAATTCAGAGTTCTGGGATCGAATCATTGTTTTTTTTTCTTCCTACAACTTTGGTACGTATAAATATTTCTATAGGATTTACGATTTCGGAATTATGAGAGAAAATCTTTAAAATGGGCAAATTAAGCCATCTTTATGAAGCCATTCTATATTCCACCAATTTTGAGATGGTAGAAAGAGATCTTCTCACCCAGAACGGACTAAATTTTCAAAATCTAATCTCAAACTTTCTCCTGAACTTATTACCGACCTACTGCAACCATGGTTTCTGGACTATCCAGTTCCTACGTAACCGAAGGGTTGCCAGATTTTTTCGATCCTTGTATTTTTGTCGAAAACCGAGAAAAGTCGGTAAATGACGTCAGAAATGCTTGTGCACAAGTCTGAAACATAGTATGCTTGTTTTCATGCCTCCGTGGAAATGTTCAGAAATGAAAATTGTCGCCACTATCATGGCAAAACATTAGTAAACGCTGAAATTGAAACTTTCTTTTTGATATAGGTACTTGGACATAGATACTTCAACCAGCGGCGCCGCTAAACATAAATACTAGAATGGGGGAGATGGGGGGGTACTTTAACCTAGAGTTCCCACATAACCTAGAGTTCTCCGAACTACAAAAAGTACTAGTTAATAGAGCAAATTAAACAAAAAAAGTTGTAGATAAAATTTAATTATGCAATTAAATTCTAGAAGACGCAGCCGAAATCGAAAACTACTCAGCGCTTAAAAAAGTATTCGACTGTGACACTCCACATGCATTATTGTTAATGGAAAAAAAAAAAACATTTTTTGGGCCACTAAATTGTAAATTTGAACCTACGGTTTTGGAGCGATCGGGGTTGGCCAACGAACTCAACCCGTCTTTTGCCAAGACGGATTTTTCTTCGTTGGAACGACATTTTTACGCCGTATTTGAATTAAATTTATATATATATACGTTAGACTCTAGGATTGTACATTTGATGCATGAAACGGATTTTTAGGGTGTCCCCGCCCACACTAAAAATTTTGAAGCTATATAAATAGCTCATTATTTATTTGAAAAGTCGCTAAAAAGGAAGGAAAAAAGAAGAACAAAAAACTATGATTGAACATTTGTAGCAACATTTATAAGTAACACTCGATACCAACAGTTAATACTACCTCTAAGTATTACGTACACGTAACAGCTCTATAAAATGAAAATTTTCACGAGAGTTTGAATACGAAAATTTTATTATCATTTGTAAGAGGACCGCAATATTATTTTCAGATTATGACAATAATTGCTGCCATTATTCGACTGTGTAAATGGCCTAGGAAAATTCGTACGTCCACAATACCACACTCCAACGCTTAACCCTCCAAATGTTAGGTATCGTCAATTATCCCACCGAGAAAAATAATTTTCATGTGAGGTTAATGTTGTAGTAGAATCGCAAATGGAGGGTAGAATTTTGACGAAAGGAATCGATAAGGAAGTCGACGGGAAAAGAGAGTTCTATACAACTGACGTTTTCGCCAAACAGGATTTAGATAAGTCGAAAGGTAAATAACCTACGTAGGGATCGACGAAGCTCGAGTGAAATGACGACACTTGACTTGACATACTTCCAGTCAGAAATAGCTATCATGACTCTAGTAGGTACCTATTCTAAATACCTACATATTCTAAATATATCTTCATAAAGACTAATATTTGTTTTCAAAATTATCTAGAGATTCAAGAGAGCAAGATTGAACCGTTTTATGAAATTGTTTGAAAATATTCATGTTTCAAGATCAGTTCAAAGTTTCAAGTCACAAGTTCAAATTTGAATGACGAGCTCCAAAAAAGTTAATTAAGGGAATCTCAATCGAGATTTTTAAACGCTTTGGGAAATTTAATTCAATTTTAAATATAATTCCTGAAGATTAATTTATACTCATAATTAGAACAGATTTGATTATTATTTCAGTAAGAAAAGTTCGTAAGTCTGAAAGCATGTCGGTTCCTATTCCTAGTTAAAATTGTTCACTCACGGTCCAATCTGCAGGCTAATTCGACTCCAAGTCAGAGTTGGAGATGACCATGTATTATTGCATTTCGTATACCATTCACTGTTTTCCCAATAATACCAGGCCAAACGTAAGAAAAATCAAAATGCGCTTAAAAATAAATTAATAAAATTAGGAAAAATTTGTGTAGAATTTTCAGAAGCAATTTCTGTACCAGAATAATATTTATAAATAGTTTGTATACGATAAATCCGACGTAAGGGTGTTTCGTACACAAAACTGTGCTCAGAATATCAAAACCATTACTTCTAAAAATCCCCATTAATGAAAAACAAAAACATAAAAATCCTAAAATTGATATGAATTGCAGCATAAAAACCTTTGAAATTTTTAAATATTGGATTATTAGATTTCTATCAAATAATTTATTGAGGAACCCATTCCAAGGTAAATGGAATAGCTATGGAATAGCCTTGGAGAAACCGATGTCTCCGATTTAGATCCTTCCTTCCAATCAACTCTGAGCATCAAATCAACTGCCCTTCAATTGGACAGTGGAATGTTTTCAGTAATGGTAGTACAGAAATGACGGAAGAGAGCAATTATTTCTTTCTCGCACAGGAAGTAAAGATCGCCCTCTAGCAGAGAGTAAGTTGGCTACCTTATTTCCGAATACCCCCCAGCAAGGAAGGATCAGCCTGGTTATATTTAGACGACCATCCGTTTCCTTTTTTCGTTTAGCTTGGAAACCGAAGGTTTACCGCAGTGAAAGCACTCTGGGCCAGGAACGATACCACGTGTCCCTTTGGGTTTGTTATGATGAACAAAAACCACAGAAAGAAAACTTAAACACTTAAACAAGAGTAGCCACAGAAATGTAAAGTCGAAGGGCTTTCTCTAATTCTTGTACTAGTACATGGTACGGTACATCGAGACCAAGGTATAGGTAGTGTACGCTTTTCAACGACACAATGAACTGTAAAAATACAAGAAACTCGTTCCACTCTGCACAATTTGATCAAAACAGTACACATATACAACACTTGCTAGATTTTTTCCTGTTTCTTCTGAATATTCAATATCTTAGACAAAAATGTTTTCGTGAGTTACATTTTGGAGTGTGGTTGTTCATCTCTGCTTAGAACTTCTTATGTTGTGGAGGGGGTCAATGAGAAATTACCCCAGTTTGTGGATAAAATTTTATTTCAGTCTCAAGCGCATTCGCCTTTGCAGGCCTTGTCAGGAGTTGCTGAGCTTATTGTGTTTCGTAGTTTACTCTGTTTTGGGTTGCCCCATCCCTGCAGGGTTTTCTCTTTGTCTAATTATGTACTTTTCCTTGGTGGGATGGTAGATTTTGCTAGGTTTGTTCATTAGGTGGATGTTGTATTGTAATTTGGATGTAATTGTATTGTAATTTGGATTGTAATTTGGATGTTGTATACCTGAATTTGGAAATTTTGAAATGGGGAAAACCAACCATCAATTATTGATTCCAGTGGGTTAATTTAAAATCTTGATAAAAAAAGTTTCTTATAATTTTCCTAAATTGACCACTTTCTTACTTAATACTCATTAAATATTTAACAAAACATTTTGAATACATTTGAAATTACTTTTGACATTTTCGTAGTGCTCATGGCATGCATGTATGAGATGACTGAAATGTGTTGATATGGAAAGTGAATACCTAAGTTAATGAAATCTCGACCTCAGTCCCTGAAAATGTCAATGTAATCGGATGCAAACTATATAAGTCATAATTGGTACAGGGAATTTGCGTTCGCGCATGCGCAGAAGCTACTTTTGATCATGTGGCAGTGAAACGACGGCCATCCAGGCCCAAAATCGATGAAAACATAGAAGACGAACTATTTTTGCCGTTGCGAAGATTAGCGAAATCACAGATCGCACAGAGACAGATACGAAACCATAATTGTTCGGGACGGTCTAAAGCGTAAAATGAAATAATGGATGCAAATGAATGAGTGGAATTTTTATTTTGGACCATTTGAAGGTTTCTATTTGTTCACCCCCAAAAGTGATCACAATGCTTCCGCTACCTATATTTGACTCAATTCTGTACATTGGTTCGATTCTGTACAGGGTTCGTCCGTATGCTTCCTGTGGAATCGAATAAACGTTTATAGTCCAAACGTAAATCGTACATCGTAAACGTAAACGTATAGTGTAAACGGAAACGCTATCGTTCAAATGTAAATGGAGTAAATGTTATCGATTAGACGTAAATTGGGTAAACCAATTAGGTAAAAAGTAGTTTAGATTACTCCGGCGAGCCAAAGTCGCTATGCAACTGATGTCATGTGATCGATTTTAGCGTAGAACACGCTTTTCTCGGGACCTAACAAGTGGAAATTGTCACGAAAAAAAGGGACTAAAGTAGCGGCGGATCCATTTTCTTTGACATTCAACTTATGAAGCTGAAATTTGAAATGGAGAACCCTTGGGACGCCTAGACAGGAATCATGAAGTCTAGAGCCTCCCCAGATCAGCTGAGTGAGATCCGGAGCTAAGTTCTTTGCTATTCAACCAACGAAGTTGAAATTTGCAAATGGAGCGTGTTCCACGTTCCTCCAATGTTTAGCCGAGGCTCAAGGTGAAAGCAAAAGAAGGTCTGGGGTCTCCCCAACAGGGTCATGGGGCAGATCCCCTTGCGAGACGCGTCGCACCGTTTTTTTCCCCTTCTAACATTGAGACCGTAAACGGTTAGTTGAACATTACTCCAAGTGGTTTCATTCGATTCTTTGAAGTGAGTTGCATCAAAAGTTTAAATCAAAAGAAAAAAATACCTATCCTTTTACTTTGGAACATTTTGAGATAATGATCTCCAACTCCAAGGGTTTGATTGATAGTGAAAGGTATCGACAGTAGTAACGGTTGGTCCATCATTTTCGGAGAAAAGGTTTTTTTTCTTCCGATTTTCATAATCTACATATTATTTTGAACTGTAAAACAACGGTTAATGAATGAGTTTTTATTTTTTTAATTTACTTTTCGTTATTGGGTAGATTAGAAAGGTTTATTATTAAAAATAATAGATCAGAAGGCATCGGACTCGATAGTTTTCCGGATCCAAACACCCTTGTGACATAACTGACGAGATATTACATTTATCGAACAAGAAAGAGCGCAGAAGGTAGGTGCTCTCAACGTCCCAAAGAATTTGTACGAGAGTGACACAGTTATTTTGAAGAGAGGAGTTTTAACATGAGGAGGAAACGCGAAGAGTATAACAATGTATTTAGGTTTGATAAACGGTCTTTCAACACACGAGTAGACTTTCGTTTTTCTTCTCTTTTTAGCAAACAATTTCTTGCGAAACAACCGTTTAATCTCATCTTACCGAGGTACTAATGTATTCCAGTGAGTCACAACGAGCGTAAATAGGAAGAAACACTGCGAGCCAAGAAAGAACGTGACCCCAAATGCCGTCCGTGAAGTCACAGACGGTTTTGGCAATGACGTGAAAAAATCCTATAGGTAAGTATTCTCAAGACAAGAAAAGAAAAAAAAGAAAGAAAAAGTTCAACTTGTTTACACTACGAGTGGAAAAAACTTAAACCAGCAAGAAGTTTCAAGAAACTTCAACCAGCTAATTAGCGGCTCAAGTTGGGTATTCACAAGATTTAGCGTCAACATTAAAATCCGAGATGGCACTAGTCTAAATATTTATTCTCGCACAATTGCAGACTAACTTATCAGTTGAGTAATGTTCACCACCCGGAAGTACGGTAAGGCATTACGGCCGTGACCATAATAATTTATAGGATCTCATAGTTCTCACTAACGTCTTATTTGGACAGTGCATATTATAACAAGACCACAAATAGGCCTTTCTCAAAACGGAAGTTAGAGAAAAAACGTTGTCTATTTCCACGAAAAATAAAGAGTTACAATGTTAAATCGATTTCGACGGTTAGGCCATCATCAGTAACAAACAATAACTCTATATAAGTTATTGTTTGTTACTGATGATGGCCTAACCGTCGAAATCGATTTAACATTGTAACTCTTTATTTTTCGTAGAAATAGACAACGTATTTCACTAACTTCCGTTTTGAAATAGGTTTCCACAACTTCGTCGCGAGTGATTTAGTTCGTAGGCCTTTCTGTCCTTAAATTGGTTTTTGAAAATTGATCTCCAACGTTTCTCCCCAGGAACTGGGGAGACATTAAGAAAGACAAAATTCAAAACATCAAATTCGAAATTTGTAAAATATCCACTCATCGTTTTCTTTTTGTGATAAAAAATCTAATTCAAAGTTATCAGTTTTAGAAAATCAAATTTAAAATTGTTTACGTTTATTGTTTACCTAGTTTGCTGGTGACGGTAATTATAAATTTATAGTCCCTCAATCAAATACGAGGGAATTTTGCTCAAGTTTTGAGTGTCTTTTCGGAAGTTAGTTGAATTTGAATTTTTAATCTTAACCATTTCTATGAATATTCTTTTTCGCAAATTAGATTCTCTTCCTACAATTTTGAAATCGTCGAAGCCCATAATTTACGTCGGAAAGATCTGCAATCTGCGTTTTTCGTATCTTCTTGTCGTAGATCCGATTTATGTTTTGGAAAACGACGTCGAACGAACTGAGACGTTTCCCCCACATACACTTTTCCACACCCACCACTACCACTAGGGATCTGGTAAACCAAGTCTGAACGTTGTTCTTATGATGTGAAATCTTTTAGTTTAGAGAATAGTGGTTTGTGTGTTCGAAATGCAATTTTTACATGCTTGTAAGGCTCGAAAATCTTTGTCATTTGTTCTGCCATCCTTTTCACGTAAGGCATTGAATAATATTGAACTGGTTGTTATTGTTGAGTTGGAGGTATACTGTTCCGAGTGTTTCTTACGTGAAACATGTATAGTTTGGTCTACCATTTTGACTAGCCATTTTAACTTTTTTGCATTTTCTTTGTGAAATTTGGGGTCAGAAAGCGTGAGCCATCGATGTACAATATTTTCCCGACAATTTTCTTGTACCGGATGCGTCGAGATAGTGTGTTTTTTTAGTTGTGGTTTAATATCAATAATAACGTTGGCGATTCATTTTAAAAAATTTTAAGGACAGAAAGGCCTTTTTTGTAAAGTCAGTTTTCACTAACATAAATTATACTTTCAGGTAGCCAATGATAAATTATTATTTGCCAAAATGAATCAGTAAGGATTCCAAAGAGATTCCAATAAAATTTTATTAAACATCGTTGGTAACATCGACTTATTTTTCCCATTATATGTTCTTTAATTTCCGAATTTGAGGCGAACCTTCTGGAAAAGATATCGGAAAATTGACAGATGGCCTTCGAGAACATTTGTAAGCACTAACGCTTACAACACCGCAAAGACGTCGGTAACTATGAATAGGTCAATTTATAACTGATTCAGTGCTAATTCATTGTTGATAAACTCTATGGTAGCATTCGGTATCTGCAAGACTTCACATAGTCCTAAGCCTAACGCAAAATGTATCGGTGGATAGCCAACGCTATGCCTTTAAGCCATTAAAATTTTAATGTTAGGGGTAATTCGCAAGGATTCCGAGAATGGCATAAATATGCATATATATTACTGTAATTTACTGGGTACCACTTTGCCAGCTTGCGTTCCACAACATTGTCCAGTGATAAATACTTTATCGACTTCTATACGGACTACTAACATCTGCATATACTTCCATTCACAGTTCAGCAGTTTGTTGCCAACACAATTTGCAAACCTTCCACAAAACAGAAATTATCTCAAATAGTAAATAACCTCATAAAATCAATAATGAAGGTAGCTATCATTACTAGGTGAAAAAAGTTTTAGTACAATTTCCCGAAATGAGCGAACCTTCAGGCGATTTTTGCGAAGTGCAAAAACGCGATCTTTTTTTCCCAACCCTTTAGGGACAGAACCTATCGAACGTCACTGTGTCACTGCATCCCCCCCCCCCCCCACATACCTACTAATGTCCAATTTCTTTGAGGTTCACAAAATTACTACATACAATGCAATTCTGCGTGAGGATATCAATTGCATTACATCGAGCCCAGTATCAATCAAAAAGAGAAATCATATTTTTTAAGAATCATGCCAGTTGCCCATTATTGACACCGATTTGAAATTGGAATCATTATGCCGATTCCGCGAAATATCCAACGAAAAGTGAATCGACCTCCCTACGGAACCAGATCACGATGATAAGTTTGTGTAGGCAAAGAGAAGAGAGTGCCAAAAACTCAGTTTCAAGAGTTTTCCCAGGGAAAGGAAGAAGGGAGGCGGGACAACCACGCAAATGTAAACAATGTGCTGATCCTGCAGAGCACGGAAAACTAATCAACTGGAGGTTTTCGAGTGGAAGGTGAAGGCAAAGTTTCTTTTAATTTCCGCTGAACATGCAAACAATCCCGCCGATTGTTAGACTTGTCTTCGAAATCGCCTCCGCTGGGTGAGGGGGCCCCTCTCGACGGTTATTAGGTTTGACCCGCTTTATCATTGAGTAAATGGGCCTGCGAGATCCTACGAGCATCAGCCTGCGTGTGCTGCGAAACAGAGGTGTGAAGCGTAGTTAGCAGGCTCTGCCCCTCTTGTTGAAATTGACATTATTATTCGTGTAAAACGAGTCACGGAATATGAAAAGCAGAATATCGTGGGGTATAATAGGTTAGCTATAGAGGCAGTTAGAAACAAACGATGTAAATAATTTGGATACTTTCACAATTAACTTTGAAAGATCAAAATATCAAGATCATTTCAATATTTATACCAATATCCAAAATCGATGAAAATCTACATTATAAACTCCACACTGCTCGTAAATTCATAGCCTGACAGTTTGCTGATGTGTATGAGTGCGAAATTCGAGTTGTAATCTAAAAATAGAGTTAATACTTTCAAAACAACTTCTTGGAAATCTCAAAAGAAGAAGACGAATTTCTAGCTGAAATTTGTATCCGTTTAGACTAGAATACAAGATTTTGTGAACTACAGTCTGTCAACAACACCGTACAACCTCCACCAAATCGCAGCTCTTTATTCCTCCTTTTTTTTCAAAAGCCACACAACTTTCATATGCATAATGCCGATTAGTATAATTAGTGCAATATAAATTCTGTCCAGATCTTCCTTCAATCAGCAATTTTATTATTCCCAAAACTTCATAATGTTTTACACAACAAAATGCTTCAAGTATGAGAGAATACAAGTTTACATAATCCAACGAAATCAAGATGTAAATCTACGTACCAATTCAGTTTTTGTATATTTTAAGGTTGTGGAAATCGAATTAGCTGAGAGTCACAGAAGTCACGGATTTTGATTTTATCTAAGTATACTAATTCAATAAGTGAACTTTTGAGCTAAGACCATTTGATATTCCATTCTCCCTCATCTGTTGAGCTTCTTTCTAAATCATGATGTCGATAGTTTTTATCCGAACGATTTACAAACGATTGGTTGCTAATTTTTTAGGAAGAAATTGGTAAGAACCTCCTCAGTTACTCGTAAGCTTCTTTCGCAACATCTTTAGAAGTGATTATTGCATGAAACCGAAATTCCAAATTAAACTACAGGTGCGAGGCTTCACAACACTATCCCTAAGCATTTCACTGTTATTAGTCTTTTCTGTAAATATTTTTCTATGTGTAAAACCACGAAAATGTTCATTTTAACGCTATTTGAGTCCTGAAGAGCCGTATCCAGAGCAATTCAAGTCGATGTCAGAGAACTCAATCATTTAGCATTATCTCATCAAACACTGCCACCAAGAGTAGGTTAGCTGACGAAGAATACTACTCATTGATGGAATTTCATTAGTTTTTGGTTTTAATTAGTTGTGGTATTTTCAGATTTTAGGGTATATCGGAGAATTCACTACTCTGACGCCTCTAAATAAATCTTGCTATTATAACTAATGAACTCATTAGCTCTATTAAAATGTATCAATAGCAAAAGATAGACATGGCAGGGTCTTACCTGGCTGATATCTTTGAGTGCGACGTCAGGATCTGATATGGTTTGAGAAGAATCAGGCGGACTGACGGGCTCCTGCGCGTCTTCGAGCCGCCTCGCTATCGCTGACACTTCTGGCTTGAGGACCTCAACCCCGACTTCGCCAGATATTTCCTTAGCTAGCCGTTCCAACTCCGCGACCTTCCTTTTCCTCTCGTTCCATTCCTGTAATTTAATAAAAATTATTGCATTATTCCTTAAATGGAAAAAAAATGCCAGTCGTGCGGAATGATTATCATTATAGTATTTATTGCTGAAGCACTGACACACAATGAATACACAAAGAAAAACTTTTAAATGCAAATCTACTGTCTATTTTCTAGTCTCTTGACATAAGATCATTTAGTACTTTAAACCAGAACTGTGGCCATATATTTCCATCGGAAAACCCGTTTTACAGACCAATGTTGGTAAGCTTCTCATTTATCCCCTTGTTTGCGAGTTCACATTAGTTGTTTTTTCATGTTAGGCTAGAATTATGAGCTAACCTTGTCAATAATTCTATTTCCGTCCAGAGGGAGTATTAGCTCTCAACACAATTTTAGATTGCACTCTATAACATTGGTCAAAAGAGGCATTGTGAGAGCCCGTATGTATCTCGACTCGAAGAGGATTTTTTTGATTGATTGATTGATGAATTGAGGCTGTTTATTCATAGGTACAGCGTTGCAGCTGTCTCAAAGAAGGGTGTCGGTGCATTAGAACATTTTTTTCAAACTAGATGGTAAACACACCCATGAGTGCGAAAAAGGTATTTTTTAATATTTTTAAATGGAAGAAGATACCATCCTAAGAAGTTTGGCATCAATCGCGCTCTCCGACGATGAGTAGTTTTCTTTCTATGATTTTTCAAAGTTTCGCGCACTGATGACGTCAAAGCACCCCCTCCCGCCTGGGCGGGACCCCCCTGCTGCCACCCAGTATGACGTCACCAGTGAGAATTTTGAAAAATCATAGGAAGAAAACTATTCAACGTAGTGTGGATAGTATCAAATTGCTTAGAATGGAATCTATTTTCATTTTAAAATATAAAAATTAATACTTGGGTAACGCTCATTGACACTCCGCGGCTCCTCGACATGCGTGTGTAAATAACACCTATATTTGTACCAGATCAGAATCAGGTTTCTGGGTAACAGCTATACCTACTTTTCTTGTCGTCTAATATTGACTAGAACTATTCGCTATTGCATTATTCAAGAACTCCATTTTCAATTAGATGGTTCCAAGGGGTCTAAGATCAACGCATTTGTAGACAAATTTGTAGACAAATGCGTTGATCTTAGACCCCTTGGAACCATCTAATTGAAAATGGAGTTCTTGAATAATGCAATAGCGAATCTGTCTGTAGACAGTTTCTGACATACAGAAGCAACATACAAGAGCTCAATTTATGCAGCAGGTGATTTTATAGCTTCATTTATGGTTAACTCACAATTTCTAAAGTAGCCAATAAGAGAATCGTATTTTTTACTCAGATGACTGAGCCTACAGAAAAAGCACAAATTATAAAAGTAGTAACCAACATTTAAACGAGCGTTTGGGGATTATTGTTGCAATAACCAACCAAAACAAGACGGCGAATCAATCACGATGCCATCAAAAACTGCCTTAGTGTTGGATAACGGTGGTCACACAGATGATCTATTCGTCCTACATCGTTTAGATCACATTTACGACTCAAGATAGTAGCGCTACAATCGGAGTTATTAGAATGAACTAATTTATTATTCCTAGATGATCCCATTATCTCGGCATTATCAGATATTCATAACAACTATGAGACAATTTCTAATTCAGGTAATGCCAGCCGTACAGCGATAAGAGTATGATGGGATTGGAGAATTGGCCAATTCTCCTTCTATTTCCCGTTTATTAACTAGAACAAAGTGAAAACCACGTTAACCTTTTCTCCTTTAAATTTGTTAGCTCACAATTCAAGATTCCCGAGTTTGAATATTGAATACATATTTTGAAAAATCATTCCGTCGCTTTTCTCATTTAAAAAAAAAAAAAAAAAAATACTAGACGAAACGTTACAAAATTTGGCTCAAAACCACTTTTAGCGAATTTTTAGAGAATAGAGCTATTGAAATGGGTCAAGGAATTATAAAAATAAAATATTTCAACATTTTCTTGGTGGAAACCTGTTTCGAGGCATTCTGAAACGACTCCTGGAGTTTTACGGTTTAGGTTTGTTATTTTCAATAATAAACCTTTGTAATCGACCGAGATGATCGTAAGAGCGAATTTTCGTAATTTATTGTACTATACACCTGTACACATAACACGTTTGCCAACTGCAGGAGTCGATTCTACATCAAATTCGCAACAACTTTTGTCCCCTAACAATTTTGTTTAACCCGCTTAAAAATCGAGTTTTTCAATTTTAATTGTTTTTCTGTCGTGATTTTTGACTTTAGGTCACTAAATCGGTCATAACTCCCTTAATTTGCTGTATAAATTCAAATTTAAGGATATCTTTGAAAACAGCATCGAATTCCCTATCGAATAGATCCCCTGGACCGTTTTCTAGAATCAAGGTTTGAGACATGAAAAAGCCCTCTGAAAAGCAAATTTTACCTAATTTGGGAACCTTTAGTTTTTTCAACCGGGAATTGAACCATATGAACCAATAGGTTTTCAAAATGCAAGAACGGTAAAAACTGCGCCAGGATCTCATGTTTCCAACTTTCACTCTACTAATAAGGAGAAACAAATCCGTGTAAATGTTGGAAAACATCCCCCCCCCCCCCCCCAGAAATCGACGGTTTTCTTGAAAAATGACCTTCTATGAAAATACGAATTTCGGTACCCCCCCCCCCCCCCCGCTGAATCGAATGGTAACAATTGCATTTCTCCCAACCCCTTCATAACAATGTTCTACCCTTTACTTCACAAATTTGAGTTCATTTGGCATGATGAATTTCATGAGTTTTAGGGGTGAAATTAGTTAGCTATCCGATAGAAAATTTAATGCCCTTCCCAACGTTATCCTTAAATTTGAATTTACAAAGCAAATTAAGGGAGTTATGACCGATTTAGCAATGTGAGGTCAAAATCACGGAAAAAATGACCTTCTATGAAAATACGAGTTTTGGTTCGGTTTTAGGGGACGAAAGTTGTTGCAAATCAGTAGTAAAATCGACTTCTGCAGTGAGGCAGACCTGTTTTGTGTACATCCTGTATAATGAAAAAAAGCTTTGACATTAGAGTACTCAGAGTGCAAAGAAATTGTTCACTACCAGTATTGTTCTACCTGCGTAGAAAGGCTGTCTAATACAGAAATCATATACCTTGGTGAAACAATTCGCAGTTTTTTTCAATCTCATGGTGAATGAAATTTCATACGATTAAGTGTATTTACAGCTGTATGCATGATCGAGGGGTAAGGCCTATTAACACGTACAGCAGCTATCGAGCTTGCGCTTCGTGTTAACACCGCAGATAAACTGTTCGGTTGTTGAACCTCGTTTCTAGAAGTGGATGTTTTATCATGTGGTCCGTTTTATTAAAGCGTTTCAATTTACGTCATCCACTGCTCCCACAAAATGAGTAGAAAAGTGAGTAACAAATTGAGGCGTCCCTAATCTTCACAAGAACAACAACAACAACGATCAACAACTAAGATTTCACGCATGCGGATACGCAGTGGCAACCATTAATTTGAAAGCAATAAAATCATAGAGTACCTTGGAACCTTATCCGCTCAATTCCTAAAATTCAAATAAAATTGAGTGGCAATTGAAATAAGTATGTGTTTTTGCGCACGCATAGATGTCACATTGTAAGCAAGATCAATGCATTACGATACTTAGACAGCCATCTGCACTATATATATATATATATATATAATACACCAAAATCCTTGCAGATTTTTCCGGATGTCTATTGAGGGAGAGTATATATGTACATTGCATGAACTCATAGGCGCTGAATCAACTTCCTAAACTGAACTTGAATTGCATTTTTTGCATTCCCATACACAACTTCCCAAGTAGAATGAAAACAGAAACCGTGTAAGCTAGCTGAAACTCTTTGAAATCCCATGAAAATATCCAATTGACGATTTACCGAAATGATTGGAAAATTATCTTTATGAGACTCCCATATTTATGAAACACTAGAATAATTATACAACTCATGAAAAAGGAGCTTCATTATTGATTTAGTTGTTTGGATTGCCATAATTTGGAACTTTTTTTCTCGACACAATGATCAAATACAACATGTATGAGTAACGTTTTAATTTCATTCAAACTTATTTTCGCTTCCTTTCTTTCGGCAGATATCTATCTAATAGAAGTAGCAAGCGGACGGTCGTACAACAGAAGGTCTCATTTGGTTGAATTGAAAACAAGTCAACTTTTATTTTTAAAATGATATATGTGCTCTTAATTCAGAATGTGTTTTGGATTGCGAATTTTATAATATAACACCAATCAGGAGTAATAACCAATTTATTCTTTTCATTTAACCAGAAGGGAGGCAGGGTTAGTTTCCAGTTCATTGCCTTCATTTAGATTATTTTATTATCAAAGTGTTACTAGGAGCCTGAACGGTCCAGTGCATAGGATAATGCAATGGGCCTACACTGGGAATTAGAAAGTGCTGTAGGCTTTAGTGGTCCGGCTATTAATTAGGTGCTACGGGCTGATGAAGGGTGACAATTAGGTAAGAGGCGAGGCCAATCACCATCGGCCCACGCCCAATCGCGGTTTTCGATTTGTAAACACAAACATTTTTATGTCAGTTACCAAAATTATTTGTAGGAGTGATTAAAATGATTTGTTATTTTATTTTGGCTTGATCATTTCAGTTTTATTAGCCAGGAAAATTACATTAATTTGACCCTTTATGTTAGTAAGGTCTTAGTTTGCATCAAGAAACCAGGATAATTACAAATACATAGTAACGTAGACAACAGAATCCCCTCAAAGAGGACAGTACTTTCACTGTACTGGGTAAAAACAGCAAAGAACTCTGCCAAAAGACCACGTGTGTTTCAAGGTAGACTATAAATATCTATGACAAGTGCTAGAAATAGTACCTAATGACATCGACACAAGCGCCACAGCCTTGCGGTTAGGTGTTTTTGAAATATTAACTAAACTATTCGCATGCAGGTAAGTTCGAAATTAATATATTCCCCGGATATTTACTATTCACTAACAAATGGTTCAAATCCAAGTCTTTTCATTGTATAACAAATAGAAAACAAAATACCGGATGCAGTTTAATGATCAGATCAACTAAATTATGAAACGGTGGGAGAAACCAGAATATTTTAAGTAGAGTTTCCAACTTTTTCTGAGGGATGAAACATCAACACGATTAAGTAAGTGATACTTTGGAAGTGAGACATTTACATTTATGGATTTTATAGTTTGTAATCACTGAAAAGTTCCTCCTTCGGCAAATTTTAGTATCTTTCACGATTTTTGATTAAGCGTTTGCACTACTTTCTCTTTGTTACTCCCCCAAATTCATAAGGGAATTAATAAGTTGAATCGACATGAAAAGTGCTATTCGGATATTTCAATCACAATCAGAAGAGGAAATTTTCGCACTTCTGTACTTACAGATCCGGGATCAATCTTTCATAATTTCCGATTCACCGATTGCAATTTTTTCCGTTGACTCTTTAGAAAGAGTAAGAAAAGTAATACCAAGAAATTATCATGATAAAAAAAAGTAAACTCATACTGGTAAGTATATTTGTATAGATCCTGTTGAAATATCAGACATATTGGTAAGTAATGCACGCATTACCGTTCCCATGAATGGATAGTACATAATTCTGGTGAGAATTTGTAAAAATTATTTATGAAACGAAAATACCATAATTATGCGGAATCACACCCCCCTCCCTCGTTTGCTCCGTCCATCAACAGTAAATTTGAAACTTCCAAGGTTGCATACCTGAGGTAACGGAAATCAGATGAGTACCGATAGTTAAGATATCACGATTTATCGCTATTACCCCCACCAATCACCCCCTTCTATGATGAAATTTAAAACTCCTGAGATTCGTTGCAAAACTGGACCAAATTCATAGTTGAACAAAATAAGAATCGCGAAAATCAGACTCGAATATTAAAAACACCACATTTTATGATTATAACCCCCTCCATATCACCCTTTTAAACTCTAAATATATGTTCCAAAACTAGATCAAATTCATAATTGAACTAAAAAAGAATCACAAAAATCTGACAAGAAGAGTTAAAACATCGCGACTTATCAGTATAACCTTCTCCATTCACCCCCTCCCATAATGAAATTCGAAACTTCTGGCGTACGTTCCAAAACTAGATCGAATTCTCCATGAAACCAAATAAGAATCAAGAAAACCGATCGAGATTTGTAGGTTGGATAGCGCTTTAGGGAATCGGTAGTTACCCCCTCCACCCCCATCACGACAGCGAATCCGAAATTCCCAAGGTTCGTTATAAAACTAGACTAAGATTAGAATAAAAAAAAAAATAGAATTACGGAAATCAAATGAGAATTGTAGCCTGTGTGGCGTCAAAAAAATTCTCGAAAAAATACGTTTTTTTCGGCTTTACCCCTCCGTTCCCTCTCTTCCTTCACGAAATTAAGAATTTCTGAGATTTGCTGCACAACTAGAATGAAATTGGGATCGAACAAAGGAAGCATCACGAAATTCGGTTGAGAATTGCAGGTTGGGCACCGTCGACAAAATATGTCTCACACACACACACACACACACCACACACACACACACACACACACACACACACACACACACACCTGTTTCTTTCTTTGAATTGTCTGTAACGGATTAGTACGCGGTTATTTTATTTTTTCTTGTGCTTGGGTTTTCCCATGTTCCCTGGATCATTTCCAATAGGTCGTCCCCTATTTTACGAAGCCTAGCTTTTGAGGGATGTCCTAAAATGGAACGCCAGAAAGTGAATAGTATCTTAATTTACTGGAAGTAGTCATCTGAATAAAAATTTATATACGCTTAGAACAGTAATGGTAGCAGGAATGCAATTGGTAAGACAACCAAACAAGATATTTTAACGCATGATCTCCCTTCGACTACATTTTATCTTCGATGTATGTATACCTGTCAAGCTGTCAACGAGCTCGCCAAAGCAAAAACAGTCGGTAGCCAAAACTAGAAAATAACGACCGAATGAGTGAAATAGAATGTCGTCATCACGACTCTATTCACGGAAAATATACACCGTTGATTTCAAAGAGCTAGTTTGTATTTCAGTGAACTGTTATTCCGAGAGCTACATTTTTTGAAATTAATGTATTCCCCAAAGTTCCCAAATAGTATTGGCATAATAGTTTTATTGACTACAGTTTAAGGATTCCTTGAGTATGAGAATATCCATAAACAAAAGATGCACCATAATTTCCATATGAAGACATGGAAAGTAAGTGCACTTATGCTAGATTTTAATGAAATTCTATTATTTGCAAGAAACTGATACATCGGGATGTTTCAGTAAGTGCATTCCATTTAAGCAAATGGGAAAGTAAATTTTCTCATTCGCAAATTCTTCTTTTTGTCCAAATTTGGTTAAATTTTCGGTTGAGTGCAAAAGGCCCATTCGGATATATGAGTGGGAGGGAGGTGGGTTTTTTTTTTTTAGAATTCTATAGAATTCTATAGTATTTTCTTTTGGAAATTTGTTCCATGCATCTCGAGTAGCAATCATAACTGCATTTTAGTAAAATATGAACCAATATTAGCCTAAACTTCTAATTTGTATCAGAGATAGATGGACCCCACAATCACAAAGCGGACATCACAAAGAGATCATGAAAACCCAGGAAACTGTTGAAATGTTCACAAATTATTTGACCTCTAGATGGTCCCTAATATATAGACGAGTTTTACGGAAGTAGGATCGATTCTACATTAAGTCCAGCGAATGAGCCAAAATGAAACCACTTCTACACTCGTAAATCCATCAATTTCCTTTGAATTGTTATAAAATTTACTGCAATTATTTTGGTGCGACTCTAGACACTGCCCTGATGCAAATTTCGATGTAATCAGTAGATTTGTTGCATTTCCGCATGAGTCATAGTGAAATTCACCCGATAGCTATAATTAAATCATAGTTATAATTAAATCATTCACCTGATAGCTATAATTAAATCATGCCGAAAATTTTCCACTCCAGACCACACATTTCCAGACTCAGCGAATGTTTTATATTTCCAAATTTTTGTAAAAAAAAAAAAGGGGAAAAAATTAAAATAAACAACTTTTCTAAAATTTTCTTCATTCCGATCCGTTTTGAGCATTCACCACACAAAACAATGGTGTCTTTCATTTTTTCACACTTGAATGGAGTTTCTATAAAAATCGTATGTCCCATTTCTATTTCTATGGAACCTGTCAAATTATACTGGCGAATGATAAGCGAATGAAACGTAGGATGACATCTTACAAAAAACTTGATGGATAAAGTTGATTAACATTCCTGAGATATACGACCACCACCTGAACGCAATTTCATTTTAGAGGGTGCTATTGTCCTCTCTTCCCTTCTAACTTTAATCGACCATGCAAATTCCTCGTTCAAATCACATTTTAATAGCTTTCGAGCACCGCCAAAGAATTTATTTTCACCGGCACGGTTTCACCGGTATGCGTTTTGCAATGAACAGCATTGGTATCTCCGGTAAATTTCGTCAAATTCGAGGAGTGAGGTTCAGAAAAGGAAAAGCTTTTAGAGGCAAAGAAAATATGATTAATTTGTTGGTTTGTTAAATATTCGTCGACCATTCATAGTGTAAATGATTCAAGAATTCTTTTTCAAATTGCATGATTTGAATTTTTCTGATGAATCATTTGGCGAAGTATACGGTCAATAATTTTCTTCTAATAGGGAAATTATTCGCTAGATAGTGTAGTGATTCCATTATCAAACGCACCCCTACATCACCCCGATATTGTGTTATGACCAGTAAAGAAAACGGAGGGTAATGAAAACGGTGTCTATTTCCACGGAAAAATTGAGTGAAACGGGTTTCCACAAATTGGTCGCGAATGATTTAGTTCGAAATGATCAATGTTGATCACATAGGACTCGTTCCAGGAAATGAGATAACTGGATTAACTCCGGATTAGTTAGAGATCCTCCGTGGTGGAACGAGCCCATAAAGTTCCACAACGAAACTTAGTCTTCTACCCTCCCTGCTCGGTGAAATCATCATTCGCAATTTATGATTTGTTTATTCAAATGTGATATTAGTTTCAAGAATTATCAATCAAGAGCCTTTTGAACACGTAATTTTTAAAAGCTTTTTTCAGCTATATATAAATTTGAATTTTCGAACGCCTGTTTTTCTTCAAATTAATGCTGTTTTACCATTCAAAATGGAGCTTCTAAATCATTAGTAATAGTGATGTTGGAGTATAAAGCCAATCTGTGATCAGCGGGGTGTTGAGCTACGTGCCTAACTCGTATTCCATTCAACATACGACACCTTAATTTGAAATGGAGCCTGGTGTTTGAGACCGTTATATGACAATAATAAGGAACAAAGCCAATTTGATCAGCTGATTGGGGCCAATTAATTTCGTACGCAAGATACGAGGTTGGAATGAATTCGACATGAGCCCTCTTTGATTTAGCTGGTAACGGTGACAAGGCACATAGGGATTGGTCATGTTTACGAACAGGGAAGCATAAAAATGTATTCAGATGAGATCAATGCATAGAATAATCAACCGTTTCGTAATAATTTCTACTATTTCACCAAGCCCACGAATATACGACATTTTAAGCCAATATTTAATCGAACAGCCTTAGGAAGTAGAAAACCATCGTTTCAGACAAATAAAGTACCTATTTAAATGTGTGAGAATAGTTGAGAGCCTATGACGTATTTATAACATTATAAGCTAGGTAGGTACCTACTATAATATCATTGTGGTTCCTATCGTATGAGATGTTTATTTTCCAAACTCCCTGAACAGTGAACGACATGTAGGATAGGTGTGCAATCGACCCAAAGAATGTTTTCTGAACCTTCACCAAAATATAAGTTTGAACCCGAACCACAGAAACTAAATTATTCAGTGCACCAAAGTCAGCGCATCCAAAATTCCGGCCTCAAGAACTCATTTTAGGCATCACAGTTGAATAAATATTGGGAAATTTTATGAAGATGTGCAGCAGATGTAGGAAGATTTCCTCGAAAATATTGGGATACAATTAAGGTGACTTCTAGTTTAAATCTTCTTTTTACTAGAACAAATTTTGGTAGGCACGCATGATTTCAATGTAAGCGCGTGTGAGCGTAATGTCAGTAAAATATGGTATAGCTACATGAATGGTATCGGGATTTTTTGATTGACAAGATACTTAACATATGTCACGGTCGAGGTTAGTGAACTATTTCGGCCGAGCAGTTATTCAATCTAGACAGTGATGCGGTGTATTAGATATTGAAGGTCATTACAGAAGGTTTCTACCTCATTCGGATCCATGGATCATCGTTTAAATCAGAACAGTGGAATCCCGAGCCCGCGGTCGGATCGCAATTCTCACGTAAAACTGGCGTTTCGGGGCGCGCGCCCGCTGTCGACTTGCGCACTTCCGACTCAGGTCGAGACACAACGTAGACTGGCGGACGGAAAATAGCTCGGGGGGGTTCGCTCCGTAACCGACGGGAGGCCGGCGAGGGGGCAAGGAATCCGGAACAGAGAACAATCACATGTATTTGCATATTCTGTCAAGTGAGGTGTGAATTCTCGATCAGAGAAGCGTAGGTATTCGGGTACGCAAGATGAGCTATCAGGCGCATATAACACCAGCCAAGGAGTGAGTGTAGAAATTGCAGAGATCAATAACTGATCCCTACAAGTAGTGTCCAACAAACCATCCCTCTAGGAGTTTTCCGAAAACCCCTCGTTCTACGGATATTTTCGGTTTCAAGATTCGTGGGTATTCAGGTACACAGAATGAATTACTCAGGCGCATATAACACCACCACCACCCAACTAGTTAGCAGAAGTTACAGAGATCAATGATTGATCACTACAATCCATCGCGCCTGGACGTTTTTAGAAAAACACTTGTTTTAGGGAGTACTTTCGGTTTCAGGTTTCGTAGGTATTCGGATACGCAGGATAAGGTACTAGGTTCATAAAAAATCACTACCACTCTAGGTGAGAGGGCAGAAATAGCAGAGATCAACAATGCCCTACACTAATCTCCAACAAACTCTTGGACGTTTTTCGAAAAACCCTTCTTTTTGTGAGACTTTTTGGTTTCAAAATTAGTAGGTATTCGGGTTACGCAAGATGAGCTATCAGGCACACACCCAATGAGTGAGTGCGATCAATAATTGATCCTTACAGTTCATACCCTACCAACCATCCATCCTGGATGTTTTTCGAGTTGTTTTACGCAAGATGAGCTATCAGGCACACACCCAATGAGTGAGTGCGATCAATAATTGATCCTTACAGTTCATACCCTACCATACCATACCTGGATGTTTTTCGAGTTGTTTTAGGGATTTTTTCGGTTTTAAGTTTTATTGGTATTCAGGACACCGGATAGCTCCCAGGCGCACAATACACGCCTAACACACCGAAGGAGTGAGTGCAGAAAATGCAGAGATCAATAATTGATCCCTAGAAGTCATTTTCAACAAACCATCCCTCTTGAAAGTTTTCAAAAACCCTTGTTTTAAGGATATTTTTGGTTTCAAAATTTGTAGATATTCAGGTACACAGGACGTGTAACACCATATAACACCACCACCAACAACCACCACCCAGGGAGTGAGTGAAGAAGTTGCAGAGATCAATGATTGACCACTACAAATCATTTTCAACAAACCATACCTCCTGGACGTTTTTCGAAAAAAACCTTGTTTTAGGGAGTATATTCGGTTTCAGGGTTCGTAGATATTCGGTTCGATATAGGGTTTGGATGTGATACTAGGTTCATAAAACCACCACCACTGAAGGAGTGAGTGCAGAAATCTATAACTGATCCCTAAAAGTAATCACCAACAAACTCTTGGACGTTTTTCGAAACAACCTCGTTTTTGGGAACATTTTTGGTTTCAAGATTCGTAGGTGTTCGAGTTACGCAAGATGAGCTATCAGGCGCACATAAAACCACCCAAGGAGTGACCGCGGAAATCGCGCTACAGGTTTAAGATCCCTACAGATCATATCCAACAAACCATCCCTCCTGGACGTTTTTCGAAGAATTCTTGTTTTAGGGATATTTTTGGTTCCGAGATTCGTAGGTTCGGGTACGCAAGATGAGCTGCCAAGCGCATAAAACTCCACCAAGTAAGGGGTGAGTGCGAAAATTGCAGGATCAATTTGACTAGTCATTTCCAACTCCTGGACGTTTTTCGAAAAACCCTTGTTTCAGGAATATTTTCGGTTTTAAGATTCGTAAGTATTCGGGCATACAGGAGCATAAAACACGCTCACCGCCTAAGGAGTGAATGCAAAAATTGCAGGATCAATGCTACAAGTCATTTCCAACAAAAGACCCCACCTGGGAAATGTTCGAAGACCCATTGTTTTACGGAGTATTTTAGATGTTTTGTGAATTTTCGTAGAAAATGAAAATATTACTATGACTTCAGACATTTTAAAAATGAAATTCCCCAAAATTTTCTACACGGAAATCCATTTTGAGGAATTCTAAAATGAGGCCTAGATTATAACTCTTTTTCATGCCTAAATATATACATGTGTGTGTGTGTGTGTCATTCCAGACGTTAACTCTCCTGAGGATTGAGATTTAAAAAAAAAAAACCGTTCGTCTTTAGCCAAAAAATCAAGCCTTCCAAGAGAAAAAGGCAGTTTGTTAGACAGTACTTTTATAGTACAGTAAGTTGGTCAAATTTTGTAAATGTACTAAACAAACACTAAAAAATGGAAAAAGGGGAGAATATCCTTAAATTTAGATTTTGTTGCATAATACTACTCAAAAATTTGTATCAACATAAAAAAATTATTCACAAATTATGCCTAAAAACATTCATCATATTTTTCAATTAGGTACATAAAAAAATGAGCTGAAAAATTCTATAATAACTATTTTTTTAAATAGGTCATTTTTATTGAGAAATTCGCTCATACGATCATGCTACATGACTGGAACTTTTTTTTAAAGATTTGTGTGAATGTGTGACTGGGTGTTGAATCGTACGTAATTATTTTATTACGACGATAACACCCTTTATTTGCAATGTCAACATTAAATAAATTGAGATAATAAATAAATTTATTAAATAAATTTATTTATTTAAATAAATAAATCTGCTCGGTCGACGGTCTCTTTGCCCCCCAGATGGTGGCCTTTACCAAAGTTCTCGCCGAAAAATTGGCTGAAAAATGGTTCAGACCACAAGGACAAATTATAGGATGGCTGAGGGTGAGAATAGGATTCGCGATAGTTAGAGCAGCATCCATGTGCATCAGAGGATCGCGAAAAAAATGGATCTCAGCCGAAGATTTGATAGGGTTTGGCGATGGGGCCGCCCTGTCCTTGGGCATAAATTAGGGAACGCTATATCACATTTGACCTAGTCAAAGAAAAAGAAAAAAAAAACCCTGGAAAACCCCTTTCCCAGCTACATGAACAGTTCCCCCTTAAATCAAATATCCTAAATATAAAGTTTTATTGTTTAAATAAATTGAGAATACCTATCGGGTTACTTTTTCTGTCTCTCTGACCTTAAACAAATCTTTTATAAGTGGATTTAATTATCGAAAATGTGGTAGAATTACAATTTTCCAAGATGTTTCCCCAAACTCGAATTTTCTATGGTCTAATTTCCCGATCAATTAGTTATCACACGATCATTCATTTGCATGGACGGGGAAAACATCTCTACATTTCATTAATAATCCAACGGTACAGTCAATTTTACTTTCACTTTGCTATTTAGGTAAAAAGGTTTATTATAAATATTTCAACACAGAATGTGTTTTAGCCTTGGTATCTCCAACCGAAAACGAAACGTTTTGTGTTAACGAAAATATGTTGCGTTTTTGTGTAACGAAAATGTGTAACAACAATTTATTGATGATTGCCGCTTACAACAAAGTCGTTGCTAGAGAAATGGTACTTCGTCATTTTTCATCCCACAAAATTCGTTTACCATTCGTTCGAAAGCTCTCGATTTATCCAACCATATTATGTTAACTACTGCAAAGTACGTGGCCAACAAGCTGAGTTATGAGCATGGTTATATCAATAATTTTTTACACACAGGTGATCATTCTCAATCATTGATATTGTGAACATGATTGCAACCGCTTGTTAATTTCTGATAATTCATGTTATATGAATAAATTAAAGCTTATGGCGTGGAGGGGGGGGGGGGGGGGGGGGAGCTGTACAATATGCATTTTTCGTGTGAGGGCTCATATGAGAGCTTATGACGAGGGGGTTTCAAATACGGCGCTGGTGATAAATAAATAAAACAACTTGACATCTAATGATAAGATACACTGCAAAATCTGTGTCATTCATATGAGCGTGTTTCACGGGTTTATGTGAAACGCGTGAGCTACAACACATTCTGTGTTTCAATAATTTCATTTGAAGTATGTAAATAGAGGTAACACTGCCGAGGCACGGATCGCCAAGTTTTTTTTTTTTTTTTTTTTAGTTTTTTTTTTTTTTAATTATTATTTTTTTGTATTGCTTTATTCTGTTGTTGTAAATATACATAAATGCTTGTTGCTCAAACTAGGAAGAGATTCGAATTAGGGAGGTTCGAATTTGCCGATTCAACTGCACTAGAAATGTAGCTTTCGTAAGCATTTTCAACAAGATTTTGCCAAACGATCATACCATATCGGCAGGTGGTTCCGATCTTCAATGGTTGTTCCTAGAATTATGTGTAGGTACAAAATAATGGTAAAGATATTTATGAACTTGTAAGTAGGTATAATAAATTAGAGACAAACTGGCTACTTAGAGATAATTCTGCTCATTTTATGTCAGTAAGGATGGGTTAATTTAAGATAAATTTGTACGTAGGCTTCGCGCCTGACCCCCACATTTTTGCTTCCTCACTACCGAAGGTAGGGAAACCTTGTGTTGGTGATTGAAGTCGAAAAAAATTATGTCCTCCAAAATCAAAATTTCCCCTTGCATTTTGATTTTTAGAGCTTACTGATCAATTTTTGTCTGCATGTCTGTTTGTCTGTGGTAAATCTTTATTAGGTACGCCCAAAACTGTACCAAGTTTCAGTTCGATTCCGATAAAATTTTCAGGGATTGTGCGGGTTAGCTCTTAGACAGTCCCTTATAATTTTCAATGCCATCGAATCAACAGTAGCCCGTGCGCAAGAGCAAACGTGAATTTCTCATAACGTCGATTTCGCATCATCTGTTGGTCCGATTTCGTTCAAACTTGGTAGGTAGTGGGATATATGTTCCAGAAAAATGCTCTATAAATTATATCGCGATTGGTGGAGTAATAATCATTGCGCATGTTCGAAACTAATATCGATTGACACAGGCGAAACTCCTAGTCGATTTTGATGAAACTTTCAGGGATTGTGTGGGGTAGCTTCCAGATGGTACCCTATATAGCTTTCATTGCTGTCACATAAATATTAGTCTATGCACATTCGCAAACGTTAATTTATTATAAAATTGATTTCTTATTATTAATTCATCCAATTTCGTTCAAACTCGGGGAGTAGATGGGTATATGTTCCAGAGAAATTCTCTATGAATTAAATCGCGAGTAGAGGAGTAATGACTATAGCGCATGTGCAAAACTAAAATTGATCGAAACAGACCAAACTCCGAGACTAATGGACCGATTTTTATGACATTTTCAAGGACTGTGCGGTTTAGCTCCTAGACATTGCCCTATAGATTTCATTGCCGTTGGATTAATAGTAGTCTGTGCGCATGCGCAAACGTTAATTTCTTATAACGTCGATTTATCAATCATTTCGACACGTACTTTGTCATTCAACAAATTCTATACGTTCATGTTACAATGTGTGAGGAAGCTACACTGCCCACTCAACTTGGCAGGCGTTTTCTCTGCTCTCTCATGAAAGAGAACTTTTTATAAATCGAAGCCATATTAATAAACCCAAAGAAGCTCCATTTCAAATTTTGGCACCACGGGTCGATTACAAAACAATTTCCGAGGTTCTACGTTAAGTTGTAATTATCTTCCACAATAAGCAACTTCCCATAATTCATTGTGTTCCATCGACTGAAAGGAGTCTCGAAGAGAGCTTTCCAAAAATATTCAATATGAAGAGTATCGGATGGTTGGCAGAAAGACTTCATAGGGAAACGACCTCATCACTGCGTCCACCTGAAAGTGTGAAGGGGGGAGGGGGGCTCTGCTCCGTCCACCTATGACATCAATTCATTTTCCTTCTATCGGTTTAGTCCGAATTTGTCCAAACTCAGAGCACCGTAGTTCAATTTGGTAAGAACCACAAAGCAGACCTCAGAGAAGCAACTCTCAGAGCAGCAACACAATTAAGATTTAAACATTATACTTACATGTATCTTACTTCGTTACTAATGGGATCATATTGTCCCACTTTGTCATACAAATTTCCTCACTTATCAAAACCATTGATTATTTATCTGTTACGACATATATAGCCAGTTAGTCAGATTTGTCCATTGTCTCAACACTTGAAAATAAGCCTCTCTGGGACAAGAGGGATATAATTACAACGTGTAAAATTCCCAGATTAGCTATGTTAGTTGTGGAGCTTAAGGTATCCTGTTCAAACTGCGATGCTGAAATTTGAATAGGTCTCTCTGGTTGTGCCGAGTATAATTACATGTTTAAAACGAGAGCTCTCAGCATAGTAGTTTGATAAGGAAAGATATTAACCTTAGAACTCTATCAGATAATCAGACTGGTACCGCAATAACCTACTAATCAAGGTTGGACAGACTTAAACACTAACAAGAAAAGATTTAGTCAAATCGATCCGAGTTCACAACCGACGCGACTACAATTTCATTTTCATATTATAGATTCTCTTATTCATACGGACATAAATTCACCACTGTCGTGAACCCCTCTATCGTATTTTTGTGGTTTCCTCAATAAACAGAGTAGGTGAGGCGAGTCAAATCTACGTACCTTTCTCGACTATCGTCGAGCGAGGCGGATGTATAAGAAGGGATACAGGTATCTTAGCACCATCCATTCTATTGTATTCTTTACCTCTGTACTCTTTACTCTACTCTACTCTCTCTTGTACTCTGTATTCAACACACTCTGTTGTTGTTGCTCTCATTCTTGTCTCCATATATTTGGTACTTAGCGTGAATGGTGTTACTTTTGCCGCTGAACTTAAATTAGGTAGGTACTATCCTATCCCAGTCTACAGTGATAGTCTTTGTCGCCGGGATATATTCATACCTCAACTTCCTACCTTACTCACTCTCCGATCTCTACCAAGTATTAATTGAAAATAGTCAGATCGACAGTTTGAACATACAATTCAAAGTTTTCAAGTTATAACAACCACAAACAAATATATAAAAAGGCAGTTAACTTACTTGCACGGATTGGGTAGGATGGAGATCTAGCTGTTTGGAAGCTGTGGCGTAGGTAGACCAAAGGCGAGCGGCCTTGGTGTAGCTCGTCACCAGCTGGACGAGCTCCGACTGCGTGCTCTTCCAGGCGACCTCCTGCTCTTGGACTTCACCGCGGAGTCTGGCGCCGACTTCTTCCCTCACGACCTCCTCCAACACCCGCTCACACTCCCGCAGCTCTTCCAAAGTCGGCTCGCGCTCTTCGAACGTCTCCTGTACGCCCTGCAACAACCACGAAATCGTCATGTACATGAGATTTCCAATCAGGGGAGAATTCAGGATATCTTGGGGGGTGGGGTGAGGGGAGGAGGCTTAGGAATGTCCCCATCAAAACAGGGGGTCCGGGTAGAAATGTTGAAATTCTACATTCAAAGTACCTACTGTAAAATCTTTTTGTTAGTAAGCTATTTGAGCACAATACAAATTAATTTCAGCAGAACATTTTTGTGTTAGGAGTAATTTTATGAGTTTTGCAGGTAGTTTGACAGTGAACAGAGTAAAATCTTCCTAGTTCACTGACCCACTAAACTTTTTCTATAGAAAATTCTAGTCTAAAGAAAATTTACACGTTTACTTTTAAATGTATCTATTATTTAATAAATTTACAGTATTTCTAAGTAAAAATACTTTTTTTTTAAATCTTATGGTTAGTAAGCTATTTCAACACAATACAAATTGATTTTGGCCGAACATTTTTTGTGTTATCGTTAATTTTATGAGTTTTGCAAGAAGTTTGCCAAGTGATAAGAGTAAAATCTTGGTAGTTTACCGAACCACTAAACATTGCTTATATGAAATTCCAGGCCAAGAAAATTTAGATATTTAATTGATACGTTATTAAATTTATTTACACTGCGCAAAGTAGTCCCACACCACAACCACTGCGAACTCACTTCGTAAAAATAAGAGTATGTAATTGCGAAATGCAAAATTTGAAGTTTTGGGAGGTAAATTTCCACATGTATTTTTAATTTTGGGATATTTTTCACTTTGAATCACGTAGTGATCATTTATGTACATTCTCACTAGACTTTTTTTACGTTTTTAATTGGTCAATAATAACAACTTGATTACGGAACAATTATTTATAAAATGGTGAGCGCACGAATCTGTAATACAAGTAAAATTATTACCGTTACAAAGTTGGTTTAATGGTGGGTTGAGGAGGGGGCGAGTTGCTCGTGTAAGTTCCTTGAGCCCGTATAGTCTCCTACAGTGACGATCACGAACTCCTTTTTTCAGTCCCTTGTTTCAATTGAGTCCCACCAAAGAACGAATACAAATATGCGAGTTCAAGGCCAATCCCGGCAGCCTAGTTATGTTACCAAATGTGTCCACCACCAGTGTCTCGGTCTTCACTCTCCGCTTGAACTCTGAAGTCGGAGTCTCAATAGGTTTCTTGGGACGAGCATTTCGCTGTTATTCAAATGACAACAGCTAGGTAATTGATCCTATAGTTTGTTAATAAGTAAGAGATGGATGTTGGACATTAATATGTCTTATGTCTGGGGGTCCGTAAAAAACGCTACAAATCATTACACAAAGGTGTATTATTGCTGTATTGGATACCATTTCTACGCAGAATACTATCTTGTCTATGATCAATAAGCGAAATGTATTATACATGATTAAAAACTGTTTTACCACTGTTTCTTAGTATTTCTCATGCCTACCTAAGGCTCAGCAAAATGATCACTGTTAACATTGGTAGGTATCTGGATAATTTTTGGAAAAATTACGAAAATGAAATACATTAATCATATTTAAGGAAACGTCAGGGAGGGACCGGTACAATGGATGAACGATAATATTCAATTTCGATTAAGTTTCCTTGGTTAGAACCTATATCACCGACAGCCAACAAACTTTTGGAAGAGGGTTTTCATATACAAAAATTGAAGGTGAATGCAATAAATTGTATTTATGTTATCAAAGCAACCCTCCTAATTGATAGCTTTTCCATTCTGTAATTTTTCAATGTTTTCACACAATATTGCCGTTTTTGAATCTGGTGACAATCGTTATGAGTGGTGTTTAAGAGAACAAAGCATAGCCTCAATATTGCCAAATATATTGGTAATTATCGGG